>CM070035.1:21971875-21991056 GCA_036250615.1 Ptychadena robeensis | reverse complement strand
AAGCAGGAGGCACAGGTGAGGGGGTTACCAGCGTCGGTAGGGCCGACCCAGCAGGACGGGTTGGGCCCGGATCCTGACAGTATCCATGGGGTCTAAAGCTAGCCATACATGTTCCGATTCCATGGCCGATCGATCACCCATCCGATCGATTCCGCGATGCCAGAGGGAATCGGATGTCCGATCGATCGCCCAATTAAGCTTGTCCCTACCACCTTGGCCCACGGATTCCTGGACGATTCCGTGTCCGATCGCTTACTTCACAAATGGCAACTCCCCCTGATGTGTGCTGAATCGGATCAGAAAGACCAACATGTTGGTTCTCTGTCGGATCCGATTCTGGGCCCCCGATCGATCGGACGTGATCGATCGGACAAGGTGGGCTTCATACGATTCCGGGACGATCGATTGGCGTGCACACACCAGGAATCGATCGTCCCGGAATCCGTTGGGAATCGGACCCGTGCATGGGGACCTTAACATCGATCACGCTGTGTGGTGGTCCTAGCGATCAATGTTAGACCCCCATCGATATAAGTGCACAGCTCAATCAGCACTGTGACCTATCTGGCAATTATCTGTCCATGTATGGACACATTCTTCCTGTCAATTAGGATGGTTGAAACATTTTGACATATCTTAATTGTGAGCTAATGAGAAATCTCCTAAATAAGAAATCATCACAAAAGTTGCTGGAGATGAAAAAAAAGTATTGCTCTAGCACAGTTTTTCCCAAACTTTCCTTGCAGGGCCCCCTATTCTATTTTGGAACATTATCGCTCCTCCCCTCCCCATTCCCCAAACACAGGTTAAGAATGAGGGCCAGCCCCCCCTGGAATACCTTCGCGCCCCCCAGGGGGGCTCGCCCCCCAGTTTGGGAACCACTGCTCTAGCACATGTAATTTTATCAGTAATTATTTTAAAGTAAACTTTTTTTTTAATGTACAAATCCTTGTTCATATCCCAAGCAACTGATTGCATTGGAGATGATACACTCTCTGGCCCAAAAAAAGTCGCCACTTGGATTTAACCAAGCAAATAGGTACGAGCCTCCTATTGGATAATGACTGCAGGTTCAGGAACAATATGTGCTCCAAGAATGAGGTCAGCTGACTATCTGAATATACTGAATGACCAGGTTATTCCATCAATTTATTTTTTCCCCCTGATGGAATGGCCATATTCCAAGATGACAATGCCAGGATTTATCGGGCTCAAATTGTGACAGAGTGATTCAGGGAGTATGAGATATCATTGTCACACATGGATTGGCCACCACAGAGTCCAGACCTTAATCCCATTGAGAATCTTTGGGATTCTACCATCTCTACCATCATCTACCATCTCAGACTCTACCATCATCAATGCAAGATCTTGGTGAAAAATTAATGCAACACTGGATGGAAATAAATCTTGTGACATTGCAGAAGCTTATCGAAACAATGCCACAGTGACAGTTTTCTTAAAATGTCCTATCTCTAAATACTTTACAGAACATTTATGAACACCAACTTTGTAGAACTAAATTGACTTACCAATATTCTTGTAAAACGTAAGTTTAATCCAAACTGCAATGTAACTATAAACCCACAAAGACACAACTGTTGAGAATTCTATTTCTTTCACTTCTAAGCACATGACTGTTGCCATTGCCTTGAAGTCAGACTAGGCCAAATGCCTTTGTGTAAGCCAATACAAGCATTCTGATGGGGACAGTATCAACATGTTGGTAAGAAAAGTCTGCAGTAAAATTATCATACCATGGCATTAGTATTGGCACGGTGTTACCAGGTGTCTGACTTTCATTATTTTCGTGTTTGTTGCAGCTGCGTATGAAAAGACCTCTCTTTGTTTTAAACTATATATTGTATTACACCTTCTGGAATCCGGCTATAGAATTTCAGCCATTTTACCGGGCTTATGCATGAACGGTTTGAAATTATTTTCTTAACATTGAGATTTTTTTTTTCATTCTTACATATCGTGGCTGGCCCCTTAAAGTGCACCTGTTGTCAAGTTATATAGGAAGCAACCATATCATATGTTATACACTATTTCTGAGTGTTCGATCTATAAAGGAATTCTTTTTTTGGGGGGGGGAGGTGCAGACTTCCAAATTGCAGACAATTGTTATTATGGAAAATAGTATATACATCATCAGAGATCATTATTGCTACTCTTTGAAGGCTGCTACAGAAATTGTATAAAATAAAGCAGGAAACACACGTCTCAATATTGGAGCTGTTTGAGGTTCCCTGCAGCAGCGTTACGTCATCACGCTACTGTCCGATATCAGAGGAGCTGGAGAGACAGCTTGGGAGGAAAACAGGGATATCAGACACGACTGTAACCCCGGCTGATGTCTGTTGCTTTGCATGAAGACTGTGGGTTTTACATGCAAAGCAACAGACATCAACTGTGGTTACGGTCATGTCTGATATCTCTGTTTTAGGCCATCGATCTGGCCCATATCTACACATGTGTACCCAGCTTTAGAGGCAACTTGCCTCTACAAGTAAATCAGCTAGGCCCCCACAAAGCCTTTCCACCTCTATAGACTTTGGCTTCCAGTTTACCACTTTTGGAGAAGAGGAAGAGGGAACCCTATGACAGAAATACAATATAGAGTTGTATATATGGGTCTTATTTGCATTGTCTGAGTCATAAGACCAAACGTTGTATATATTTCTCTAAAAGCAATATATAAATAAATATTCTTTCATCGCATGTTCGCTGACCACCATTTCCACTGTTCGATCCGCCTCCCATACATTATAATGGTGATCCTTTGATCACACCACAGTCAGATGGTTCAGTACAACCATATATATATTTTTACAAGCCCCCCATTCAATAAAAAGTTGTTTTTTTTTTTAAATGGGGTCTACCCCCAGATCATACCAGACACCCTTTTAGCATAGGGTCTGGCATTCTCTGGAAAAGAGGGACCACAAACAGTGTGGGGTCCCGCCAAGAGCATTCCAAACCCCCTGCTGACATAAGGTCTGGTATGTTTTAAAAAAGGGGGACCATGACCATGAACAGCATCAAGTCTGCCCCCTGTTGACATAGGGTCCGGTAAGCTCTGGAAAAGGTGGACCCCCAACAATATGGGGTCCTCCCAGCGCATACTAGACCCCTTTTGGCACACCAGGTCCAATGCCATACCTCATCAAGGGGGAGATCCATCATTAAGATAAGAAATGGACCTTGGGATTCTGCTCCACACCCTAATGAATGAGTACATAAGTCTCAAAGACCTCTCACCTATTCAGAGGGGGTGTTTTAAAGTTTAGTCCTAGAAATTATAGACCATACAGAGAAAAAAAATTTAATAGCATTTCTACCCCTCAAAATACTTACCTGAAAAGTGGATACTCCACTGTAGTAACGCCATATCTTCCCTTCCACAGGTTTAATGATAGTGTAATTTTTTTTATTATTTGAAAATCTCATGATATCACCTAACAGTGCCCTCTTATAATGTGGACCTAGGAGAGGGCTGCTTCCGTTATCGGACTTTGGCTGAGTCACCCCTTCCCTGCTGCTAAGTTGCCTTGTCTCCAGCTACACACAGCATTGCATTTATCAGATCCAGACTGTTCGGTGAATGTGATTTGTGCTGCTCACATAACCATGAGCTGATTCATGCATATTTGAATGACATGACTGGAAATTCAATTTCAAATCTCAATCTGTCTTATTTACATCTCAAAACTGTGGGCTCAGCAAAGGATTACAAAATGATTATAACAACAATGATAATGATGATGTAACACTACTGTTGAGATTCCTGAGAATGAGAAAAAAAACATAAATATAAAGAAGGGACTTTTAAACTTACTCAATTTTGCTCTAGACTTGTTTGGTCCCCTATGGTGGGATTTTAAAGGATACGCTCCTCTGGGGCAGGGAATAATAATTAGGGAACTAACTCTTAACTACAATCTTCAGAAAAGACTGCACTGGGCAATATCCTAAACTATAAGCATAATCCACACGCTGTTGGAACTACCAACATGAGAAAATGTTTTCTATCAACTCCTAGAAACACGGAGGACAATGTAGTGTAACACGTCTAATCTTGAAATCCAAGAATATGCAAAGTACCGCTGTAGCACGGAATGGTAAAATCACAAACTGAAACCTGCGCACTGGTTTTTATATGTCATCGAACAATAGAACAGACGTTGCATCCGACCATCTGTTCTTCCTGACGCTGGCACTTCTTCTTTGCAACAGTTCGTGGAAATATATTTAACTAACTTGGCACAAAATTTTTAAATCTGGTTGTGCATATGCAGAGATGAAGGGGAAAAGAATTGAGACAAGAAAAACGCAACATGAAATCTACCATAACCACCTGAAAGTCTTATAAATCACAGCCTACTGTGCATTATTTCTTGGATAGGAGATACACCTATGTAAGCTGTGAGTGAGACCTCCCCAACAAGCTGCCATCATTTATACTTAGGCTATGATCATAAAGTGGTTACTGTAAGCATCCAAACACTATGACTAGTTATTGTGACGGCGTCACCATTTTTTTCATTAAATTAGGCAGGAAAAGTTCTTGTCAACTTTATATCAACTCTAATTTATTATAACATATTACACAGCGCTGTACAATTAATTAGAGTTAAGATGCCACACAAGATAGCTCACAGGTACAGGATATGACACAGAAGGGGTAAAGGACCCTGCTCCATCAGGCTTACAGTCTAATAGGTTGAGGAGCAGTGTATACAATAGGCGGAGGGATGGGACTGGTATGGTGGTGATGTTAGGAATGAGAAGATGGGTAGGCCAGACTGAAGAGGTGGGTTTTCAGGGCTTTTTAAAAGTGCCAAAGGTAGCAACATGTCTAATGGGGCAAAGGAGAGAGTTCCAGAGAGAATAAGCGACCCTAGAGAAGCCTTGAATGTCATTAGTGGGGATGTCAATAGTAGTTGTAGTTAAAGAAGGATATTAGCCAGATGAACAATAACATAGAGAACCCTGCTAAATGTTTTAATTTTAAGGAGATCCCAGTTCTACACCTTTATATGATATAGCTCCCATACCCTGGGTCTAGACTGTTATGATAGCAAGTATAGGTTTTAACAATGTTGGTTCTTTAGTACTTCTACACTTCAAGGTTGGAGTGGCCATACACTACTAGTCAACTGAGAACAGGGTTCTTATACAGCTTCTGGTCTTTGCCTACTGGTGTCTCTTCTGAAACATTTTCAGACACACATCTGGCAATACAATTTATGTAAAATATCACATTTGTAACTTCCAGGGTCCATTATTTTGACTTTGTACAATGTACAGATTGTCCTTGTTCAATGCATGATGAAATGCTTGTGTGGCCCTTTCAGTAAGTGTTCTCTAGCTACTCTTCAATACACACTGTACAAGCTAATCCACTTCTTAGAAAATCCTTCCAGATGTATAGCGTTTAGGTGTTGAAATCTGAATGAATCCCTTGGAATTCATCCATCCTATGTGTTGCCAGAGAATCATACATATAGATTAATGGCATTGTGACCCATGTCACTTGCAATACATCATATATAACATTAACAATATTTGCTTAAATAGAAAAACTCAGTATTTCATTGGGAACTGTTCTAGAGTGTGGTTATGTTGGCACGAGTATCGTAAGCTTGTCAGTCTAAGTACTTAAATTATAACTTTGTAATAGAGAATATTACAAATAACACGTAATGTGGATTCCTACCAAGACCGCTGCTACAGTCATATGTCATGGATTTGGGACAAAACTGTGAACAGTCAGGACTAGAAACTAGTATTTTTTTAAACTTTAACTAAACAGTCAAAAGAATGATATTTAAAATGTAATGAAGCTAATTTTCTCATTTCTAGACATGAGGTAGAGTTAAAAGAGAGTGGAGGTAAGCCTCAAGGGATGGAGATGGAGGTAACATTCTAGTTCTCCCAGCACATTTGTATCAAACACAAATCTCTACAATCCCTTCGAATAAGCACACTTTGTTGAGAAACTCATAAATGAGGAGGAGATTCCAGGGAAAGCGGTACCTGTTGATGTTTAAATAAAGAGTTTTCGGACCTTTATCCATGTGTAGAACCTCTATACTTCTGTTTGGGGGTCGAGAGGCATGGAGACAGCGTGACTGATGGTTCTTGCTGCCTGAGAGGAAGTATGTGCAAGGCTGGAGGTTAGTGTGGGTCCACTTTGGAAAAGCTAGATATTGATGACAGCTTAATGTGTTTTGTGGTAGTTGTGAATGAGGCTCTTTATCTTTTCCGATGGTAAAGCTGCCCATTCTTCCTGGCAAAAAGTCTCCAGTTCCCCTAAATTCTTGGGGTGTCTTACATGAACTGCACTTTTATGGTCTCCCCAGTGTCTCAATGATATTGAGGTCAAGAGACTGAGATGGATGCTCCAGAACCTTCAGTTTATTTTGCTGTAGCCAATAACAGGTCTACTTGGCCTTGTGTTTTGGATGATTGTTATGTTGGAATGTCCAAGTACATTCTACTCATACTGATTTCCAAAAACCTACTGCATTCATAATGCCATCAATTCTGACTAAATTTCCCATGACTTTGTTGTTCACACATGCCTAAAACATCAGTGATCCACCACTGTGTTTCACAGTAGGAATGATGTACCTTTCATCTAAAGGCCCCCATACACGGGTCCGTTTCCCATCGGATTCCGGGACGATCGATTCCGGGCGCGTGCACGCGAAACGATCGCCCCGGAATCTCGTGAAGCCCACCTTGTCCGTCCGATCATGTCCGATCGTTCGGGGGCCCAGAATCGGGTCCGACAGAGAACCAACATGTTGGTCTTTCTGATCCGATTCTGCACACATCAGGGGGAGTTGCCATTCGGGAAGTAAGCGATCGGACACGGAATCGTCCAGGAATCCGTGGGACAAGGTGGTATAAAAATAATTTAGTCTCATCACTCCAAATCACTTTGCTCCAGGTTTGAGGCTTGTCTTTGTGCTGTTTGGCACATTGTAATGCCTGCCATACACACCCCGATGGTGTGCAGGCAGACCTGTCCCGATATGTTCCAGGATGCTAAAGTGATGACGTCATCATGTTAGCATCCCGGTGCATTATGGGGCCCCTTCAGTCAGCGGCACCCTTTGTGTGCCGGCCATAAGCTGCAATGAAGACGCCGTCTTCATTGAAGCTTATGGCATCGGCTTGCGCCGGCCAGAGATTATCAGACATGTCCGTTCTCTGGCCGGCTGAGCTGTGGGGTGACAGGGATCTGTCGCCCCATGTGGGCACATGCCGATAAGCGGCCGATTTTTAACCTGACCGACGGCGCGAGCGCGCACGCCCGTCGGTCAGGTTAAAAATCGCCACTTATCGGCATGTGTATGGCTAGCATAAGTGGGATTCTTTGTGGCATTTGCATAGTAATCACTTTCTTCTGGCACCATGCAGCCAATCTTTCTTCAATTGTCTACTTATTGTGGCTTGAAACAACCACACCCAATTTTTTCAGTCCAGTAAAGTTATTTGTGGGGGTTTTCTATGAATCCCAAAATAATTGTGGCTGAAATTTTAGTGGGTCTACCTAACCATGGTTTGGTTTCAACAGCACCACACTTGCCAGAAAAAATACTGCCAGAGTCTGAACACTGCTGATTGACATAGGCAGTCCTTTGATCTTTTTTTTATATCCCTTTCCTGTTTTATATAGTTCAACTACCTTTGCCTGCAGATTCTTTGACTATTCATTTGCTTTCTCCATGACTTAGAATTCAAAAACCATCAGTGCAGCACTGGTTGAAAGATGCAAGACTCCAGAAAGTCAATGTTGTGTTTATGGTTTAAAAAGAGTAAACACAGTAATGGCATCCACCTCTTATTATGTTATTCCATGGATGAGGTTGGTAAAGGGGCCTTTCCTGGCTTTTCTATGAGCTGTCAACCCGTGCAGTTTATTTTTGCAGGTTACAGTAACAAGAACCAACCAACTGTGTTTTCTCTATTTCTCTATTTCTCAATCTGCAGGACTGAGATATCAGTCTGATAAATATCTGGTGCAGGATAATGATTCTGCCTCTTCCTCTGCTTCCCTGTAACTGTGTTCTGTCATTTGGAGATCTCTTTCAAATTCTGATTTTATATATATCTCATAAACTGTCCCAATCATTTCACAAATGGGGTTATACCTTGAAAATAAATAGAAGCTCCACTACTCTAGTTAAGGGATCTATACTAGAAATATTATCAACCTTTATCCAATCCTTTCAATACAAAGCTTGGTCAGACTGTTTTGTACTTAATCCTGAAGATTGCTTCTTTAGCCTGGAATGTGTTGGCCTTCCTTGGCAAATACAAATAAAATCTGAATTGTACTCATGGTCAAGAACAGGGTTGGCAGCCTGTGGCTCTTCGGCCTCCACTCACAAGCTTGCACCCTCCCATCCACATGGAAAGAAGATCACCTAAGAATTTGGCAGGAGAAAAAGCTGCAAGAGCAAGGAGCCACACTGGAGATCTCACATTTTCTCCTCACCTCCACCCCAGCCCACACACTGAAAGGAAGAGAAAGCAGCCAAGATCTCTAGGGTGGCTCCTTGTTATCCCCTAGCTGGTTGGTGACTTTTAAACTGGAAATGTTTGCCGACCAAAAATACAACCCATTTTTTACGTATTAGTACATGAGAGTTACAAGGTATAGTATGAAATAGCACATATAATTTCCAGAATCCATTGCAGTAAAAGGTTCTCAAAGAGCTTAAGCCCCTTTACATTTGCAAAGAAACAACAGTTTAAGATTATCCTCCAGCTCAGGATTGTGGTAGACAATTCACAATGTGTTTCACAACTAATTTTGCTTCCTCTGTAGAATAATTGGTTTTATATTTTATAAAAACATGGTTTAGTATTACAGTATTTTTCGCTCTATAAGAACCCCCCCCCCCAAAAAAAAAATATCTTAAAGTAGAGCAAAGGTAGACACACATGAAAAACAAATTGTAAGCCAATCATTTGAGAATAGATTCCTTTTTACTTCTTTCTGTGTGTTTCACACCTCTTGCTAGGTGGATGGCATGTATGCATGTATGTATACATGTGCATCTTTTTTTATATGTGTGTATGTATGTATGTGCCAGTCTGTGTGTCTTTCTGTGTATGTGGTATGTATGTATGTATGTGCCTGTCTGTGTGTGTTGTATGTTGTCTGTATGTATGTATGTATGTGCCTGTCTGTGTGTCTCTCTGGGTATGTTGTATGCAGTGATGGCAGAATATCGGCCTTGTCCGTTTGCGGACTTTTAGAAAAGTTTGCAGGAAAATATGAATCCCTCGCCTATGCGAGGGAAGTTGAATTGGGTAAAAACAGGAGTGATGTCAGTGACGTCAATTCCAGCACATGAAACACACAGCCCCGTGCCGGACGTGACGTCACTTACGTTTTTTTGCCCAGGGTCTCTAGTGAAATTCTTCCCCGGGGTCAGGTGCAGAAAGATCCGGCCAGATAACTTCTTCTCACCAGCGAAGGGGGCGGGTCGGTCTATGTTCTATGTGTGCATGTGTTTGCATGTGGGATGGTGTGCATGTGTTTGCATGTGGGGTGGGGTGCATGTGTTTGCGGGTGGTGGGGTGGTGTGGGGCAGAAAAAGAGGCTTGTAGTTACATCTTCTAGAGTGCACTGTCCACAAGATACCATCTGTGCCAGGGATCTCCAACTCTCAGCTTTCTCTACTGTCCTCACTTTAATGTTTGGTTTTATATCCAAAAGGCTGGGCTTGTATGTATAATATATCATAGAGTAGTACATCATTCCCTGATGTTCTAAACTACAGTCCTCTCATACTAATATACACATTGTTTAAATATTGTTCTGTATATTGTAATAAATATTTTAGTATACCAATCGGTCCAGAATATTTTTTTCTACTTAATCTTCTCAAATCAGGTACACATTATGGTCCAGTATAGAGCAAAAGATACCTGATATTACCATTCATTTTATAATCTTTTATCAGTTAAGATATAAACAGTATTTAACCCTCCTAGCATTCCTGACGGCACCATCTCGTCCAGCGCACCATCTCGTCCAGTGCTGTCCTGTCAGTAAAACATTGGATGAGATGCTGCCGTCCGGAGAAGGTCAGAGCCCAGGCAGCGAATACTCACCGTTCTGTGCTGTCCCGGTGTGCTCCCCCCAAGTGACGTGATGACCTCACATCGCACTATGCAGAAAACTGTTTTCAGTGTAATTGCCCAGATGTGCCCTTTTATGTTAACCCTTTCTCCCCTGGTGTGTTCATCACACCAGAGGAGAGAAGGTGCCAGAGGAAATAGTACTGGATACAGTGATAACTATATACAATGCAATTCAAAGTAAAAAAAACACATTTCCAATTGAATTAAAATGTTATTATAAACAAAACATAAATATAATACTGTTTTAAATCTTTAATACAAAATAAGTATTTTAGATTTTATCATTCAAATGATACCTTTTATTCATTTTTATGTATTTTTTTTTTACATAGATGTGTGTTTCAAACATTAATTATATTCTGGATGTCTAATAGACCCTTGTACTGACATATTTTGGGAAGTTACAGGCCTACAACATAAAGGAGGTGTTCTGTAGTACAAAGACAGTATTTTAAGCTGATTAACTTTCTGTCAGGCTTTTATGTAACCTTAAAAAAATAAATGATGGCATTTTCACCTATTATTACAATGTGTTTTTGTTTTATTTCCCCTGAATTAGAGAAGATTTGATTATATTAATATCTTCAAATAGAATAAATAAAGGAAATTAAAAAAAAAAGATGCACACAGTAGAAGCATTAAACACAGTTAACATTTCATCACATTATTACCCCGAAATTCTTTTTAGAATATTAAAGGCACAGAAATGCGTTTGACGGCTTCTCCTAAAGGACAAACGTCGACGGTAAGACTTCAAATGTAATGTGAAATCCTGCAAGCGTGATAAGATGATTTAAAGCAGGTTCGACATACATTGATGTAATTTAATAAAATTAGTGAATGTAAGAGGCCATTTGACTTTCATGAGTTTACATATTATGCAATGGTGTCATTACATAAGCATCGGAGATGCCACTGAAACATATAACCTATTTATGAACTGCATAAGAAATTCAGCAAAGCAGAATCAAGTGTACTGGAATCTCCTAAGTGCAATTTGAAGTAACAGTATATGCCGGATGATGAATTAGATTGTGTTTGGGGTTCAAATAAATGTTCTGAACATGAAATCTTCAATAAATAAAACAGGAATAAAATATAAAAACATATTGAGAAAAACAGACATTGATAAATAATTTATAGGTTATAACAATAATAAACCCAAACTAGAGCAGCTTATTAGTGAATAGTAAGAAATACATATTGATGAATGGATGCAGTCCCATAAAAAATACATATATTTTAATGATATTCTATTTCATAAGATATAATTAGAATACACAAATGTATTTGCAGTTTTATAGGGAGGTCTTTGTTTATTTATATTGGAAATCAAAACTTAGACTGTCATGTTAAGAGAAAAGGGGCATTGTGGGTTGAAAGCTCTACCAAAGCACATCCAGAAAGCAGTTATTTAAATATTTACATTTATTTTCTATTACAGCTTTCCGAGAGGAAGCACAGATTTGGTCTACTGCTGCTTTCTCTTTTGTCAAATCACAGGCTAAACTGTAGTAAAGGTTTAAAAAAGGTTTAATCGAGTTCAGGTCCTCCTTTAGAGATGTTCTCCTTGGCAAATATAAATAAAATCTGAATTGTACGCATGTTCTAAAAAACCTGTGGCTCTTCAGCCTCCAAGTTGTAGATCCACTTGCTAGCCTACTCACTACTCTCCCACCCACCTGCCCATACACACTGGAAAGAAGTCTTTTGCTCCTAAACATATGGCAGGAGAAAAAGCTGCAAGAGCAAGGAGCCACAGCAGAGATCTTGCCTTTTCTCCTCACTTCCAACCCCAGCCCACACGATGGAAGGAAGAGAGAGAGCACCCAAGATCTCTGCTGTGGCTTCTTGTTTTTACATCTATAACCAGACCCCTTCCCCAGCACGTTGCTCCCTTTAATGCCGCAAATGGGGTTGGCGACCGAAAAAATAACCAATTTGTTAACTTAATACATGAGTTACAACAAAAAAACACTACTCTTTCAAAAATGTGACAAGGCCAACATCCTAAATATAACAGAGCATACAGCACCAGGAAAGTAGGAAAAACCTATTCACTCAGGTAGAATACCCTCTTAAGGACATGGGGACTTTTTAGGCATGACAAATAATTTCAGATCAAGCAATATGTATAAATAATAAAGATACATACAATACAAAAATCCAACAATAAACAGTAAAAAGCCAACATAACACTATATCTCTCCATAGGTTGTCCCAGTTGTATATCAACATGCACAGGGAAAAAATATAGGTGTTCACGTCTTCTGTGTTGTTGATAGTTCACAACACGTTTGCTTTATACCCTATACACGCACCGAGTGAGGGCTGACAGAGCAGGTCCGATCAGCTCTGGAAAGCAGCGTGATGATGTCATCGTGCTGCAGTCCCGAGCTGACAGCATCGGCGGGCACCCTTTGTGTGCCGGAATTGGCCAGAGAATATTGAACATGTCCGTTCTCTGGCCGGCCGAGCTGTGGGGCGACAGAGATCTGTCGCCCCATGTGGGCACCCCCAATCGGCGGCCGATTTTGCCGCAGACCGACGGCCGCGAGCGCGCAGGCCCACGCTCAGTGCGTGTATGGCAGGCTTTAGAGATGTTTGCAAAATGTTGATTTTTTTAATAAATTGCAAAGCCCCTGAGCATGGTATTGTAAAATAATATGCAGTAAATCAGCTGTCAAGGGGAGGACTGGCCTGATGTAAACGAGACATTCGAGGGCCCATTAGTCACCCAGTTCTTTGTTCCTTTCGGAGTTGGACATCTGAGAACACTGTGTGTGTTTTTGACGGTCACTTATTGTGCATGCATTTTTTTTTGCACTGGGTGTACGAAGCATGGTTTGTGTTGTGTGCACACACTGAAGGCTTCTGATTCTCTAAACAAATTCCATACTAGCACATGGGCAGCTAGTGAGCCTAAATGCACACAGCTTTGCCGAGAGAGACAGCTATATGCAATGTAGATTTGGAAGTGTTATGTGTGTGCCAACTGTCACCCAGTGTCACCCAGCGATCTGTACCTCTCTACCAATCCTTCTGTGTCTCCTCCAAAACCTTAAAGCACAAGGACCTTTCGTAGATCAGCTGCCTCTGCTGGTAGAAGAGATTGTGGCACATGATGTGGCTCCTACTCTCTCTGCTGGTGGATAGCGGTTACTGCTCATTATCACACACCAGGAGCCCTGTCCAATCAGACCACCTGACCTGAGGCAACAGATAGTTGCCTTAGCAAACAGGTCTTTAAGTCTCTGATCCACAGGTTTTACTTCTTCATATTGCCTTATTGTTACCGACCCCTGGACCATCTTTGACTACCCTGTTTGCTGCCTGCCCTGACTATCGCCTCTGTCTACATCTCTGCCTGTAGTCTGACTACCTCTCTGCCTGCTGACTCTGTACTTCGCCTTGGAACTCTGCTGTCAGCCGCTGCCAGTAAGTGTGACTAGGGACTGCAACCTGGGGGCCATCACTCCTCCAATCCATCACTCCTTGCCGGTTGCTCTGGTGAATATCAGGGGGCTCTGTGCCCTGGTTTATACCTTTCAGGTGGCACGGTGGGTCCACAGCTCCCGTGACACCAACACTCAGTGGAGCTTCCCACCAATTACGGAGATCCTGCCAGACTGTGTATATAGACATTGCCTATGTCTAGGGATGAGAAACTGCATCTTGGTGATGGATTTCAAGAAGCGGTTCTGTCTTACAAACTGCCCACCTAGAAAGTGCATGGCTGCACAGCAGCAGGACTTCTCTCCCTTTTTTGGCCCAAAGGCTAATGTTCTATTGGTTTGAATCTATATTACCTGTATGCTGTGTTGGGACTCTTTTGGTGATTATACCATGCTCAGGTGATTTGCAATTACCTCCCAACTCCCTCCAAGCTGGTCAAAACTTTTCTGACCATCTGTAGTCCTGTCTGGAAGGAGTACCTGGATCACAAGACTGGCTTAACAACATAAGTCTATGTTCCTATGCGCGGTAATGGTGGCTGATCGCCTCAATTTAGTTGAATGGGCCTGTGCCCACTTCAACTAAGGACTGCGATCGGCTGCCGGTGTTTGCGGTCCGCGATCTGAAATGCTGGTCACCGTGTTCTGAGTCTCAGTCTTCTTTGGAAATACTCAAGTAAAACAACTATTACATATACAATGTAACCTATTGTGCAGTAGGGATGAACAGTATGGCTTAGTTTCCACTTGAGCGGAAGCCCGCGGCGCGGCTGCCGCCGCTAAGGACCGCCGCCGCTAAGAACCGCATCTCATGCGGTTTTTAGCGGCGGCCATTCATCCCTATGGCCGCGGTCAGTGCTGGGTCGACCGAGTTTTTAGGCGGCCGTCCGCGCGATTCCGCGGACAGGGGACCAGCGCCATTGAAATGAATGGGCGCGGATGTAGCCGCACCGCGGGCTTCCGCTTCTAATGGAAACTAAGCCTTACGGAGATAGCAGCAGTATACAGTGCTCCGACTCAGCAAGTACATAGGAAAGTTTCATATAGTACTATACACTTATTTATATATATTTTTCAACATTAGCCATCCTTTAGAGCAGTGGTTCCCAAACTGGGGGGCGGGCCCCCCTGTGGGGGAAAAAACGTATTACAGGGGGGCGCAGGCCCTCATTCTTAACCTGTGTTTGAATAGGGAGGGGGGGCTCAATAATGAAAGGAAAAGAACCACTGCTTTAGAGGAACATTAGATGGATGTAATCTTCCTACGTATTCTGTAAAGCCAAAAATGAAAATAAATGCTAAAAATCACCATTTACTGCAGAACCAAATATTTTTATAGTAAAGAAAGGCAAAGAGATGACTTGCAACTCTAATGTATTTATACGATGGAGCATCTACATTCCTTTCGGTGAATTAAATATATTCTTTATGCCTTTTCCTTAATTAAATTCTACTTTTCTTGGACACTCAGCATACATTAATAACTATAATTATCCAAAGATGGCAAACACGATGTCCGCATGGGATTGTAATTATCTAACATAAGGGAATGTAAAATAATTTTCACTTTTTCTGCTAGATTACAGCAACATGTATATTTAATATGTTGTTATTATTATATCTCATAAAGCTGCTTTATTTTGTAGCTATTTTATCATCTTTTTCATTCATTAATTTTGCCGTTTACCCTAAATAGTTTAGGTAGTTTTTGGTGCCACATGTCAAAGTGAAAATCCACAACATCTGCCATTTTGGAGAGAATCTGACTTTGTTTTTTTTTTGTCCCAATCATAATGGGAGCAATAGATCTGCATCACAGGAGACAGAAATGTTTTCCATTCCCTCCAGCCAAGCCAAAAAGCTACTGCCAGAAGGAGATCTTATCTAGCAGTACCCATTCTCTGAACTCACTGACCAACTTATGAATAGTGTTGAGCTCGAATATTCGATTTTCGAATATTTAGCTCGAATATCGCTATTTCGCCATTTCGCGAATATTCGCGAATATATCATTCGCTTTTATAATCGCGATCCATTGCAATGAATGGGATTGCGATTATATAATCGCAATGTGATTTTTTAAAACGGAAATGACGGATATTCTCCCAGTCGAATATCCGAGCTCCATTGACTTGCATGCATTGCGCATATTTGGTCGCATTGCGCTTTCTCGGATAATCGCAATTTCGGATTCCGCCATTCTCTATTGACTTCAATGTATTGCGCATATTTGGTCGCATTGCGCTTTCTCGGATAATCGCAATTTCGGATTTCGCCATTCTCCATTGACTTCAATGTATTGCGCATATGTGGTCGCATTGCGCTTTCTCAGATAATCGCGATTTCGGATTCCGCCATTCTCCATTGACTTGCATGCATTGCGCATATTGGGTCGCAATTGCGATTGTTAGATCGCAATTCATGTCGTAAGTGCGGATATTCGAGATTACGAATATGGAATCGAATATTATGGCGGATATTCGCGAAATTACGCGAATTCGAATATTGCCTAGTCGCTCATCACTACTTATGAAGAGAAACATTTCACAATTCGATGGCATGGTTTGTGTATTAAGATTAATATTCTGTTTTGCAATAAATATATATTGTGACAAAGACTCATATCTCCTCTCAAATATAAATAGCTGCTCATGGGTAAGTTGTTCAGTGCCAATTTGTAAAATGTGTTTCTCCATAAGTTGGTCAGCGTGCTCAGAAAATGGGTACTGCTAGTATATAGACACATGCTAAAGTTTCAGCCCTGTAGCGAAGACCTCCCTCCTGGCACTGACCTTTTGGCTGGAGGAATACAGAGTGAATACTGCATGGTCCAGTCCTGCCTACTTTGCTGGAACATTCTGTATATCCACTTGATATCTGAATGGCTGTGTCTCTGATTTTTTTTATTCCTAATTTTCTCTTCAAAACTTTAGGGTGCGTCTTATGATCCGAACTAACTAAGGTGATAACAGACCTGATACTAAATGTATTTCACTATCACTAAATGTTTTCCCCATGTCTGTCCTATAGGATAGTAAAATGACATCACATCTCTTCTAGAGCCAATGCAATGCAGAACCATTGTACTTGAGGTCCCCACACAGGTACCAAGTGGGGGCCGAGCAGCACAGATCAGCGATGGAGTGCAGCGTGATGCTCTCCATCGCTGACAGCATCGACGGGCACAATTTGTTAGTTTCGTTCGTTAGTTTCAGTGGGGACGCCGGTCTCCATTAAAACTAACGCCATCGGCCAGAGATTATTGGACATGTCCATTCTCTGGCCGACCGAGCTGTGGGGTGGCAGGGATCGCCCCATGTGGGCACCCCCGATAGGCATGCGATTTTGCAAGCATGCACACCCATCAGTCGGTGGCAAAATCGGCCACCGCTCGGTGCGTGTTTAGCAGCTTTAATGGTGAGCCCACCCCTCAGTGCGTGTATGGCAGCCTTTATAGTGATCTTCTGTAGGTACTCCCATTGAGCACTGTGCACCAAGATCAGAACCCATTACCAATGCTTTATCTTACATTTTTTTCAGACAGATCAGACATACATAAGTATGTTAGTGCTGGTCACTGAAGGGGGAGTGTGGGTGGAGGGGGATAAGAATGAGAAATGCAATCTCTTTGGGTATTTGATACCCCCAGTATAATATGTGCCGTACTGGTCATGGTGGGAAGTGTTTATACTAAAGAGTTGATCCATGTTGCAGGACTGTAACCAATGACAGAAGAAGAGGAATTCACGAGTGGTGTCATAATATTAAACCACAGCAGTAGTACAGAATAAGGACAACAATAAACCAAGGACTTCCTGCATAGGAAAAGACAATGCATTAGATCTAGACAGGGCCCAATATAAATACTAGGCAAGTCGTTTATTTTTGAGTGGAATTGACTTTTAGATGCGAAAGCAAAATAATTATTGCCAGAAAAAGAGCGATAAATCATCCTATTGTAAAAACGACCGAACGAGTGAAATATAAAGTCGGATAAACAATGAAGACTTGGCGCGCTACGTTTACGGAAAATATGCTTTGTTTTCCTTTGATGGAAGCGTAACGCTGATATTAAATCACTGGTACCTGAGCGTCAGATTTCTTAATAATTCAGCTATCGATTAAGTAGATATTTATTAGCCTGTTAAAATCTTTATAGAACTGAGACAACCCATCAAGGTCAAAGTCGGGTTCTTCATAAAACAACCTTTACAATTTATTGATTTATGTGTTTGTCCTTTTTTAAGTTGTAAACAGTTTTATTTGCTTTGCTATTATATTGTTTATCTTCTTTATAGAGGCATCATTCCTGAAATGTTAGCAGCTTTAACTTCAGATAAGAAATGATTAGGAGCTCCATGGCCAAGAGCTAACAACTCCTGGATGGATGACTAATGACAATGGCTATAATTATAATAATAGGGGATGAGTATAATGCGAGCCATACACATGCCGACAAACGGCCGGATTTGAATCTGACCGACGGGCGTGCGCGCTCTCGCCGTCGGTCAGGTTAAAAATCGGCCGCTAATCGGCATGTGCCCACATGGGGCGACAGATCCCTGTCGCCCCACTTCTCGGCCGGCCAGAGATCCGACATGTCGGAAAATCTCTGGCCGGCGTGAGCCGATGGGAGCCGATGCCATAAGCTGCAATGAAGCAAAGGGTGCCCAGCCGATTGAAGGGCCCCAGAATGCAATGGGAGGCTAAACGTGATGACGTCATCACGTTAGCCTCCCGGGAAGATATCGGCGGCAGATGTCGGGGTAAGTCGCCATGTGTATGGCTAGCATAAGGAGACATCAATCAATGGTAAATTATGGATAAAGCCATAAAACATGGTGGCCATTTATGAAACAGAAAAAAGGCCATGGCTTACTTTTGTTTTCATACTCTGTGGTCATATTTGCATGTTGCTAATAAATGCTTCACACCCCAGGGTAGTGTATGGACCATCTGTAAATATGACATTTTTCTATAATTGTAGTTTTTTCGTTTTGTTTATTGTTTACTCACACTCTGTACACTGTGGTATACTCTACGCTACTGCACTCTGTACATTGTGGTATACTCTACGCTACTGCACTCTGTACACTGTGGTATACTCTACGTTACTGCACTCTGTACACTGTGGTATACTCTACGCTACTGCACTCTGTACATTGTGGTTTACTCTACGCTACTGCACTCTGTACACTGTGGTATACTCTACGCTACTGTACTCTGTACACTGTGGTATACTCTACGCTACTGCACTCTGTACACTGTGGTATACTCTACGCTACTGCACTCTGTACACTGTGGTATACTCTACGCTACTGCACTCTGTACACTGTGGTATACTCTACGCTACTGCACTCTGTACACTGTGGTATACTCTGCACTACTGCACTCTGTACACTGTGGTATACTCTATGCTACTGCATTCTGTACACTGTGGTATAGTCTGCACTATCACTCTCTGTACACTGTGGTATACTCTGCACTATCACACTCTGTACTAGAGATGGTCGAATTTTTTTTCAAAAATTCGACCATTTCGCCGATTTCGAG
>CM070035.1:21940082-21954146 GCA_036250615.1 Ptychadena robeensis | reverse complement strand
TTTTTGGAGTGGGTGGTCAAGCAGGAGTCTGGGTTTTCCTCGATTGTTCACTATTTGGACGATTTCTTGTGTGTGGGGGCCGATGGCACGGGTGCGTGCGCGATGCTGCTACGCACTGTGGTTTCGGTGTTCACTCGCTTCGGGGTCCCCTTAGCCCATGAGAAGATGGAAGGGCCTGTGCGGTGCTTGAAGTTTCTGGGGATTGAGATTGACATCGTCTTGATGGAGTGTCGCCTTCCACAGGACAAATTGGTGGATTTGCAGGGGATTCTGGCAGCTGTGGGAGGCCGCCAGAAGGTGACTCTGCGTGAGGCTCAGTCTCTGCTCCGAAAATTGAATTTTGTGTGCCGCATCTTGCCCATGGGGCGGATTTTTTGCAGGCGGCTGGCGTCCGTGACGCGGGGAGTGCGCCTCCCGCACCATTTTGTTCGGATAACGGCGCTGGTCAAGCAGGACCTTCTCGTTTGGCGGGCGTTTTTATCCCGATACAATGGGAAGTCATTGTGGTTGTCGGATCCCGCGTCCAATGCGGAGCTGGAACTGTTCACTGATGCTTTGGGGGCAGTGGGATTTGGGGCCTACTTTCAAGGGGATTGGTGCCAGGGCAGGTGGCCGTCGGCTTGGGAGGCGGCGGGACTCACGAAGAACCTTGCGTTTTTTAAATTTTTTCCGGTGGTGGTGGCGGTCACGGTGTGGTCCCGCCAGCTGGCTAACCGGTCGGTTGTTTTCCATTGTGACAACACCGCAGTGGTGTCGCGATTAATTCCCTCTCGGCAACGTCCTTTCCGGTGGTCAACCTGGTCCGCAAATTTGTGCTGGCATGTTTGGACGGGAATATTAAGTTCCGGGCGGTGCACGTTGCGGGGGTTCCTAACGATGTGGCTGACGCTCCCTCTCATTTCCAGCAGGCCAGGTTTCGGGAGTTGGTGCCGGTCCCCGTGCCATCGCATGTCTGGGATCTAGGGGCCATCGGTGGCTGGGATGGCTGAGGCGGGCTTTGGCTCCGTCCACCTGTGTGGATCCTGGGCCACAAAGGGTCCAAAAGTCGGTCCCTGGTGGCGGAAGCTCGGCAGTGCCGCAAGGTAAAAGGGCCTTTTAAGCTCAGGTGATGTGCCAGTAATGCAAGGGCAGTTACTAGTGAATGGTTAAATCTGTTAAACAAGTTACCCACCGTGCTAGTATACGAGGGCTGGTGGCAGGTACAGTGATGTAAGGAGAGCGATATACTGGCGGCACTGTCGGGGGACCCCTTCCAAGTTCTTGTGTAAATAAAAGTTATGGTCATGTGTTGACCTAGTTTACAGGCTGTGGCCAGTTTGTATTTTACACTTATTTCTATATAAAATACAAATTCCAAAGTCAGTGGTTTGCGTATTATTTATAGCTGTTAAATAAGTTATGGGTAAAAAGGTGGGCAGGAAATGGTCCGGAATCCTGGAGTCATGTAATTGTTGAAGAGTTGTAAACATAAACAATAAGATCTTGGCCTAAAGTGTATAAATGTGTGCTTTGAACCATAATAAATAAGAACATGAACGCAATCGGCTGTGTGTTGAACAGCTGGCATCCTACTATTAAGAGTCTCTTCCTCTGCCCTATCAGCCTGTATTACCATACATGCATATTACAAGGGCACCACCACCTCCCAGCATCATCACTGCCATCAGGGAGATGGATTGAGGACAAAAAAGTCATGGAGCAGGTAAGCTTCCCTGAGTTTAGCTAATTTGGCTAATGTGACTGTCCGACATACATGGGATGAAACGCATCAGAGGATGAGAGGACCCCCAGGTGTGATTGTGATGATGACGAATGAAGAATAAAATATTGGAAAAACTTTTATCAAGAGTGCAGGACTTTTGCCTTTTTTGTTGTCAAGTGAGCTTGGGACACAGGGTTTGGCAGTCCGCGCACCTAGTGTTTATCCATGGAAGCAATTGAACTGAGACCGGAGAGGCAGTCTGTTTGTGGGAATCGGCATCCATTCTAAGAGTGTGGGTCTCAACCCTATTGTTATGGAATCTGGGGTTAGTGATGAGGCAATCTATTTATGGAGGCAGGGAAGATGTAACAGGTGAGTTAAAATAAACAACAAATAAGCAACTAACTAATGGGTACCCCTCAAAGCAAGTGAGATCATGGCCATCCCCCAGGAATTGAATATAAAAAAAAGGCCCGACCAAGATGAAGGAGGACACCATGAGGACCACTTCATCTACGATAGGGTACACCACAGTGGGGGAGTAACTGGTGGAGAACCCAAACCTTTGCTATTGGATAGTCTCTAACACTATTTGATAGTCTCTAACACTATTTATAGTCTCTAACACTATTTATAGTCTCTAACACTTTTATCCCCCAATGTGGGTGGAACAAATCAGGTAAAAAGACTGCACTACACAAGTCTGGTCACTGGTCTCACAAGTGTGTGTCAGGTGGTAGCACAAAAAAGAAAGGTTCATCTTCACCAAGTGGCGGTGCTCTAAGCAACAGTACAGATATCACAGAATGCTTTCCAACTATGAGAGTTGCCTTCGGCTTGAATAGTTGCCCAGGTTTCTGTTCTGTATGAGCTTTTCAGTGTTCAATAAATGGTGTCATTACATAAAGCCCATGTGATCTCTAAAGCCCCCCATACACCTTTAGATTGATCCATACAATTTCCATTAGATCTACCAACAACTATGTAGTATAGTGGCCTCCCTGATAGAATACATAGTGATTGGAAGGTTTAGAAAGATCCTCATATTACATGGTTTTGGTAAAAGAAAAGTTGATTGTACAGAAATTGTATGGAAAGATAAGGCGTATGGGGGCCGTATCTGGGAAATGTCTAACTTTGAGCCGGTCATACATGCAGTAATACCTGATTGATCATTTGATGCTCAATCACGCCGTGCTTACACCACAATTGACAAAAGATTGTTCACCGACCGTTCAGCGAATTGATGCGCATCCCCTTTGTTCTTGATCCCTGGCCAATATTTCGGATGGGGATTAAGGGTTTACCAATCCCTGTTCGAGTGACATTTTGTTCAAGCGAGATAGGCAGCATGTGATTCCCAAGCGCTTGATTGCCATGCAGGACGATCTAGTGACCCATGTATGGGTACTTTTTTATCTAGCCATCCTGACCTCATCCTTTTCATTACCTTGATATGGGTTCTTCATTGAATGAGTCTTGCATTACATGTGGACCTTAACCACAGCCTCTGTACCCATTACTTTAAATCTAGATGATTTCTTTCAAAATGATTGAAAGAAATTAAAGAGCACAAACTGTACATTGATGAATGTGTTTCTGGATGGTTTGTATTTCCTCCACGACATCCTGCTGATTGACAGCGCCGCAGCTCATGAAGGCTCAAAGCAGGAACATTCTTAATGTATTTTTTGCTTTGAAGTAAAGATATGATGAAGTTTAGTGGCCACAAACAAGAACAAAAATTAAAATTTCTGCACCCAATTTGGAAGAATATCAATATTTAGTCATAGCAAAGTTCCTTGTTTTCTCTACATTGGGATTATATAATGCGGTCATTTTGTATACATAGTGCTTAGCACATAGTGCTCTTTGAGGTTGATTATTTGGCTTACATCGATCCAAGTCGTGCTGCTTGTACAGAGAACATCAGAGGATCAGGTCGGCATATTGTTGGCTCCTCTACGCGTGGTTATTTTCTCATTGCCTATACTGTTGAATATGCCCTGTTAGGGTAATATATATACGCACTAAGCTAAAGGGAATAAATTGAGTTGAGTTGCTGTGCTCTACCTGCTGACAGTAAATATAGGTCAGAGAGTCCAACTGAACATCTTTTCAGAAACGAGTCTATTTGCATGCTACACTGATCTGTAGAGTTTGCTTAAGCCAAGAAAAAATGCAAATTGCACAGCATGTAGGATTTTCAGAGACCATGCAGAGTCCACAGGATTTGCAAAAGCCGAGCTGGACAGCTGCAAGCTATACAGTTCATAAGGGACAGCTTAATACTAGTCATAGGATGGAGCCTAGCCGTGACTAAAATAAGAAGAGGAATAAAAATACAGGCCAGAGCAGGATGTAAAACCACCACTAATGACAGCTATTCTCATCTTTTAACAGACATATTACTTAGTAAATTAAATGTTTTTATTTCAAGTTTCATGAAACAGAACAGAATTCCAAACAGATTAATTCTGATTGTTCACACAAGCAACAGAACTTGTATTTCAATTGGTCTGTTAATATTAGTTGGCTGTTTAATTCCCTTTATATTCATAGCTATATATAGATCAAAAACGAAATCCAAAGTAAAATGTCCCCTTTGTACGCAGCCATATACCATATTTTTTGGACTATAAGACGCACTGGACCATAAGACGCACCCAGTTTGTAAAGCAGGAAAGCCAGGAATCAGTTGGGTTAATGTAATATTAAATGAATGCAATATCAGATTCAGCCAGTAGGTGTCACTAGCAGCAGTACACACACACAGCACATGACGTCAACTCTTCACTGATCAGAAGGAGGGGGGGGGGCGGCTGCCCAGTCCTCTGCTCTCCCTCTCTTTCCTGGCTGTGCCTGTGTCTGTGGAAGCAGCAGAGTGATTGCAGTTTCCTCAGACACAGAGAGAGGGAAAGATCTATCTCTCTCTTCATTGCTTATGCTCTGGGCTCTGTTGGCATAAGCAATTATACAGTCCAGCCGTGGGCAGATCTCATATTTGACAGCTCCCCGAATAATCTCCTTGCCAAAGAGCTGGCGGGGGTCTCGCATTTGGACCATAAGATGCAGGCACTTTTTCCCCCCGATTTTGGGGTGTGTCATATGGTCTGAAAAATACGGTAGATTCTTTGACCATGGCCAGATCTATCTGTGGGTGAAATGTCCAAGCTGTATAGACAGTTACCATAGTGTAATGATACATGAGAGGGGAACATCAACATGGCAGCTGCAGGGTTGTAAGGCCCTTGAAGATTGTCTGGTCATTGGAAGGGACCATCATAAGTACAGAGTCCCACCCTTTGTTAAGTGCCAGGAAAATAGTGTAAGGTGGTATCTGTATTTTATTGTAATTGTCTCCGAGTCGGTGTAGTGCGGCTAGAGGCCGATGTATTGGGTGATGCAGATACAAGGTACTGGATAACTGCCTTCAATGGTCCTTCGTTTTAATCTATAATGTTCTGTTTAATGATTGTTATATATTATATTTTGTTATTTATGTTGGTAATAAAGGGCTGCCGGGCCATCTAAAACCCAATCTGTCTCAATTGTTCCAGTTAGGTTTTTGGGGAGGGAATGTTGTTGCACAATTCAGACAAAGGGGACAGCTATCTTTTATAACCTAGTCAAATCTTCCAAACTGTTGGATTTAGACCAATGTTCATATTTCAAGAGTGTCAGGAATATGTTTTTGAAAAGCTCATGGTGAAGTTACCTGATGACAGGAGTATAGAAATTTAGGGTAAAGATAGAAAAACAAACTAACGCTAAATAGAAGGTACAGCATAAGGCCTAATCTCCACTGCATTAAAACTTCCGCATTTGACGTGTGTTAACATCATGCAGAAAAAATGTGTCAAACAAGGCACCTGCACTTTTGGGTGGGTTAACGCTAACACATTCAAAAAGGTTAAATGTAGACATGGCCTAAGGTTGGATAAACACATGTATATTATATTGGGGAATTGGTTCACTCCAAGTGTAGGAAATGGCAGCGACCATCC
Organism: Ptychadena robeensis; assembly: GCA_036250615.1. Taxonomy (NCBI): domain Eukaryota; kingdom Metazoa; phylum Chordata; class Amphibia; order Anura; family Ptychadenidae; genus Ptychadena; species Ptychadena robeensis. The sequence continues at coordinate 21,948,437 of CM070035.1, read as the reverse complement.
AACAGGACTGCTCTGAACATGGGACTTGCTGAAGAAGAGATGCACATAATGTATCATTTCGATCAGTGAGTGTGAGGGTGTGCCACATTCTCTTGGACCTTGTTCATACTCTAGAAGAGTATGAACAAAATATGGCCTGTTTGTCCTTTTGATCCAGCCCATTGACATCTTAGTGAAAAGTCTTTCTGGGTTCCTTCAGCCTGTTCCCTGCAATTAGTGTATAGAATGCCTAGATGAGACCATCCTTCCTCTTTATCTCGGCTCATTCCAATGAGCGAGCGGAGGGGAGTCAGAGTGTCTTGTCATCAAGGTCTACACATTTTGACTGAAATATGGCAGCGTAGTTAATTCAAAAGTAAGTCAACATTTTTACTCCAAAAATTTGAACTTGTTTTTCAAATTAATTTATGTAAAGTGCACTTCATGTGATAGAACAATATTTAATGTTTTGCAATATTCTTACAGAGAAACAAACCTTTAACACCACTGCCAAAGTCCTCTGGTCTAGAAGTGCAGATACACTGGGATCGGCCACCTTACAAACCAAGCAATGACAAGGTGCAGAGCAATAATTCCATAGGGTCCAACTAATCCTCTTCTTACCTCAACAATTATAGTTTCCCTATCAACAGGGCTCTGCCATAGAGCAGGGGTGTCGAAAGTTTTTGGAGGGCCAGGTTATGTGAAGTGAACTGTGTCGGGTCCATCCAGCCTGACATTCTGTGAACCATTAACATCGACAATTACCGATACCATGGGGCAGATTACTTCCTTTAAACATACTTGTCATTATTATTGTAAAGCATTAGCCATTCACTGCCATAACGATGATAAAGACTGCCCCTAGGTATGCAGGGACCTTCAGTTCTCCAAGCTGTCCAGCGACATATAACCTCTTCCCCAGAAGTCTGATCATTCCCCTATCTATGTCATATTGAGAATCAGTAAGAAGATGCTCACCACTGCTTTCCTTAAGCAGCATGTAAGTTAGGCTCAGTGTAGGGTAGTTAATGGTTACCCTCCCTAGCCGTTGCAAGGAACCCAGTTCATCCGCAGTTTGTGTATGTCCCAACGGCTACAGGAGTGTGGCTCGGGAAAACCTAATAATACCCAGGTTCCAAAACTGCACCTTCAGCATCTTCGGTGATGCCAATGGGGTAGGGGACACACCATAGACTTATATGTTAATGGAAGGGTGTCAGTTTTCCAGCCCCAGCTATCATTGATGCCAGTGACATGGATAGTGGCAGGTGAAGAGCCGGAAATTTAAGCAGAGTACTCTGATATGATCGCCCATACTGTGCCATTTTAATGGGTTGAATGCTAGGGAGGTTGATGGACCTGAAAATGAGTGAGATATGGCATACAGTATAAATTCAGAGAGCATTTTTGGATGAGTTTAGTATAGGCCCAATGGGGATTAAAAGTGTGTTAAGTACTTGCACTAAGCAGGGAAATTACATGGATGAACTACATGTTGTAGACTGCTTAAGGATTAGATCGCAGAGGTTATATGAAAATGTATGAGGAGGTGTATGAAGGAGCCTACATTCACAGAGGTGTGTAGATTAAATATATAGTAGCATATGTTGGTTAGGGATTTAGACAAAAAATTAGTGTGGAAATGTATGAAGGTCCTCGGCAGGTTAGGCCTAACAAATGTCCGTTGAGGATTAAAACTGAAGCACACAATTTTTTGTCTTCTCTACAATCTATATAGGCAATATTCAAATCAACCTACAATAATGCAACGACCTTTCCTTACTTTCTATTATGTGTGTAACAAGAGGAAGGAAGTTAGAAATGCTGCAGGCATCAGAATAACCTATGAGTTTTTATTTCTGTTATATATAAAAAAAAAATCAAGATTAACGTATCAATTGTATCTAATAAAAATTCATGTATTCCATACTGCTGTAGTAATCAGAAATACGTTACCTACAGGGTTTTCTGCCATCTGGGCAGAAAAAAAAAAGACTTGTCACGAGGATCAGCTAAAAAGAAAAAAAAATTGCAATTGCCAAACAATTTACAAATAGGCGAACAGATGTTCCAGGCAAAATATACTGTCATTGCGACAATTATATGCAGAATGTTTAACTGTACCAGCCTAACACCACACATACACACATGTAGAAATCACATAGACATGTTATGAAAAGACATGCAGAAATGTGAACATTATAATCCTCCATGTAGTAAACGTCATTATTTCATATGACTAACACATCCTGCACATGTATGCCGACTGAAAGATGAGCCTGTGCTCACTAGGGAGAATGGGATTATTCTTCTTTGTAAATCCATGTCACTGACTCCATTCAGTTGGGCCTTGGGATTTAAAGTAGATCCCCCAACTGAAACATAACTATTGTCCGAAGATAATTGTACCTATGGCTTATGTCAACAGGCACATGCGGCTTTCTTTCAGGTGCATTCCAAATGCATATAAGATTAATTTGACATACTTCTGAGATTATTCAAGGTTCATTTTAGAGATGGTCGAATGTTTCGACTTGTTAACTTTGTGAGCTGATTGCAAAGCCTCTGAAAATTGTATCATCTCCAAAATTGCTGGAGATGTAGAGAAGGGTTGTGGGAACATTTGAAAAAAAGTATGGCTCTAGCACATGTCGTTTTTGCATAAATTAAGTTCAAAATGAAAGTCGAAATTCCGATTTTCAAAATTTTGACGTGACTTAATTTGTGCAAAAACTATTTGTGTTAGAGACAAAAAATGTTGTTTGTAGTATAGCCCCAACCCTTCTCTACATCTCCAGCAAGTTTTGTGATGATACCATGTTCAGGGGCTTTGGAATTAACTCGAAATCGTCAAAATGGTCGAAATTTTTTTAAAAAAATTCAACCATCTCTAGCTCATTCACAGGTACAGTTGACCTATTTCAGAGCAATATTTGACCTCCTCCCCCTGCATGAATCTGCTCGAAACAGCTTTGATAAAGTTTTTAAATCTTTCACATAATTATTATTATCCTTTATTTATATAACAGTAGCATGTTACACTGCGCTGTACATTAAATTAGAGTTGAGATGCAACACAAGATAACACACAGGTACAGATTATGACACAGAAGGACTCGTAGAGGTGGTCAAATTTTTCTGATTTAAGTTAATTGCAAAGCCCCTGAACATGGTACCATCACCAAACTTGCTGAAGATGTAAATAAGGGTTGGGGGTATGCTGCAAAAAAAAGTATTGCTCTAACACAAATAGTTTTTGCACAAATTAAGTTCAAAGTCAAGTCAAAATTTCAAAAATCGGAATTTCAACTTTGATTTTGAATTAAATTTATGCAAAAACTGCATGTTCTAGAGCAAAACTTTTTTTTCAAATGTTCCCACAACCCTTCTGTACATTTCAAGCAATTTTGGTGATGATATAATTTTCAGAGGCTTTGCAATCAGCTCACAAATTCAGCTAGTTGAAAAATTCGACCATCTCTAGAGTAGAGGGCCCTGCGGCTTACAATCTAATAGGTTGGGGAACAGAGTATACAATAGGTAGGGGGGATGGGACTGGTATGGTGGTGATTTTACAAATGAGAGGTGGATTTTCAGGGCTTTTTTTAAAAAGGCCAAAGGTAAGAGCAAGTCTAATGGTTCTAGAGAGTAGGAGAGACCCTAGAGAAGTCATGAAGCTGCACGTGTGATGATGTTATGAGTGATGCCATTAGTAGGTCTCTGGAACAGCGGAGGTATATTTATGTACCAGGTTGGAAATGTAAGTGGACAGGAGGTATGGAATGATTTTAAAGTGAGGCACAAAACTATGAATTTGATTCTTTGGACAATTGGAAGCCAGTGTAGAGATTTGCAGAGAGGAGCAGCAGATGAGGAGCAGTTAGAGGAGTAATGTAGGTAGGTTGAAGGCGCTGCACCAATGCAGTGGTCCTCTTTATTCACTGCTCCAGTTGTGACTCTTGAAAACGCCAATGATGGACCTAGCTTCACGCCAGTGCCTCAACTCTCAGTCACAGATTTATGGACATCTTGGGATAGGCTTTACAGAAGAAAATCTTCCTCAGCTACTACCATTTAGCACATGGAGGCCAAACTCTAAAAAATTTAATTCTTTATCTCACACCCCAGAAAAAAATAGGAAATATAAATACATCCTTGCATGCATTTACACTATATGGCCAAAATATTTGGACATTTCTTGAAATATTTCTTCCACACTTTTGGCACTATTTTGAGAAAGATCCTTCTATGCTCATTGATGGCCTAATATCCCCTGCACAGAGCCCCATACCTGCTGATCTGCATACGTTTTCTTTTGGGGGCATAGACAGAAATGGCCACAGTCACAACAGATTGGACTGTGGTCCAGATTAAGGGTTTTTCATAAATGATGTTCAAAGAGCTCACATATGATCATGGGAATGTGAAAGGTTTACCATCTTTCAGTTGGAAGGTTTTACATATCAGGACATAATGAAGTTTCGGTTTGCTTACTCTGGCTATGAGTTATAAACAAAGCAAATTATGTGATTCAATAGTTTTCATATCCACCAGGAAATAACAGACAATGACATCGCTATGGAGGGATTTTGGCCCATGTTACTTCAGTTTGATGACCAGTTTGCAGTCAATGATTTGCTTAGCAAAATCTTAATACTTATATTTTTCAGACATTCTGTTGCAGAATTACTGCTGTTCTTAAGATCATTGTCATGTTGCAGTATGAATTGCAAATAAATGGCCCCACATCTCCTGAATACTTTGTAATATGTTTGACTCAATGACGGGTACCCAGGTCCTACCGCTTCAAACAAGCTTGTAGTAGTAATGAGCGGCATAGGCAATATTCAAATTCGCAATATTTCACAAATAATTCTCTTAATAGTAAATTTTAAATATTCGTGGTATGACCAAGAAAATATCACCGCAATTTTGCTTCAAAATGAATGGTCACATGCTATGTTTATTTTCGTAATACATGGCCATACCGCAAATGCTTCAAAATCGTGAATATCCGCCCACATATTTGAGAAAAATATTAGACATTTGAGCTCAACACTAGAGTTGGTATAATGAGTTTTGGCGCATTTGTTGTGTTTGGTTTTTGCTAAACATGGTGATGTGTATTATGGCTAAATATCTCCATGTTGGTCCTGTCTATCAAGGATGTTGGTGATGAGGATTATGCATTTTGACCTCTGTAAAACAGAAAAGGACATTTCTGAACCTTCAATATGGAAGTTGGAGGCCTCATTTTGCTTTGTAAACTGTGTTTCTTTTGTGCACAAGTTGTCTACATGCATATAAATAAATTAATAGCCTTGATGGCTCCACCCATATTTTAAAGAAACAAATACTTAAGATTACCTGTGAAGGAAATAAAAATAACTATAATTCACTGGGGAATCATGGCAGGAGTTTGCAGAAGACCCTTTTTACACCCCTTTACATTTGGTAAGAGATAGGCAGTCTACTATTCCCCCTTTATCTAACATCCCATCACAAAGTGGTGGTCAGAGGTTGGTAGGAACCCCTTGTTATAGTGGTGGTCATGTAGAAGAGTTCAGACTACAATGATCTTTCACTTCTGGGGTAAAACCGATAAAGGTCTATAGTGGTTTTATGGTCTTCTATGGCTTTAGTCACATCAAAGATGTTTTTAGGTCATGGTTCCTGGTTGCTGCTCACCAGAGCCCTTTTGCATATTTATTAACAATGCTAGTTTGCACAAATGATGATGTATGATAGAATCAAGCTTCCTAATAGATTGTATTGATTTAAAAGATCCATTCTTGGTGGTGACATCACACAACAAAGAACATTCTGCACCAAGAGGCTTCCTCTTTATACTATTATGCTGCTAGACTCCTGTCTTCTAAGACTTTAACTCTAAATTCTCTTAACATTCCACAATTATTGTAATTCTTCTCGGTTCGATTCTTTCATTAGTTCAAAGCAGTATGACATTTACTTTATGTGCATTTCAAATGATCCAGTCAATAACTTGCTGTTTACTATGAAGACTGATGAAGAAAGGTTGAATAGGAGTCAAACAAGGTTATCTAGTATCTTCTTTTCTAATGCAGCCCTTTAATATTTTTTTCCAGTTATTTCGCCGACCATCTGTGTGTTTAATCAATTCAAACAAGAAATAGATCACTGAGCTTGATACGAATTAAAGAAAGTTGGAATCCAGCGGTGTAGCCTTGTAGGTAGGAGTGCAAGAGAGGAAGATGAAATAAATGTTTGCCTTCAGCTTTCCGAGGGGAGCTTTGCCTAACAAACAATGAACCTCCAAGGGTGAGTTCATCAAATAAAAATTACATTTATCCAAAATATATGAAATCTATTCATTGTGAATGATTCTCACATCTAGAAGAAGAGACTAACAGTAAAATAAGCAATCTTTTTAGTTGGGAGTCTCAAAGTTTCCAGCTGAGTTATTACCGGGAGAAAATTTGACAAAAGTAAGACATGGAGAAGAGTTTTTATATGTCTCCAATGACTCATAACCACACGTCTCTCCGGTAGATTAGGGCAGTGTTTTTCAACCTTTTTAGGCAAAGGCACACTTGTTTCATGAAAAAAATCAGAGGGCACCGAAGATACGCATAATCACGGCACACTTACGGTCCCCGCCGGAAGTACGTCATCAGCAGGTGCCCCGCTGGAACGCAGATGCGTACCAGCAGAGCAAAAACACCGCCCCTAGTCTGTGGGGACGCGTGTTGCTAAGCAACCGCATCCTCACAGAGCCGGTCCGTGTATAACACGGATAAGTCTGTATAAGTCTTACTTATACAGCCGATCCTTGTTATACACGGACCGGCTCTGTGAGGATGCGGTTGCTTAGCCCTCCTATCTAGCTGCCTGTTATAGTATAAGACTTATACTATAAGAGGCAGCTAGATAGGAGGGCCGAGGGTTGGGCCAAAAACCCACGGCACACCAGGCAACATCCCGCGGCACACTAGTGTGGTTGAAACAGTGGTTGAAAAACACTGGATTATGGCATACAGAGTAAAATGTATACATTGAGAACAAGACTCGTTTTCTGTTTTATAGTCATGGTGTTCAGATAACAATGCTTCCATGCTTTTTCCTGCCAAGTAATAAAATATCTAATGAAAATGTTGGTCCTTACAGCGAGAGGTTAACAAATATATGGATAAGCTTGGTTGCCTATTAGAAATGTACCAATTAGGAATGTCTTATGAATTAGGTTGAATATAGCATAAAATGTCAGTGGTTTGCATATAAGGGGGCAGAGTATGAGTGAATTGGGCCACTGCCTATTAGGATTATACCTAATTCTGGATGTCATAAATCAAAGTTTCTTTTACATAAGTCAATACGTCACTATTAGCAAATTGCATTAGTATTATTAGTAAAAATGTTCTTCATATTACTAGATAAAAACCTCTTTCTGAAGATCTTCCTTACTGGTACATGAACTAGGTCAGCCATGTCAAACCGGTGGAAGTTGTATTCTTCTTTTCTCTATAAAGGGCAAAGCAATTGGTTTTCCTCAATGCCAACCCTTCATACAAGCACATACAGTGGGCACTTGAGTTAAAACCGTCTTGACCTAAGACTGGAGATGGTCAAATAAAAAAATAAAATAATGAATTGCAAAGCCCCTGAACATTGTATCACCACACTTGCCGGAGATGTAGAGAAGGGTTGGGGGTATACTACAAAAAAAGTATTGCTCTAGCACAAATAGCTTTTGCATAAATTAAGTTCAAAGTCAAGTCAAAATTTTGAACTAAATGTATGCAAAAACTATATGTACTAGAGCAAAAAAAAATTCCAATGTTCCCACAACCCTTCTCTACAGAGGGGGTTCGTTAAGGAGAAAATGTAATTAATTTTTTTAGAAATAAATATTTTTTTGCTCAATATATTTTTTTATCCTAGAAAAATCCTCAGAAAACCCGGTAGATACCTATACCTAATTACCGACATGACCATCAAGGCTTGATCAATTTCATTTCTCATTCAACCACTTTCGGTCAATCAGACCAAGTATTATGGAATAGATTTCTGTTAAAGCCATACACCTTTAGATCACTCCAATACAATTTCCTTTAGATCTACAACAACTATGTAGTGCCGGGCCCTCCCTGATAGAATACATAGTGATTGGACGGTATATATCACTGCTATGTAGTGCCGGGTCCTCCCTGATAGAATACATAGTGTCTGGAAGGTATATATCACTGCTATGTAGTGCTGGGTCCTCCCTGATAGAATACATAGTGCTTGGAAGGTATATATCACTGCTATGTAGTTTCGGGTCCTCCCTGATAAAATACATAGTGATTTGAAGGTATATATCACTGCTATGTAGTGTCGGGTCCTCCCTGATAG
>CM070035.1:21903687-21923561 GCA_036250615.1 Ptychadena robeensis | reverse complement strand
ACTTCGATCAAATTGATGATCGATTTGATGTCAATTGAACCATGTATGGCTAGCTTTACTCAGCAGCTTGTGATAGAGACACTTTTCATGGAAATGCCAAACAACAAACCATCCATGAGTACAATACCAAACACTTCTTTTTCAATTTTTTCCCTATGTCTTATATGGTAAGGTCCATAAATATTTGGACAGAGACATCTTTGTTAATTCTTTTTAATTTTAGTTCTGTAAATTATCACAAATACATTGAATAGAAGCTCATTTGGATACCCCCTGGGGAAGAAAGCCCTGGTGAACTCACAACACAACAGAAAAAACCTGGACATCCACAAAGGACAACAGTGGTAAATATCACAGAATTATTTCTACACTGAAGAGAAACCCCTTCACAGCAGTCAACCAAGTTTACAACACTCTCCAGGATATCCAGTGTATCGATATCCAAGTCTATGATAAAGATAAGACTGCATAATAAATAATACAGAAGGTGCATTACAAGGTACAAGCCGCTCATAATCCTAAAGAATGGAAAGGCCAGAATAGGTTTTTCAACCTAGTATTAGAAATGTATTAGAAACAAAAAAAAGTTGTCTCTGTCCAAAGATTTACTGGAACTAACTGTATAATTGACCTCCATGGTCTATGAACATTACACTTGAGGCTCACCTTTATATGTATCTTTCACACTTATAATTTCGAGCAAGATAGCATTAAATATTAGAGTTGTTTATAAAAGTTTGCTGCCTTACTATCTGGGCTAACTGTAGTCCTATTTGTTGTGTAAAGTTTTACAATGTTTTCTTTTAAATAAAAAACAATACAAAATTATTTATCCTAATATCCTCTTTTTCCCTCTCATTAAGATACCGATAAATGATAGAAAATAAAAACAACTTTCTGTTTAAACACTTTACTTTAGTTCAAAGGTTAGTGTTGGCCGAACTTTGGCCGGGTCCGTCAGGAAGATTGCAGGAAGATTAAAATTCTCCACCTGAATTCACTGATGTCACTTCACGAGAGACCGTCCGTGAACAGGACGGGTCGAACACTTGCAATGTTCGCCGGGGGAAGAAAAGCAAACATGATATGCTCGCGCCGAACTGTCACTGCCAAAAATCATGGCTAGCAGGAGGAGCAGGAAAGCTGAGTTACATAGCTACAACATTACGGCTGGCATTCAAAAGTGGTTTTGCCAATAGGTCAGGGGACAGCAACCTGCAGCTCTTCAGCCTTCTTGCTCTCCCACCAGCGCATACACACTATGGCGTAAAAGAGAGCAGCTGCAAAAGTAAGGAACCACACCTCAAGTCGGCAGGTGGCTAGCTGCAAAATGTTGCTGACCACTGACCTAGTTGGATGATGTAGATCAGTCTGTGAAAAACTTTCTAATGTGAAGATAGACCATCTCATTTATAGTTGTCTATTGAAGCAGCTGCCCCTATGGAAACAAGACATTCTCCCATCTTACCCATTTTTTATCCAAGAGGCAAATATCAGTTGGACTAATCCCGAATATGTGTCTTCAGAGTGCGTGAAACCACCAAGTTTCCCCTTTTTCCCAAAATATTTGAGGTTTACTCTCTTAAAACCATATTTCCACACTTTTCCTCCTAGAACTTTTGTAGTCAGGCTTTGGAGGGCTGCAAATCTCAGATAATAATACAATCTATCCTCCTCCACCATCTATAAAGACGATATATGGTGCTAGAAAAGAAACCTTGAGCACCACAATAAGAGAGGTGGAGGATTTCAAATTTCCTGAATAGTTAAAGCAGCGTTTTACTTTGTAAACTAATTAAGATGAATGGGTGCAGCAGGTTTGCAAAGTGGCACCCCGCTGAACACGATGTCTATTTCCATCTCAGCTGAATGAGCGCTCGCGATTGTTTTCCTCTAAACGGCGTTCATAAAAGTTTAAATAAACAGAGCCGATTCGCAATCTCCCTTTCTTCCACGCGGTGGGTACAATATCCCGCGTTTGCTTGCAGATGCTGAGGCATCTTTGTTGTGGAATTGGCAGGGTGACAGCAACAGGATATGATATAAAAATAATGTTGAACATTAATCTGATTTAAAAATAAGAGACGCCGCCTCCTCCTTTCTTGAGGCCACGGTGGGAATGAACCCTTTAGGGCAGCGCTGGCGACCACAGTTGTTTCAGCCTACGCTGGATGCCAGACATCTGCTCGTAGTCTTGGAGATATGTTTGTCATAAAGGAAACAGTTTTAATGTGTGCAAAGCATATTGTAGCAGAGTATGAGGAAGAGATGATTAAGTTTACACAGGCGAGAATTACCGGCTGACTTGGTGAGATGTGCTTGTTCCAGGGATAAACCATGTGAGAAACGCCTGCCTAACACACCGGTTTGTATGAGACCTTAAAACTGAACGCTTGTTTACCCTTAACCCCCCCATCCAATCCAGGAGCCCTAGATCATCATGCTTTGGTTCCCATCCAAAGAAACATAAATCGAACAGGGTTCACCACTGATCCCACTCAAAGAAACCGGTACCCTTTCGCTATTTGTATAGTTTCAAGCAAAATCAATCGCTGCAAATCCGCAAGGGGATCGATTGTGCTCACATCCATACAAAAATAAAGCCGTGTATGTAGCCTTGCATAGCGTAAACCTATTACAATGAGCATTAGAAGCTGCAGAACGTCACAGAGAGCCTACTTCATTTCCTGGTTGGAGGACCTCAACCATCACCTTGCCCGGTGTTGTCCAACTTGTACAAACATAAGGGTCTCTTTAGTAAGAGGATCTCATTAAGCATTTTCCACAGATTCCAATTTTGAAAAATGGGGGGCAGCCATATACAAAAAAGCCCCACTAAGAAGATTGACTTTCAGAAAATAATACTTAGAGGGCCTTTCATTTACTTGGAGACAGTATCCATCTGAAATTAACCTGTATAGAAGCAACTTGCAGCCACAGGCACTGCTATGCAGGGGTTTATGGGAAGTGGCATTAGGCGCAAGGCAGAGAGAGAGCGATATTGTTGTTATCAATTATTTATATAACATATCATGCGGCACTATAGGAGTCCCCTCTACTATGTTTTGGCAAAAGTTGGCAAAACTGCAGTGGTCGCGTTTTTTGCAAAATTTTAAAAAGAATTGGTGTGTGCATAGACACTTTTGCTGTGTTTGGCCAAAACCTAGTGGTGTTTTGGATATAGAGAGTACATAGTCACAACTTTTCCTAAAAGCAGCTCACAATCTGATGTCTTGACACATCAACATATAATAGTCATATATGTTGCTAAAGCTGGGCATACACATTGCCCAGATATAGCAGAATTTTATCAAGCGCAGCGGCTCCTGCCAAGAATCATCCAGGCACCCTTTGTGTGTCGGCCTTTACTTTGGATGGGTTACGGACATGTCTGTAATTTCTTAGATCGATTTCCTGGGCGTTATACGTCCGAATTTAGCTTTTAACCCTCTGAGCGTTTGCCACGTGGCACGGTTTTTTCATAACCGTGCCACGGGCAATCGCGGCGGAGCTCAATATGCTCCGCCGTGATTGCCTGCTCAGCTCAGGGTTCTAAACATAAGCCCGGCGTCACTGGAGACGCCGGACGTATGCTGAAGAAAGGCGACGCCCCTCCAGTTTGACGGAGGTCTATGCCGCCGCCTACCCCCGCCCCCTTCGCGTCACCGGTGACGCGATCGGGGGCGGACCCGGAAGCATCGGCATACATGCCGATGCTCCCGACCGCCGTCAGAAGACGGCGAGACCCTGACCGCGGCTGCAGTTAACTGGGGCTGAGTTTCATGATGCATGAAACTCAGCACGAGTTAATTCGGGCCAAACGCTCAGAAGGTTAAGCATTAGATTTGCGTCCGAATTCGCTAGAAGATCGAACGCCATGAGCACACACGGAGGACAATCAAAATCTGACACAAATCTAAACATGTATGGCCACCTTAATACATTTACAAACTTGTAGATTACATCCTTTTGGAGTTTTAACCTGGGGTCCTGGTGATGCAAAGCCACCCAGCAGCCTACATTTTAAAGATTTCCCTTATGTTGAGATACTTAGATTTTTTTGATTAGCTGACTTTGAAAGTTGATTGCAAAACACCAAACATGCTATCATCACGAAAATTGCTGGAAATGAAGGGTTGTGGGGACATTTGGCATGTGGCATATGTAGTTTTTGCATAAATTAAGTTCAAAGTTGAAATTTTGGCATGAGAAATTTTGATTTGATTTTGAACTTGATTTTTACAAAAAGAATTTGTTTTAATTCAGTATACGCTTAACATTTCTCTATATCTCCAGCAAGGTTAGAGATGATACCATGCTCAGGGGCTTTGCAATTAACTCACAAAGTCGAACTGGTTTAATTTTCCCCCAATAAATTTACCATCTCTAGTATGAGGTTAGATTTAAATTATAATTCCATTTGAATCGGTGTCAGTATCTGCCATCATTGGGTCATTCACAAATATTACAACTTAGTGGTAACTTGGCTTTATATACATGTACCTTCCTCCTTCCCACCTCATTGTGTCTGACAGGCAATGTCATTGAAGTGACAGATGCTGGGGGTGTGTATAGAATTCCATCACTTTAGAAAACATGACCCAGTTGGAAAGCCTTGGTCTATACCAGTGGTTCCCAAACTTTCCTTGCAGGGCCCACCTTTACTATTTAGGAACATTATCGAGCCCCCCTCCCCATTCAAACACAGGTTAAGCGCCCCCCCCCCTGGAATACCTTCGTGCCCCCCAGTTTGGGAACCACTGGTCTAGACCTTACAAGCATGTATATCTAAATTATATTAAAAGCACCAAGCAAATAGGTATGTCATGGGCTTCCTATGATCACAAACATCCAGACCATATGACATGTTGATGCTACCCCAAAAGGTAGTTGCTATTTTCTGGCTTTTCAGCACGACATATACCTTATATACTTCCTCTATTAAGTAATTAAATGAAAGAATCTTTGTAAAATATTATCTACCCAGATGTTTCTAGTCCAACCTCTTCCCTAAAATAAAGCCAACCATACACGCATTTGTCTTTGCTCAATGAATTTTCAATCCAAACTACTTGTACAAGTTTATTAGTGACTGCCAACCTAATATCGATCAATGTTACTACTACACAGAGTGATCGATTCAAAACCAATTTCTTAATTTTAAATTAAATTAAAAGGACCTGTGCACCTATTCAATTATACTAGTGATGAGCGGTACAGGCAATAATCAAATTTGCAATATTTCACGAAAAATTCTACTAATATTGGATTCAATATTCATGAACAATTCAAGTGTGTGGCCATGAATAGCGAAAATAAATAACAATTACAATCGCAAGTCACATGTATTTTTTTCGCATTGCGAATATAACATTTCAATGCATGGCCTTTTCAATGCATAATATTGCGAATATTCAACATTGTGACATTGACATTGTGAATACCTGTGATATTTTGGAATTCTTGAATAGCGGCCATTCGTCGAATAGATTCGGAATTTGAATAGCGGACATTCGTTGAATATATATTCGCAAATTCGAATATTCGAGCTCAACACTACTCAATTATACGATCAGATACAAATCAATAGATATACCTATAATCCTGCCAGATACTTATGCAGTTGTCTGAAATTTTCCAAACTGACCAATCATGGCTTGTTCCATTTCATGCCTGATTTACATCATATTTGGTCAATAGATTCAGTCCAAAAAAAATTATTATCGTTCCAACAATCAATATTAAGTTAAGTTAACTGGGCAGAAAAATAGACCCGTGTTTGTCCAGTTTCAGGGATTCTGTAAGCTTGTCAGTCTCCGGATCCCTATTCTTTAGTTCTCTAATGGTGAATGTTCTACAGACCTATATCAGCATAGCAGAAGTTTCATCCAGACCCGTCTGGTACAGAAGTACAATGTCATAAACCGGTTGGGCAGGGATGTTATAATTTGGTGATGTATTGTAAACAACATAAATAAAGAAGAGAGATTACAAACTGGTTCTGCCAGGATTGCCAGATTTATAGGTGATATACAATGATGTCTGATAATTAGTCCAGTAATAGTTTTAATCTTGTCTTGTAATTATATCCTTTAAACCCTATTAGTCTTAAATATAATACCAACCCACCTGGTTATTAGTGTATAAAGAAACCCTATGTTCTCTATTGCAGTCCCTTGCTGTCCATACATTTTCAGTAGCAGGCTTATTAGCCCTCACATTTCCCACATCATCTTTAAACCCCCAATTTTCCATTTGTATTTACTGTGGAAATTCCAAAGTGTATTTCAGTATGTACTTGTCATGTCAGTATGTCATTCTGAGGACAACTTAGCTTTTCATGTTCCAGTATAGAAGACTGTAAGCAAAGCTCAGGTAGTAGCTAGTCATAGATCCCTCTCTGTCCAGTGGCAAGGATTGGCTTATCTGGATTTATTGCCCTCTGTGGTGTGGTGCGTTTGAGATTTTTTCCAATTAATTTTACCCTGGTGATGAGTCGGAGAGGCCAGTTACCTACATCCTGGCTTATACTTTATATATGGAAAGGAAATGTAGCCACTCTTTGACAGTAGCATGGTCATCCTATGGAGTTCGGGTTATATGAACTTATACAAGTGTCTGACAAAGACATATGGCGACTATACACGGCTAGATTTTTCGTTCGGCTCCCGAACAATCGATTGCTATGTGCGTGTGCGCGATCGTTCAGGAATCGAACACAACCCACTTCGAGCGATTGACCCCGTTCCAAGGAAAAATTTATCAAACAGGGATGCAACATGTTGGTATTTCCCTGTTGGTTCACCATTACATTGGATGGGGTTTTCCTTACAAAGTATCGGGCACAGATCGATTTCCTGAGCAACCGGTGTGTGATCGATCGCTGATTGTGGCGTAAGCACTCTATGATCGATCGCACAATGATGGCAGAGGAATCAAGACGTGTACGGCAGGCTTTACTCCTGTTTGTCTTTTTTTAAGTCATTCAGGTTACATTTACATGGCCAAATTCCAAGCACCTATTACCTTGGTAGGGTAACAGCAACTTGATGCAGTGGTTGCACACATTATGCTGGTGGGTTTCATGTGGCTGCCACCAACCATTCCATGTAAAATACATGGGCAATTACCAGCAGTTCCGGTTCGTCAGGAGGGGCAATTAGGAAGTTCCAACCGACCATGTGAAGCAGTATTTTTATCTGTTCAGAGAATTACTTTATCTATATAATTGACAGCTGATTATTGAAAGTGTCAATGTCAGCCCACTGCAGTGTTACTTGTTTCTTCAATAACTTGTTTCTTAAATCTGACATATTGCCACAATTTACAATACAAGCTATAATTAGTTGGGGGTCCCTGTAAATATTTTTATAATCTTCATGATTGGCCTGGATCAATTGCAGGGAAAAAGACAAGGAGGTGGCCCTTACATTGTGATTTAGGGCAGGTAATAGGATACACAACCCTTGAAAACCAATGGGCATGACGCATTCACTATGTGTCTAAATTAATGTTATGTTGCATAAATAAAAATGCGGTAAACCTTGTGGTAAAATGTGGTAAACCATGTAGTGACTCACCTGTGTGTATAGGCACGTATAGCCCATTACTTTTAATGGTCAGTGTTGCGCCCGTGTCTCTACATAGTGGAGCCTAGGCTTTAAGCCAGCCATTCACAGCTTCAATGGTCTCCCCGGTGATGGGTTTGGTGAAGCAAGGATCGCTGAATGATCACACAATCAGGGAATCGATGTGCACCACCTTGGGGAATCAATCCCTGGCGGATACTTTGTATGGGTACCGAGGGTAATGGCAATCGAACAGAGAAACACCAACACAATGATTGATATTTTGTTGGAGCGAAATCAATTGCTCAAGGTGAGGAGCGCTCAATTCCTGATTTCCATTTGGGGATCTACAACAAATCGTGTATGGCCTCTGTTACTTGTTAAATGTTAAGATTAATTTATTCTGCATATTTAGAAAAGCAATGAAAACTATAGCTAAAGCTGGGCATAACCGTCTATGCCCAGCTTTAGCTATAGCTTTCATGGCTTTTCTAAATATGCAGATGCTTAAATATTTATAGTATGTGCGAAGGTTCAACTTTTGAATTTTAACCTCTGTTTAAAAATATTTTAGGTTAAATGACTTCTTTCCATGAATTACCAGTTAAAGTTTCAGCTAATATGTATAAACAACAAACAAACTTCTTGAGTTAAGACCTGAAAAGAGGTCAGTATAGATTCAGTCTGCCATTACTTACTTTCTCATCAGCTGTTACTCTGCTTTCGATTTTTAATATGATTTATTTCCCTGAATGCCATGTAAAGTACATTTTCTAAATGATACACAGCTATGTAAACAATGCTAATTACAACCTATTAGTTGTATCTAATGTGTACAGTGAAAGAAGAAAACACATTAGTGATGTCACAATCTGTAATCCTATTAGAATCCTATTAGATTACAATTAACCAACCTTCTAATTTCCTACTTAATAATACACTTTGTGTTATTAAATCAAGCCCCCATCTAAATAGTTATGTTAATGAAGGCCTGGGAATGCACGAACAGCTTATGATGGAAAACCATTGTACTTCTAAAGAAAAACACAGAACACAAATAGTTTTCCCAAGTGTAAGCGCCGACGTTTGGTGTACAATGTTGAAACACATTGAAGGATAATTCCAGCCAAACAGTTGTCTACATTATTGAATTTATATATATGGACAACCCCCCTCCAGAGATTTGTTAAGGCAATGGCTTACTCCAATCCATCTAAGTGCATATATAGCTTATTATAGTTTTTGGATAGAGGTGGGAAGTGGTAAATGACCCTCTCTTTAACTGGGTGGTGGCCCTAGCTGCAGGCTGTTAGTCTGCAGAATGTGGGCACAGTGGTTAATTAATAGTGATGAGCGGCATAGGCAATATTCAAATTCAAATGTGAATATAAAGTAATGCGCACATAATTGCACATTTATAATCACCTCACGATTGTGATATTTTCCCATTGTGTATATATTCACAATCCATGCCCATAAGTATCCCAATGGTGAATATCACGAATATTTGAAATTGCGAATATCTGCCTTCAAATTCACTAAATTCTTGAATAGCCGATATTCACCAAATATATTCTCAATTCTAATATTCAAGCTCAACACTATTAATTAATAAGGTACTTGAATGGGAGGCCTAGTACACCATGGTGCATAGTGTGCTACTCAATGCCAATATACAACAGCCATGGTGTGCCTGTGTATACGTACGTTTTCTGCTATTCCGCCACAGTGCCAGTCCTTGCTTCCCCTCAGTAATACCTGGAAATAAATAATGGGAGCTGAGCCTTACATTCCCTGGGGATGGGGAATTGGTGAATAAGAAGGCAAGCACATAGGGTGCCACCGCAGATGGTGGGTGTGGGTGTAAGGGAGGTTTACCAAGCAAGGAGCGTAGGAGGTAGAGTAAAGCTAGCCATACACGGCACGGATTCCCTGGCTGATCGATTCACCATCCGATCGATTCCGGCGATTCCGCCGGGATCCTCAGGTGTGATCGATTGGCCAATTAAGGAATCCGATCGCTGCATACCACCTTGTCCTGCCGGATCCGTGTCCGATTGATCACCTCCCGGAATGCAACTCCCGCTGATCTGGGCAGAATCGGACCCGAAAGACCAACATGTTGGTTCTCTGGCGGATCCGATTCTGAGCCCCCGATCAGTCGGACCCGATCGGACGGACAAGGTGGGCTGCACGGGATTCCGGCCCGATCGTTTCGCGTGCACACGCCCGGAATCGATCGGGCCGGAATCCGGTGCGAATCCGACCCGTGTATGGCAGCCTTAACACCACCTCCCTCCTAAATTACCCTGGGATTTATTAAAATTGTGGTTTGGCCGGGGAAGTCATGTAAAAAACATAAGTTTCCCGGCCAAAAGGAGATGCTTGACAGGTATGGTAAGAGGGCATGGCTATTGGCAATGATGTTGCACATCATTATGTGCTATGCTACCCATACAATTTCTGTACAATCAACCTTTCTTCTACCAATACCATGTAATATGAGGAGCTTTCTAATCACTATGTATTCTATCAGGGAGTACCTGGCACTACATAGCAGTGATATATACCTTCCAATCACTATGTATTCTATCAGGGAGGACCCGGCACTACATAGCAGTGATATATACCTTCCAATCACTATGTATTCTATCAGGGAGGACCCAGCACTACATAGCAGTGATATATACCTTCCAATCACTATGTATTCTATCAGGGAGGACCTGGCACTACATAGCAGTGATATATACCTTCCAATCACTATGTATTCTATCAAGAAGGCCACTATACTACAGAGTTGTAGGCAGGGGCTAGACAGATCAGCGCCCTTGGTGAGCACTCCCTCCGTCACCTGGGCCCCCCCCCTGAGAGAGAGCACTCCTGGGCGGAAGAACAGAGATGTTCTTCGGGCTCTTGGGTGGGTGTTGGTTTTGCTGACATAGGGTGCATAGCAGCATTCAAACTAACCTCCGACCACAACCACCCGCTCCCCCCACGCTGTTGGATGTTGGCGGATCCCATATTACCGTATTTAAAACCGGCACTGGTTGTTGGTAGATAGGAAATTGTATGGAGTAATCTAAAGGTGTATGGGGGGCTGCAAATCTGTTGGATCAGAGTTGAAATCCTACCCAGAGAATTGCTGTGCTGTGTGACAGAGCTGTGAAAATCTCAGAATTGAATAGACAGTGTAGAAATGGTTCGTCAGTAGAAACACCATCTTTATACATGTTTTATCTGTGCGCTTCCCTGGAGTGAAGCCTAATACTGGAAAGCATAGTAACGTAAACACAACATCAAAGAAATGAGACGTGTGACCACAGAGTTGCTTACTCTAAATAATAGCACAACACCGAGAATACTATTATTTTATATGACCCAGTAATTCATCTCTGACTCCCAACACTCTTCTTTACAGGATAGGGTGTTGTTCCATTGTTCCCATTTTATACATAATAGCAATAGCAATTATGATCCGTGGAGCATAGTAACCTAACCAACCAACCAATCATATTTCACAATGAGAAAGGAAGAAACTTCTGAAGACTATTAAATGGTGAGAAATCTGTAAAATGAGAGTCATGCCGGGCCAAGCTTTCCGTTTGTATGTAGGGAGGTAGCATGACAGGCGAGAGCATGACAAACATTCTAAACCCTTCTATTAATGCATGAAATAAAAATGAAATATCTAACCCAGCAAGCATCTGATGTAGGGAGCTCGCTATACGACAGCCCCAGGAATCCTCAGCATGAAAGGGATGTCTTCGGCAGAAGGAATTCTAGGAATTGAATATCACTCATGAAGTATTTAGTACAGTCTGTAGGGTGTAGTCAGATCATTCATTTCTCAGATGATTTAGAAGTCTGAACCAAAAGAACATTTACAAACTTCACCATGTCTTGGGAGAAAATCTTTTCTCTAATATAATCATTTTTGAATGTATATAATATCCTTTTCCAGGAACATTAATCATTTTGCTAATATGTTTTTAAAAGAAAGTAATATTTCTAGATTATATAGGAATAACAGCTCATTAAACTAAAATGTTTAATCCATGTCCTTATTAGCACAAGTGATGTGGCCCAAGGGATGTGACCGTATTTGGGGAATATGGGACCTGTGATGACTGGCTGCCCTTCAGTGTAGAACAGAGAACATTGAACTATTGATATCGGTCACTGACTTCAAAGAAGCTTACAGTATGGATAACTGAGTGGAATCTCTTCACATAGAAGGAGGGACCACACATAGGTATGTCAAGATTATACATATTTCATTGAGATCATGGCTAGGGATGGGGATTGGATTGGAATTCACGATATTTCGCAAATAATTCTATTATTCTATTCAATATTTTCGATGTATTATAATCGCCTCGCATTTACCTTCAAAATGAATGGTCATATATATTCGTAATCCATGGGCATAAGCATCCCAATGCAGAATATCGCGTATATTCGAAATAGTGAATATCCCCCGGCAGAATTCTCGAATAGCCGATATTCGCCGAATATATTCACAATTCGAATATTCAAGCTCAACACTATTGACCATATTCTAACTAAAATTCTGTGGACTATCGGACTTGTGGCACATTGTTAAAAAAAAATCTAACAAGAGGACTCTTGATTGTCCTAAAGACTGTGATGCCACATCCCAACTAAAATCAAAAACCTAAAAAAAACGTATTGTTTTGCCATATCCTAAAGGTACGGACACTTTGGCAACTGGGGGACTTTTAAGGCATTCAAACAAAAAGTAAATTTTATATATAAAATTTTATTTAGAAAGTCATATGTATGCTACATTTTTGTATATAATATGCTCAGCGCGTTTCGCTGGTTGCTTCTTCAGGAGTTTATATACGTAGTATAAATTCAAAGGTCTGTAGATGATCTGTGGATGATAGGCACATATGAGTAAATGTAAAATTACAGTTACAGATTTTGAATGCTATCCTACCACGATTTTAACCGTGTGCTGCACCCGATCGCGTCCCCTAATGGTCGCACCTTGGCTTCCCGCCAGCTCTCCCGGCGAGGAGATTAGCTTGGGAGCTGTCAGATGAGAGATGCAGCCACAGACGGATCTTTCATCTGAACTGTATTATTGCTTATGCCAGCAGAGCCCTGCTGATAAAAACACTCCCATCTATCTCTCTCTCCGTGTCCATGTAAGCTGCAATCACTCTGCAGCTTCCACTGACACAGCCAGAGAGGGAGAGGAGAGACTCTGCAGCCGTTCCCCCGCGGTCATCCTCCCGATCAATGAGAAAGATCAGTGAGAAGCTGAACTTTGTGCCTGATAGTACTGCTGCTAGTGACATCTAATGGCAGATTTCAATATTGCATTGATCCAATTGACTTGTACACTTCAATTTTTTTTTCTGTGTCTTATGGTCCAGTGCGTCTTATAGTCTGGAAAAAATGGTAGGTTTGAAAAAGGGCAACTTTCCATCCCTGAATTTTTCTGACAAATAGTAATAAATAGTAATAAAGTTTTATGATAAGTGAAATGGCACCGCTTCCCCTTATACCAGCAATAATTACCTGGTAGGGATTTAAATTTGTATGTAGTCCAGTGGTTCCCAAAGTGGTGGGTGGGACCCCCTGGGGGACGTGAAGGTATTCCAGGGAGGGCTCTGGCTCTCATTCTTACTCTGTGTTTGAATGGGGGGGGGGGGCTTAAAATTGTTCCTAAATAAAAAAGGGGACTACACAATGAACTGCTACATTTTCTTATTTCATTACCTTGTAATTAAATCATCCAACATCTATTATTCTTCAGCAGCAGTAACACTAGCTGCACAGTTTTATCTTCTTCCTCTCTGTCCCGATAATTCCGCTTGAGTCACAGAGAAATAGACACTCTTGCTTTCTCTTCCTGTCCAGTGCAGTATTACCAGTGTCTCCCGAGGCAATTTAAAACCTGGCAGCAGGCCCGAATGTTCTGTTTGACAATCCCCTTTCCATACAGCTGGCACAATGTGAAAGAGGCATGCGGATGATGAAAAAATATCCCTCATTCATTGTGAGACGCCACGGGCAATTTTGGGTGCTCTGCATATCTCAAGTGTCTTTCATGTTGCTGGCTGCTAGAACCAGGGAATTTGTTCACACATCCCATCCAGAACAGCCACACATTGCTGGCTAAATTTACTGATGTAGGGCCGGCCAAGTGAGTGTCAGCCTGGCGCGCAGTCTTAATGGGGTGGAAAATTTCCCGATGACTGCAGATGTAGATCACAATGCTGTAGAAGCTGTCTTCATGTTCTTCACTTAAACAACACATTTAAGCACCAAGTAAAATCCCTATGACTGGTAACACTACCCAGAAAGCATTGTAATTACACAAGTGATACGATTCACAGATTTTATCAAAAAGGAAACTGGGAGATGCCATCACTGACTTGATGTGCCCATACCCCCAGCGTTACCTGCATGCCTTGAAGGAGTTGTAGACGCATGACTTTCTGCCCCTCCTGTTTGCTAGCTGTTCAGCGCTTCCACCGGGCCCTACATTAACCTCTTGGCCGACAGACTCAATGAACGCAGTGAAAACAGGAGGGGCAGGAAATCATTCATAAGTATGGGATGCGTGGACATCCCAGAGATTGCAACGCCTCTAAAAATGATATCATCACAAGGGAGAAGGGCTGTGGGAACATTTGATAATAAAAATATCTGCTCTAGCACATGTAGTTTTTGCATGAATTAAGTTCAAAGTCAACTTTTGACATTTTTACTTGACTGGGGGGGGGGGGGGGGGGGGGGTTAGTTAATGTCTTGTCCTTCGCACTAACACTAAACTTTTGTTCCTTCTACAACACACTGTGTGAGGGCCCCAGCTGTACCAGTCACCGCCTGCTGGTGGCACTGTGCTTGCCCCTCCATGGGTTGGTCCAACAGTCACCAGCAGGTGGCTCCCTGCAAGCGTGGGCCGGGTGGAGCACACACCTGCCTCGTTAGCTCTAGGGCTTTAAAGATGTGCTTCATCCAGACACGCTTGCTTTTCCTGTCTTCATGTCATTTCCAGTCCATGAATCTGAACCTGAACCTGAACCCTGGACACTCCTGTAGCCTGGACTTGTTTTGTTCCTGTCTGTGAGTCCTGTCTGTGAGTCCTAAATCTGTTTTTGACACCACCCTACCTCTGCTTGGTTGTCAGTGTGTGTTGCCTGTCTGGTCACCCCCTCATTACCTGATCCTGACACACTGATTATCATATCGTTATCTGGAAGAACACTTTGGGAAACCACAAAATGTTGACATTTCAGGACCAAAACATAATTTCGAAATCTGAATGACAATAATGCTTAGATGCCATGTCCAGGAACATTCCTCCTCCAAAGGAATAGAGTTGACTGAAAGTACCCTCAATGGAGACTTTTAGTTGGCAAACCCCGCCCTTCAATAATTAGATAAATTAATCACAGAAAATGAAAGACGTTTAAAATATTTATTCATAGGACACAACAATAGGTACAACCCCACCAGGGATGCCCCATGTGGGCAAAGTCTTCCTGGTTTAAGCTGTGAAAAGGTTTTTGTTTTAAACCATAGGTTGTCTTGTTAACATGTTTTGCTCTTAGATGCAGGCTTCCTCAGGACAAAATCCATCTGGACGACACCAGCTTTTAGGTCCCACAAGCGGAAAACCGGGGATGACGGATGGCGCAGGGAGCCAACGGACCTAAGTGGGGTGGCCAGAACCACGACCTGGGGAGAGGACCCCCAGCCTAACAGGGAAGACCGCAACAACTCAAAAGTTGGTGGAGAAAACCACGGTGTGTCCCCTCCTTTTCAGTCCTCGCCATTGATTAGGATCTCCACCTGTTTAAGACGATCAAAAACGATCATATAGATGCATAAAGGATGGAGGCAAAAAAAGCACCATACTAGTGTCATCCACACCACATGGGGCATCCCTGGTGGTGTTGTACCTATTGTTGTGTCCTATGAATAAATATGTTAAACGTCTTTCATTTTCTGTGATTAATTTATCTAATTATTGAAGGGCGCTCTACTGTTATCCAGGGGATGGGCAACCCACGAGAGATATAAGTTATCCTTGGCTTCCTTCGACTCCTCCAAAGGAAAGAATGGATAACAATACTGTGTGATAAGTATTGTACATTGCTGACTATAGCAGGTACTTTATTTAAACATGCTGCTTTTGCATCAGACCAGATTTGTTTTTAATTTAATGATTCTCAAGTGTAAAAGTTTTTCTGAGTTTGTAAAAAGGCAATCCAATCTTTTACTTTCTATACAAAACTGATGTGTAAAAGTTTTGCCGCTACCCGCAGTCATTAGGCATTCCCTTCCATCTTTCCCTGCAGGCAAATAAGTGGAATAAAGAACTTTGCAGACAGTACCGTGTAGCAAAATCCGAGGAAGAAAAATACAATAAAAGGAACATAGACAACAAAGAATAAAACATGTCAATATGTGGAATCTGTTTAGTAAACAACGCTGTCAAGAATACCAACATTGCTACTGGACGCACATGAATTTATTTCTTTGTTTATTTATTTATTACTCCTTTTTTATGTTTCTCCATCTCTAGAATCCTAATTTGCAAGTATTTGGCACAAGTCTGAAACCACCTAATAGCTGTAGAGATTCAGAATGCATTTTTCTCAGCAGCGGCAATTATAGAATATGACTTAGGCAGGGAAGAGCTGTGAAGATAAAGAAAAGACACATAACCCTGCCTACCTACTCCCTTCCTCCATACAAACTAACCCACACTGCCACCCATTTCCCAACTCTTAGCTAAATAAGGAGACGTAACACCATTTTGACTTATAAAGTGAGTATAAATAGGCCACAGCTTTAATAAACAAGTGCTAAACATAACAATGAAATGTAAATGTACAACAAAGTCCAAGACAGTGCCCCACAGGTTCCATTATATACCACTGCCTGTACCAGTCACCAGCCATACCATACCAGCTTGATGGGTACTTAGAACGTTAACCTTGGACCATTTCAAAACCAAATGGGTCATTTACACCCTCCAGAGCTTAAATGTCTATAAAACTGGTGACTGCCCTACCACCAGCATGTCACCCCATAAAGATGCTCCAACCATGTCTTCTTGGACACTGTCAGGGACCCGCTTGCAGAGAAAGTAGACAACACAAAAACAAAACATGCAGAATAAACACCACCAGATGAAGTCCACAGGACCATCTAATAGCGTTGACCAAAACACACAGGGAGGGTCAGTTACTACTTCCAACAAAATGTCAGATTCTTCTACCGCTGCCAGGTTTTATTTCCCGAGTGTCACCTCCCACTCTGGCCTCACTTCTGGTCCAGACTCCGATGACGCTCCTTTGTCCATCCCTATCAGGCCGCACAGTGCCTTGGATGGGGGTGGGTCATTATAAGGGCATGGATGGGGGGATTGATGAAAAACTGTGCCATTTAAGTATGGTGTATAGTCATCTCTAAAATGTGTGTATTTTATTGAATTTGGGGTACATTTGTCCAACGTTGCATCATATTCCTGTTGCTGAAATATCTCTCTCTCTCATAAGGGTGGGTCCTGGATAGGAGATATATCTCCCATATAACAGATTGTGGTTCCAAGAGTATTCCGGGAAAGGAATCCAGGGTTAGCTGGGAGCAACCGTTGGTACAGGTTTTTAAAGCAAACCAGACTCTGGAATGAAAGGAACTGGGTGTGCATCCCCATTCCACCCAGGGACACACCGGGATGTGTTGGCATTCGGCCAGAGAGGAACCCTAACAGAAGAGGCTCAGGTGAGCAGAGAAAGAAGATGGAATTTAGAAACTGTAGCTAACCTGTTTGGGAGGTTATCTCTCTGCTTTGGTGTGCTCATATAAAAAGCCCAGATGGGTCCAGAACTTTTGAGAAAACCACTGGAAATGGTTAACCCCAGTTATTTTGTTTTCTTTGTTCTTTATTAATCAGACTTTGTTTATTGAACGGTTGCATGGTGGTCCCAAACCCTTGATCTTCATCTACTTTCACTACTTTCTTTAAAAATATTGATATACAAGTATATTAGTAGGTATGGCATTTACAACTTTTAGGAGCACTACAGTGTGCAAAATAAGGGAGATTCTTTATTCTGTCTTCTTTACTAGAAGTGGAAGAAATTTTTTTAATGAACTTTCAACTAGCTGATTTGTGAGATATTTGGATGGGCACTTGAACACGGTAATATTATTGTATGAGTTGGGGCCCTGACTTGTCTTAGTTACAGGCTAGGGGGGCCTTGACGAAAAAAGTTTGGGATCCACTGTGGTAGAGCAATTAATTCACAAATAAACTAGTCAAAGTGTTATGACCAATTCTTTTTTTTTACATTTCAAAACTTTGGTAAGTGCACCACAACACACGAATGCACATAAAGTACACATGTGCACAAGTAAGAGAGAGGAGGGGGGTTTCATTAGTTTTCCATCCCACCCAAATGGAATATGTGCAATTTTTTGTCGTTGAATCTAGTGTTGATCGCAATTCGTTAATTTTTCTTGCAAATATCAGCACTACGAGAATTGGCGAAGATCTCGAATATAGTGCTATATCTTCATTATCTCGAATACTCAAGATTTTAGGGAAAGTACCATGCACTGTGTTCACAATATGTGCATATACAGGTGCCGATTTTCACAATGAATGACTTCTATTAGTGTTGTCTCTTGTTGTGATTACACTGCAGCTGCTATTTCACATTCTGTCCCTAGATGTCGCCGAGACAGCACACATTGCGTTACTAATATGCACATGTACAAGTGCCAATTTTTGCAATAAAGGTAATAATGACAATTTCACAAATTGTTGAATTAACTGCGTATATTAGGCGAACAATATGAAATATTTTGTGAATACATCATCACTATATGAATCTTGTGCAAAGACATGTATAAATAAACAATTCGGTGTTCAGTAACCGATAGAAAGGCTAAATCCTGGATGAGCAAAATGAAATGGTAGTCCCAAAGGGCACACAGTTGTCTAGTATATGTGTACTTTATTTACATAAGTGTATTTCACATCATGCCTTAATGTTTTCTTGGTACAACATCTCTTAGGATTCCCTTTCTTACATGGACAGCCTACCTGCACTTCTGTTGCAAGCTGACAACAGTAAGCTGCTGTCCCATAATTATCAGCAGTGTTGTCAGCCTGATACGCATCCTTCCTCAGTTGGCCATTTTGTTGCCTTTATAAGATACCCGATTGGTAGCCATATGGCTAAATGACCCTGGCAGTCAGACAATGCTCCTGCTAGTAGCAAGTGCAAAAACAGATTCAGGGGTTACCTACACCTCACCCAAGATATATCTAAACCTTTGATTTCCTTACAGAGCAATGGGTGGGTTTATATATAGCTCTTCAACATTTTACGTGCATGGGGTGAGAAAGCATTGGTGAAGCCTTAAATCAATGCATAAGTTATTGCTGTTGGGAAGTCGGAATCCATTAGTGAACTTAACTGATAGGTCAAGAAAAGTAATAGCCAAATTAATATTTCATCAGCTTTTTGTGAAACTTGCTAATGGGAGCCAAGTAATTCAGTGGCAGAATTTTATTCAATGTTAGGTCATTCATTTATTAGCTGGACATTATCTGTAATTTTACACTCATGCTTTTTTTCTTCCTCTTTGCATGAAAAGTTCCCTGTAATGTGTTTTTTTTTTCCTTTTTACAATGAATGAGTCTTAATTGAGCTTTGTGCATAATACCAGTAGCCGATGCATTAGGCTTCTCTGGAATGTTCTATGACCCACTCTAAGCTTCTGCAGTTGCTTTGTGCTAAGTGTATTGTTCCCAGCTAATGTTACATGACATTGTAAAAGATTATTTTAAGAAGAACTCTGGTTAGAATGAAAGTTTGTATGAGAGGCTCAATGTTTGCCTTGAAGGATGTGGGAGTAACCTCAAACTTAAGCGAACCGCCCCATCTATTTTTCTTATCTTCCTTCATTCTAAAACTGTACCTTTTATAATTGGTCTCTTCCCACTACCAAAAAAAAGCCTATATGTGTTATTGGGGTTTTTATTATCTCTTGTGTTCATCCTATGGGATTGCATTTCCTTATAAGTCTATATGAGTGAAAACCTCTACTTGTAGCAACTGGAGGTCATAAAAACAAGTATTATTGGATGTTTTCTTGACTATTGTGTGAATCCTATAATATTGCATTCCCATATATGTCTAAGTGTCTATGTGCGTGCAAACCCCTACTTGAAGCAACCGGAGGTCATGAACAAAAGCCATGACAGTAGAGTATGGTCTACCAACATAGACCTTGACTCTACTG
>CM070035.1:21879184-21892374 GCA_036250615.1 Ptychadena robeensis | reverse complement strand
TAAAAGTCCGCTCCGCCCGTTCGCGGACGGACACGGCACTTGTTCGGCCATCACTATTGCAGATTTTGATGGCCCACTCAGTTCACAAGCCAACATTAAACAGTAACTATGTGAATGAGGTCTAATGCTTTGTGTTAGTTATGGCAGTCAAGCAAAATATGGTTTAACACTTTACATTTGCTTATTGTTGTCCAGCCCGCAAATCACCACATGCACCTCATTTCTAAAATCTAAAAAAGTTAACGAAAAGTAAAAAGAGTTTTTTGTTGACATGGTCTATACTGGTTCCAACACAGTGGTCTATAATGAGATTAATTTTCCTTTGTTTTTACAGATGTTTATACTTGATTCTCTACTTTCTGTGCATTTTACAATCTCCCTAAGGCACCGCGTAAGAAAAAAATAAAATAAAAAAAGTAATAATGATATGCCCTAAATGATTACCATAAAAGAGATCTAACTGATTTGTGGATGGTTGTCCTCTTACGCCCTTTGTTTGGAATGTAGAAGAAACAGTAACTACATCTCCTTCCCATCTTTCATCCCCGTCCAGGAACATTTCCTTTACACAGATAAATGTACAGCGTGCATACATATTAGGCTTGCTCATCTTGATTTCATTAAAGCTTATGAAAAGCACATCTCGCTGCTCTCAGCAAACACATATAGAGCTTTTATTTAATTCATTCTCTTGTGCGGTTAGTTTCTTTTACAAAAGCATGTCTTTCTGTCTCTCTAAAATATTATTTATTTGGAATAGTGATGAAGATTTACTTAGTGTTGCCAATACAATTGAGTCAGGTTTTAAGCACTGACCCAGATCGGGGCCAACTCGTGCCTTTAGTGCTTTAGAGTATAAGATTCTTTTGGCCTAAGCTTACACAGTGTTCTGTTCTAGGTAATGTTTAATTTATGAAATGTAATGTTTGTATTGTGTGCAAGTATAAGAACACATATGGAATATTTTAGCCTAAGGGCATAAATCTGGCTCACCCTATGTTATTTCACATGTGCAGGTAAAGTCAGGCTATGGTTATCCTGCAGTTCCCAGCATGGTGACTCTAAGGCTTTGACAGTACAGTGCGTGCTAGCAGAATGAGAATTAAGAATCAACTCTTGTAGGGTAACTTACTTTTATCAACCACTTGCTGAATATTGTGTAGGTTATGGATGTGCAATGTCCGGCCTGGGAGCTGTGTTCAGGTTTTCACGCAGCCCTAAGGTAGCCATACACGAGGCGATTTTCTCTCCATAGATGAGGGATCGAGCCTGCCCCTCAGCTGATCCGTGGGCACCCTTTGTGTGCCAGCCATTACTTTTAATGGCGACTGCCTTCCTCATTCAAAGTAATAGGATCGGCCAAAAATTTACTGGCATGTCGTATCACCGTACGATCCAACATGCGGGAGATTCCTGGTATATTTTACCAGGTGGGCCCACCCGATATTCAGCCAAGCCACAGCCGGGCGATTGGAAAACCTTTAGGCTACCTTTAGACAAATGATATGCAAAGACGATCCAAACTTGGGTGACACAATTTCACTACCAGAGGAGGGGTGACACCAAACCTTCCAACCAATGCTTTTTTTAAACATGGCCAAAGGACTTCCTTCAAGTGCAACACATGGACTGGCATCTCCCTCAAGAACCATAGTTGCAATATGGAGCATATTTTTTGGCTTATCCCTCCCTCAGGGAATGATACAGTCCCAAGCTTTTACACAGAGCTCTGTCTTCAGCCTTGTTGTGCCTATTTTTCTTAACATCCAGGTTACCCCTACTTTCAGCATACAACATTATGATGAGCTATGCTGGGGATTATTCTCACTAGTTCTCCATATGCTTATGGAATGGTCTGGACCTATGGGGTAAGCTGAAATATGGCTGTACAGCTGGGTGACTACAAGTCCCAGCATAACTAGGGCCATTATCAGTGTTATTGCAATGAATGGCTCTTGATTTATAATAATAATGCCAAGTATATGTGAAGGAAGATATCTGGCCTATTGTATCATTCATTTACATCTGATGTTAATGGTTCAAAGAATGTCAAGCTGAATGGTAGGCTCCCATACAATCTGACCTCACCACATCTGGCCCTCCGTCCAAAAAGTTAGGACACCCCTGATGTAGGTAATCCCTTGTCTAACGATCCAAAATATGCAACATGCTAACAATTGCAGTGCAACAGTTTACAGTGCTTTGGCACCCATGGCCTTTTCTCTGGCTTGGACCATATTTGATAGGTACTAGCTCATTTTACCTGTTAAGGGTGATCAATGCATGTTCAGCTTGCATGGAAAATAAATGATCTTCTATGAATAAAAAAGGTAAGGTAGATTTCCAACATTACTTCCAACCCCATGACATTGTACAAGTGCATTATACAGAACAATGGATGATTGGCTGGATTGGGGTTTTTTATCTCAATGAGAGAGTTCGTCCCAAAAAGTGTGTATAGAACCCAGCACGGAATGGGGAAGGGGAAAAAAGGGAAAGAGAAAAATATATATTGGGTTACACACAAAGACCAATGAGGAGCAGTATGAGGTATTATACTGAGGGATGAGTCAGCATGTGTGAACTCCGTGTGTTAGAAGGGTTACTTACTATTACGGTCGCTAGCTTATGGTTGGACCCAATATGTATAACATGTGATGGATCTACCATCCAACTAGCAACCTTGATGTTTTGAAGTGCAGGTGGAGATATTCATTCACTGTCCCCACGCAGTGTTGTGGAGGTCGCACTCTTTGCCTATAATGATCCGATTAGTTGGATGCCAAGTCCCAAAAAACTTCGGAGATAAGATCCTTATGGGTAAATTAGTGGTAAACCACTAGAAAAAGAATAGGCTTCTTGGAGGCGCCCAAATGATGATAAAAATGTCCTTTATTTGCTAACAAGAGGTATTTTCTATATACATCTATCAATTATACAGAACAAGGCTGTTTTAATGTTTGGCCAAAAAATGGGTCTCCATTTGTAAGTTGATCCTTCTGGAGGCTTCTTCACTTTGTGCCTCCCCCTATCAGGTGCACTATGGCCAGCCATCCAGTGGTCATATAAAAGAATGCAGCAGAATCCCAGATACACTTATATACATTGTGCGTAAATGAGTGATACATTTTAATAGGATTCAAAATAAACTATATGGCAACTACATCCTAGAGTAGTGGTTCTCAACTTTTTAGATCCGGGACCGTGGAAGTGGCGTCCTGGGGTGTCACATCTACTTTCCAAGTACCGAAAGTGACACCCCTTGACATCACTTCAGACATGATCAGGTAAGTGTAATATCTCCTCCCTCCCATTTTCCCATGCTAAAATGATGTGCGGGGTGGCAACAAGAAGGCAGGGGGCATTATCCTACCACCTAACATCCCTCACTGCTTGTGGGCATCAGAGCTGCTGCTTGTTAGCTTTCAGTGAATGTGTCGACCCCTGTGAAATAGTCATTGGACCTCCGAGGGGGGTCCCAACCCACAGGTTGAGAACCGATGTCCTAGAGGTATATATTTAATAAGTATATATATAAATTAAATAATTACATGTTTCCTGTTTGCATATCTTTAGTTCTTAATGTGTATTGCTCTACTTGGTATAAATAAATACACACAGACTTTGTGATAGTCATGGATGAGGCCCTTAATTTTTCTAGGTAAGGATCCCCACACATGTAATGCGCAGTGGCTGATTTTGCCGCTGACCGCTGTGCGCACGCATTCATGGCAAAATCGGCCGCAGACCCCTGTTGCCCCAAAGCTTGGTCGGCCAGAGAACGGACATGTCCGTAAATCTCTGGCTGATGTCAATAGCTTGAATGGGGACTGGCGTCCCTGTCCAAGCTAACGGCCGGCACACAAAGGGTGCCTGCCCATACTCTGAGCGATGGAGAGCAACGTGATGACACCACCACTTTGTTCTCCACAGCTCATCTGTCGGTGTTAACTCGCTATATGTGTGGGGACCTTAAGGCTGTCAATACTTCTTAGCAAATAAGACTTAGTTGTCTTGCATGAAACACACATTTGAGATATTCACTCAATTTGCTCAATTATATTGATGATAAGAGACTGTGATGGCGACTCCAGCACCTCCATATATTTTTGGGGAGCATGAGACATCATTGTCACACATGGATTGGCCACCACAGAGTCCAGACCTTAACCCCATTGAGAATCTGTGGGATGAGCTGGAAAAGGCTTTGCACAGCGATCAGACTCTACCATCATCAATGCAAGATCTTGGTGAAAAATTGGATGAAAAAAAATCTTGTGACATTGCAGAAGCTTTTTGAAACTATGCAACAGTGAATGAGTGCTGTATGACCTTTAATTTGGGGTGGCGACTTTTTTATTTTGGCCAGGCCCTGTATAAGTCCAGTATGGGAAAGCCAGATAAAGTAAGAACGGGTGTGTAATGTAAAATATACCATAAAAAAACTGGACCAACCTTCAAAGCACAATCTGATAGAATGTACTGTAGAAAATGTCTCATTACACATCGTTAGTAATAATCTCAGGTGATGTAAAGTCATCATTTAGGGGCTCTATACTTTTTTCCCTCTTGACGTTGATAACATATGCATCAAATACAAAGTTCTTTTCTCTTGAAGCTCTTTATTGGCGTTGTGGAGTACTGGCAGATGTCAGGGCCCATGGCTTTATAGATTAAGCCTGACCGTGAAAATATAACTATTGTATGACTATTCCTCAATCCTCTGAATTTTGGGAGAATCAGTCAGCTGTAGCTTGAAGCAGAGACGCACATAATAGGCCTCTGGCCTGAGGACACACTGAAGCTCTATTATCACACCCAGCCAGGCAGCTGGTCTTGTGTCTCACTCCATCTGCATTCAATGTGATCTAATACATGTGGGTTTCCTCCCACAGTTCCATGTGGGTACTTCGGTTTTCCCCTCCACTTCAAACATAGACTGCTCGGCCAGCTGGTTTCTAAACAAATGGTCCTGGAGTGTTTCAGAGGCTAAATACAATTATAGCCATAGATGAATCAACTTTTCATTCAGTGTAATAGTAATGTGTACGACAAATGTAGATGATATCTGTATTTACTAAATGAATGTATACAAGTTCAACTCTTCAATAGGGATGGTCGAAAAATTTGCAGTGCGAATTTTTAAGTAGAAATTGCGAACTTCGCATAGTCGAATGTGATGGGGTTGGGGTCATTTAGACTTTCACCGAAAAAGTGAAAATCGCCTGAATTCGACGAATGCTATTTCGGTGCAGTATCCTGTATTTAAAATTTTCGCAGCGGGAGGATTGGAAATTCAGTGCTAGTAACTTGTCAGCTATTGCAAAGCACTGAAAATGGTTATCCTCACCCAAAATTGCTGGAGGTGTAGAGGAAGGGTGGGGGACATTGCTGGAGATGTAGAGAATGGTTGGGGGGGACCTTGCTGGAGTTGTAGAGATGGGGTGGGGAAACATTGAAAACAATACGTTTTGCTCTAACATGTTTCAAGGTTTGTGTATAATGTGTTTAAATCTCAGCTCGTGATTGTTAAAGCTCTGCTACTATTGTACTCACGATTCTTTATTTAGCTCATACAGCAAAATCCCAATTTTCCACCTTATTGAGAATTTTTGAGTTTTATGCGAATTGTGGTGTTTGGTTATGCGAAATTTTTGGGGTAGGCGAATTTTCGACTTTAGAATTTCTACCGAAAAAAAGTAGTATTTCGCAGTCGAATCGAAATTCCGTTTGGGAAACTCGAAATTTTAAGTAGAATCGAATTTTATAATTTCCACCATCTCACTATTCAAGACTTTGATCAGGGCCTGAATTAAAAGAACGTGGTGTGTTTTGGGATTGAAAAATTCAACTAGACTACAATGGAGTCGACCAAGGTTTTCCACCATTTTAAAAACTGTCCTCGACCGAACTTCTTTAGGCTATGTAACTTAGATGGCGATTTTCAAAATGCTAATAATCGCCTTCCAACAGAGAATGAAGGAGGTGAATTTACAATCGCAAATCGCCTCCATCCATTGTTATGAGCGCGATAATCTATGCGATCGATCCTCAGCCTGCAGAGAAGCGTTTTGATTGTGACCCACAATCGCACAATCGCACGATCCGAACAATGGGGACAAGCCCATTGAAAGTAGTGTAAGCGATTGGCAGGTGATTCTGCTTGGTGATCTAAAATCGCAGTTTGCAGGAGATCAATTGCCTAAGTGGGAAAATAGCCTTAAGCAGGATTTGGTTGATCTGCCGGAAGGAAGCCGGATGGCTGAAAATTTTGTAATAGATTCAAGCAAAAATAATGCCCCCATGAAACGTGCACAGCGCCAAATTCTGCTTGACTCTATCTCCTAATTGTATGTATGTTGTGGGCAAAAATGCTTGTTGATATGATGTGGTTGCGGTTGTTATGTGCATGAAGTGTTTACCCTCCTGGGCAGTTTGCGGTGAGTTGTGTGTTAACAATACTCACCCCCAACTACACTCTGAATACTTAACTGTGCGGAGGCAAAGCCACGAGGGGCATTGTGAAGGGGGGGGGGATAGAGGAGGGAGGGTTATTTGCCTTTACTTAGCTCCTGACACACTGCATTCTCTCCCCACAACTAAAGGGTTCCTACAGATATGAGATGCTAAAGGAGCTCTTAGAAACCTTAGGATTTGGGACTAGTTACTATATCATTCACAAAGGGGTTGCATTCAAAAAAGTGGTCTGGGAGTGGAATGTTGTGGCCGGCACCCCCCTTAATGATGCTGCAGGTGGTAGCTGTGTTGATCCAGTAGCAACATACGTTCCTGTGTTTTCTTTGTAAAATCTTTTTAGATAACACCTCACATCCCATCATATGCGGTGGGGCATTGTGTATTTGGGGAGTAGATGTATTGAATATTTGGGTGTGCATTGGGGAGTCAATAGGAGGACCTCAAAAACATTTGGACTATCTGTTTGCAGCACACATCTACAAAACAAAATATACTGTCAATCATGACATATCTATATACGTGTAATAAAAATTGGCAAATACAATTTGATGGTCTGTGTCCCTAATGTCTCATCCTCCTGATGTTAATTTAGAAAAGTAAAGCTACGTGTAGCTGAAAACCATTTTATAGACAAGTTACATGGAAGGCAGCAGTTCACTCCTATATAACAATAAATTAAATAGCTTGTTGTAAATTAATCTACTTTAAAACTTAAAACTAAACTCTGATTTTAGTAGTTTGATGTATAGTCTTATGAGCTTGATCTCTTTTTGTATGTCATTACCTTAAGCGTGGGCTGAGATTTTCAGTTGTGCGATTTAGCACTCGATCTTCCATGACCACGCCATGCCACATTTTATGCAGAAACTATTATCAGTTCATATCCTTTCTTATCCTTCCACAATTAATCATCCTTTTAGGAGATATGTGGGCAAGGCTTCCCATTAAAGAATACCCCCTGTGTACTATCTTATTAGACAAATCTCCAATCTTCCCAAGAATCTTCTCCCAAACACAAAAGATAGCCCTAGGCTTCTTTTACTTCAGGAAAATGGACATTTCCTCAAAGAGACACTTAAGCTGGGAACACACGGCTCGATATAGGAGCCGTTCGAGGTTGCCAGCAGCAGCGCGTTGACGTCTTTGCTCTGCTGCCCGATATAGGAGAAGCTGGGGGCGCAACATGGTCTCAATGCAAAGCAATGGACATCGGCCTTGGTTTACGGTCATGTCCGATATCCCTGTTTTAGAGTGGAATTGAGTGGTCCCGCTCGAAAAAAGGGTTGGCCACATTAGGTTTGGCCCAGATAGATGGCCGTGAGCGTGCATGGTGCTTGATCTGGCCCATATCTATACGTTTGTTCCCTGCTTTAGTCAGCTTACATGACAGGTGGGTCAAAGGTCTTGCAGAATTACTGTCCCAAATTCCAAAACTAAGCTAGGACATGATTTGCAAAGAGGGTTTTAATGAGGGTAAAAACTTTTCTTTGGTCACTATATATGAGAGGGACTTTTAGGGTATATGGAACAGTTTTTTCCTGCAAACTTTTGGATGAATTTTCCAAAGACATAGGATGTTCTTGTAGATGGGTTTCCTCACTCATTAGGGTAGGTTTTTTGGCTTCCACCCAAATTTGTTTTGGTCAATATTAGTTATATTAAATAAGAATGTGGTTGGGATATTAGACTGTGAGTTCATCTGAGAAACTTGATATGATTGAGGGCCCTCAAAAAAGGCGTCTAATATATATATATACGAAACAGATAGAGAGAACGGCTCTGCATAACATTCATTCCAATGGTGTTCAGTAGGACTGAGATTATGGCTACTTGAGAAACAACATATCTTACTGGAGTAAGCTAGCCATTCACGGGACAATTATTTAGCGATTCTGTTGTAGATTAGATTTAAAATCGATTGATTCTTTTACTTTCTTTCAGGAATCAATTCCACTTGTATGATCGACTAAAATTTACCAACATGTACGATCACTTTAGATAGATTTTTTTCATTATAGATAAGTTTTTGGTCAATAGTACCAGGAATCAATTCCCGGGCAGGAAACTATTCCCGTCCGATCAACCAAAAAAAATTATCACTTAAGTTGATTGAATTTAAATATCGAACCATGTATGGCCAGACTTAACTTTTTTCATGACACCACAAGTGTGATGGAACAGGAAAGGGCCGTTCACTGAACCATTACCAGACAGTTGAAAAATAAATAAATAAAATTGTCTAATGTTTGTAGTCTAAAGGTATATACACAGGTCAATTCCACACTCGATTCCTGGCCGATCGATCACCAGGCGTGTGCAC
The DNA here is from genome assembly GCA_036250615.1 of Ptychadena robeensis. Lineage (NCBI taxonomy): Eukaryota > Metazoa > Chordata > Amphibia > Anura > Ptychadenidae > Ptychadena > Ptychadena robeensis. The sequence continues at coordinate 21,883,577 of CM070035.1, read as the reverse complement.
GCCGATCGATCGGTGAGGAATCCAGTGCAGCCCACCATGACAGATCGACCCGACTGATCGATATGGCCCCCAAATCAGATTGGCCAGGGAACCAACCTGTCTGTGTTTTCTGGTCGATCGGGCACACATCAAGGGACGTCAGGATCATTTTTCACTGACATTTGTGAATCGATCGACTGGTAAAGCTAGCCATACACGTGTCGGATTCCATGGCCGATCGATCACCCATCCGATCGATTCCGGCGATCTCCCCGGGAATCGGAGCTCCGATCAATCGGCCAATTAAGGGTATCCGATCGCTGCATACCACCTTGTCCCACGGATTCAGTGTCCGATCGCTTACTCCACAAATGGCAACTCCCCCTGATGTGTGCAGAATCGGATCAGAAAGACCAACATGTTGGTTCTCTGTCCGATCCGATTCTGGGCCGGAATCAGATGGGAATCTGACCCGTGTATGGGGGCCTTAACAGAATCGTCCAGGAATCGGTGGCCTAAGGTGGTAGGCACAGACTTGTATGGTCGATCGATCGACGCCTGTGACTTCACCGGAGTCGATCGGAACGCCCATCGATCGCTCAGGAATCGACACGTGTATGGCTAGCTTAAGGCTATGGTCCCACATAGGCAATCAGTCTCGGGGCGGACATGATTTTAATTGTGCAGGATGATTGCGGGCAGTCAATTGCGTGCGATCGGACGTGATTGACCAGCCGATTTTGCTTGCAAATCAAATCACCCCCATTAAAAGAAAAGAACGCGCCCATAGAGGATGAATGGACATGGTTTTTGATCACGTCCACACTGCATCTGCGTTCGATCAAAAATCATGTCCATTCATCTCTATGGGCTTGATCCGGGCAGAAAATTCGTGACCGTCCGCCACCTGCGATCAGACTGCAGGGAGCCACAATTCTGATTGTGGTCCAACCACGTCCTCTCCCCATTGGGGACAAGACCATTTAACTAAATGGACAGGATCAACAGCAAATGCCGCACGCGATTAAAATTCACAGCGGCATTCATTGTCTATGTGGGAACATAGACTTACACCGATTGTTTTTGAAGGGTAGTCTGCATATCTTCTGCCAAACAGGGTATGTCAACCATTTTAATAATCTATATACATACTAACAATAATTATATAGATAATAGATATAGATCTATAGATTCTATAGTAATAATAAAAAATCAGACATGACCAAATGATAAGTCCCTTTATATCAGTTTACATGTACAGGAATGACAATGCTGGTTGTGAATGACTCGGTGACATTACATTGACTGCAAAAGCCAAATGCTACAGATGTGACACAACATTCGGCAAATGACTCTGTACACACACAGGTAGATTGCAGTGTACACAGTCACTACGCAGATGTCAACAGGTGAAATCACTTGCTCCATTCTACATCCGTAAATAAGACTGTTACTAAGGGTCAGCCAGGTCAACATTTCCTGAGCAATCTCCTACCATAGAGTCCCATTCAATACAGGACATACCGTACAGTCCATTATAATGAATGATAGCAGCGTGTGTCAATCACATGTTTTCTTTACCTCTAGCCCACCCTGTCTTTATCAGAAAGTCAATAAAGGTATACGGAGAACAAACGGAGGTCAGGCTTTGCTTTATCCTGTGTATCTATACAAATGAGCAGCAGTTCAAGCTTGAAGGTAGATATCTATTATTAATTTGGTTGTAGGTTTAGATGGCTTGTCAGATATGCAGGCTCAATCCAACTACTGGAAAGTTGTGTCATTGGAGGGGCAATAAGAGGCCTTAAGGCCCCCATACACGTCTAGATTTTTCATCCAATCAACTTAATTCAATAAATTTTTTTGTTGATTGATTGAAAATCTATGGCAGCCCACATGGTCAACCTAAAACAATTTAAATTGGTTGGACATGTTGGTAAATTTTAATTGGTTGTATTGAAATTGATTACACTTTCAGTTGATCCCAAAAAAGTTGATCAAATATCTGTTACTACAGTTGGCAAACATTCAATCAATGACCAATTCCCCAATTACCAAAAATGTATCTTTTTAAGTTGATTGAACAGAAAATCTAGACGTGTATGGGGGGGGGGCTTAAAGGTGTCCATCCATAGATCCATTTTCATAGATTTGAGCAACGTGCATGTTCACCGCGCTCAATTGTGCTCTAAACTATAAACAAATCGAGCCGTAGATGCCTTTCTGGACCAGGATCCCCATCCAAAGCATTGACCGGGAAGCGGGGACCTAAAGTGGTGCGCCCTGATCTCCATCCAATCGATGTCAATAGTGACATCATCGTGACGCCATCATGCGGCCGTCAGAAAGTGGTTGGTGACCTTTAGAGGAACTATTGATGATTGGTCAGAACTAACTCAAAAGACTACTGGCAAGGACCTCGGAATGTTTGTAAAAGATGTGGAGGGGGCCTCCTGCTTGGCTAGCAATTTTTTGCAATAGAAAGATTAGATCGGACACAAAAAAACCATTTTATTCAGGTTCAATAATGACCATATTTGGGATTTGTGGATTAAATGATGATAGTTGTTATTGCACCTATAAGGCCCTGGATCTGTGACCAAATGCGTCTTCAGGAGACAATGACGGCGGTCAGAGCGCAGAGAGCCGCAATTTGATCACAGCCCCAACCGCACGCGATCCTATCAATGGGAACAAGCCCATTGAAACTAGTGTAGGCGATTGGCAGGTGATTCCGTCGGCAATTAACTGCAAGCGCAGGCGATTAATCGCCTAAGAAGCGTAAGCCTATTAAGAAGCATAATTGTGATCACCTGATGAATTAGTACTTTCATTGGCTGTTCTGATGGCTGTCTTCGGATGACAAGATTAGATAACCCTGACCAGTGAGAAGAGCAAATCAAACAACTGATCAAATTGATCATGTCCTCCATGAATTCTTCTACAGTAGAACCTATTTTGGCAACGTCTGAGGTCTTAAAGCTGGCATGCACGGGTCGATGCCCATGAGATAGATCAGCCTTTGAGCTCATGCTGAGCCTGATATCAAAGGAGCTCGGGTGCAGCACTGCTGCATCATCCAGCTCAGTCCATGTTTTGCATGGGTGTTCATGTCCAAAGTACGAGTTTGTCTCCTCAACTCCATCGTGATCCTTCTGCAGCTGCCTGCTCTCTCCCTCAGAAGCTGTGAGCGGGGGGGAGGCGGTGTTAGCAGCCCCTCCCTCTCCCTTCGTGCTAGGCTGCTAGCTCAGTGCCCTTGCAGCCTCTCTTCTCACGGCCGGGTCCCTAGATGCTGTTCGCCATGTCCTCCTAGCTGCTCGGGCCCGACGGCAGCCTGAGCAGCTAGGGGGACCTGACGGACAGTGCTGGCACACAAAAGGTGCCTGGCCGATGTGACCCGATTTTTCGGCAGATACGTCATCACGCACGGTCGATTGGCCAAAACATCTGGCCACAATCTAAACATGTATGGGGGGCTTAAAAGCTTGTTATTCTAAATAGGATGACAGATATTTATCCAGTGTTTGTCAGTGTTCTAAATAATGTCATGGTGATGAGAGATTGATCTCTCATTGGTCACACATTTGGTGATCATTACACGGGAGAAGATTCAGTATGCTTCTTTTTTTATTTTACAACCGGTATCATTTCAACTTGGAAAATGTATCTTCCATGGCGCCAGAATTGTAGACAGCGTTCATGAGCCAAATTCAGCAACTTGCATGAGCCAAGTTCCTCTGCTGATAGGAACCACCTAGTATGGTATTTACATAGGAGTGAATGTTAAACACCATGCATAGGGATCCGGTATTTCCGCACTTAAAACTGACAATTGCACCCACTGCATCTTCCATTTCTTTACACACATACGTAATCCCGTTCTGTCATTACTAGAGAAGAAAAAATGTCTTCACATTTTACTGGTGAAGGGCTTAAATTATAAAATCAATACGTCCCATGGGACATTAACTGCCAGGAAATGCCCTGTCCATCTGTATCTATCGGATGGGAGAATGCTTTATCTAAGCATATTACTTGCTCCTACAAGATGGAAATCAAAAGACATATTTCACATTAATATGATTGATCAAGCAGGTCACTTATTCATATGCTACTGCCGTTTGTGTTACAATAATATGATTTTAAATCATTGCTTTTTACTGCTTTCACTTGAGATGTGACCCAACCGCAGATTGTCACAGGGCATGGAAAAAGTTGCTGAGCTGATAAAAAATTGATAGCTCTGATACCTATTAGATCAATTCAATCTAGCAAATTGGATGAATATTTCATGTGTATATATGTCATAGGCTTTTAAAGTTTGTTACATGATAAATAGGATGACTGTATAGACAGATAGATGAGAGATAGATAGATAGATAGATAGATAGATAGATAGATAGATAGATAGATA
>CM070035.1:21863379-21875838 GCA_036250615.1 Ptychadena robeensis | reverse complement strand
TCAGGAATCCTGGAGTCAAGTAGTCAGTGTACAGCTTGTATAACAATGTTCTTATACATGTGGTTCTGTATTCTTATTCAGTCTCTTGGTTTACTTTCCTGTTTCCAGGGAAGGAAGGAGCTCCAGGGACGTTTTAAGAATGAAAAAAAGGAAAAAAGAAGAGTAAAACATGTAACTTGATAATGTTTTCCCTATAAGAGATAGGTTGGGAACGTAACAGCTTATCAATGTGGATGTGAAATTTCGGTATTTACTCACACTCTTGGTTGTTGGGACTAAGGATTTGGAAATTCACTCTAGTACCAACAACACTATGTAGTAGGCATTGTTGTTACAATGTGTCCTTCTGGTGCTGGTCGCTCTTGCTTGTTTCTGGGTGCCCGGGGGTGGTAAAAGTGGGGTGCTCTTCCTATCCTCGGTGATATGTAATCTTCTTTGAGGTTTGGTGGGTTCCTCAGTAAAGAAAAAAAGCTCTGTGTAAAGCACCCGTTTGGTGAGTTATTTTTTTATTTGTTCATTCAACAGTTAAAAGTAGTTAAAAGTTCAAAGACCACTTCTACAGGATGAGTATATACATTATAAAGATCTCTGGTTTCTTATCTTAGATGCGTGCTTGGGAGACCGTGTGTGTGAGTCACGTTGCTTGGTCTCTTTTAAAACCTCTGATACTTTTTGCCAATATTTTGGGAACCTGTTGCTAACCTACCTATGCTAACCTACATGGGTAGATCTATAGCTTAATTTATATTTTGCTCTATTTGCCCAGAGAGGTTTGGTAGTTCTCAATAAACAGAGGTAAACTTTTTTTAAGACAAAATAGGCCAATAGTCAAGGCAAATTTGAGTCTCCAAACCCTTCAAACAACATTGAAAAAAGTTGCAATGCACCCCCTATTTGCAATGTCTATAGTGGTATGTTCCCATAAGACACCAATTTACTTCAAGTCTGTCATTTCTAGTGAAGTAACAAGCTAGTGCTTTTTCTTTGGTTCACTTTAAAAGTATGAAGGTTGTAGCTGGGCCACCTGGATATCTGCTTGACCCTTGGCTTCTAAAGCCCCTAACACCACTAGTGGCCTCTTGTAGGGCTATTGACATTGCAATATTGGAGAGAAAAACATGCAATTTCACTGGGGAGACCTTGGAATGAGGAGAATTGCACAAAAGTCGTCTCCAGCTCCGACAATGCTTTGCATAGAGACCCGCGGTCTCCATGCAAAGCAATGGATATGGTATTGGCCCCATATCTACATGTGTGTTCCCTGCTTAACAGCCCAAACGTTTATATAAATGGGAACTGGATATACTAAGTACAATTTTGAGATCAGTGAGCCTTTTGGGTTTCTCAATATTATTGATTGTCAGAAGTCAAAGTTGGGAAATGGGTGGTTATAACAAATGTCGGCAACACATTTGAATTGTAAGATCTTATATACTGTGCTATACAAAGTTTTTTTAATTATTAGAAAAAACATGTTAATACAGATTTGTGTGGAATTCAGAACTCCTCTATTTTGTCTTTTGGTTGTAATGAGGAAGTAAAAGTCGTCTGACTTGCTTATTTGTCTAAATTAGACACTGAACATCATACAGACAAATTACTGACTATGCACACATTCCAGGAGACCTTTAAAAGCTGATTTGCATGCGCAGTTTTTAATTTGTCTTTTTGCAGAGTGATTCATTTGTCTCTACTAATATTAGGAGGAAATAAGACTATTCTTCAGTAGCTGAGCTAATAAATCAATCTTTTTCTATTAGCAATGTATACACCAATAGATTTCCTGATATACTTTGCTATAGCTTTTATGCAATTTAGGGTGACACCCACACCAAGCACAGACAATATTCATATTCGGAAAATCACAAATGTTTTGCCTAATATTCACTGTAAAATCCACAATTCATGATCTCCAGTCATTATTACAAAATTTGTTGCGAAAATGCATTGTGTGTTGTCACAGTGACATCTAGTGGTAGAATGTGAAAGAGCAGCTGCAGTGTAACACTAGTGATGGCCGAACTGTCCGCAGGGTGAACAGTTTGGCTGCGAACATGGATGTTCGCGCTTCTAGCCGGCGAGCAGTGCGGGTGTTCGACCCCCTCCTGTTCTCCGGCGAGAAGGGGCTCACTGGAGCATTAAGATCCCACCGGAGGAAGAATCTTTTTACTTAGGACCGTGTTCTCGGGGCTTCCAGTGGAAAATCAGCTTCGAAAACCGAAAGTGACGTCAGTGACATCAAATCTGGCAATCAGAACTAAATAGACTTCCTTCTATTGTGTTTTCAAACGATCAGATCGTACCAACATCAATCAAATATAATTTTCTTCATGTGGGAGGTATTTCAATTGCAGCCCGATCCATCACCGATTCTTTGATTGTAAATTACTATCAAATCTGACATAGATCGTAGGGAAATCGAAACATGTATGGGGGCCTTTAGTCCCACTATAGGTTGTACATTACTCTGCAGAATTCTACATATTCATGTCCCTGGCATGTCCCCCAAAATCTCCTAAATCAGAACAATATTGGCCAAAAACGAATCCACTGACTCCGCTCTCACTACAAGCCTTGGATCACAGCATTTGGCACAGAGAAGCAAATTTATCGTTTTTCTCTATGACCGTGTCACAACTTTACTACCTTGCTTGAAGAGGCAGAATATAAAATGGATCATCTACCAATGCTGCTGCATCTGAATATTTAAGTATGAATGTTTGAGAAGACTGTAAACTCAAGGTCATATAAAGTGGTAATTAAAGAGTAGAGTTGATGGGGGAAGAATAAATGTAAACTGTATATTAGTATTGCAGGATTGTGATAAAACCCAGCAGGGTGAAACACATGGTCATAGGTGGAGTGTGCACTAGTACTTTAACAATAAAGTTGATTTTAAAACCTTTGCTCATACTGTTGCAAATTATTAATATGTTCATTGTATTGTATTGTTTCCTCTTCTTATGTTATATATAAATAATGTAATAAAAAATGTATGCCCAAAAAAACTTTTTCATGAACAACAAACCTCCAAACCTCTAACCCATTATACATATTCACTTATGTGTCCTGACCACATCTCTCGCCAATACCATTTACCTGGAAACTTTTTTGAAGTTGTGTCACCTCAAGTTGGAGGAATATTTCAGACTATTAAATAGAAATAAATAGTAGGTGTCTTGTGGCATTCAGCTCTTAGGCTGTGTCTACAATATGGTTTCCTGTGAGGTTTTACCATGACAGCTTTTAGGGGGAAAGCAGCAGCGGGAGCAGTTTCACAATGCTTGACCGGGTGTTGGGGATCGAGTGGCTTCCCGCGGGCGCACCAAAGACACGTACTGCACCTATTGGCAAACAATGGGTATGGTGTGCGGCACAAGCAAACTGCACCCGATGTGTTTCCAGGCGCAGTTTGCTTATAGTAAGTTTAAGATGCGGTGTTATACCACGCCCTGAAACAGTGCCCAAACATGGGGGGGGGGATGCTATGGACAAACACACACCGACGAGTCCATAACACCATGGTTGCTGGGGCGGTATAGTGTAGTCCTAACTTAAGGTAGCCATACACGGGTAGATTCTTGGGAAAAAATCAGGTGCGCCCACCTGGCGAGATCGACCAGGAATCTCCCACATGTCGGATCGCATGGTGATTCTACATGTTGGTAGATTACTGGCCAATCCCATTACTTTGGATGGGGATGGCACACAAAGGTTGCCGGACGATCCACTGAGGGGTCGGCTCCATCATGGTCACGCTGCAGTGGATTCCAGATCTATCGAGGGAGAATCTGCCCACCTATGGCTACCTTTAGAGAGTTCTCACTCCAACAAATGTGATATGTTTTAATAAAATATTTATATACACATTTTAATAATGACCAGTAATACTGGTTGTACACACAACAGTTGGGGCTTGTTTTCACTGTGCTTTATTACCCGAGTTGGATGTGTTGGATGTGCTCCAACACAAGGGAAAAGATGCAGATAGGACACCTCCCATTCTAGTGAATGGGATAATATCCACTTCTGTTTTGGTCCGCGTTGTCCTTGTAGCGGCGCAAGTATTGAAGCTCAATGGATGTGTTGGCAGCAGCGGACAAGGTTTTTCAGCTCTTTTGATATGTTAATGCTCTGGTGCATTACTGGAGATGCGGTGGTTACGCACCCTAAACTGAGGGCAAGCCACCTGCAAAAACCCATCATCTGCTAAATAAGATTGGCAGATCCAAGAAATATGGCATGAGCCGACTAAGCATGTCTTACACTTGCAGCTTAATATAAAGAATATGGAAACACAAAAACTACAAAAATTATATACAAAAGGACTCTTAAGCTAGGAACCTACGGCTCGATGTAAGCATACAATCGATGTAAGATTAGATGAAGAACCTCGATTTTGGTATTTTATTGATCGTACCATGTGCGCTATAGTGTCATACAATCTACAATGTAGAAAACATCGATTATTAATGAAAGTCGTCGATTCATTTCATCGTACGAGTTAAGTATACAATCGGAAGTGATGTAAAAATGGGTGTGTATTGTATATAAAGAGGACAAGTGACGTGTCTTCTTCATTGTTCCTGTTGCACTCGTGCAGTGAAGATGCCTTTGACTGAGAACGACAGAAGACGCCTTGCATTGGCAATGATTATTTTTTCAAAGAAGAACAAAAATAGCCGTTCAGTTCAGTACTTTTTTTTTTTTATATTTTATTTCAAACATTTTCACAATTTGTTTGTTGTCAATGGATACTTTATTACAAGTACTCAGTAAAAAAAAACACAAACAGGAAACTGTCTCTGTTCCTCGACAATCATTGTACGATGAAAATAAACAGTTCATGAAAGTAGAACGATCATGGTACAATTCGACGATAATTTTCCATCTAGTCTGATCACTTTTCAATCGATGTAATGTTCTTCATCAAACTATTATCGTTGATTGTACCATGTGTCGGGGCCACGATTTTGGTACAATCAATGTAAATTTGCATTGATTTACATCGATTGTATGCTTACATCGAGCCATGTGTTCCTAGCTTTAGACATACCTCCTTTATTTCCAATCTAGCACCTTCTATCCACATGTTCTCCTAAAGAAGTGACTAAGGTCACGAAACGCGTCGAGACTTAACATAGGACAGAAGTATTTAGGTTCATATGTTTATTGAAATGCATGAATTTCTTCAATAAAATATCTGATCATCGTTTCTTTTTGCCTTCTGGGTGTTCAGCCCGAGTTAACTCGGGCTAAATAAAGTTGCTGAAATGGATCAGCCCGAACTAACTCGGGCTGCTGATACCTGCACCCAGATGGCTTGCAGTCAGCCCACAGGCTTCCTGCTTTTCTTACCATGTCCCCCGCTGTCTGAAAACATGTATTTGCTTATTATGAGTTTTCTTTCATGTTGGATTTGATTGGATTGATTTTTCTGTATCCAATCAAGTTCAAAATAAAGGAAAACACATAAGAAGTAAATACTTTGTAAGAGCTTGCATCTACTGCGTCTTTTTCCTCGTGGTGGACGTATGTCCGCAGCGGGGAGAAAGATGCAGAGAGGACACTTCCCATTCTAATGAATGGCACAGTGTCTACTCTGCGCTATTTGAGCGGCGCGTCCGCGGTGATGATATGAAGCTGCGGGACGCCGCGTCTTCATTGCAGCACCGCAAAAAAAACGCGCTCGAGCAAGCCCTAAGCCATGGGCAAGCTGCAGGTAATCCACTGTGCCAGCGTGTGACATTGTTCCCTGCGCGGTGTAGCAGACTGCATTGTCAGTCTTGGTTGATCTAGAAAATGAATTCTAGTTTGAGCAGATTTTTATGTTTTCTATTAAATTTGATTATTAAATGTAATTTTTTTCAAATATTTAAGCGTTTGAAACTATATATTTTCAGGATGTCTACTAGACATTTTTTTTTCATTGATAAACAGCGTAAGGCTTTTGGTACAAAATTTCTGGACCTTAGCAAAACGCTCAGGAGGTTAAATATTGTCGTTTGGACATCATTACTCGTTATTTCTTTACCAGCTACAGTCCCTTCATGGTTATTGAGGTGTTCACACTTCGGATAACCTGGGTGCAAATTTTCTTTCTCATAAAAAATACAATAATTATATATGTTATATATTACAATCATAATGATATATTATGATCAAAAGTACGATCGTACTCAGCAATGTAATAACAATCGTATGTATTAATGTCATTGGGATCATATTCACGAATGTCATTGCGATCGTAATTAAGATTAAAAATGCGATCGAAATACCTACAAAAATACCTAAAAAAACATCAGATATTTGTACATTAAACTCACCAACATGTCCAATCGATTTTGTATTTAATTTTAAACAATTTTGGTCGATAGCACCAGGTGTGTGGGACTCGATTTCCGTACAATCGTACAAACATTTTAAGCTGAGTGGAAATATCGAACCGTGTACATCTTGGCTTGAACACCTGGTACGATCGACCATGAGTGATTGAAATCAAATAAAAAATTGGTCCAAAAGTAATCGGACATGTTGGTAAATTAAACTCAATCATACAAATATTTTCGATTAGATAAGTAATTTGATTGTATTTTTTTTATATTAATTACAGTACAAGTTCAGGCTGGGATCTATCATACAAGGAGCTTTCCAGAGACCACCCCTGTTAGGGCTAATTTTCATAGGCAGGCCATGGGTAACAGGTGTTAGATAAGAATGTGAAATGGGTTATCACAAGTACAGTGGGAGGGGGGGGGAGACATAGAAAGGGGACATTTGAGTAGACTCCAGGACCACATTAATGGAAGATTGCTGCTGTGCACAACTCCGCTTTACACCCTCTTGAGACTGTTACATAAGATTTGATTTACTATTATCAGCATGGAGTTGAATAACCTTCCAGTTCTTTTTCCTTGTCAGTCTCACAATGCCGCTTCACTCTCTGCTCTGTGCTTGTCACGGCTCTTGTTCCTTCCTAGAATTATAGTTCTGTCACTTAATTACATACCATCTGCCCTACACCAGTCACCTGCCTTTCTCGGCAGCATTTTCTAAAGACTACTAAATAGCCCCCTTCTCTCTTTGTGAAATACAATGCATGACCCTGAAAGTTCTTCGCCAGCACAGCAGACTTGTAATGCCCCCTTTAAAGCTTATTTACATAAGCCTGCTTACTGCCACCCTGCTGCATGTGTGGCCGCTAACATTAACATTTTGTACAGATAAATCTGACAGAACTAGACGTGATTGGGCCAGACTACATAAATCCCAATATACCATAGACATACTACTGGATAATAAGAATGGGCTAGAAGGGGGTATTGGGTTGTGGTAAGTGTGGGAAGAAAAATGAGAACACCTTCACATAGATAGAGAGTATTTCAGGTTCGTGGCCCAAGCACATTGCATTGTCATTCTTCACTGTCAAGGACTAGCAAATCTGGGGTGGCCATACAGTGATTGATATTTTCCAGAAGGCTGATAAGTAAATTGACTCCATTGAAGGCCAATTAAAATGCAATATAAGACATTTTTATTGACATTTACTTGATAAAGTGTTGAACTGAATACCAGTTATTTTAAGCAGCAGTAAATGATGGCGAATGTTCCATAGTAACCATCAACAACCAGAGGTCTCCCTATCATTACTTCTAACAACTTACCTCTGTCAGTTGTCTCATGCTTTGGTCAACCGGCAATCAGGCAAATGATCAGGAAAATATCAGAGAAGTAAACCTGGTCATGTACTCGTCTGCCAATACATGCCCACCATACATTCATGTCTTCCATACTGTAGATGTGCTATAGTTCCTATGAATCTGTGAATTGGAACCTGGTCATGTACTCATCTGCCAATACATGCCCACCATACATTCCAGTCTTCCATGCTGTAGATGTGCTATGGTTCCTATGTATCTGTGAATTGGAACGCATGAATATCTATTGGCACATTCATGGCAGAGTGTTTAGATCTGATGAAAATAATCTGGTAGCCAGGCCACAAGCATTAAAGACCTCATAGTTTTCTGGGGATGGAAATGCATCACTGAGCAGTTGACAGACCCTTATACCAGGTTACTGCCTATATGATTGGTGAGGGGGACGTTACTGATCCTTACAAGGGGGCGTATCATCACTGGCTAACAATAACATGCCCTAAACAAGGGCAAATCATGCTTGTGGTCCCCATTGGGCTTCATGGACCCATAATGCTGATGTGTCTCTGATGCCCAGTGGAAACTAGGCCTTATCATTAATCCAGATGATTGGTTACCACAACCATGATGCGATTTTTTATCAAAATCTTCTTGGTGCCTTAACCCCCCTGGCATTTCTGACGGCACCATCTCGCCCAGCACTGTCCTGTCAGTACTGCTCTGGAGGAGATGATGCTGTCCGGCAAAGATCAGAGTGCCAACAGGGTATACTTACAGTTTTGGGCTTTCACGATGACTTCAATCATCTAAACTGGAGCCAATCTGGAGCCGAAATGTTCTTATAAACAAAACATAAATATGAATACATACTGGTTTAAAATTTATCATACAAAAAAAGTATTTTACAGATTTTATCATTTAAATTATACCTTTTATTAATTAATTAATAATTATTTATTTTACATAATTGTGTGTTTCAAACATAATAATATTCAGGATGTCTTCTAGACCCTTGTACGGACATATTTTGGGAAGTTACAGGTCTACAACATAAAACTAAAAAATTCAATTGAAGTCTATGGTGCACTTTTGGTACAGAAATCTGGACCTCAGCAGAGCTTTTTCTCCAGACCAATTCAGTCTTGGAGTAGGGCAACTCTACTACGATATAATTCAGGGTGTGGTTCATATTTTATGATTCGAATGTTGGATTACCACCCACAACACAATAAGGTTACTTAGGCAAAGAAACAAAGTCTTTTAAACCCCTAAAGATAGTCTTACACAGGCTGTTTTGTTACCGATCAATTTCCGATCCAATCATTCCAGGCAATCACAGAATCGGCGATTGATCAAATCTGGAATCAATGGAACACCACCTTGGGAATCCGATTTGTGGTGGACTTGGACATGAGCCGATCTCCAAAATGGCCAATTCCCCAAAATCCATCGATTGGAAAGGCTGCTGCATAGGGAGCTATGGGTCCACTAACGTACTTTGATTGCCAAACCATCGACCAAAAAAAACCAACATGTCGGTTCAATGTCCGATCCGATTTTTAGTAGATTTGATCTGTTAGGGTGGGCATAACACGATTGATCCCGCAGTTTCCATGTAGAGCAATGGACATCGGCCATTATTAACAGTCATGTCCGATATGGCTGTTTTCGAGCTGGATTGATTGGTCCCGCTCGAAAACAGCAATGGCTGCATATTATATGGGCCAGATAGATGGCCTTACCAATCCATTTGTATATTTGTGAAATCAAATTATTCTGGGCCTGAGGAAAGGTAAATAGTATTAAAATAAGAATAAATATATAAATAAATTATATATACGGTATACATATATATAAAAAATAATATGACCAGATTGCCTGTATCGCACAAAGCAGAGGCAGTTTAAATTAAGAGAGGGGCGAGAGAGGCAGAGAGATTATTCAGCGGTCTTGTATGGTACAGCTGCTTACCCCCCGCTGCCAGCAGCCAGGCAGTACAAAAAAATGGGAGAAGACAAAGGCGACATACTGATTAGACACAAAAGACTCATCATTTTGGAAATGCAAAGAGCTAAAATACCCAGGAAAAAGAAAATTGACAGACAAGGCTGCAGCAAAGCCCACTGATGTTCTGAATTGGAAAGAAAAAGGAATCAAATTTTTATATAATTTTTTTCCCCTGGATATAAGGGTTACTAGGGGGACCGTAATGAGAAAGCAAATTGTACAAAATGGAGGTAGACAATACAAATGTAGTCAGGGCTTAAATGGAATTCCAAACTAACAGCGAAAGCACACAATGTTTTTTTCTATATATATTCTTTATTTAGCCCCAAAGCCCCAAAAAAATCACAAATGTACAACTGTAATTCATCACAACATGGTGTTCTTAATTGAATATAGGAGAAAGGGAAAGAGGGAAAGGAAAAAAAAAGCTCTATAATGTTATATGGAAATACGAAAATAAATAGACAGAAACACATCAATTTTAGTGTTGAGCTCGAATATTTGAATTGCAAATATATTCGGCAAATATCGGCTATTCGAGAATTTGCAAATTTCGCAAATATGGTGCCAGATACTCGCAATTTTGAATATTCGCCATTGGGATGCTTATGGGCATGGATTGAGAATATATATTCACAATGCAAAAATAAATAGCACACGTGATCATTCATTTTGAAGGTAATTCGCGAAAGAATTCGAATAATGCCTATGCCGCTCATCACTTATCAATTTCCATACATGGCCACATCGTTAGTGGACTCCCTCGATCGATTTTTTTCATATATTTGCATAATCTACAAGCAGTTCAGATACATCCACCGTTACATAATTTTCGATCAAATGAATTTGAGCAATCACCCTTTTTTTTAACACAGAGATTGGTAAAGGGAAAAAATTTATGAGAAAACTGTTACCCAAGGTGGTGTGCAAAGCGATCACCTTGCGACTGATTGTCGATTACACAATCGCATGTTCCGATTGAATCGGGAACCGATCGCAAAACCACCTCTTAACCTTCTTAGTGTTCATGACGAGCCAGTCTCGTCCAGAGTTTGTGTGAAGAACAAACTCTGGATGAGCTCGGCTCCCATGAAAGTCGCATATCCCCGGAAAGCTGCGGGGTTGTGCGGATTCACTGATCGCGTCACGGTGACGCGGAAGGGAGCGAGGGTGAGCAGTGCCATAGACCTCCATGTTAATGGAGGGGCCTCTGCTTTCCAGCCCTCCCAGCTGGTGTCATGAATGCCACTGGCTGTGTGGAGAGGGGAGGGGGGAGGGAGGAAATGGCAGGCAGTGTACCTTGTACACTGCTGCCATTGCCTGTACCACACTGTTAAAAACGGTGCGGTACAGGCGGTGTGCTAGGGAGGTTAATTGGCACCATTAACTTAAGGCTCGTAGCACGGCTAGAGTTGCTGCAAACTACACAGGTTTCCTATGGACACTTAAGGCCCCCATACCAGTCTAGATTTTTCATCCAATCAACTTAATTAAATTTTTTGGTTGATTGATTGAAAATCTATGACAGCCAACATGGTAAGATCAACCTATAACAATTAAAATTGGGAAAAAAATTATCGAAAAATGATTGGACGTGTTGGAAATTTTAATTGGTTGTATTGAAATTAATTACACTTTCAGTCGATCCCAAAAAAGTTACTGTTACTACAGTTGGCAAACATACAATCAATCACCAATTTTCGTGACCCCCCAAAAATGGATCTTTTTAAGTTGATTGAACAGAAAATCTAGATGTGTATGGGGGGCTTAAGGCTATGTAACCACACAATTGCGTCCATTCAGTTGAATGGGCTTGTTCGGCGGGCAGTCGCGATATTTTTTTTCTGATCACGCCCATAGACATGAACGGATGCGATTTTTTATCGTGAGCAATCATGCCTGATCTCATGAGCTAGCACATGCGATCGGCCACCCGTGATTACGCATGTGATTAATCGACTATGTGGGAACATAACCTAACCCAGGGCTTGTATTTTTGTAACATGCGGAAAACACCCAGCAGAACACATTTTTGCAGGTGCGGCACAAGCTTCTCCCATACACTAGGCAGCATGGCGTGGCGTGAATGAACCCTCAAAACCAGCAGATGTTTGTCTGATCTGGTGCAATATCTGATATCCTGATCTGATATCTGATCTGATATCTTGTTTGTTTCCTGCTTACGGTGAAAATAAACCTGAGTTTTGTTTATTAAAACGGCTGCGCTGGTGATCCCTATACCTTGAACTTTACAATCTTATAATAGGCTAATAAAAATATCTTGTTATTTTTAATGGCAGCTCTAGACTGAGAATGCAACACACTCAGGTATCTGAAGATTCATTCTAACCATAAGTCAGAATTAAAACTGACCTGAAATACAATGGATTTAGAATGGACATTTTTTCTGGTAGACATCTTGAACTAGCAAGTGCCTGAAAATAACTGTCATATTCCAATCATAGAAAAAAAGTGATAACGTAGCACGGCTAGAGTTGCTGCAAACTACACAGGTTTCCTATGGACACTTAAGGCCCCCATACACGTGTAGATTTTTCATCCAATCAACTTAATTCAATACATTTTTTTGTTGATTGATTGAAAATCTATGGCAGCCCACATGGTTAAGCCCCCCATACACCTTAAGATCGATCCATACAATTTCCATTAGATCTACCAACAACTGTGTAGTATTGTTTCCTCCCTGATGGAACACATAGTGATTGGAAGGATAAAGCTAGCCACAAATGGTACAATTTTAGCGTTCAATCGACGATTTTCGATGGAAAAAAAG
>CM070035.1:21837194-21863279 GCA_036250615.1 Ptychadena robeensis | reverse complement strand
CAAAATTTGATTGTACAGAAATTGTATGGAAAGATTGCAAGGTGTATGGGGGCCTTTAGATCGACCTAAAACAATTAAAATTGCGGAAGAAATTGATTGAAAATGATTGGCCATGCTGGAAAATGTTAATTGGTTGTATTGAAATTCATGACACTTTCAGTCGATCCCAAAAAAGTTGATCAAATATCTGTTACTACAGTTGGCAAACATTACAATCAATCACCAATTTCCCTGACCCCCCAAAAATATATTTTTAAGTTGATTGAACAGAATCTAGATGTGTATGGGGGGCTTTACTTAAAGCATGGAGGTGCACTAAAGAACATCTGTCCGCCTTAACTACCACTACCTTCGAATAAAAGATCCACATAATCAGCTCTAAGCTGGTCAAACGTAATCAAAGCTGATAGCTCGCTCCCATCCATCAGCCGGGCTGATTATTCTAGAAACAGACCAACGATGCTCCAGGTTTCCTGCTGCTCGAACAGCAGTTAATTGAGTCGAGTTATTTGTGATAAGCTGGCTGGACTCTCGAATAAAGTCAGCCAATTTGCTGTTGTTTATGGCTGCACGGCAGTTTTAACAGGCTGGAGAATGACTTTCTTACATAAATGTCTTGTAATAAAAAAATCCTTTATGATTAGGTGGAA
Source organism: Ptychadena robeensis (assembly GCA_036250615.1). NCBI lineage: Eukaryota > Metazoa > Chordata > Amphibia > Anura > Ptychadenidae > Ptychadena > Ptychadena robeensis. Next base: position 21,862,629 of record CM070035.1, on the reverse strand, counting down.
TTTATAAAGGATGTTACAATGGACACGAAAACAACAAATACAAATGTGACACAGGTAAGGTCATAACCATGGTCCCATATGATATACAATGATATCAGCAATAAGGTGCAACATAGAAAGTTCTGTTCACTTAAGGTGCCCATGCACGCATAGATATGCACTAGATCGATGTGCGCATTCAAAGCCATCTATCTAGCACAAGCTTAATGTGGCCACTACTGTCTTTGAGCCGCTCAAAGACAGGGTTATCGGACATGACTGTAAATCACAGTCGATCTCAATTGCTTAGGATGGGGAACGCGGGTCCCCATGCAAAGCATTGGCTGAGCTGGTTGTGCCTTGGATATTGGGCTCAGCACGATGAGGTCATTGGGCTGAGCTCAATTGTTTATCTATCTTTAGGCCTACTACACACAAGCAAATTAGCTGACACTTTTGGGTAGGACAGCCATCCTTCCAATAATTTTCTTCATATAATACATTTTAAATTTCATCAGGATTAGATATACTCGATGGTTCGTAAATATGACTCAACCCTACCTGTCAAGTTGGAGGACGTACCGGTGACGGAATTTCAGATCTGGGTTTTTCCGCGTTCCATGTATGGGAAGTGACGTCAGTGAGGGCATTACTCTCCCTGCTAATGTCCCACCCCAAACATTATCAGCACAAGCGGGGTGCGACACTAGCAGGGAGATCAACGCGATTTCAAGAATCTAGGAAAAATCGTGGATCCCTTGAAATCAGGATTTGGCCGGGAAAGCCACATAAAAACGTGAATTTACCGGCTCAAACGGGAAGGTTGACAGGTCTGACTCAACGTTTTGAATTTTAAGCAAAGGTGAAGGTTGGTCTATAATTGACCCAGATTGTTTTTAATTGGAAATGGATAAATATGTTAAAACCTACTTAAGATATTCCATCGACCTGACCTTTCCCCACTTTCCATCTAATTCTACCTTCAAAACGCAAAGTGGTTTCTCTGGTTTTCTGCTCAATTCATATCTGCACCGAAAAACACTAGTGAGATTTAGGGTGGGGGGGGGGGGCCCAACCACCCGAACATACCCATCTAACCAAACTAACCCAAACAACCAAGTAGCTAATAGAGATGGTCGAATTTTTCGACTTGCTAATTGTGTGAGCTGATGCAAACATGGTATCATCACCAAAATTGCTGGAAATGTAGAGAAGGCTTGTGGGACCATTTTGAAAAAAAAGTTTAGCTCTAGCACATGTAGTTTTTGCATAAATTAAGTTCAAAGTTAAAGTCAAAATTCCGATTTTCGAAATTTGAACTTAATTTGTGCAAAAACTATTTGTGGTGGAGACACACTTTTTTTGTAGTATACCCCTGACCCTTCTCTACATCTCCAGCAAGTTTGGTAATGATACAATGTTCAGGGGCTTTGCAATTAACTCGAAATGGTAAAAAATTTTTAAAAGATTCAACCATTCAACCATCTCTATTCTGCACCAAAAAGCACTAGTGAGATTTAGGGTGAGGGGGCCCAACCACCCCAACACACCCATCCCACCAAACTTACCTGAACAATCAAGTAGCTAATTTATGGCAGGGACACACTTCTATGAGCTGAATAAATTTACCATTAAAAAAGTGACACCTCTGTTACTAGTGACGTGGCACACCGGGCAAGGGAAAGGAAAACACTACTAAGGGAGACATTGGAGATTAGGATCTGGTGTTCGCCCATACATGGGTCGATAGGCGCTCATTCGATGAATGCTGGAGCGCAGAATGGTGACATCATTATGACGCCATCACCCTGCGCTTGAGCGTTCTTCGGTTAAACAGTGAATCGATGCATACCATTTCAGGCAATCGAACGGGGATTTACCAACATCTTGATCAAGATTTGTTTAAAGCTGGAAGAAATGGTGGTCACATTCGATTCCCGAACAATCAATCACCTTCAACGTGCATGGTGATCGATTGTTTAGGAATCAAACTAATAATCGACCCGTGTATGGGGACCTTCACTGAAACGATGCATACACGTGAGTAGCCAATAGTTGATGTTGCCTTTACATGGTCATTCTAATGCAGTCCTGTCCAGTGGGGGGGGGGGGGGGGGGGGGGGGGGATAGAGTGATTTATGTATTGTTTAAAATTCAACATAAGTGTTTTTTTAATCAATTTAGTCTTTACGTTAATGAAATGTCACAATTCATTGTAGCAATTATTATTTGTAATATTGTTATTTGACAATGACCTTGTGCCATTTCTGGGCATAATGTGCCATATGAGGCACCAATTTAAATATTCCAGCATCACCCTCCTTTACATGACGTTTCAGTGCCGGTGCTGGAAGACTTCTAGCAGATGCTGTGATTACAGGAACTATTTTTTAAATACTATATACAGTATAATGACCAGCATGCTTCACGGCCTGCAGGTCCTGAGCTAATTGACGTGATAAAGGTGAGTTATCTCTGCGCAGGGCCAACAGCTCAGTAATTTGTGATTAGTAGTGGCCTGAGGGACAAATGCCCCCTTGCCTCCCAATCCTCCCTACTTCTGCCCCCTAGGAATATAAGAATCTGTGTTCAGAATTGAAGTATTCCTCTCCCAACTCTTTGACTGGAGGTCATGGAAAGTGTAAAGGTGGGTTTACACGTGTCGATTTTTTCGTTCGATCAACGAAGAATGAACGATTTTTTGGTTGATTGAACAAAAATCTAGAATGGACAATTTGTTCGAAAGGTCATTGAACATATTGGTCATAATTTCACATGTATTTTTGTTCGATATCGGGATGGACGAACAAAAAAATCTAATGTTACATTCCTTTAATGAACGAACGATGTTCGACAACGACATCGAAAAAAAATCTAATTGGCAGTTGATTGAAGAAAAAATCTACACATGTAAACCTTAAGGCCCCCATACACGGGTCGGATTCCGACCGGATTCCGGGACGATCGATTCCGGGCGCGTGCACGGGAAACGATCGTGCCGGAATCGAGTGCAGCCCACCTTGTCCGATCGTTCGTGTCCGATTGATCGGGGGCTCAGAGTCGGATCCGACAGAGAACCAACATGTTGGTCTTTCTGATCCGATTCTGCACACATCAGGGGGAGTTGCCATTTGGGAAGTAAGCGATCGGACACGGAATCGTCCAGGAATCCGTGGGACAAGGTGGTATGCGGCGATCGGATACTCTTAATTGGCCGATTGATCGGAGCTCCGATTCCCGCTGAGATCGCCGGAATCGATCGGGTGAGTGATCAATCGGCCATGGAATCCGACACGTGTATGGCTAGCTTTAGGACCCCCATACACCTTTAGATTTCTCTGTCAGATTTCCTTTAGGTCTCCTTTTGCTTCACCAAAACCATGTAATATGAGGGACTTTCTAAACAATCAAGTCTACCTGTGTTCAATCGCAGAGGACCCGGCACTACATAGTTTTTGGTAAATCTAAAGGATATCTGACAGAGAGATCTAAAGATGTACGGCCAGCTTAAGGATGAGTTCATTTCTTTTTATTCGTAATGTTACCCGATTTCAAGAGTAAAGTAAAGACAGGAAAGGCCTTTCTAGGCATCTCGTGGCACTGCACCCCATATATACAGAAGTTGTAAAGTTAAGAGCTAGGTCCCCAAAAATGGGGTACCATTTCCAAAACAATTAGGTTTACGATTACCAAATGCTCTTTTAAATTTGTCATGAAAAGTCATACAATTAAAAATATAAAATGTAACAAATAAAATAAATGTTTTTTATCATTTTTCCTTTGTATATGAAAATTACTTTTTATAACAAATTTTGGAGAGTATTTGGTACCAGAGCTTTTTTTAATGGTACCCCATTTTTAGGGAGCTCTTTCCTATTTTTTCTATTATAGTATAAGTAAGTGCACCTACACTTCGAGCCCCACATTCCAGGGATGTAAAATCTCTACATGTGATGGGGTGCTGCATTGCCCAATAAAGTGCAGATGCGTGATGTCATGGGGTTAGGTAATCTGGGGGTGCATTTAACATCTTAACACAATGACAGTGAATGTTGTGATTTTATTCCCAATCTGTCATTCTAAACCATAAGAGGTTCCCATGAACTGTACAGTGATTGTTAAATTTGAAATGTGCGCCATTCATCATTTCACCATTTTATTTTTAAACGAATGGCTTGTTTCATTAGATAGGAATGTGCAGGTCATACAAATCTGAGTTGTTGTCTAAGTTTTTACACATAGAACCTATAAGTTAAACATCAGTTCTTTTTGTTTGATGTGTTTTTAAAGAGTTCTAAGTATTATCAGATTGCTGACTTTTTTTGTGTTCCGCCTAATTATTATTATGGCTTTGAAGGCCCATGTCCCTGAAGGACTCTGGTAGAAGTAGAAATGGTACTAAAACTGTACACTGAAGCCATTCTGTTCTTTCCACACATGTGTAAAGGCTGCCATACACACCCTGACGGGTGCAGACAAACCAGTCCCAATATGCTCCGGGATGCAAATGTGATGATCACGTCATCACGTTTGCACCCTGGTGCATTATGAGGCCCCTTCAGTCGGCCGGCACCCTTTGTGTGCCGGCCATTAGCTTCAATGAAGACGTCGGCTTGCATCGGCCAGAGAATATCGGTCATGTCCGTTCTCTGGCCGGCCGAGCTGTAGGGGGACAGGCATCTGTCGCCCCATGTGGGCACATGCCGATAAGCGGCCGATTTTAACCTGACGGACGTGCGAGCGCGCATGCCCGTCAGTCAGGTTAAAAATCGGCTGCTTATCGGCATGTGTATGGCAGCCTTTAGGGGGAGTTCTCTAATCAATGATAAACCATGATCCACTTTGAGATCGCAATCCACCACTTTGGCAAAGAAACAGGATGTTTATGTCCTCCAATAGGGTAGGAAATCTAAAGTGACCAGGTACACACATTGACTTAAATTTATATTTGTGGTCCAGTCACTGCTTTTATCATCAAGGACAAAACTATTTGCTGGTAACACCTTAAAGCTGGCCATACACCTTTAGATCTCTCTGTCAGATTTCCTTTAGATCTACCAACAACTATGTAGTGCTGGGTCCTCTGCGATTGAACACAGGTAGACTTGATGGTTTAGAAAGTCCCTCATATTACATGGTTTTGGTAAAACAAAAGGAGATCTAAAAGATATCTGACAAAGAAATCTAAAAGGTGTATGGGGGCCCTAAAAGAAAGTCATCAGAAAATCCAGCATGGTACGTTGGAACCCCTCATGATGGTCACAGCAGATCCAGAAACTCAAGCTCACACCAGCAGGATCCAAAGTAGCTTTACCCAATTATCAAGCATCTACTAAGCACAAAATACCAGTTTTTAGTGGCAAACTCTTTAATTCTAAATAGTGCATGTTAACAATTATTCAGGGAGAAAAATTACATACATTCCGGGAGATTTTCAATGGTTTTCTTGATAGAAAACTTACTGGCAGTCATCTCATTTGGATCACATTGATTTTGTTGGCCAGAAATGTGACATTCATTAATAAGGACCTATTATTAGGCTATTGAGCAATTTATAATCTACTGTGTAGTTTAGGCCTTAGGGTTTAGTGACCAGGGGAAATACCTTACACTTTGTTACACAAATGAATGGTTAAGCATGTATTGTTCACAAGAAGCCTTTTCAGCTCTCCACAATTGTCTCACATTTCGCAGATCTGCCCACATATACATCTCTTTGCGTCTTCCCTTCCCCCAGCGTGACCACTGACCAGGATGTTGGAGCTGGGACATTCAAAGGTCAGCAATGTCAAGCATTAAACTCCACTCCATTAAAAGGCAATTTCTAGTTTCCAACCTAACAAAAAATGTTTTCAAAACCAACACTGCCGCATAATTGGAGTCATTAGAAAGATTAATCACGTCTTAAAGGGGAATTGTCAGAAATATAGCCGTAGCCTAATGGGTAATAGTAAAAGAGAACCCATTAACCTTTATTACTATAATCAGATACAGCTAGGTTCTAGTAATCCTACAGAAAAGTCTAGTTTGGACTTTGGTTTTATACAGTATGGGTAAAATAGAGTTCTGCGAGAAAAAGAGGCCGCAAACCGCAAAGGCCGTCTCCACTAGAAGCTGGAATCTTAACGTTGTGTTCATGAAGAATATGCAAATGACAAGCTGGTTGATATAAGAGATGGTCATGAAGTTTTGACAAGTTTACTTGGGACAACATTTGCTCTAGCACATTTAGTTTATAAAAAAGTTTAAATAAAGTTAAGTCAAAAAATGTAACTCATTCATTTGTAATATTCCCACAGACCTCCTCTACATCTACAGCATGTTAAGTGCCTTTGCAAAAAAGGCTTAACCTCCCTAGCGTTCTGCACGTTCCAGTATGGGCAATTGCGGCAGTGTACACTGCATAAAATTTCTATGAAATATCTTTTTGCCACTTGGGACATGGTCCTGAGATAGTTTTTAGATCTCAACTTCGGGATTTGGGTGACAAAAGTGTCACAGACTACTAAGGGATGTGAGGACTTGGTACCCATTGCCTCTCAGATAGAACAGGAATAGTCATAGACAGCCCGCCCATGTCACTGGCGTCCCTGATGGCGTTGGGGACACTGGGGCTGCCGTCGCTTATGACTGTATGTATTTTAGACGAGACATAGGCGTCTCAAGAGGATGCCACGGGATCGCCTGGAGCTGGTTAGCTGCCATGAGTATAGTCCGGGGTTACTGCTTTTGGAAGAGAAAAAGTGTTCAGAGCCACGAGAAGGTTAAGGAACTCCTCTTTCCATAGATACATATATATATATATATATATATATATACTATACACTGCAACAGCCAACAAAGGAACCATGCAAAAAAGATTTATAACAAATAAACAAAATAAATCCTATTTTTTCTAGTTCTGCGTGGAGAGTGGCAGTATCGTTTTTAGATTCTACAGTTGCCTAGGAATCTCCCCTCATTTCCTATTTTAGTGACACCCATTAACCAGACAGGAAGGAAAGCAAACTTTCCAAAGACAGCACATTCAGAAGTCAAACTATTTTATTAAATACATGAAAGACTTCAGGAATAATTAAAAATCTATTTTTCCAGCTAAGGGTGTCTGGCACTTAAGAGCTCAGACTGCTGGATAGTCCATGAGCGTGCTGATCTGACTTCACAATTGAAGAATTTGAACTGAAATGGCTTGCAGTCAAAACACAGCAAGACAGTCCATGGCTAAAACATGACTGACTTACCTTTGTTGGCTTTAATGATCCAGCTGATTCATCACATATGTGGAAGTATACCTAAAGCCCCCCATACACATTCCGATTTTTCGTACGAATTTTGGCTGACCGACCAACGTGGTCGGGAGATTGATCGATCGGGAGATTAATCGGATGCAGAATTATCTCAAAATCGGCCAAAATATCGGTCGGGACCACTTCGGACCTGTCCATAATTTTGGTCGACCTGCTGTTAATAAATAGGTTCAGGCTGATTGATCGGTGATTCGAATTCCGATTTTTCGTGCCTGCCGACCGACCGACCATTACATTTTAGGTGAAAATCGGGTGACGCGATCAAATGAAAAATTGGTCGGGAGAATAATCGGAACGTGTATGGGGGGCTTAATAGTTGGTATAAGAGTTTAGGGTGATTACTGGCTTTCTATCATAGTGGCTCAATGGCTAACACTCTGCTTTGCATCTCAGCCAGGATGATATTGGCATTTGTATGTTCTCCTTGTGTTTGTTTTTTCCCCAAACATATACGAGTAGGTTAATTGGTTTTCTAAAAAAATCTAATTGGACTATGCTAGTGACATAGGGCTGTATTGACATGCACCTGCAGAATCAAGGCAGTGTCTCCTTTAAGATTAATACCCATGATTCTCCTGGGCTACAGGCAGATATAAGGAAGGAATCTACCCCTAGGAAGTTGCTCTGTGAGGTCGGGTCTAATGAAGAGATATTTGACCATTTCAAGTTAATTACAAAGCGCCTGAGCATGGTATCATCACCAAACTTGCTGGAGATGTAGAGAAGGGTTGGGGGTATACTACAAAAAAGTATTGCTCTAACACAAATAGTTTTTGTGTAAATTAAGTTAAAATTTAAGTCCAAATTTTGAAATTTGAAATTTGGACTTTGATTTGAACTTAATTTATGCAAAAATTACATGTGCTAGAGCAAATTTTTTTTCTACATCTCCAGTAATTTTGGTGATGATACCATGCTCAGGGGCTTTACAATTAGCTCACAAAGTCAGCTAGTTGAAAAATTTTACCATCTCTAGTCTGATGGAGTAACTGGCACGCTGTCGTCTCTGAGACCTGTTATTTACCACAGTCTAGTCTGGCGTGTGGGCAACCGGGGAGCACAATAGCCCACAATCTGTTTATAAGACTCAGTCTCAATGAATTGCTGCCTTTACAGCCACAGACCTGTGCCAGGTTTCCAGTGTGGTGGCAAGTGGCCCAGACCACGTGGAGCAGACCTAAACGCTAATGCGGGTACTGCCTATGCTGTGATCCTGCAAATCTGCTGTATTAACCATCTGGGCACACAAGTACCGGCCAGTGCTGGCCCTACATCCCCTGTTACCATGTAGGCATTGTGGTGTGAGCAGCTTGGGTTCCCTAGTGTAATTGGGTTCACCCGGCCTCTGTACTCCTCTGTGAACACTATTCAGCTACAAGTTTGCTGTGTTTGTGGTGACACCCCATTGGGCCTCATTTAGAATAAAGTTTATTGCAACATAAGTCACCTCTTGTCATAGGTTGATTCCTGAACCTCTACATGACTATAGTTAGGACATAAGATTGAAGGAACGCTGCACTCCATCGCTCACAGCATCGGCGGGCACCCTTTGTGCGCCGGATGTTAATTTCAATGGGGACACAGGCCAGAGATTTACAGACATGTCTGTTCTCTGGCCGACCGAGCTTTGGGGCGACAGAGATATGTTACGCCATGTGGGCACCCCTGAGCGGCTGCCCCTCATTGTGTGTGTGGGGGACTTTAGAAAACTTCTTTACCTTTCTAAATGCATCTACATACTATATTAACAATCACTTAAATCACTTAACATTCAGGAAAAGTTTTACAATTGTAAAAAGTTCTATCCAGCAGATAACATCCACAATCTCTTTCCATCACCTTACCATCAACATTTCACTGCCCTCTCTGCTTTATCATTGGATTTTATCTCCCTTTCTGTGCCCATTGTAATGCCTTCAGGGAACATGTTTTCTTTCTGTTTGTATACTACAGAAGCCTTTCATTCCTCTCCCACCCGCTATGCGCTTGTTGTGTACCTCAAGTCTCTTTTGAACAGTCCACTTATCTATAGCGTGCCTCCTTGCTTCGGCCTACTCTCTTTCTATGGGTTCCTACAACATCCAATCTGCCCAGTCCTCTTTATTGGTATGTAAATATGTGGTAATCATATATAGCCCACAGCCACCAGTTATCATGTTGACAAAACTATATGGGGAGGAGGGGCTAATAAAATTTAGCAAGTCTATGATATTTTTGGGAAATATGCTTGAGATTGTATATTTTTGTTTTAGCTAGCTAAACACGAACAAGGTACTGCTTACATCTTGTATATGATATGAAAGCCCTATATCTTGTATTTTTCTACTCCTGTAGATGGTTATGTTATGGTTTGTAAGTAATTTTTGCATTTAAGGACCTCAAAATTTTTTGAAATATACTTCACTTTTAAGCAGGGAACACAGGGCTTGGTATTCAAGCCGTTCGAGGTTCCCTGCATGTCAACTCAGTTGGCCACCACTGCTTTAGATCTACCAACAACTATGTAGTCCTCTGCGATTGAACACAGGTAGACTTGATGGTTTAGAAAGTCCCTCATGTTACATGGTTTTGGTAAAACAAAAAGAGATCTAATGGAAATCTGACAGAGAAATCTAAAGCAGGGTACAGACCTGCAGATATGGGCCAGATCGATGGCCACTTTGAGCGCCTTGCGTGCTTACGGCCATCTATCTGGCCCATATAATATGCGCCCATCTCTGCTTTCAAATGGGATTAATCAATCCCGCTCGAAAATAGCCATATCGGACATGACTGTAAACACAGCCAATGTTCGATGCTTTGCCTAGAGACCGCTGGTCTCCATGTAAAGCTTTGGCTGAGCTGGGGAGGGCAGAGCAGACAGCAGTGTGATGACATCATCAAGCTGCTGCAGGGTACATCGGACGGCTCAAATACAAAGCCATCTTTACCCTGCTTAAAGGTGAATGGGGACCCTTACCATACAATTTCTGTACAGAGGAGGACCCGGCACTACATAGTTGTTGGTAGATCTAGTGGAAATTGTATGGAGTGATCTAAAGGTGTGTGAGGGGGCTTTATAATATAATATATATAGTAAATTAGGATGGCGATTTGGAGAGCACATGATTGAATCCCTTTTTAAACCGACCATAGACACCTCGATTGCCGGACGTCTTGTAGGCGGCTCAATACAGCATGGTGACATCACCACTCTGTGATGAGTCGTCAACGGAACTGACGTGAATCCTGTGTGTGCCACTAACACAGGTATTCCTGTCAGACTCTGGTTCCCATCCAAAGCATCAGGATCAGCCAGTAAAACTACCGCCAGATGTCGTGTGATCCTCATAACTGGGTTTCTCGGGTCAATGCGTCAAGGTGGGCACCTCTGTAGTGGCAACTACAGCAGAGAGACGATGTGTCTATGGGGGTTTTAGAAGGGTTTTTTCCTTTTTTTCTGGACCGGCTACTGATGCCGAGGTTCCAGCCTTTTAGTATCTCTTTGGCTTTGGATGAACATTGATGAATATGTGTATTTTCTCATACATTCCTCGGGGTGTTGTGTTGTCCTCCAGAACTTCGGATTAGTATGGGACTCTCCAGCCTGACAATGTTGTGTTTATCTGATTACAATATAAGACTGTCACTCATCCGGGGCAGAGACTGATGTGCTGGTTCAATATTGTCCACCATAGTGCTGCAGTAATGTATCAATGAGTACAATAAATATACACTCATCCTTTCTGTAGCATCATTAACATTTAAAAAGGAATTGTCAGTCTGCCAATAAGAGAAGACGGGATGCTTGGAAGCCAACGATTCTCTTGGCACTGTAAATAATCTTCTACATTATGTAATCTTAAGTATATACGTGTTATGTAACCATCTGGTTACTCCAGTATAAAAAGAGTTCAGAGCTATTTCAACTGTGCACAAACCACAGAAAATACAGAACCATTTTCCTTTTGCAAGTATTGATTTAGGTCTCGGAGATTTTAAGGTTATGTGAACTTTTCTGTAAGAATTATAAACTAAAACACATACTAAAATGGAAAAATCCTAAGGCCACGGCCTGGAAAAACTATTTTTAAAACGTGGTTTCCTAATGGCTTGCTGTGGCCCATGTTAGTCTGTCTACTTCTTCTAGTGCCTATTACTATTATTAGGAATGCATAATGCATAAAAAAATATATATATATACCTGTAAGGAGTAATTTAAAAAGATCCCTTGCAGTCCCTACTCTCTGCCTTTCTTGTGCAGCAGCGGCCCAGGGAACTCCCCGCAAAGATAAAGGGATAAATCTCTAATCTCAGCTCTTCATGAAACTGAATGGAATTTATTTTCCCATAGAAAACCATTATAAGCGCCCCCAGTGGCCACCACTTGCAATATTCAAATTTATGTATTTAAATTACTGTAAACTTAAATAAAGACTCAGCACAATATTTCGAGAAAAAAAGTGGATATATATTTTTGGCCACAGCTTACACAATTAGAATATGAAACACCTGATCCCTGACAGTGCCCCCTTCTCAAAATGTCATAATACCACATAACACCAACCAACCACCTGTACCAGCCACCAGCCTCACCTACACCAGCTCACTGGGTACTCTGCCAACGTTGACTCTTCCCACCACCATTTTAACCATCACCACCTTGGCTCATTGACCCTGTAAAGAGCTTAACATTGTCCTCCAAGTGACTGCCCCCTCCACCAGCACGTCATCAAAAATAGCTTCCCACCATTTTTTCTTCCTAGGCACTGCCAGGGACCCGCACACGCTGTGACAGGAAAGCTATAACAATATAAAACCAACATTATTACAAATAATTAACCTTAACTGTTACAACATGATACAATACAACTTACAGAAAAACAAAATTGCAACAAAAAACCCTGAAAAGAAAAACAGCCCATAAAATTTGAGGAGGGAGGGAGGGTGGGGAAGATCTTTGACAAAATGTCTGCTGTCACTTCCACTCTTCCTTCCCCCCCCCCTACCAATCCCACCCGTGTGATCACATCACTTCCTGTGCAACTGTCCTTCCTCTGCAACACCCCCATTCAGGCACCCGTACGCCTATGGTGCCCTGGCTGCGGGTGTTAGGAATCCTGTGTGCTCCACCAACACACGCGATTCCCAGCAGATTGTAGCCAATTAACTTGGAGGGAGAGGAGACTTCCCATCCACAGTAACTGACTACAACAGGATCGGCCCCAAAAAATACCAGCAGGACAGATCGCCATGCAATCCGAACTGTGGGCTATTTGGTTCGAAACTGCAAGGTGGGCACCCTTGTAGTTGCGGGCGACTGACCACCATGCCATGGCATGAGCGCGCACGCCAGTCGATCGCCCGCAACTGCTGTCGGGAATCGCCATGTCTATGGCCGGCTTTAGTGATTTCAGGTGTATTCATGTCTATATGTATTTATAAATGTTTGGTGTACTCTTCGCCCCATACTGTTCAAGTTCTCCGCAGTCTATGATCTTTTTATATCTTCTCTTGCAGTGTGAAAGAGATAACCAGGAGGCTGTCAAATCTTTGTTGTGTGGTGATGAATAACCCCTATGTGGGTAGAACTTTTTGTTATTCTGTTTCATGAATGAAGTTCGCTGGAAGCTGTAAACCCACCTTGGTGGAGAGTCCTTATGAGTTCTATGTTTCATGTAGACTTGTTACTACATATATACTGTATTGTATACATTGTATACGTGATTCTTCTATTCATGCGGTAAGTTGTTTCCTGATGCGGTGATGCTCATCTTGTATAATAGCCATTGAGAATTATTGGCAGCTCTTGATTTAATGGACCTTAGCATTGCTCATTAAATCAGCCGGCAACTTTTCCCGACCATGAAGAAAAATCACTGAGTGAGGAAGATCTTGGGATATTATTGGACATTGATTTGGTAAGGTCACTCATTAGTTCACACGATTATTATTTCGTGTTCTTTAGACAACTTTTGTTTGACAATATAAATATAATTTTGGGCTGTCAGGGGAAGTTTAATGGTTATCCTATTTGTGTGGGTGTGTCTGTATGTTCTAATACAACTGTGGATACAAAGCAGAGGATCAATGATTAGTCAATACCTTAAATTGTCAAATGTGATACTGTGCACAAAGATAGGCAGGACCTCTAGTATTTGTATCGCCTTCTGAACATTTTAGTCATTAAAGGTACAATTTTTGCTAATGGATATCATGTAGCTACAGGTCTAGCCACACAAATGGAACTTAAAGCCTCAAACGTATAGTGGGTGTTCAAGACTTGTTCATCATCGTCAGGGTGAACTGTCCTTTCATGGCGTTTAGCGATCCATTGTGTTTGAAGCATAAATGACTGCTATGGTTTACTATGGTAGTGGACACAGCAGGGAGAAACTCAAAGTGTGCACTGAAACCAGAGTAAGGCAGAGAACACACAGCTCGATATTGGAGGTTCCCTGTAGCAGCGTGATGACGTCATCATGCTGCTGTCCGATATCGGAGGAGCTGGAGGCACAGCGCTGCTGTCTCATCTATCTCCAAAGATGCTTTACATGGAGACCCACAGTCCCTATGCAAAGCAATGGACATCGACCATGGTTTACCGGTCATGTCTGATATCCCTGTTTTTGATCTGGATTGATTTGATCCCGCTCAAAACCAGGGATGGTCGCATTAGATATGGGCCAGATAGATGACCGGTGCTAGAAGTGGCCATCGATCTGGTCCATATTTATACGTGCTTTAGGGTCCCCATACAAGGACCGATACCAATCAATAGTGATGGCCGAACTGCCCGCAAGGCAGACAGTTCGGCCGCGAACTAGAATGTTCTCCCTCCTTCTCGCCAGCGGACAGTACGGGTGTTTGACCAGCCCTGTTCGCCGGCGAGAAGGAGCCCTCTATTCTCCCTCCGGTGGGATCAGAAGCAGCGAGATCCCACCGCAGGAAGAATGTTTTCACTGAAGATCAGGTAGAGAACCCGATCTTTCAGTGAAAAACCGTCTCGCAAACCCGGATGTGACGTCAGTGATGTCACATCCGGTTAGCTTAACCAGGAACTATGCTAGAGGCGGGGAATTTGAATCTATCTGCGAACGGGCGGACGGCGGACTTTTTTAAAATTCCGATCCGCCCGTTCGCGGACGGACATGGCCGAAGTTCGGCCATCAATACCAATCGTTGACCCGCTAGAACCTACATCGATTTAACGTGAATCAATGTGCACCTCTTTGTGCAATAGATTCCCGTTGGAGAATTGTGTTCTCACAGTTGTATGGAGATGGAACAGGGATTTACATACATGTCTGTTCCCTGCTCGATAGAGCTGTCTTCGAAGACAGCATGGCCACATTCGATGACCCAAGTGATTTATGGCCCGAACACGCATGGCATGATGTCATTGATCACACGGGTCATTGATTGAATGGGTATCGTCCTGTGTATGGGGACCTTAAGGGCTCTCCAGCATTATGTTACATTCGGCGGGGAACAAAATGCAGGGGGGCACTGCCTCCCTGTGACCCTACGCTATCTACGCAATGCAGCGATTATGCGCCCATCGAAAACCAACAGGCACATTTAGGGCTGTGTGCACGACAACATGTCGCGTCCATTGCATCAGGCAAGGATTTTTGCCATGTTGTGCAAATAAAATCACAGTAAACGGCATTTGTTTTACGCAACTCAGTGGGTGCACTATAAGCCCCCATCATAGCGCCTTTATTTAGAATGGGCAGTGCTGCTCTCTTATCTTTTTCCCTGCTATGAACATAAAGTCGAGCAGTGATCGGACGTTGGTAAATGTAATTAGATCTGGTTTTCTAGGTATTTTTCTATGGATTTGTATCCGATGATACTATGGAGCATGTGCACAAGGCTTAGGAAAGGTATCGGTTTTGCATTGATCACATTGTGTGCTGCTACAATCTGTCAATGTTAGACTGAAAGTCCATATTAAAATTGAAGTAGTTTATGCGTGTAAGGCCACAGTGTGCCCTATCAGTACGAGAGAAGAGAACTGTGCAAGATGAAGGGCCATTTCTCACTGGATGCATTGCATTATGTAACAGCAATGCACGTTGTTAGCGATAACCCTAAGCAGCCCATTCAATCAATCGACTTAAAACGATACATTTAGTCGATTGATTGAGAATTGAGTTTTGCCCACCTGGTTAAATCGACTTAATCCGATCATAATTGAGTGAAAATTCAATTGTTTTTTGATCGTACTGGATGGTAAATTTTGATCGGTCAATTGAAAATTGGTTCGGTATTTTGAGAACCAAGTGTGGTCAACCAATTTTTGATCGATTTTTTTCTACCTATTCTACCTCACTTCTGAAATTTTAATCTGACTATTTTGGATCGATTGTTTTGTGGATTGAAAAAAAAAAATCGATCAAAAATCTTGTACTACATATGGGGCATGATACAATCGACATACAATTTTATACCAACTTAAAAATTGATCGTTTTAAGTTGATTGATTGAAAATCTGACCCGTGAATGGGCTGCTTAACTCACACATTGCCAGTACATGTCACAGTGCTTTACCACATTATTATCTTGTATTTATATTGTGCTTTACAGAGCATATATAGTCATATCACTAACGGTCCCTCAGAGGAGCTGACAATCTAATGTCCCTACTATAGTCATATATAACATATATCTTAAGCTGGGCATAGACGTCTCTATATGCAGTGGTTTTCAGCCACAAATCTATCGTGCCCACCTTAAATCAGGCACAAAATCGCCCCGAAAAGTATCTAAAGAACTACAGTCATGTAAAGGTGGCCATGCACAGGTCGATTTCCCACACGATTCCTGGCCGATTGATCACCAGGCGCGTGCACGCAGATCGATCGGTGAGGAATCGAGTGCAGCCCACCTTGACCGATCGGCATGGCCCCCAAATCGGATCGGCCAGAGAACCAACCTGTTGGTGTTTTCTGATCGATTGAGCACACATCAAGGGGAGTTGACATTTGTGAATCGATCGACTGGTAACAGAATCGTCCAGGAATCGGTGGCCTAAGGTGGTAGGCACAGACTTGTATGGTCGATCGATCAACGCCTGTGGCTTCACCGGAATCGATCGGATGATTGGTCGATCGCTCGGGAATCGACACGTGTATGGCTAGCTTAAGACTGATCTCATTACTTTGGATCCCCATCCAAAAAAACTGTCATCACACAAAGGGTGTCCGGGGGATTCTCTGCATGACCGGCCGTGCGTGATGGCATCAGAATTGGGAGATTAACAACACCTCTATGCCCAGCTATAAACATATGTCACATTCTAAAGCCCCCCATAAGCATTACAAACTTACCATACAATTTCTGTACAATCAACTTTTGTTCTACCAAAGCCATGTAATATGAGGACCATTCTAAACCCTCCAATCACTATGTATTCTATCAGGGAGGACCCTGCACTACATAGCAGTGATATATACCTTCCAATCACTATGTATTCTATCAGGGAGGACCCGGCACTACATAGCAGTGATATATACGTTCCAATCACTATGTATTCTAACATGGAGGACCCAGCACCACATAGTTGGTAGATCAAATGGAAATTGCATGGAGTGATCTAAAGGTGTATGGGGGGCATAAGTCATGTGTTTTAAGATAGTGCCTTAAAAGCCCACTATTCATTATTTTGATCCTGTTGTGCAGTATAAAGCCTGCCATACACCCACCGAGCGGCGGCCGATTTTGCCGCGGACCGATGGGTGTGCGCGCCGTCGTTCGGCGGCAAAATCGGCCGCTGACCGGGGGTGCCCACATGGGGCGACTTCGTCGATGCTTACAGCTCGGGAATGCAGCTTGATGACATCATCACGCTGCACACCAGAGCTGATCGCACCAGCTCTGTCGGCCCCCACTCGGTGTGTGTGTGGGGGCCTTAAGGGTGTGGCACTGATTGGAATTTGATACAATGGAAGGCACTTACCTTTTCATTTTTTATAACATGGTAAGTGAAGGTAAGCTGGGAGTAAACCAGAGAAAACCCACACAGACACAGGGAGAACATGCAAACTCCTTTCAGATAGTGTCCAGGCCAGGATTTAAACCTAGGACACTAGCGCTGCATGGTCAGAGTGCTAACCACCTGAGCCACCGTGCTGCCCATGCATGCGATATTGCTTCCCATGCTAGTGTATGGGAAATGGCAACTCAGTGTATCTAGTATGAAAGAGCCTTGGAGGTGAGCTGGAGTCATGCTTTAATAGGTAGGAATAAGTCATACATAAAATGAAACAATTTACAGAAAAAAAGAGAATTCTCAGGACCTCGTCTCATCTTACCCCAAAAAAAAAATTCAACATGATCCTAGCGGAGCTGTAACTGTGGATGTGGGAGGACTTCCATGCAAGGTTTGTTGCTCGCTTCAGCAGCACAGATAATTACTGAGTAATATATTGTACATTGTGCCGCAGTAACACATCCAAGACGTTTTTATAGAAAGAAAGCAGATACAGCGCAGAACAAAGGCAGACACAGTACATTAGACCTAGATGCATGGTATAGACTACTTATTCTTTTATCTACTCATCATAGAGTCAATTTGCATCTGTCTAGAAATGGGAACAGTCTTTCATATCCTAAAGTCCAGAGATGTATAAATACAAGATGTATGTGTGGGGATGGCAAGTTCTCGTAGGAAAAGTTATGGATCATCAGATCAAAAAGTACACAGGAAAGCGGAAATGATCCTCTCCAGCCAATCAATGGAAATCAATCTGGTCAGCTGATTACATTGACCATGTGCTTCTCCACAAGTTCTCCTGCAGAAGAACTAGCTGATTTTTTTTTGACTAGCTGATTTCGTGAGCTGATTGCAAAGCCCCTGAGAATGGTATCATCACCAAAATTGCTGGAGATGCAGAGAAGGGTTGCTCTAACATTGCTCTAACATAAATAGTTTTTGCATAAATTAAGTAAAAAAATAAAATTTTCGACATTTTGACTTGACTTGAACTTAATTTATGCAAAAACTATTTATGTTAGAGACATACTTTTTTGTAGTATACCCCCAACCCTTCTCATCGCCAGCAAGTTTGGTGATGATGCTATGCTCAGGGGCTTTGCAATTAACTCAAAATCGTCGAATTCATTCAATAAATTCGACCATCTCTACCTCCATGTATAGATGAATGATGAATGGTATTTGATTTAAGCTGGGAACACATGGCTCGATATTGGAGCCGTTTGAGGTTTCCGGCAGCAGCGGGATTACGTCAACGCGCTGCTGCCCGATATGGGAGGAGCTGGAGACACAGCACTGCTGTGTCTCCAGCTCAGCCGATATTTTGCATGGAGACCTGGGGTCTCTATGCAAAGCAATGGACATCAACCGTGGTTTATGGTTATGTCTGATATCCCTGTTTTTGCGGCCATTTCTGTTAGATATGAGCCAGGTTCAAAGCGGTCATCAATCTGGCCCATATCTGAATGTGTGTTCCCAGTTTAAAGGCTGCCATACACATGCCGATAAGCGGCCGATTTTTAACCTGACCAACGGGCGTGCACCCTGTCGCCCCACAGCTCGGCCGGCCAGAGAACGGACATGTCGGATGTTCTCTGGCCGATGCAAGCCGATGCCATAAGCTTCAATGAAGAACGGCGTCTTTATTGAAGCTTATGGCTGGCACACAAAGGGTGCTGGCCGACTGAAGGGGCCCCATAATGCACCGGGGTGCAAACGTGATGACGTCATCACGTTTGCACTCCGGTGCATATGGGAGTAGGTCTGTCTGACCTACTCGGGCTGTGTATGGCAGCCTTTATCCTTGGTGTCTATAATTTTGCATACAATTGAATTAGTAGAAGCAAAGACAAACAGTACACTAAACGTGTGTATGAGTACATTTGACTGTTGATGTTTGTCAAACAATTGACACCTGTTTCATGATACAAAGTATCAGATCAACTTACAAATAAATATTTATGTCAGGGTTTAATAAGCTTATCATTAAGTGTGATCATGGGGGGGAAGATGTTCTCTGGGACACAGTTGATTTCCTGTTGATAATGCCATTGCCCTGTATCTTCATTGCTGATAAAATAATTGAACAGTTTGGCTTCAGCAGCCCAGGAAATGATCAGAATGTTGTTCCAGGATCTGTCAGGGTGTGGGGGTCTTATGTGTATTTGTAATCAGACCGGTCAGGCTAGCCTTAAGGTGGGTTTACACGTGTAGATTTTTTCATTCCAACCACGAAGAATCAACGATTTTTTGGTTGATTTAGCAAAAATCTAGAATGGCCAATTAGTTCGATGGATACATTATTTTCGGCCTCGAACAAAAAATCGTCTGAAAGGTCATTGGCCATGTTGGTAAATTTGTATCTGTCGTTGTAATTTCGAATGTATACAGGGAGTGCAGAATTATTAGGCAAATGAGAATCTTGACCACATCATCCTCTTTATGCATGTTGTCTTACTCCAAGCTGTATAGGCTCGAAACACCAATTAAGCATATTAGGTGATGTGCATCCTCTGTAATGAGAAGGGGGTTGTGGGTCTAATGACATCAACACACCTATAATTAGGTGGTGCATAATTATTAGGCAACCTTGTCTCTTCTCCTTTGGCAAAATGGGTCAAAAGCAAGGACTTGGACAGGACTTAGAAGAAAGATCAAAACTATGCGAGATATCTTGCACGAGGGATGCAGCCACTCTTAAAATTGTCAAAGCTTTCGGAAGCGTGATCATCGAACACATCAAGTCGTTTCCATTCAAAATAGTCAACAAGGTCCGCAAGAAGCGTGTGTGAACAAACAAAGGTCGCAAAGTAACCTGCCCATGAACTGAGAAAAGCCCACATGCTGGTGCAGCTCTGCCAAGATTGCCACTTGCCCACCAGTTTGGGCCATATTTCAGAGCCTGCAAAACATCACTGGAGTGCCCAAAAGCACAAGGTGTGCAATACTCAGTAGACCAGAAAGGACTTGAAAGAACGACCAACCACTGACACAAGACAACACACCAGCTTGAAACTTCAAGACTGGGGCCAAGAAATATTCTCAAGACTGGTTTTTCTATAAGTTTTAAATATGGACTGATGAATAGAGAGTGAAGTCTTGATGGGGCCAGACTGGATGGGCAACTGTGGCTGGAATTTGGTAAAGGGGCAGACAGAGCTCCAGTCCGACTCAGGCGACGCCAGCAAGGTGGATGGTGGGAGTAACTGGTTTGGGCTTGGTATCATCAGAAGAATGAGCTATTTTTGTGGGGCCTTTTTCCGGGTTGAGGGATGGAGTCAAGCTCGCAACTTCCCAGTCCTCCTACTGCCAGTATTCTGTGGAAGGACAACTTTTCTGTCTTCAAAGCAGTGGTACAGGACGAAGAAGTCCTGCACCTCTCAAGCAAAAACATGATTTTCATGCAGGGACAATGCGCTCCATCAACACGCGTCCAAGTACTCCACAGCGTGGGGCTGGTCAAGTAAAGAGGTTATAAAAGAAGAAAAAACTAAATGACATGGCCTGTCTTGTCGTCACCTGATCTTGAAACCCCATTGAGATAACCTGGTTGGTCCATCATCCAAATGTGTGATTTAAACAAGGAGGGAAAACATGTACACCTCTTCTGAACAGTGGGTCTGGGAGGCTGTGGTTGCTGCTGCCCGTGCACCGCAATTTGTTGATGGTGAACATGATCAAACCACACTGACAAGAATCCACGGATGGCAGGCTTGTTGATGTGTCCTTCGCAAAGAAAGGTGGGCTATAATTGGTCCACTGAATTTGTGTTTTTTTGTTTGGTTGTTTTGAATGTCAAGAAATGTATCTATTGTGAATGTTGAGGATGTTTATATTGGTTTTCACACTTGTCAAAAATAAATAATTGAAAATGGGTATAAATTGGTGTTTTTTGTTAAGTTTGCCTATAATTAATGATATGCGCAGTAATAGTCCACCTGCACACACTAGATCATCCCCTAAAATCGACTAAAACTAAAAACAAACTAAAAACCTACTTTTCCAAAAATATTCAGCTTTGGGAATATTAAGATGCATTTTTTTGTGTTCTATTGACGAAGCAGGTGGTTGTTGTTCAATCAATAAAATTATTCCTCTCAAAAATAACCCAACTTACCTAATATTCCTGTCTGCACTCCCTGTATATATTGGACAATGGATAAGTACGTTTAAATATGTAAGCCGCCCCCCATACACACGCTTCAATTTGCGTCCGATTTTGCCGCAGTATCCACCGCCATGTTGTCACCACCTCAAATTGACTGCAATTGGGATGCTTAAATCCTTTAAAGACGGCCATATAAAAGGCACCCACACCATCGATCTAATACTATACAGACATAATTCCGTAATTGGTTTAAGATTCATCTCCTTACTTATAAAAGTGTCAGCACAACAAAGGGTGCATGGCCCGAACCTCACCACAACCGCCAAAACACCGCCGCCCGCATGTGATGACTGTCAATCATGTGCGGACGATTTGCTAAAAATCTAAAGGAATCTCAATGTGTATAGGGGGGGCTTTACTATTAAGAAGTAGGTACTATAAAACTGTAATTATTACACAGGGTACTTGCTTCACAGTTTTCTCTTTCTTCCTTTGGGGATATTTCCACTGCGTTTTTTTCTTGAGACGTGGGACACAACACGTCCCCTTTGGAAAGGGATCCCACTTTTTTTTATCACTAACTTTTTGGGTGCATTATTACTGCCACCAAGGGCAAGTTTGCCTGTAATCCATGGGCAGAAGGTGGGCATTCTGCTGGTTTGGGGCGGCAAGGGGACACAACACCCATAGGGGTTTTTGGCTAATGATCAGTTCACTTTCCTATGGGGGAGGACAGGGGTTGCCTCCCTCTCGTCCCTACAACTACCCTCCCACATTTGTTTTTCAAAGAAATAACTTCAAGGTGTATGTATTCATAGACATGAATAGTGGATATTCACCAATCATATGAGTATGCATACCTGATGTTTAAGGGGAATTTTAAACCAAGGCTTAAGGCCTCCCCTAAACTTACAATCTTACCATACAATTCTGTACAATCAACTTTTTGTTTCTACAATCCGATGTAATATTAGGAAGCTTCTAATCTAAACCCTTCCAATCACTATGTATTCTTATCAGGGAGGACCCATCAGCACATACATTAGCCAGTGATATACTTACCCTTCCAATCAGCTATGGTATTCTATTTCTAGGAAGGACCCAGCACTACCTAGCAGTGAATCTACCTACCTTCCATCACCTCATTGAGCAGGTTCGTATTCACAGGGAGGAACCTGGCACTACATAGCTGTGTATATACCATCCATCACTATGTATTCTATCAGGGTGGACCCGGCACTACATAGCCGGGATTATACCTTCCTTCCAATCACATGTTATTCTATCAGGGAGTAACCCGGCACTACATAAGCAGTGATATTACGCACCTTCCATCACTATGTATTCGATCAGGGAGGACCCGCACTACATAAGCAGTGATATATCCTTCCAATCACTATTTATTCTTCGCTAGGACGCCAGCAACTACATATCAAGTGACTATACCTTCAATCACTATGTTTTCTTTCACATGAGGACCCGGCACTACATAGCAGTGATATATAAACCTTCCAATCATAGTATCTTCCATCACTATGTAATCTTAATCAGGATGACCCACACTACATAGCAGTGAATATACCTTCCAATCACAATGTATTCTATCGTTAGGACCCAGCACTACATAGCAGTGATATATACTTTTCCAATCACTACTATGTTTTCTTTAGGTAAACCGGCACTACATAGCAGTTGATTATATACCTTCCAATCACTAGCAAATTCTTTCAGGGAGGACCAACCTACATTAGCAGTGAGTATAACCTTCCAATCACTATGTATTCTATCGGTGAGGACCCGGCACACTAGCATTGATATATACCTTCCAGATCACTATGTCATTCGATCAGGGAGACTCGCCTACATAGCAGTGATATATACCTTCCAATCACTATGTTTTCCCTTTTAGGAGGACCCGTCACGTACATAGCCAGTGATATATACCTTCCAATCACTATGCATTCTTTCAGGGAGGACCTGGCACTACATAGTTGTTGGTTGATCTGAAGGAAATTGTACGGAGCGATCTAAATGTGTATGGGGGGCTTTAGGGTTTACAACATAGCTGGAATTTTTACACTTTTCCTCTCCATTGGAGATGTCTGCTAAGATCAGAAAGTCCATAGACCATCTGGAGTTCACCAAAGGCAGAGTAAGAAGACATCAGAGACATGGGCAGATGGCTGAAACCAGTAGGGATGTATTTGGACAACCATCCATCCTCTAATGTCTATTTCCATGGTATCTGCCTTTTATATTTCCTGTGTGCTATTTACCTGCAGTTAAATCAATGATAACCTCACAAACTTTTCCTAATTACCCCGACATTATCTAAGCTTACCAACCAGGCCTTTCATTAGAAACTCCTAATCTTGAAAAGCCATCGCTAAGTCATTAATATACCGTTTTTACCTTTCGCAAGCCACCATTGAAATAAGGAAGCTGGCAATTGAATTAATATTAGAACAGCCTGTAATTGTATTTACCTTGGCAAACAAGACTTTTCAAACAGTGCTGCTTCAGATCTCGGGAACCAAAGTCTCAATGAGGAGAAGCCAAGGCATGCAAATGGAATCGTCGAATGGGCGTCATTAACATACTGTACACAGAACAAATGCTTGAAAAAGGAACCTCTTAAGCTGCACCCTCCCACCTGTAAATTAACAGCAGGGGCACGGAGAGAAGGATCAGTTCCAGTTCACTTCCCCTGATTCAATCTCTTTGTGGCCTCTTTATCTGAGGACTCTTTCATATGGGTGACCTGTGTCACTTGCAGATACAGCTACATTTAAAGGGGAATGTAGTCTGCTTTATGGATATGCCTGTGAAGGAAAGCAACTAAATCTAGTCTAATCAATCCTATGGTGGGTTTTGTTAGAAAATGGTATAGAACTCGCCATAATTTCACATGTTGTGTTTCCTCCTCTGTATAATGTTGCCGATTCTCCTAGTGCAAGTCTTCCAATGCTCATGAAAGCTTTAAGTGAACCTTTCACTGGAAGATTATGTAAGCTGTCACTGGTTCTATAAATACTACTTGCCTGGTTGGATCTCCGATCCTCAGCCATTCTAAAGGCTCCCACACACGTAGCAAGCAGCTGTCAGTTTTTCTGCGGACCAATGTGCGTGCGCACTCGCGGCCATCTGCAAAATCGCCCACGCATCGCGGGTCCCTGCCGGCCAGGCATCTGTCCCCCAGCTTGGTCGGCCAGAGAATGGACATGTCCGTAAATTTCTGGCTGATGCCATTAGTTTGAATGGGGACCAGCGTCCCCGTTCAAACTAATGTCCGGCACACAAAGGCTGCCCGCCGATACTCTGAGCGACGGAATGCACCATCATGTGGCACTCAACCACTCATCTGTCAGCCCCCGCTCCGTGTGTGGGGGCCTTAACTTTCTAAACCTCAGACCCAGAATGAGTATACACTTTGGGTATTTATCTAATTGTAATACATATTGTGTAACTAGCTAAATGCTTTACATGCAAGGACATTTTTGTTGAACAAGTTCAGCAATGGCTGCTTACATGACCTGTCAAGTCTCCCAAATTGTCCAAGAAACTACTATCTTTTATTGCTATCCTCACAGATTACAATTTTCCCATAAATCTCCCATGAACTCGTGTGCAAGCAGTGCAAAACTAAAAAGTGAGTGCACAAAAAGTGAAAACACTCCAAGCAAGCACAGATTACCCAAGATGTCCCCGCCCCAAAAGGGGCTAAAGGACCAGTTCCCCTGAAAGGGGTGGTAAGTGGGACAGCAGCAGAAGCCACATGCCCATTTCCCTAGGTGACCGTGGCTGCAGCCGGGTCTCCCAAGTACTAGGGGCTTGAAACATCTAAAGACTGCCAGACCAGAGCCATAAGCAGCCTCTCCCCACGGGAATACTAATCCAGGAGAATGATGGGGAAAGGGGAGGAGATGAGGGGTGTGGTTTAGTTGTAGAGATATAGGAGGATATGTTAGGAGGATATGCGGGTCGGAAGTTAGGATGAAGGGGGTGTTAAGCAGCCCATACACAGGTCAGATTTTCAATCAATCAACTTAAAACAATCAATTT
>CM070035.1:21823030-21837094 GCA_036250615.1 Ptychadena robeensis | reverse complement strand
AAAATTGATAGTTTTAAGTCGATTGATTGAAAATCTGACCTGTGTATGGGCTGCTTTACCCTCCTGTCCCGACTCCCATTGTGGGTGGATGTTGGGGGACAAGTTAGGAAGGAGGAAGTGTTACCAATATTTTGGGCTATGTAAATTCCAGGTATTGGTATGCGGACGTTCTGGTCCCGATGGTGGCATGTGACATCCTTTCCAGGGCAATGGAGAATTTGACTGCTATGGTGATAGATCCACTTTAAATAAAAGAAAACTGGCAACTATACCTTATTAGCTTATCATCTAGATATACATTTGGCCACAGGAGAATAAAGGAATAATTAGCATGACTATGACTTCATGAGCATGAAACCAACCATTTTGGGGGGTCTGTGATTGAATTAAAACAAGCCATTCATAAATACATTTATGTTTGAGAGATTGTACTGTCAATTGTAAGTGTTTTGGATTTTCACACTGTCAATATACATATATGAGTCTGCAGGCACATTCCTTTTAACACTCAGGAACGGTGCTACAAATTTACAGAAGCAATTCCATATTAAAGGTAGATAGCTCTTTCATCTCCCTGGCGGTTATCCAGAGTGTGGCTCGGGCTAGATTTTGAAGACCAAAAGTGGTCACCACGAGGCACCCTCTGGTTAGTTTATCAGTTCTAGATAACCTTTTTGGTGTGTTTTCTACTCCTTCTTCCCTGATGCATGTCCCTGTTGTTAATGATCATGCCAGGGATATGGGGCTGCCCGTGCCATTTTCCTATATTGCCTGCCCTGCGTAGTCCTTACAACCCCAGCGCCATTGATGACTCCAAAATACGTTAGAATCTGTTTATATTTTCTGTACCTGGTTGAAATTAAATAAATAATTTTGTATTCAGGGATGATGGCTTTACTATGCTAACTTAACACTGTGTGGGTAATAGATATTTTTCGTTAAATAAATAATCCTCTAGGGAGGTTAACCACATTTCACATTTCAAAACTGTCCCTACATAGCATAAAATGAAGCTATGAGCTTTAATATAACAATATTACAAATAGCAGATATTTCAAACATTGAACTAAAGGTGGGTTTACACGTGTAGACTTTTTCGTTCGATCAACAAAGAAAGAACGATTTTTTGGTTGGTCTAGAAAAATCTAGAATGGCCAATTTGTTGGGATACATTTTGTTCGACCTCTAACAAAAAAACGTTCGAAAGGTCATCTAACATGTTGGTAAATTTTTATCTGTCGTTGTAATTTCGAATAAAAAACGAATGCACCTTTATTTAACTCTATTTTATATTTGTGATCGATGTCAACATTTAGCATGATGTATTTCCTGTTTGAGGGTTTGTGGGTTGGATCTTTTTTCAGGAAAAGGCATGTATTTTTATTAATATTATTTGTTCGTACTAGCATATAAGGAAATAGTAGTGCGAACTAATGAAACCCAGCACAGAATAACTGAAAGAAAGGTTATTATGGTTTCTTTTTTTTTTGGTGTACAATCCATGTATAGTTGAAATGGAATGTCTGTGTGTAAAGTTGGCCATAGACACCTCGATCCATGGCCGGCTTGTAGCAGACTCATTACAGGGTGGTGACGTCACCACGCTGTGAGGAGTCGGCTACAAAACGGAGGGGAATCCTGTGTGCTCCACTAAAGAAGGGAGCACGCGGCTCGATATTGGAGCCGTCCGATGTTCCCTGCAGCGGGATGACGTGAGGCCCGCAGTTTCCATGCAAAGCGGCAGACATCAGCCGTGGTGTACTGTCATATTCGATATCCCTGTTTTCGAGCGGGATTGATTGGTCCTGTTAAAAAACTGGGATGGCCGCATATGATATGGACCAGATTGATGGTCGTGAGCATGCACGCCGTTCGAAGCGCTGGCCCAAATCTACATGTGTGTACCCAGCTTAACACAGGGGATCAGATTGTAGCCAATTAACTTGGAGGGGGTGGAGACTCCCCCTCAACATTAAGTGGCTACAACAGGATCGGCCACAAAAAGTACCGGCAGGACAGAGTGCCTCAAGGTGGGCACCCCAGTAGTTGCGGCCGACCACCATGCGTTCGGCGGGACCACGCACGCCGCAAGTATGGCTGGGAAAGGGCACGTCTATGGCCGACTTTAGAAAAGCAATTGTGAAAAAAAATGTCTTTGATTATTTTTATTCATTTGTTTTATTATTTGTTCGTACTAGCATATAACGAAATCCCAACGAAACAATGAGGAGCACAAGGCTAGAAATTTCAGCAACGCCCCCATAGTACATCACTTCCGAACAAAAAAAAACAAAGGATTTTTCATTGGAGGAACTGGCGATTTATTTTCATTCGATATTGGCGAAGAACGAAAAAAAAAATCGAATGTTACATTTGATAAATGAAGAAATGAACAAAAAAATCGAATTGGCAAGTGGTTGAAGAAAAAATCTACACGTGTAAACCCACCTTAAGACCCGTGTGCTTAAAAATATCTTTAGTCTGGCATCGGCCAATTGGAATATTGATGTTAGTTGTTTATTTTACCGGAATTCCTCTCTAACCTAATAGCAACTCAGAATAATCCTCAATCATTCAGTGGACAGACTAGTAGATTGAACAATGTAGGCTCCATGATGAAGCAGCAGTTGAAGAGATTCTGCTGGCCTTCTACCTATTGACGTCGCGCTTCAATTAGACCCATTATATTTTCCGGAATGAACATACTGATTAGGGTTCAATTAAAAACACACATGTGGACCTGGTGAGACTGTAGCACTAATTTCCCCAGTGCATAGTAACTAAAGTTCAGGCAGCTTCATTATGGAGAATTCGTGTCGGGGAAGGTGGTGCCGGGTCATGTTCTAAGTGCAATGAAGATAATGTCTAGGAGGTGTTTTACAGCTATGTTAGAGTAACAGGTCACAATTAGTAGGTATTTACATTGGGGGAAGGGGTGCGCGAGTTTCTATAGGCTAAAAATTAAAGGAAGATACAATGGGATGGGATTATTGGCTTCAGCATTCACACAAGATAATCAGTTATTTTTATATGGCATTATTGGGTGCGAGTACGTACATAGTAATATAAAGGGGAAATTTACATCAACATGCTGAAAGGATGGGTGTCTGGGTATGGTATACATCAAAGCTTCATCTTCTACAGAACTTACTTACATTTATTTGAATTGATCCCATTGGAAAAGTAATATGCATAAATTAGAAATGAGAAAACCCAAATATATATATAAATATATATTATATACATACATACAGAGGTGCACATAACTTTTTTAGTGAGCTCCTTAGATGAGTACCAGGAGATGGTGGGTGGTACTCACCCCATATGTAGGATTGTTTTTCTCACTGTCTCCCTCACTGTCCTGCATGGTAGATTCAGCTGCAGATGGACCTCCCTGTTCCTGACTAGCTGTCTCCATCCACAGGTCACCAGCTGGCTTTGGGTTATATGTATCTCTCACAGTACAACATTGTTTGAACCCCCAGATCTCATATCTCAGTAGTACAACCCTGACATTTTCTGGGTTAGTAACTAACCCCTAAGACTTCCAGCAGACCAAATGTCAACCTTTTTTAGTCATATTCCAGCTGTCACACAGTGTTTTCTCTTGTCAGATTTTACCCTTTATATGCCTACTCTGATTTCATGCCCCAGATCTCCAACACCCTATAGTCCTCCATACACATCTAGATTTTCTGTTCAATGTTCAATGGGTCAGGGAAATTGGAGATTGATTGTAATGTTTTCTAATGCCTGGCATACACACGCCAATAGGCGGACGTTTTTTCCGCTGACTGACGGGCGTGCGCGCTTGCGCCGTCAGTCAGCGGCAAAATCGGCCGCCAATCGGCGTGTGCCCACTGGTCGGCCGGCCAGAGAACGGACATGTCGGATGTTCTCTGGCTGATGCAAGCCGATGCCATTAACTTCAATGAAGACCGGCGTCTTCATTGAAGCTAATGGCTGGCACACAAAGGGTGCCCGGCCGATTAAAGCAGCCCCAGAATGCACCAGAATGCAATGTGATGACGTGTATGGCAGGCATAACTGTAGTAACAGATATTTGATCAACTTTTTGGGGATCAACTGAAAGTGTTATCAATTTCAATAAAACCAATTAAAATTTTAGACGTCCAATCTTTTTTTTTTGGATTAGTAATTTACATTCCCAATGTCACACACCTACCTGCAACCCGTCATGGTTATTCATGTTTCCCTGCGGTTATACGAGTGACATAAATAGCATACATGTAACATTTGGCTGCGGCCGCTCAGACACGGAGCGCCTCCAGGTTGTTAGTACACATATGAACTGTGTAACAATAATGCCGGTACGCAGAGCTAGGTTTTGGCTCCTTTTGAGTAACACAGTACCACTTATGTGCATCCCTGTGTGTGTGTGCACCCCAATACACACACTTACATATTAAAATTTCATTAAAAAAGACAAGAAAACACATATTTTGGCACAGAATGATAATTTATACAATATATGCATAAAATTATTCATTTAATCTCTGCAGTATTTATTTCATGTCTTTATCAAATCAACGCCTGAGCATCATAAACATATCTGTGAGTGAGGCCAGCTTGGTAAGAAGAACATTGACCAAACCATTGATTGTCCAAACTGAATAATCCATGAGCGATATTAAACTTCCAGAAATTAACATTTTAATGACCGCTATAAAATAATACAAACACATATTTATAAATAAATAAAGCCCCATGCAGTCTTGAGTTTCTCAGCTTCACAGGACATGACATAACACATCTGGTAGTCTTTGGGGGTTCAAGGCTTTCTCCATTAGCGAGAACTAAACAGGCTGTGGGAAGTCTCAAATAGTTTCCAGCGTGTTTATTTTAGTCGGAGCGACTGTTTGTTTTTCAGTGAGGTGTGCAATTAGGCATTAGATGGTGTGATAAACGCAAAACAATGTAGAAAAGGCCCTCAAAGTTGTAACATGTAAACTTAAAAACAAGCCAAAGTCAACAAAAGGCTAATGACAAGATAAATAAAAAGTCCAGCAATGCGTAGTCTGCGGAGCATCGTCTCATACGGGCGGAATTATGACGCTTTAACTGATTTAAAGAGTAGGTAAATATTTAATAGTAGCACGGTCCCTGTTTGAAGGAAATAAAATTAAGTCATCAGTGGACAGCTACTGCGGCCTCATCTCATCTCAGTTTTAACACTTAAAGTTTACTCATGCCGGCCATACACATGCCGAGCTGGAGCGATATCGCCCTCCGATATCGCTCCGGGAGGCTAACGTGATGACGTCATCACGTTAGCCTCCCATTGCATTCTGGGGCCCCACAATCGGCCAGGCACCCTTTGTGTGCCGGCCATAAGCAGCGATGGAGACGCCGTCTTCATTGCTGCTTATGGCATCGGCTCCCATCGGCCAGAGATTTTCCGACATGTCGGATCTCTGGCCGGCCGAGAAGTGGGGCGACAGGGATCTGTCGCCCCATGTGGGCACATGCCGATAAACGGGCGGATTTTAACCTGACCGACGGCGAGAGCGCGCACGCCAGTCGGTCAGATTAAAATCCGGCCGTTTATCGGCATGTGTATGGCCAGCATTAAAAAATAAACTCATATAATTTGTATCTTTCTACATGACTGTCTCTGTTTTCCCCTAAATTCAGTACACAGCTAAAAGTGAAATAAAAGATATCTCCTGCAATTAGTTTTTTTTTTGAGGTGCAGAATCTACCACAATCTGATACTCTTTGCCAAGGTGGAATTTGATTTAAAAAACCAAAAAAAGTCTTCTGATGAGATCTTGTGATAGATGAAGCCATGAGTTATATGATAAAAATGGAGTCCATTAAAGGCCCCCATACACATAGCAAGCTGCGGACGATTTTCCGGCTGACCGCTTGTGCATGTACGCTTGCGGCCGTCGGTTGGTGGCAAAGCTTAATCGGCCAGAGAATGGACATGTCCGTAAATCTCTGGCCAATGCTATTAGTTTGAATGGGCCGGCGTCCCCGTTCAAACTAATGGCCGGCACACAAAGGGTGCCCGCCGATACTCTGAGCGACGGGGTGCATCGTGATGATGTCTACTCCGTCGCTCGTCTGTCGGCCCCCACTCGCTATGTGTGTTAAGGTAGCCATACCTGCCCGATTTTTGGGCTAATCGACCGAGTGCACAATCCCGGCGATGGCTCGGCTGAAAATCTGGTGTGTCCCCCTGATGGGATCAACCAGGAATCTCCTGCATGAAAGAACGCACAGTGATACGAAATGTTGGTAGATTCCCGGCTGATCCAATTACTTTGGATGGACAGTCCCCATGCAATGTAGTGTCCAGCACACAAAGGGTCATCCTGCTGCAGTCTGTCGCTCATCTATCGAGGGAGAATCGAGGCCTACCTTTAGATGCAGGTGAATGTGTTTAAGCCGAACTCTATGGAGAATTAAATCCTCTTTAAGTCACTGGCACCTTCTTCTCCAAAACATGGTCTTCACTTTTATGGTTAATAATGCCAAATGCCCTTGACACAGTCAATTGGTGGATGTACCTCTGGGCAAATTCTCAAATCTCATCAATCAGCACCAGGGAAATACTGATGTCCTGCATCTCCTCCTACCCATTCATAAAATAAACCTAAGCATAAAGTGTAAAAAAAATAAAAAGAAACCTAAGCTTCTGAGATGAACAAAGATGGGTATAGTTGACATAAAAAAGATGTTTTACGGTACATTAATATGGCACCTGCAAACTTGCACGTGCTAGGGGTTCATTTCGATAACGACCCTGTGATAGGTCTATCAGACAGAATCCTTAAAACTAATCGTCGGACATCTCATGTACTGTTCGCCGGTCGGTTGCGCTAATTGGTCATTTACCGGGCAGTCTAAATGAGCCTTAGTGCTCAGATTTTTAGCAAAAGCTCCCCCACCCCCAGAGATGAGCAGTTCCCTCACTGAGATCAAAAGCTCATGCATGGCTTTGGCCTGTCTTGGGAGACATTTTACTTTTGATCACCTACAATGAAAGTATTGTTTCCTTTTGGGAAACTGAAAAAAAATTATGAAATTCTAAGTAATGACAATCCCTTCCTAGACTCACGAGTATTAATCATTGTTTTAGCCATTGATATTTATCCCTTTATTACCCCCACAAACAGACAGAATGCTTAAATATTAACCCAGAAGAGTGAAGAGTTCTTTCTCTGGCACTGATGTATTGGAAGACGTCCCATCAAGAACACTGGATTCAAAGAGTCCATGTAGAGCGAAGCAAAAGATTGGCTTCTATGCCTGCCCCACCAGCTGTACATAGTCACTTTCTCATGGTTTATGAGCTAGGATCAAAGAGGAGAAAAGGCCCCCATACACGTACAGATTTTTCATCCAATCAACTTGATTCAATCATTTTTTTGGGTTGATTGATTGAAAATCTATGGCGGCCCACATGGTTAGATCAACCTAAACCAAATTGGGAAAAAAATTTATTGAAAAAGGATCGGACGTGCTGCTAAATTTTAATTGGTTGTATTGAAATTGATTACACTTTCAGTCTATCTACAAAAAAGTTGATCAAATATCTGTTACTACAGTTGGCAAACATACAATCAATCACAGATTTCCCTGACCGACCAAAATTGATCTTTTTAAGTTGATTGAACAGAAAATCTAGGCGTGTATGGGGGGCTTAACTCCTTGTAAGCTCCACCTTTCCTCGTTTGGGCCAAATAATTTATATATAGAAAAATCTCTTATATTTCTCATCAGATATAATGAAGAAGCTTTTCATCTGGAAACCAACCTATGTTTTGCTTTACCATCTTAGCATTAATCCTGAGTGTGGCTCAGGGTAGATTTTAATGACCCAAATTTGTGAGCCCAAGCCACACTCAATATGGTCAACTTCTCCAGCCATGCCCCCACCATTCCGTCCTCCAGCATTGGCATCCTGCTGGCTTCTTACTGGGTCCAGCTCCCCTACTTCAATGATGATGCAGGCGATGTGTGCCCTCACCATATGTCTGTATTGTATTACCGGCATTGACAACTCGCATCCCTGGTGCCAGTGATGACACATGCAGTACAAAGTTTGTATTTTAGAACTGCTTTTGGACATGGAGTCCAAATTTACTTCTTTAATAACTTACCGTATATACTTGAATATAAGCCGATCCGAATATAAGCAGAGGTACCCAATTTTAGAAAGGAAACCTGGAAAAACGGAATGACTCAAGTATAAGCCGGGGGGGGGGGGGGATATGCAGCAACTAAGGCAAAGAAACACACAGCAAATGTACGTTTGTTGGGAGATGTTATTATTTAATTCAGTAGACTTGTAAGTTAACTACAAAGCCCCTGAACATGATATCATCACTAGAAGTGCTGGAGATGTAGAGAAGGGAAGTGGGAACATTAAAAATAAAAAAGTATTGCTCTAGCGTATCAAGTTTTTGCACAAAAAAGTTAAAATTTTACTTGATTTTGAACCTAATTTATGCAAAAACTACATGTGCTACAGCAATAACTGCTTTTCAAATGTTCCCACAACCCTTCTATACATCTCCAGCAAAATTGGTGATGATAGCATGTTTGGGGGCTTTGCAATTCACTCATAAATTCCACCTACAAAATGCTGTGATTTTTTTTTACCCTAATATAAGCCAAATTTAATTTTTTGAGCACATTTCAGGTGCTGAAAATTTCGGCTTATATTTGAGTACATATGTTAGGTTATTTTATTATTATACTTAGGTATAAAGAACATCCACTTCATTTTTAGGGCTGCACACCTACACACAACTTAAACACCCACCCTCATACTGACCCATTTATACTCTGTGGCCTTTGCCCAGGCCCCATACATCGACTGAGGACCCTTCGGGCCACTGACATCACTTTAAGTATGTAACCACCGCTAACAGTTGTGCGCAACTATTTATTACCTGTCTTAGTTTGCAATAAAGAGCATCACCTGGCTTCTCTTTGGAGATCTTTGTATATTTATAGATCAGAAAATGACCGTTCATAAGGTACCGAAGTGTTTGATGACACGCAAAGTGCAAACGTGGCAAGTAGAAAAAAAAGTCAGCTAATCATTGCTTTAGGTTGCCATTCAAAAAGCACAAAACATGTGCAAACAACTTTAACCTTCTTCATCAGTTTATAGAGCCTCCTGATAATGGTGCCAGCATTTGCACATGAAAGATCTTTCTTCTGGCCCCTCTCTTTCTCTCCTGAACACTGTTTAACATATGAATGGTGAGCTGCCAGGCCGGGTTTATGTAAGTTAGTAGCACCTTAAAAAGAAATAATGCCTCTCAAGATTCTAGCTGATACAACAGGACCTGGAACCATTGACCAGCATATTGTCCAATGATCAGCACACAGGACAATTTACAGCAACATTCAGCACTTTTCTGCATATTAAATAAAAAGCCTGATCTACCATGAACAGAAGATAAAACAGTGCACGTATGGTGGAGGACATGTCTGGCAGATCAGCTGTGTTAATTACTAATCGAACTCAAAGCAATATTTCCAGCATTAGGGTTTGTGAACTGCAAAGTCAATTATTTTTACTGGTTTGTTACAGTAAAGCCGACACAAGACGACTACCAGCCCTGCCAATTGCTGACTTACAGAGCAAGGGCAAGGTGCTAAAAAAGGAGTTCAAAATGGCTTCATGCTTTCCTCCCCACTAGATAACATTTATCCAAAGAAAATGTACCTTTCTAAAGGTAGCCATACACGGCCCGATTTGCACACGTTTTTTCGACCAATCGACCGCCAAGTGTGCTCACACCAATCGGCCGGCAGTTGCTCGGCCAAAAATTGTGTGGCCCCATCTGGTGAGATAGACCAGGAATCTCCCGCATGTTGGATCGCACTGTAATCCAACATGCCGGTAAATTCCCGGCCGATCCCATTACTTTGAATGGGGCCAGCACACAAAGGGTGCCCGCCGATCAGCTGAGAGGCCGGCTGCAGCGGGATGATGCCCCTCTCATCTATTGAGGCAGAATTGCCTCGTTTTTAGCTACCTTTAGATGGAGCATGGAATGTGCTAAACTCTAGGCTTCTCTTTCCCTGCAAATTTCCTGGATATATGACAGGACACAGTCTCTGGATAGTGATAGGTTGATGGGACAAACACTGAGATCAACTACCTTTATCAGGGACATAACCTAAGGTTTTTAGATGTGGTTAATAATTGCTTTTACTTGAAACACATTTCTAATGACATCACCTTCTGTCAACGCCAGGAGGCTAAAGATGAGCCTCTCCTATATAAGGTGGAATGTCTTTGGAAGGCACTGATGATTAGGTCTATAGAAGAACAGTAAAGCTGGGTACACACATGTAGATATGGATCAGATCGATGGCCGTTTCGACCAATCAATCCCACTCGAAAACTGGGATATCAGACATGACTGTAAATCACGGTCAATGTCCATTGCTTTGCATGGAAACCGCGGTGTCTCCATACAAAGCATCGGCTGAGCTGGAGACACAGCAGTTTTGTCTCCGATATCTGACAGCAGTGTGATGACGTCATCATGCTGCTGCAGGGAACATCGAACGGCTCAAATATCAAGCCGTGTGTTCCCTGCTTAAGTCAAAGGCCCCCATACACGTTTCCATTTTCCTGTTCAGTCAACTTAAGCTAGCCATACACGTGTCGGATTCCATGTCCAATCGATTCATCATCCGATCGATTCCGGCGATTCTGCCGGGAATCGCAGGTGTGATCAATCGGCCAATTAAGAGTATCCATCGCTGCATACCACCTTGTCCAACGGATTCCGGCACGATTCCGTGTCCGATTCCGTGTCCGATTCCACCTCCGATTCCACCTCACAAATGGCAACTCCCCCTGATCTGTGCAGAATCGGATCAAAAAGACCAACATGTTGGTTCTCTGACGGATCCGATTCTGGGCCCCCGAACGATCGGACGTGATCGGACGGACAAGGTGGTCTGCACACGATTCCGGCACGATCGATTCACGTGCATGCGCCCGGAATCGATCGGCCCGGAATCCGGCCGGAATCCGACCCATGTATGGGGGCCTTTACACTTATTGATTTTTAAGTCGATGGACCAGAATAAGATGCCTGTCCA
The DNA here is from genome assembly GCA_036250615.1 of Ptychadena robeensis. Classification (NCBI taxonomy): domain Eukaryota; kingdom Metazoa; phylum Chordata; class Amphibia; order Anura; family Ptychadenidae; genus Ptychadena; species Ptychadena robeensis. Next base: position 21,825,988 of record CM070035.1, on the reverse strand, counting down.
CATGATTCAATCGACCTAGATCCAACAAAATTGACCCAAAAAATGATCAAACAGTGATCAGATATGTCAGAAAATTTTGATCAATCGAGTATACATTGAATAATATTTTGTTGTGCCTGATTTTGGTTCGATTTAAATAATCAGCATACCTATACATCCGGTGGCAGACCTTGTTTGATTATGCTTTCGATTGAACCAACATCGATCATAAATTTCGATCGAATCTGACATTGATCTTAGGGAAATCGAAATGTGTATGGGGGCCTTTAGAGTACCCATGCGAGAAGCAACCCATTTACCAGCATGGAGCTTATGGTTCAGTGCCCTTGGCTACAAAGAATAGTAGGAGAGATACATGTGCTAGAGATGGGTCTTTCCAAAAGCTGGCCATAGACGCTATGCTATCGTAGTGACCGACCATTGACAAATCCATTCATGTTTAAAACATGCAATCGAACTAAATGATCACCCGAAAAAATGATCGGGTAGGGGTCGGACATGTCTGTAATTTTTATTCGATCTGTCACAAATTGTAGGACATGAGAGACCTTGAGATCTGCCCTTTCGATCGCCCCATGCAGGCCTGATCTCACTTCCATCATTTCCAATTGCATTTTTTTCTGTAGCCGATCTTAAGTTGCATCACCGATCAATTGGGCGCATAAATCACATCCCGAAAATACTGTTCGATCGATGGATGACTTATGAACAAAGACTCAATCGCACTTCACGATCGTTTAACAAAATCGACCTCTTGGAAATCTAAGCGTCTATGGCCAGCTTTACACATAAATGTTGGGCTATACTGGCAAGCATACTTTCCATAATTTGGCCAAACCCAGCAGCCACTTCATCCCTCATGTCAGATTCCTCTTTGGCATTATTTTTGACAGAACATCTACTCCACCTCGGGGGGGGCTTTAGGGTGGTCAGAGGTGGAATGGATGTTCTGTCAAAAATAATGCCCCCCCCCCCCACGTATCGATTTTGCTGTTGATTGATCGGCATGCACATCGTTTGGGATCGATCGTACAAGGTGGGAAATCTTCCATTTCCAAAGAGTCCGAATTACTCAAAAAACAGATCGAACAGGGATCCGACAAGTATTTTTACTCTTCAATCATCATTACTTCTTAATGGGAGCCAATCCCTATCCAAAGTATCAGCCAGCCATTCTCCAAGATGAAGCGCATCGATTTGTTGATTGATCCGTGCACGATCGAGGGGGAATCTATACTTGTATGACTAAAGCCCCCCATACACCACATACAATTACCATGCAATTTCTGTACAATCAACTTTTCTTCTACCAAAACCATGTAATATGAGGACCTTTCTACACCTTCCAGTCACTATGTATTCTATCAGGTCACTATACTACATAGTTGTTAGTAGATCTGATGGAAATTGTATGGAAGAATCTCAAGGGGTATGGGGAGCCTGGAGACCCAGATACGGTGTGTATTATACACAGCTATCAATATATAAAGAACTTATAAAAAAAACTAAAAAGTTTATGCAACTTTCTTGAAGAACCTAATACACTCTTCAGCTCCAGTCTACAATTGCCTGTTGTACATCTTCTACTGTGCAACTAAACAAGCATTTAGCAGGCTTCTGTGGCCCTATTACATGGCTCGAAGTTCATTTACAAGGTAAGACTGATGTGCACGGAGCCCTGCCCAGCCAGAAATAGAAGAGTGCTCATATGGTGGAATGTTTGTTCTGTTTTCTGGGCCCACAGAGCTTTTCCAGCATTTGCTCCACTAAACATATCCAGGTGTGACACCTCTGCTAATGCCTGACAGCAAAAGGCTGCTTGAAAGTGATTTCCAGATGAGGTCTGCATGTAAAGAGAGTTTACCCAACATGATTAGTGTAGCCATCATTAAGATCAAGGTGATACCCTACTCAATGTGTGAAATGAATTATAGAGGAAGAACTGTCATAGAAGGTTTAGTCAAAGATGGTGATCTGATTGGAACTGAAAATTGCCCCAATGTGTGCTAGGCCTAAGAGGCAGACGTCCTTTATAATATGATTTTATCTCTGGATTAACAGAGCTCAGCCTGCAGTGCAGAGACCGACAAGAAGTATTTAACATATCTGAAGGGCCGTCTGGTGAACCAGGGACTGGTTTCCTTTAATGGCCCAAAGCTTACCTTATAGTCCAAGTTCCTTGTTGACTTTCCATCTCACGTGCAAATACCTTTCACCAAGATTAAAGTAAATCCATGCATTGTCCATGGAGGAATTACTCATCCCCTGACTCATCCCTTATCAGACAACTCAGTCCAAAGTTTCCAAATTCTGTCAGAAAGCGTATCTCCAGCCACAAATGTCTGCTTGAATGGGCAAGAGATAACATTTTTGTCAGCTTTTCAATGGTCGTTTTTAAATCTTTGACTAAAGTTTTGAAGGCTGGAATACACGGCTCTATATTTGAGCCGACAGACAGATCTCGGCAGTAGCACGATGACTCCATCACGCTACTGCCCGGCGGTTCCCTATTCAAAGTATAGGCTATCGAACAAGGTTTACCAACATGTTGGTAACCTGTTCGGCCGAGTTCTACCTCAGCCTATAAATTGGAACCTCACTATAAATAGAATACACCAGTGGTTCCCAAACTTTCCTTGCAGGGCCCCCTTTTTTATTTAGGAACATTATCAATTATCCCTATTCAAACACAGGTTTAGAATGTGCCCCGGTCCCCCCTGGAATACCTTCATGCCCCCCCCCCCCTTTGGGAACCACTGGAATACATTGATGTGGCACTACCCTGTTTACCCAAAAATAAGACAGTGTCTTATATTAATGTTTGCTCCCAAAGGTGCCCTACATCTTATTTTCGGGGGATGTCTTATTTTTCCAAGAAGAAGAATGCAGGACTGGGGTATCACTAGAGATGGTCGAATTTTTCGACTTGCAAATTTTGTGAGCTTATTGCAAAGCCCC
>CM070035.1:21798257-21808398 GCA_036250615.1 Ptychadena robeensis | reverse complement strand
CATGTGTCTATATGTATGACTGGGGGCTCATGTGTCTATATGTATGATTGGGGGCGCATGTGTCTATATGTATGATTGGGGGCGCATGTGTCTAAATGTATGACTGGGGGCTCATGTGTCTATATGTATGACTGGGGGCTCATGTGACTATATGTATGATTGGGAGCTCATGTGTCTAAATGTATGACTGGGGGTTCACGTGTCTATATGCATTTAATTGGGGCTCATATGTCTAAATGTATGCAGTTGGTGCTCAGATGTCTGAATATATTTAATTGGGACTCGTTGGTCTTTATGTATCTATTTGGACCACAATTAAATGTATTCAGATATATCAGCCTCATGTGTCTAGAAGTATCTAAATGAGGCTCATGTGTCTATACGTATCTGATTGGGGGCTCAGGTGTCCATATACATTTAATTAGGGCTATGTATCTAAATGAGGCTTGTGTGTCTATATGTATGTGATTGGGGGCTCATGTGTTGTTATATAATTAATTAGGACTATATGTATCTAAATTATGCCCATGAGTCTATATAAATCTAAACGATGCTTGTGTGTCTATATGTATGTGAATGGGGGCTCATGTGTAGTAATACATTTAAATAGGACAATGTGCATATAAAAGGAGGCTCATGTGTTTATATGTATCTAAATGATGCTTGTGTGTCTAGATGTGATAGATTGGGGGCTTATGTATACATACATTAGGACTATGTATCTTAATGATGCTCATGTGTCTATATGTAGCTGATTGGGGTCTATATACATTTAAATGGGATTCTGTACATCTAAATGAGGCTTGTGTGTCTAAATGTATCCAGTTGACATGTATACAATGATTTAAACAGATCAATAAGCATGTGAACATGTAACATACCCTGAGCTGTGAATATATCAATCCATCCTACATTACATCTAATAGTCCGCATAGATCCAGAGCATTGGATAAGAGAAAAGGGCTCTATGAGTGCTGGGTGAAGGTACACACCTCCCTATCCCTATAGAGAAGCATGTATGTCATCAGGATCTAAGCTGTACACATGACAGGTTGGCATTGATCAATGTTCTTACCTAGGATCACCATGTAAGAAGCCACATGCACTTATATACAGGAACATGCATTTCGTTAATCTAATGGGCATTGTAGACAGGGCAAAGGGCAAGGATGGCATGCACAGAGCAGCAAACACATGGTATGTCTAATGATAACACAGCTCAACAACCTTACCCCTGGTCCTGTATGTAAAGCACACACATGCAAGGATTACATGTACCATGTCTGCCCCCCCTCCCCTTTCCCCAAACTGCCAAAATCTGTTAAAGCTGCAGCAGGGCAGCCCCACCCCCTCCCAGAGACACACCGACACAAGTACCAGTTTCTATCAGTTCCAGCTGATTTATTAAAATCATCAAGATACAGCCTTTCAGCATTAGGAAAAAAACAGGCAATGATGTAGACAGTGCACAAGTTATTCCATCATTTGCTACAAAATATGCAGATGGCCTGTATTTCATCTCGTTCCTTCCTCCTCCCCCCGATTATATTGCACATTTTCTGTTAATTTTCTTAGAAACCTTTTATGTGCCTTTTCAGTTTTTTTGCTTGCTAAAAAAAAAATCCAGCAATCCAGTTCCATTACTTGCTCAGGCCCCCCCCCCCCCTCCCATCCACATAATACAGCATATGATATACATAGAGTCCTACTATATTACAGTACATATACAATCTTTAAGCTACAGCTCCTCTGAGGTCTAGGTCACCAATAAATCTTTACCTACAAATATCAGACAAATCTGAACTATAGCTGTACAAAAACAAAACAAAAAAAGTTTAAAAACCACGAGGCCTTAATTTTTTTGTTCAAATTTTAGTTTTTTTTTTCCATTTTTAATCCCCCGAAAAAAAATTCAGGACTTTTTTTTTTTTCCTCCAACATACTTGCATGCTAAAACAGAAAATTTTAACATAAAGAAGTGCCTAAACGTCTCACTGAGAAGAGAGAAAAAAATGACAGCAGGAATGTTCCCTTTAACTGTACAAAAATACGCCTGAAAATATCTGAAATTTTTTAAAAAAGACTGAGGTCTGTCATGTATCAAAAATGGTTCAACACCTTTTTTTTTTTTTTTTTTTCTTTAACTGAGGTCTGGGTTGTCTGAAATTCAAGGAGGTATAAGGGAACGAGGTTTTACAAAGAAAAAAGTTGGCAAATTAAGAAAAATAAGATATCACATTGTGAAAACCCCAAATACATTGAGAGTTTGGCTGTGTAACAGTAAAAACTCGGATTACAATCAGTTCACAGTTAAGTGTAGCGGTTTTGTGTGTCCTGCCTTGCGTCAGCTCCCTGCAGCTTTAAGAGATGCATAGAAGAGAATTTGAGTTTCTCCCTCCGATAAACAAAAAAACATCTTAAGAAAAGGTTATAGTCCTTTTTTTTTCTCTCCAAGAGATTGCAAGTGTGTGTTGAGAAAGAAAAAAAAACAACAAATAAACAAAGTAACAAAAAAAACACAAAACGTTGTCCTGGTCCTTTGTTCCGACAGCAAAACGCGCGTAGGGTTAGGAATAAAATAAAGACCGCGATGACCCCCTTGAGAATCAGCTCAGCTGACAAGAAATAAAAGGTTTTTTTTTTTCCAGACCCGTCGATTTTTTTTTGGAGTCCTTTGCCAGAGATCACAGGCAGCGAATCAAACATTTCTGGATGGACATAATGGAAAAAAAAAAAAAGGAGAAAGGGATCCGTTGACCCACCTCCCTCCAACCCCCCCCAGAAACCCGACTTCTTTGTTCGAAGATATCAATACAAAAATTACAAAAAATTGGAAAAGGAAAGAGTCCCCAAAAAGTTGAGATGTTAGTAGGTGAAGACCAAGTCTGAAAAGTTGGCTTCCAACCAGTCGCCTGCAATCATTTCGCTGAGCTCTGGGGTACAGTAATCTGGGAAGTCAAAGTGGGAGCCTAGGCTGCCCTCGCTGCAAGAGTCTAAGTCTTTGTCCACCAAGGACAGGGAAAGGCTTCCTGAGTTGGAGTTGCCCAGCTCTGGTGCTGCCTGAGGGTTGTGTGTGAAGTTCAAGCTGAGATCAAACAGGAGATCGTCCTTGTCGTTGGATGAGGTAGAAGAAGAAGAAGAGGAGGAAGAAGAAGAAGAAGAGATGGAGCGGGATGGAGCCAGGGTGATGGTGGGTTGTGCTGTGCTGGGTTTGGTGATGTTTTTGAAGTTGTAGTAGAGTCTGCTGTTGGTGCTGATGCTGGAGCTCACCTCCTCGTACATGCTGGCCCCCTCGGTGGACTCCGCAGAGGAGCTCAAGGTGGGACTGGCCGGCACTTTGGCCACATTGTACTGCCTGAGCTGCTCCTCCTCTTCCTCCTGCTTGATCCTGAGCTGCAACTCGTCCTCCTCATCCTCGTCCTCGTCGTCATCCTCGTCCATGAAAACGCACTTGACAGCCTTGGTCACCTTGAGGTTGGCCAGCATGCAGTCGTCCACTCCGGAGAAGGCTTTGGACTTGCTGGTGGCTTTGAGCTTGGGGCACTTCTTGGAGGAGCTCTTGGCGCTCTTCATGCCGCCCCCGGGGCTCTTCTCCGGGGACTGGCCCAGAGCTTGCTTGGAAGTGGCCTCCAGCTTGGGCTTTTTCCGGGGCCGGTACTTGTAGTCGGGGTAATCCGCCATGTGTTTGAGCCGGAGGCGCTCGGCTTCCCTGATGAACGGGATCTTCTCGCTGTCGTTGAGCATCTTCCAGCGTTTGCCCAGCCGCTTGGAGATCTCGGCGTTGTGCATGTCCGGGGACTGTTCCATGATCTTCCGCCGCTCGATCTTGGACCAGACCATGAAGGCGTTCATGGGGCGCTTGATGTGCCCGGTGGCGGTCTTACACCAGTCCGGGTCGCTCTCGTCCAGCGGCGCCGGGCTGCCGGCCATGAACTCTCCCTCCTCCTCGGTGGGGTGTCCGCTGTCCAGCTCCAGGCTGTCTATCTGCTGCACCATGGTGCTCGGTTATGTGTGAGAGGTGAGGGAGCCGCCAACCTGCAGCCTCTCCGGCCGCTGCGCTCTCCTGACTGCCCGCTGATACTAAACTTCCAGCCTCACACACTCTACTAGTTATCAGCGCGAGCACGGCCATTACATCACTCCTGCCGGGGCCAATCACCGAGCGCCGGGCACGCCCACTACAGCCGAGCGATGCCCGGGCACGCCCCTCCAGGAGTGGGGGGAATGTGGGCGGGGCCAAGGAGCTCCTGAGAACGCGTGCTGGGGGGAGACTGACACATCCCGGACTGTCACCCGATCACACCCCATCCTACTACCGGGATGTACTAAGGATCGGTGAGGCGCAACCGCGACACACGTGTCCTGCAGGAGCTCGCCTGGGCTCACGTCTCACCTGACATGTACAGGGTTACATGCATGATATGACATGTACAGGGTTACATGCATGGTATGACATGTGCAGGATCACATGCATGATATGACACGTACAGCATCACATGTATGATATGATAAGTACAGGGTCACATGTTTGGCATCACAAGTACAGGGCCACATGTTCATGTATGATATGACATGCACAGGGTCACATGTATGATATCACATGTACAGGATCACATGCATGATAAGTCATGTACAGGATCACATGTATAAGTCATATACAGGATCATATGTATGATCATGTGTGACATGATGTACAGGGTCATATGTGTGATATGTACAGGGTCATATGTATGATTTGAAATATACAGGGTCACATGTAATATGGTGTGAGGGTGGTCTGCAGAAGCTGTATGATATGACATGTACTGGGTCATATGTATTATATGACACAGGGCCACATGTTTAATATGACAGGTACAGGGTCATATGTATAACATGTACAGAGTCCCATATGTGATATGATATATACTATGGATGATCATGTGTGTGATATGATATATAGAGCATCACATGTTTGATGTGACATGTACAGGGTCCCTTATGTAATATGACATATAGAGGGTCACATATGTGACGATATATAGAAGTTCATGTGTGTAATATGACACATGTTATAAGATAAGTATATTTTGAATAGAGTACAGATTTAATCACTCACTTTTGTATGTCACTTAACCATACACTATATATGTATGTATGATACACATTGCATGTCTTGTCTCCCTGATGCAGGGCCAACAGATCTGCATTGTACATGAGGACACCAAAGCCCCTTCTACAGCTCAGAGCGGTTGTGTATGAGCATGCAGACCACCCAGGGAACGTAGGGTAAGGTAAGTGATTCGCTGCTAATATTCTCATCAGATGTATAGTCTGGTCACATGACATCAGAGGTCTTCATCTTCCTATGGGGGTCTGATTATGTTCCTTTAGGGCAGTGGTTCCCAAACTGGGGGGCGAAAGGTATTACGGGGGGGGGGGGGGCTCATTCTGAACCTGAGTTTAAATGGGGGGGGCACGATAATGTTCCTAAATAGAAAAAGGGGGCCTTGCAAGGAAAGTTTTGGGACCACTGCTTGAGGCTCAGGGATGATGCATGGTGTGAGGGTGGTCTGCAGAAGGTACAGGGACAGCCCTGCATAGAAGGTAAGTATTGCAGTATAGGAGACTATGTTGTCCTAGCTGGAGGAACGGTTGTGGAGTGTCAGCTGCTCTGATCAGAGTTGGTAGCCTCCATCATGTCTCCCCCAAGTTCCATCTCCCCCCCTGGACTATGCTGAACCCATACACAATACACCTTTTGTTTCTTAGATTAATAATACAATGAACACGACAGAGGAAAGTTGCGTTTATCGCAGAATAATACGCATTGTGCGAGCGGACGCATTGACGGACGCCTTAGCCGGACCTGGAGGCCTAAAGTAGATTTCTGGGCACAGAACGGATGGCTTTCCTCCAAATGTTTGACACAGAGAGGTTCTTGAAATTCTGTCTACATGCCCTCTGTGACCTGCCTGATAACAATACATTGTGTGAGTAATTCACCTCCACACAGCAGGAGGGGGAGTGTGTGTGGGGGGTTCACACCAGGCAGCTGAGCACCACCGAGGCCATTGAAGGTTGTCCCACAAGCAGATTTCTGTAAAGCGTCTGCCAATCAGAATCCCAGGCATGGCGGTGGAGCAGCTGGAGAGGGACGGTGTGATCCACCCAAGCTCCAGTACAATCCATCAATAGGTCGCTCCTATTTATCTGTGCGAATATATTACAGCGGGAAATGCTGGAGGACACGACATGCTCTATAATAAGTAGGAGATATCACGCACACATACGCCTCCGTGATAAAGGGGGTGACCACCGTGTTCCTCTGTGGCCCCCTATGTCATATAGGCCCCCTATCCCATATCTATCTATCTATCTATCTATCTATCTATCTATCTATCTATCTATCTATCTATCTATCTATCTATCTATCTATCTATCTATCTATCTATCTATCTATCTATCTATCTATCCATCTGTCCCATCTCTCTCTCTCTCTCTCTCTCGCAGGAAGCCTCGCAGGAAAGAATGAAGTATTGTTTGCGGCTCTGAAAACGCACACTGACCCAAAGCGTGAAATAATATGTGCGTTAACTGAAGGGCCCTTTCACACTAGCCGCGACAGTGGGGTTTAGCTGTTAATGGACGTGGTTTGCGGCCACACTAGCGTTACCGCTACTGCTTCCGCTAACGGCCAGAAACCACACTGTAGCTGCACTGTGGTTTCTGTCCGATAACAGGTCTTAAAGCATAACTGTAAGGGATCATTCACACACGTGTTATGGAACTATATCGCACCGCAGGGCAGCTAGCTCTGCGATTGCGTTTCAAGTAACTTGCAATTTTGCACATAAACAAAAACGGCTTTTCTTCCATACACTTGCCCATCTCCCATACACTTGCGCACTTCAAAAAAAATTTTTTTTGCCTGCAATGGACGCGGTAGCGCTACCACATGCATTAGGGCTTGTCCTCACTTGAGCGATCGTGCGTGACGATTGCGGGTGAACCCTTCCAGCGGCCGTGGACGCAGTGCGCCCTGATAGCGCACATAGACATCAAAATAGTGTCCATTCATTCTCTGTGGGCGCAATCAAGGGGCGATCTGGCACGTTTTTTTCTCATTTTAATGTTTGGGATGGTCCTGTCACCCATAATGCCCTTTTCCTTCTTTTTTTAATAGTGTAAAATTCGCGTCTGAAATCACACGCGATCGGCATGCGTGATTAAAATAATGTCCACGCCATGCCTGATCGCTCAAGTGGGGACAAGCCCTTATGAGCAAAAACACCATCTGTAAGCGCAGCTAGTGTGTAAGGGCTCTTAAACCTGAATCCCAAACTGCAAGAGTTAAATGCAAGGACTTAATCCTCTTCTTCTGTTGTCCTTCTCTACTGCTCCCCCTCCAAAGCTGCTGACGGGGTGACGTCATCCCCTGCAATGTAAGGCCTAGAGCCCTGTTCTGTAGATGGAGAGGACAGGGGTGTGAGAGATCAGGTAAGTGTCCCATTTACCCTCCACTACACGTAAAAATACTAAGGGTCCCCCATACACCTTTAGATTTTTCTGTCAGATTTGCTTTAGATCTCTTTTTGTTTTACCAAAACCATGTAATATGAGGGACTTTCTAAACCATCAAGTCTACCTGTGTTAAATCCCAGAGGACCCGGCACTACATAGTTGTTAGTAGATCTAAAGGATATCTGACAGAGATCTAAAGGTGTATGGCCAGCATAAGCCACGTGTTTTTTATGTTTTCCCAATCATATGCTTTGGAGGTGACATCACTCTCCTTACAGGGGCAGCACATGAAAATGTGTGATTGTGCTTTGTTCAATTTCATCCTAGATTGTAAGCTCTTCTGCTCCATCTCCTGTGTCCTGTGAACCCTAGTATGGGGACCCTCTGTATACCCCCAATCTGTAGGCACTTGCTCGCCAGTAATCAGGTCAGACCTCTACAAACGCTCTTCCCCTCTATATTTCTCCCATTGAGAAGGAGCGCGCTCGGTTTTACTACCCGCTGTGCATCTGCTGCTGCTGGATCCAGACTCATTACGTCACCCTCCACGCCGCTGTCTCTGCGCCGGCTACCAGCAGAGCTGCATCACTATTCATTCAGGCTGGCAGAGGTAATGGCTTCAGGATTGTCAATGGGGAATAGAGCGCGGAGGATGTTCTGCTAGGTGTGAATGTGAGCCGCGCTCCAACAATGGTCCGAATCCGGCTGCCCTGAGAATAGCTGACAGGTGATGAAAAAGTATATATATATTAGATATGGGTAATAATATAGGATATAGGAGAATATAGGATGGCAAATATAGTATTAGGCATTGCCATCCCTTGTGTTGCGTGTGAAATGTTTTTACAGTTCTAAAGGACGCATTGTGCTAATGTAAACTATATTAAGCTAACCATATACGTGTCGGATTCCATGGCCAATTGATCACTCACCCGATCGATTCCGGCGATTCTGCCGGGAATCACAGGTGTGATCAATCGGCCAATTAAGAGTATCCATCGCTGCATACCACCTTGTCCAACGGATTCCGGCACGATTCCGTGTTCGATTGTCCACCTCACAAATGGCAATTCCCCCTGATCTGGGCAGAATCAATCTGATGGAACCAACATGTTGGTTCTCTGTCGGATCCGATTCTGGGCCCCTGAATGATCGGACCTGATCGATTGGACAAGGTGGGCTGCAAGCGATTCCGGCACGATCGTTTGGCGTGCACGCGCCCGGAATCGATCGTGCCGGAATCCGGTGGGAATCCGACACGTGTATGGGGGCCTTTACACTCTCCAAACCGCACTTACTTGTAGTATTCAGGACACCTACCTATGCTATTCATCATACAAGAAGGTCCATGAGCCGAGGAGTTCTGTAGGGGAGCATTGACTCTATAGGTACCCATACACGGGTCGATTTTTAGTTTTCCGTTCGTTTTTTCTTTGTGATCGATTGTTCTGGAATCGAACATGTTCACCCTTTCTTTGAGCAGGATCAATCGACATGTTGGTAACTCTCTGTTACCAGGGTCAACATCCAAGGTAAAGAACGGAAATCGATTGTGCACGTCTCCATGTTGCCTGTATCGACCCATGTGTGGCCACCTTATGTGATGTAATGATTGGTAACCTCTACATATGCTTTGTAGTGTGTTGCAATGCATAGTTATGGGGTTAAACCCCCTGTAAGGTTTATAATGATATCCGAAGCTCTAATAGAGAGTTATGCTAGCCATACACAGCCCGATAAATAGCTCGATCAACCAAGCCCGATCGAAGTTTCTCGTTAATCGGGCATAAATCGGGTTTTGCCCACATGGTCCGACAGAGCTTTCCCGATCAAAATTTAGCGGAAAATCGGGCATCACATGATCAGACATGTTGGAAAATTTTAATCGGTCCGGTTACATCGTTCTACTTTTCTTGTAGCGCCCGACTAAATGAACACCGATCATCCCCGATATTACTATTACCTCCCATTGAATGAAAAATTGGACGACAAAAATGACGATAAACGCCGACTATGATGTACGATCAAAACTGTTACATTGGTCAAAAATCATTTTTCCTATGATCATCCGAGAAAACGCCGATTTTTTTATCGGCAAACTTCGATCGGGCTTGGTTGATCGGGCTATTTATCGGGCTGTGTATGGCTAGCATAACTCTTATTTGCTGTACCGCCGAAATAATTGGAACTCTTCTACTTTTATAGACTAGGGCTAGAACCCCTGCCAGGTTTTTATGTCTCAAGTAGGGATTCAGCATAATGTATACTGTTCAGATTCTGTTCACAAGGCGCATCATAGGTTTAAAGGGTCCCTCCAAATAACATAAGATTATGATCAGTTTACAATATTGACGGGTGGGTTAGTAGTATATGATATTGTTTGTAAATACACATACCATACTGTGTTGGCGTCATATGGTGTTATGTGGAATGGGGGTCATTGAATTAGGGAAAGTGGAGGCAACGTCTCCTCAGAGGCAGTATCTACAAGTGACATACTTTGCTTACTGGTAGCACTAAGGGCTTGTCCCCACTTTGGCCACAGGGCGTCGCGTTGTCCTCTCTTCCTTCTGCTGGTAAGGGGGTAATATGGGCTGGAATGGTGCAATGAAATGTGCCCTCTCTTCCCTCTGTCAGG
>CM070035.1:21769541-21784819 GCA_036250615.1 Ptychadena robeensis | reverse complement strand
TTGGTAGAACAAAAGTTGATTGTACAGAAATTGTATGGCAAGATTGTAAGGTGTATGGGGTGTATACAATATTGAGAAATAGTCCGTCTAAAGCATACAGTGCTAGACAATCACAATTCAATGGAAATCTAAACACTTCAATCCTTCATACAATGAACGTGTTCCTGGATTGTGGTTACAGCTCAATGGAAGAGCGTGTGTTGATGTGTGTGCCATGTATGAGTCGTGTGTGCCATGTATGAGTCGTGTGTGTGCCATGTATGAGTCGTGTGCCATGTATGAGTCGTGTGTGTGCCATGTATTAGCTAAATGGGCATCTCACATGTGTCAGCCTCTCAGGGATGTTCTGACAGAGAAGCGGCTTAAGAGGGCGTTGTGAACGTACATATAGCGCAGTGATTTGTATCAGGAGGAGGAAGCTGGAAGGGAATGTTTTTTCTCATCAGACACTTGGGGAGTCTACACAGACTGAACACAGACTTAACCGTTTCCTGCCCTGCAGCCTGGCCAGGCCTCTATTCTAGAACAATCTACAAACATGCTCTGTTTTGGGCAACTTGAGCTTTTTAAAACCAAAAAATAATAAATGACAAATATACCTGATAATTGGAGATTTTTTTTATTATTTGGACTGATTTTGTGAGTTCATTTCAAAGTCTCTCAACACGGTGCCAAAATATGGTAAGTGTAAAATCAAGTCGAAATTTTCTGAGATGAAATTTTAAACTTAATTTGTAATAAACTACATGTGCTAGAGCAGTGGTTCCCAAACTTTCCTTGCAGGGCCCCCTTTTCTATTAAGGAACATTATTAAGCCCCCCCCCCCTCCCTATTCAAACATAGGTTAGGTATGAGGGCCTGCGCCTCCCTCGGAATACCTTCACGCCCTCCCCCACATGGGGGGCCCACCCCCGAGTTTGGGAACCACTGTGCTAGAGTGATATATATTTTTTTATGTTCCCACATCCCTTCTTTACATCTCCAGTAATTTTGGTGATTATTGCATGTTCAGGGACTTTGTAATTACCTTCTAAATAAACTAGTTGTAATTTCCTGACCATCTCTATACCTGATAAACAATAGCTGGTTCTGTTCTTACGGCTCATTTACACTGTAAACACCCAATTAGCGCATCTTCCTGGTGAACGCAACACGTTTGGCAATCGAAGTACGTTGGTAGACCCATTGCTCCCTATGCAGCAGTCTTTCCGATCGATGGATTTTGTGGAATCGGCCATTGTTCATGACCAAATCGACCACAAATTGGATTCCCATAGTGGTGTTCCATTGATTCCCGATCCAATCAATCGCCTGGAATGATCGGATCGGGAATCGATCAGTGACAAATCGACCCCTGTATGTCTTCCTTTAGAGCCATACTTTTTTTGTAGTATACCCCCAACCTTTCTCTACATCTCCAGCAAGTTTGTTGATGATACCATGCTCAGGGGCTTTGCTAATAACTCAAAAGTGTCGAAAAAATTCGACCATCTCTAGTGCCCGAACACATGCAAAGGTCCAGGTGCACATGATCACTGCACTGTGGCTGCACTCACATACACATGAATGTATAGGCCCAATGCATAACCACGTGAAAATGCAAACATATATCGAGTGGGCAGCGCCACGCCTGGGTATTGGGGTACATTTTAGGGTAAACTTACAATTCTTTCATCAATTTACTTCAAGTAAAGTGACTATTGATGACCATCACGTCCCCTATAATCCTCCACTCCGTATCCCTTTTTCATTGGCTGGGATATATGAAGCAAGCCAATGCACCAAACCAACGCAAGCTACCACGAGATAACAAACCAACAATATATAGGTGTGAACCGGGCCTTAAAGTGGACCTGTCAGTTGCTTTACAAGCCAAATACATTATTTCTGACCTGTCAGCTGTGCAAAATGCTGGACCTTTTATCATTAAAAAGCAGACCTTGAGCTCCAGGCAAGTGACCGTGACCGAGCCGAGGGCGAGAGGTGCTATCTAGGAAATTGATGATATAAAGATGCTGCGGGCAGAGGGAAGCATCTTCATTAGTCTCCCCCCTCCTCTGGTAATCAATGAGACTTTGTAGTCAAACATTGGGCTTTAGTAGAAGCAGAGGCTTATCTGTGAGCACCAGCATGAGTACACAAGTCCAATGGCTACTGCTATGGACCTATAGACCTAGTCCGGGCGGAAGATATGTATGATATATGAAAGTGATGATAGCTCTGGAGGAAGATACAAGCATTGTCTGGAGTAGTAATACACACCTTAAGCCCCCCATACACCACATACAATTACCATGCAATTTCTGTACAACCAGCTTTTCTTCTACCAAAACCATGTAATATGAGGACCTTTCTACACCTTCCAATCACTATGTATTCTATCAGGGAGGACCCAGCACTACATAGCAGTGATATATACCTTCTAATCACTATGTATTCTATCAGGGAGGACCCGGCACTACATAGTTTTTGGTAGATCTGATGGAAATTGATCTGAAGGTGTATGGGGGGCTTAACACACATTCACATTATAGAACATGCTTATCAGTGTTCTCCCCAAAGCAGATTGGCCGGGCGGCCCGCCCGGGAGATTTTGGTCCCCGCCCGGCACACAAGTCCTCCGCGGCGAGCAGCCTGACAGGCGGCGCCTCCCATTCTTCAGGAGCGCGCCACAGCCACTGAAAGACTCCGGCCCGCGGCACACTACCGGAGCCGCGGGCCGGAGTCTTTCAGTGGCTGCGGCGCGCTCCTGAAGAATGGGGAGGCGCCGCCTGTCAGAGGACTTGTGTGCTGCCGCTGGCCGGCAGCCTATCAGAGAGGCCGCCGGACCGGTGCAGGCGGCGCGATGACGTCATCGCGTCATGACGTCATCGCGCCGCCCGGCTGAAAAAAAAATCTGGGGAGAACACTGCTTATATTTATATCAGAGTGAAATAAAATGGAAACAATTATATTTCCACTCTGTAGCGCATGCGCAGTGTTTGATCACACTGAGGACGCAATGCATCTCAAGAAGATTAGGGCAACTCGTTGAATGGTGTCAGCCCTGACCAGTTGTGCTTTCATACACTACTAAATCCCTTTTCCAAGAGTTGTGAAGTCCACGCTATGAAATAGAAGGGCTCCATCAACGTGGAAATGTGCCCTGCCAGTAAAGGCATCCATACACGTCTAGATTTGTCAACTTAATTTGATCATTTTTTTTTTTGATTGATTGAAAATCTATGGCAGCCAACATGGTTAGATCGATTAAAATTGGGAAAATTTTAGATTAATAATTTTTTGGACTTGCTGGAAAATTTTGATTGTATTGAAATTGAACCTTAATTCCCCTTTCAGTCAATCCAAAAAAATTTGATCAAAAAATCTGTTACTACAATTGGCAATCAATCAATCAATCAATCAATCACCGATTTACCTGACCACCCCCAAAAATTATCTTTTTAAGTTGATTAAATGGAAAATCTACACATGTATGGAGGCCATGGCAGTGGTCAATCTATTAACAGACTGTGGGTTGCAGTGATACGTCCATAATGCCCAGTGGACACATACCAAGGCTGCCCATACATGGGTCAATACCAGTTTTATCAAAGAGTGACGTCATTGATTCCTGTTCGATACTTTGGATGGAGACCCTGTCCTGAGAGTGTAAGAATTTACCATAACTTCTCCCCATTGACACCTAAAGGTAGCCATACATGGGGAGATTCCTGACCGATATTTCGGCTGATCGTCCACCGTGCTTGTTCTTGAAAATCGGGTGCACCCACCTGGCGTTATCGACCAGGAATCTCCCGCATGTTGGATCGCACAGTGATGTTTGTTGATTCCTGGCTGATCACTTTACGGCAGTCCCCATCCAATGTAATAACTGGCATACAAAGGGTGCAGGACGATCCTCTGAGGGTCCAGCTGCAGTGGCATGATGTCATCACGCTGCAGTCTGTCCCTCATCTATCGAGGGAGAATCGCCTACCTTAAGGGCTTTTTTCCATTATACGTCAGGACCCCTACGCTAAGCGTATACGCTTAGCAGGGGTCCCGACGTATCCCACAGACTTTGCCTGCCGGCGGATGGTCTGTTTACACATCCACCGGTGTAAAGGCTGAACGTACTCGACTACGTTCAGCCTTACACCGGCGGATCGGCTCAGCGCAATGAAGACAGAGTCTCCGCCGAGCAGGTAAGTCTATCTGTTACGTTGGGACCTACCGCTAAGCATGTATGCTTAGCGGAGGGGTTCCAACGCACTGGAAACAAAGCCTTAGACCTTGTAACACTAATGAGTCACATGTCACCGGGGACACATTTTTCACTTAATTTTGTTGCCAGAGGTTTAGACATTTTGTTTTTATTATTATTATGATTTATTTATATTGCGACAACATATTACGCAGTGATGTACAATAAATTAGAGTTGATATGCAACACAAGATAACACACAGGTACAGGTTATGACACAAGAGGAGTACAGGACCCTGCCCCATGGAGCTTACCATCTAATCGGCTGTGTGTTGACCTATTTTGAGGGGATATCAAATGTACACTGTTATACAAGCTGTACACTGACTACTTTACGGTATATCAAAGTGTCATATTTTCAGTGTTGTCCCATTAAAAAATATATTATAAACTATTTACCACAATGTAAGGGGTGTTCTCACTTTTGTGAAACAGAAATATATATATATAAATATATAGAAATATATATTTACATTACATTATTGTATGTCACAGTGTAATTGTCCGATGCCAGCGTCATTTCCGTGCGTCCTGGGTGCATTGGATGACACAGAGTACGAAAAAGATCTCACAGATCACACTAAAAAGCAAACAAAACACATTGAGAATTAAAAATAAAAGTGTTACAATGCTGTCATATCCACAAATACCCTAAGGGCCCCCATACACCTTTAGATTTCTGTCAGATTTCCTTTAGATCTCCTTTTGTTTTACCAAAACCATGTAATATGAGCGACTTTCTAAACCATCAAGTCTACCTGAGTTCAAACGCAGAGGACCCGGCACTACATAGTTGTTGGTAGATCTATCTGATGAAGAGATCTAAAGGTGTATGGCCAGCTTAGAAAGGAACCAAATCAGCGTGTCAGTAAAAAGGAGAATCACATCAGTGTGAACAAGAAGGGTGACGATGTGAGTTCTTGTATTGGAAATTAGAGATTACAGACAAAACATTGTATCAGCGGCTTCTTTTCTATGATACTGAGAGATGTACATAGGATGATAAATAAGAGGTCTTGCAGGTCACGCATGTAAGAGCTGAGATCCCTAGAGACTTGGGGTCTGACTGTGCAGGCCGTTATTTCTCAGGATACTGAACTAATGACTATTTGCCAGTAAAAGCAAAAGGTTTGTATTGACACAAGTACATATAACTGACTATACCTGACCACAATGTCTAGTTTTAACACGGGCAAACTACGGCCCGCGGGCCATGTCTGGTGCGTTTACCTTGGTGTCATGAGTTTCTGACTCCCCTCCACTCTTTCCCTGCAAGCGGAGATAATGCCTAATGCAGTGGCTCCCAAACTGGGGGGCGGGAAGGGTATGCCAGGGGGGTGCAGGCCCTCATTCTTAACCTATGTTTGAATAGGGAGGGGGGCTCGAAAATGTTCCTAAATTGAAAAGGGGGGCCCTGCAAGGAAAGTTTGGAGGACCACTGGTCTAAAGAATGATTGTTGGGGTCTCCTAGAGGCCAGCGTTTGCCTGCCAAGTTTACTATCAATAGCCTCTATTTTTTTCTCTTATTTTTTTTTCTTATTTTTTTTCTCTTATTTTTTTTACATTCCTGGAAGTGTAATAATTTTTTTAAGAAGTACAAGATATTTAAGCAGAGTACAATGGCATGGGCTAAGATGATTTAATAAAGGCTCTGGGTCCGGCCCTTCTGTCAAATTCAAAAACTCAAGAGTCAAAAAGTTTTCCCACCGCTGGTCTAGTTACATTAAAAGGGGAACTGATAAACTATGTTTCTAAGGCTATTTTCACATCTGTCGGGACGGGGACGCTTGCACGGGGGCCCATCTGTCGGGACGGGACGCTTGCACGGGGGCCCAACAGAGCACATTCACTAACCTGCTTGGCGGATGCTGTGTTCTCACAGCGCTGAGCCGTTCCGCCAATGCAGGGCTGAACATAGTGGAGGACATTGAAACTCTGTATAGACTTTACATCAGTCGAGCAGGTAAAGTCTATGTGCTGCGTCGGGATCCCGGCCAAGCAATGCACTAAGCTGAGGGGGTCCCAAAGGATGCGGAAACCCCCCTAAGGGCTCTTTCACACTATAAGCTTTGTGTTGCCGTTAGAGGGACATGTGTTATTGCATTGTAGACCAGTTTTCTATAGGATAACACTAGTTTCACACTTGCACGCACTGCATTATGCATTACCACATTTTTTTACACGCAGAGCGAGTGTTTCACATACAAGTACGGAACACATACAAATATGGAAGCAGTAATGCACCACTTCCATTAATGTGTGCGGGTTGTATTCTGCAAAGGGCTTGTTAATATTAATGCTAGGCCATTATCCTATGGCCATGTCTCCATTGTGTCAAAATCCCAAAGTTGGACACATGTCAAATGCAGGAATTTTGGCACATTGGCATTGCATCCATTTATATTCAATGGATGTGTATTCACTGGCACATCGCTTCAATATCAGCGCAGAGCCCCGCATTGACATTCAGGGGGAAGCAATGCAAGTGCAGGTCCATTAAGTGTCATAACTTTTAATGCGTTAAAGTAGCCTCAAAACCAATGGATTTATTTTTCTATTTGGGTGTGATTGTTTGGCGGGTTGGAACTGTCCCCCCCTGGAGTGATCTCCGACCCGAGATGTTTTCTGGGGGTGGGAGGGCTGGGGGGTCGGGGGTGTTGGCACTCCTTTTAATAGGCCAGTCCATCAACAAATGATATTTTAGCTACCATAGATTTAATAGATATATATTTGTATCTGCCTGTGTATAGAATTATCTGGTCTGTTCTTGAGATTATAGGGGTCATCACACTCGCTGTTGGATTTGTTCTATATTATGCCCCAGAAGAGGCTAGAGAGGTAGACAGGAATAATTTAGATCCCCAAGTAGTAAAAAACAGGGTTGAGCATTAGGGCAGAAGATCTTGCTGTTGTAATATCCAAGATGTATCAGAACACAGAAGATGGTTTGGCCCACCAGGCTCCTTCCACCTAGAACTCGAATATGACTTTTGGGTAGAATAATCTCTGCAGGTCAGATTTGGCCTCCAGGCCAGAGTTTGACTTGAGGGACTCAACTTCTAATAAGTGTTAAAAGCTATATGATCTGTTTGTTCATTTGGTACACATGAAAGAGTAGTTTCCATTCAAAAAGCTCCCATCCAAAACATAAACTAAATCAAAAATATTGTTTCCTCTCTAGGTCTAGGATTGTTTCCTCTCTAGGTCTAGGATTGTTTCCTCTCTAGGTTTCACCCTTTTCCATCAAAGGCTTCATCATGACATTCCCACAGCAACAATCCATAAATCTGTGTAGCAGATAGGCAGGGAATAAGGAACACCTAAAGCTAGCCATACATGGTTCAATTGACATCAAATCGATCATCAATTCGATCGAAGTTTTCGATCATTAAAACGTATGTCGATTGTAATTGAATCGAAGTACACACCACATTGAGTATGCAATCAAAGCCAGACTTCAATTGAATTTAATCGTTTTTAAACGTAGAGTAATCAAAAAGCGATTGTCACAGAGTGATCAAAAAGTGACCAATGATGGTCACAGAGTGATCAAAAACCCATAGGTCATATCTTTGCATTTTAATCCAGTACATTATAATCGTGGCAAAAGGACACTGGGGGGGACACATTACATTAGGAGATGAATTCACAGAGATCGCCATTTGCATGCTTGTGAGTCAGTGAACAGACACACAAGCCATTACAATGCATGCTTGCATGGTTTAAATGACTGTATTGCATTTCCCTCCTCCCAGGAGTTACAGTATGCTAATTGATTAAATTGAATCTGAATTGGACAGGTCAAACAACAGTACAAAAAATGAGACACAATGTGGGGACAATCAATCAAAATTTTCCAACTGGTCCGATCAAATTTCGATCGAGCAAAATGACAATTAAAATGGAATTTCAACGATCGTACCATGTGGACATGCTTCAATTTTCAATCGACCGACTAAAAAAATTGATCGAATTACATTGATTGTACAGTCAATTGAACCATGTGTGGCTAGCTTAAGATTTCTGAAAAAAGGGTAGTGATAAGTGTCAATAGACAACCAGCAAAACAATAATAACCCCCCCCCCCTTCACAGAAAAGAGGTTAATGAACAGAATCCCCCAGATTGTCAGGTTTGCCCATTGTGTTTCTTAATTTACTCTTCTTGGCATAACAAGACCCTTCCACTAATCAAAAAGTCTGGGTAGTGATACTATACTACCAGGAACTCCAATATGACTTTTGGGTAGAATAACCTCTGCAGGTCAGATTTGGCCTCCAGGCTGTAGCTTGACTTGAGGGGCTTTTTTTTTTTTTTTTTTTGAAATCTTGTTTATTGAGAACAGAAGTTATTTCATCATTTCGTCAAAAAGGTTCTCTAGTCTTACATGAAGACATTTTTACAGAAACACAAAATATATATCAACAGCAAATCAACAGCTAACTCTGCCACTGACATCCGCGAAATTGTTACAGTTTTAAAGCATGTTCCACTAACCTCCGCCCCTCTCTTGTTCCCCCCACCCACAGTAATACATCAAAAATATATCCTGTAGAGAAGTCATTTGATGCCTGTGCCCCTAGATTATACATAGTTCTCAGCCATTGCCTCTGTTCTCAGCCATCTGGTTCGGCACCTCTAGTGGACCTAGAGTTCCCCGAACCTGTTCCTCAAGGTACCACTTAGTATTACAGAATGCCCGCATGAACTCGACAATCTGCACCGGAGTGTATTCCTCCAGGAGAAAGAACCTATCTATTGCTTTAGGCGAACAATTTAGGATGTGTATTTTCTCCATGGCCAATATCTGTCTTCTTGGCCACCATAAAACATAGGTGGGCAAAGCGGGGGATCGATATCGGCCCAGAGGGACTTAACTTCTAATAAGTGTTGTCTCAATGCTCTTTGGACAAACAAGCTGTAAAGTGACATCAATGACATGAAATTTGCAGTCATGTCCAACACTCTAGATTTTTGATGGTGTACAGTTTTTATTGTGCTTTAGTTCCAAAGACTGATTTTGGTGAATAACATTGATTCAAACCACTTTTGTTGCAGATGTGTACAGGTCATTAGGACACATACTGTTCCAATTGATGAAGAGACCATGAGTGAAAGGCAGCCGAGGTGGAAAGCTTCTAAGACCTAACAGCAAGTATTCAGAATAGACGTGAGGATTTGGAGCCCGGGAAGGGGGAAGCCAATTAGTAGAGTGTTGCTGTAGACAGGTTGTGAGATAATAAGGGGATGGTTTAGGATCTTTGTAGCCCCAGGTACAAAAAAAACAAGCAAGAAGCTGTGAATAACACCTCACAGCCAACTCCGCACATCTGACAGATTTGTTTTAATGTCAGCAGGACCTCACACCAACGTCACGCTGAATTCTCTAAATACATAGTGGATGGAATGAACTTCATAGCACGGAACCATGACGGTTATCAATAACATTATGGATGCAACCCTCTTGTCTGATGTTCTTCAGAATTTCTTCAGTCCTAGCTATGACATATAGATGTAGTCTTGAATATTTGAAGAATGGCCCTTACCATAATACATAATCAATAGTAACACTATTTGGCTATACATGGGTATTTATTAGGTTTTGTATGATTTGTGATTTGTCACTGGTGGTCAAAAAAATATTTGAATGACAGAGAAGTATAAAGTGCATTATGAATTATATTCAATTTGAACTTTAGAACAGTTATTACTTGTTTTAAATCAGATGAGCCAGGAAAAAGTGCAAATGCGTCAGTTTGTATAACATTATATCCTGTAATTTAAGGTACAAGGTGAACTTATAGGCCGGGGAGGCAAACACAACCAAATAGCTCTTTAGGTCCTATTTCCCCCCATTACAGCAGTTTACTTTGGGCAACCCATTAAAACATTCAGTGGTTAGTTATTCTAGAAGTCCTACTGCAGGAGAACATGTTCAGTTTGTTATGTACTTCTTGGTTTGATCATATAAGACTACAACACAGGGTCGGCGATGGAGGAGTGCCTTCCCCAAATGCCTGCCTGTGCCCTAGTGCTCTGGCGCCACCCCTGCCACAACATTCATTCAGAGATGGTTAGTATATTCTAGAGGTGCCATCACGGTCGACTGCAAAGGCACTGGAAGTAGATCACAGAGCTTATCCCATTTCTTTGCTCAGCTTTATTAACACAACCCCTGGAGTTACACTGAATCGCAGCCTGTATCCATGTATTCACAGCATATAACTGAATAACTATAATAACTGAAGAAACTTTGGTGTTTTTTTTTTGCTTGTATGTATTCACCTCCTGGGCTGTATGGTGTATTGCACCCTTTTTAGCTCCTTCATTCATGTGGGCCTGCAGCTATACATAATTGCTGCGAGCTCACAGAGAACAAATGTTACAACTCATATAAAGTGCAGTGCGTTGAGCTTTAAAGTATTTATGTTTGGATCTTAAACAACACAAAGTGAGATGACAAAAGGTGGGGGTATAACTATATATATATATATACATATATATATATATGTATATATATGTGTGTGTTAAAATAGGAATTGTTCTGTCTGATTAGTAAAGTTTTTTATGATTATAAAACAATGACTGTTGCTTTGTGAGAATTACTTAACTATATACTGAATATACTAAATACAAAAACAATAAAAAAAGCCTAATAATTTGGCTTCCTTTAACATATGTGGAAAATGTATGCTACAGTTTGACAGCCTTTCAGCATTAACTACCATTGCATTCAGTCACATATCACCTCAGAGCTTCAAAGGAGGTCAGTGCTGGATGAATTCCCTCTGGCATGTGCTGTGATCCCAGGTCTGAATAGGGAGGACCACTATAACTGAAGTCTGAATAGCTTATTATCTCCACCCAGGGCCCACAGCCTAACACATACTATTTGCATTAGCTTAGGGAAAAGGCTGTATTTATACATTATATTGCCCCAGGCAATGATATTGCCATTCAGATGCACCATGCAATTTCATGGATTAAAAGGAAGACTCTTGTCTTTAAGGATCACCATATGCTGGACAATGGGTGCAGCTCAGGGTAAACTATTGGTTTAACAAATGTGATATTGATTGTTTACCTGGATGCTACCATGCACTGTTGTCATCAATAAATCAGTGGAGAGTCATTCCTTAAGGTGGCTGTAGACAGTTAAATTTGCGGGCAAATTCGCCACAAATTTACCACCGTACGTGCTTGCACAGATCCATCTGCCACGAAATCGTCCACAAATCTGACCTGCCTATCTCAATTCAGGCCATAAATCATTCTAACAAATTACGGACATACTGTATGCATTAAGGTCCAAATGATGAAGGGCTGACTGCAGCATGATGACATCATCACGCTGCAGCCGGTCACACTTTGTGCCGGACATTAATTTGGATGGGGACGCCCCATGCAAACTAATGGGATCGGTCAGCAATTTACTGACATGTGGGATCATCATGAATGTTCGCCCTCCTTCTCGCCGGCGTGTAGTGCGGGTGTTCGACCCGCCCCGTTCGCCGGCAAGAAGAAGATCTCTATTCTTCCTCCAGCAGGATCAGAACCTGCGAGATCGTGCCGGAGGAAGAATCTTTTCACTAGAAGACCGGGCATAAATCCGGTCTCCTAGTGAAAAACCGGTTCGGGAACAGGAAGTGACGTCAGTGACGTCACATACGGCTCCCTTAACCAGGAACTATGCGTTCCAGTGACGTCACATCTGTTTTTTCCGATTCAAATTCCCTGCCTAGAGGCGGGGAATTTGAATCTGTCCGCAAACAGGCGGACGTATTTAAAAGTCTGACCCGCCCATTCGCGGACAGTCCTGGCCGATGTTCGGCCATCACTAATCATCACCCCCTATTTGTGGCGGAGCGACTTGAGGTCACCACACTGCTTGCGGGCGCCTGCAAAAAGAACGGGAATCGCGGGACTCTCCACTATGAAAGGTACTGATCCAATGTAAGCGAATCGCACAGGGATTTACCATCCTGGGGGATCCCTGTGAGATCTGTTCCCTAACCAACAGCTGCAATCCACGGCCGATTGGTTGTATAATGACATAACGAGCTGGGACCGACAGATGGGCTGTGGAGAGCAACGTGATGACGTCATCACGCTGCTCTTCATTGCTCACAGTATCGGCGGGCACCCTTTGTGTGGCAGCCGTTAGTTTGGATGAGGACGCCGATCCCCATTCAAACTAATGGCATGCGCCAGAGATTTACTGACATGTGTCTGACCGACCGAGTTCCCTGTTGCCCCATGCGCACGCACATCGGGGACCTTCCAATAAGTCTTCCAATACAGAAGCATATTCAGGGGATAACTATCTAAAGGTGGCCATACACGGGTCGATTTCCCACACGATTCCTGGCTGATCGATCACCGGGCGCGTGCACGCGGATCGATCGCCAAGGAATCACGTGCAGCCCACCTTGCCCGATCGACCCCGCCCGATCGACATGGCCCCCAAATCGGATCGGCCAGGAGAACCAAAATGCTGGTCTTTCTGATCGATTCAGCACACATCAGGGGGAGTTGCCATTTGTGAAGCAATCGATCGGGCACGGAATCGTCCAGGAATCGGTGGCCTAAGGTGGTAGGGACAGATGTAATTGGGCGATCAATCGCCCATCCGATCCCCTGTGGCATCGCCGGAATCGATCGGATGGGTGATTGATCGTTCATGGAATCGACACATGTATGGCTAGCTTAAGAGGGGTTTTTTACTTTTGGTAAAATCTCCTTTCACTTGTGTACCCCCAAATAGGAAAAAAACCTGGTAGGGATTTACTTCATTCAAGATAAAAGATGGCTTTAGATCCACCTAACACTTACAGTTGCTGTGACCCTAGTTGCCATACTTAGAGATGAGGGTGAGATGAGATGGTTTGAGGGTTTCGAAGTATCATGAATAACGATGATCAATGAGATGCAAATATTTCACATTAGCATGCAAATAGCATGCAGACTTCCACTGAGCCAATCCAAGTCAGCAGCTGCAGAGTATGATTGGCTCATTTGCAGCCTCTATATGCTATTTTCATACTAATGTCCCATTTTTTCATCTCATTGATCATCCTTATTCATGATACCTCAAAACCCTCAAACCATGAATGGCCTTCTCACACCAAATGATTTGACATGTAATGGCTCCTGTCAATAAATTCATCATGAGTAATGATTGATTCCCCTAATTGAACATTGTTTTCACCTTTGACTTGTCATGAGTCTCATAACTTCTTGCTTATTGGGATCACATTTGTATGAAGAAGTGAACATAAAAATAATGTATAGGGGAGCCTCACTAATGTGGAAACTGCAACATGAGCGGTTTTAATGGTGGAGACTGTAATTGGTAACTAAGAGGGGGGAAGTAGTCTATGGATACAAATATCATATATCATAAATACAAATGGACAACTATATCCAAAATCAATACCTTCCAATGTCTGTTTGCTAAGGAGCACCACTAATGACATTGTGACTTTGAACTCCTTACCCAAAGCCTATCTATGGTCTTTTTGTGGACTATGTAGACATCATGTACATATTGATCACCGGGGGCAGTTAGTTATGGAAGGCAGCACATGTGTTCTTCTGTTTGACAGGAGAGAAGACACACAAAAATAAATGATAACATTATTATTGGTTAACGACCAATTCCTAAATACGTTGTCCATTTGTGTATTAATAAGTGAGTTGTGTGTAATGGGTTTAGCGGTCACATCCTTTTTAGATGGCTCTAGATGGCTTATATTGAAATTCTTATTGTCACAAGGACATACTGATCAATGTACAGATAGATGGAAAGCAAAAAGGAAATTAACTTGATCAGTCCTAGAGTAGCAAACAATTACCTAGAATATATTATGAATAGTCAATCATACAGAGAGGGATAGATAGTGGGAAAGTCATGGAGGAGAAAGAGAGAGAGTGGGGGGGGGGGGCTAGAGAGGGGGAAATAGATGAGAAATAGAGGGATAGATAGATAGATAGATAGATAGATAGATAGATAGATAGATAGATAGATAGATAGATAGATAGATAGATAGATAGATAGATAGATAGATAGATAGATAGATAGATAGATAGATAGATAGATAGATAGATAAAAAAGTATCTGTTACTCACACAGCTACAGAGTTAACAAAGTTGTTTTAGAGCCATCATCCCAATATTAACAGAACAAACAACAAATGATGCACCCAACTGTCTGCTTCCTGTGCAACAGAGAGTGTGGACAGTTATAGGCGGGACTATGTCTGGCTTTGAAAAGTGTTTCAAAGAAAAAAGAATTACAATTATACATACAATAAGTAAAAGAATTAAGGGGTCTTTTGCCCCAATTTATTCAATAGTAAATAAAGACATGCATAAGTCCAAAGGTTGGGCAAGAGAAGTAAATGAAGATGAATAATCCTATCGTCTGCACTCAACGCGTTTCGTGGGGTAAGCCACTTCCTCAGGAGTAGGATAGGAGTTCACTGGATTGGGAAGATATGAAGGGACAGGCTCAGAACAGATCATTAGGTAAACAAATGTTATATTGAACTGTTCCCCATGGGAGAGTGTTCCTTGCGCCCCTCCTGCCCGGCGTGGCCCACATGCTCCCATCATTGACAGGACCTTACCCGAACGGCCTAATGTCTATTTTGAGGTATTTCATTACCTCCTTTTATTCAATATAACATTCGTTTACCTAATCATCTGTTCTGAGCCTGTCCCTTCATATCTTCCCAATCCAGTGAACTCCTATCCTACTCCTGAGGAAGTGGCTTACCCCACGAAACGCGTTGAGTGCAGACGATAGGATTATTCATCTTCATTTACTTCTCTTGGCCAACCTTTGGACTTATGCATGTCTTTATTTACTATTGAATAAATTGGGGCAAAAGACCCCTTAATTCTTTAACTTATTGTATGTATAATTGTAATTCTTTTTTCATTGAAACACTTTTCAAAGCCAGACATAGTCCCGCCTATAACTGTCCACACTCCCTGTTGCACAGGAAGCAGACAGTTGGGTGCATCATTTG
>CM070035.1:21719607-21730360 GCA_036250615.1 Ptychadena robeensis | reverse complement strand
GTGTGTATGGCAGCCTTAAGTCATTTTCTCAGTGGCTAGACTGTACACCAATATTTACAACTGGGACATCTTACCACACAAGATAAGCTATCTAAGCTGTTGATTGATATTGAGTGGTCAATGCAGACGGAAGCAAAGGGGTAGCCTCTGTGCTTACTAGCTTTAAGGTGGGAATACACTGGTCGATTTTTCCATTCGATAGATTCAAAAAGATAGATTTTTTTAATAGTTCGAATTAAAATCTAAAACCGAACAAAGGTTTTGTTCGACCAACATCGAACAAAAGTGAAAAATCTTCTGAAAGCTGATCAGACATGTTGGTAAATTTTCATCTATCTTGTAAAAAACCAATGTAAATCGTACCATTGCTTCATTTGATAATTTTTTGTTCGATCTAATAAATATGAATGAAGCTATTTCATGTTCAAAAATCAAACTAAATTTCATTTGAGAACAGTCAAAAGAAATTTCATTCGGTCGAACGAAAATACAGTGTATACATTCGATATAGGTTCAATCGATATTCGATCAAAATATCGAACATCCTGATCAAATCTATTGTCGATTGTGCAAAAATCTATACGTGTATTCCTACCTGAACACCTGATGAATACAGTTTTTTTTTGGTTGAAGACTAATATAAAGTTGAACCTAGTATATCTTTAATAGTTTAGAGAAGCAAAATATCTAATCATCTGAAAAAACAACCAGCTTTGGAATAGAATGTACACTCTTCCTTAAGGACGGAATACACGTATAGATTTTTGCACAATCGACGATAGATTCGATCAGGATGTTCGATATTTTGATCAAACATCGATTGTGCCTATATCGAATGTATTCATTGTATTTTCTTTCAAACTAATAAAAATTCCATTCAACTGTTCTCAAATGATTTTTCATTCGATTTTTTGACATGAAATTGCTTCATTCAAATATATTAGATCGAACAAAAATTATTAAATGAAACAATGGTATGTTCGATGTACATTCAGTTTTTACAAGATAGACGAAAATCAACATGTCCGATCAGCTTTTGAAAGATTTTTTGTTCAATATCGTTCAACGAAG
Source organism: Ptychadena robeensis (assembly GCA_036250615.1). Classification (NCBI taxonomy): domain Eukaryota; kingdom Metazoa; phylum Chordata; class Amphibia; order Anura; family Ptychadenidae; genus Ptychadena; species Ptychadena robeensis. The sequence goes on along the minus strand of CM070035.1, from coordinate 21,729,289 downwards.
CCTTTGTTCGGTTTTAGCTTTTCGTTCAAAAGATTAAAGAGAGGTACCCGTGAAGGCTATGGTGAGAAGTGTGCTGTTCAAAAGATTAAAAAATCTATATTTTTGAATCTATCGAATGTAAAAAATCAAACTCAAAGAGATTGACTCAAAATTTCAGAGTTTATTTGGAAGGTAATTGCAAAGCTCCTCCATAAAGGATTATTTTAGAACATTTTTTGCATAAATTAAGTTCAAACTTCAGTGAAAATTTCTCAAACTTAATTTATACAAAAACTACATGTGCTGGAACAATACATTTCTATTGCCACAACCTATTTCCACAAACCTTCATCAACACCAAATTTTGGTGATGATACCTTGCCCTAGGACTAGGCAATTAACTCACAAATTTAATTAACTTAGAAAACCGACCATCTCTACTTATAAGTAGAGTTATAGGCAATATAATCGCATCATGGTTACTTTCAAAATGAATGGTCACATGTGCTTTATATATATACATGCAATCCATGGCCATAAGCATCCCAATGCAAATTTGTGGATTCTTGAATAGTCTTTTTTTAGCGAATAAATTCGCAATTCGAATATTCAAGCTCAACACTATTAAAGCCCCCCATACACCACATACAATTACCATGCAATTTCTGTACAACCAACTTTTCTTCTACCAAAACCATGTAATATGAGGATCTTTCTACACCTTCCAATCACTATGTATTCTATCAGGGAGGTCACTATACTACATAGTTGTTGGTCGGTCTCATGGAAATTGTATGGAGGAATCTAAAGGTGTATGGGGGGCTTTAAAGGTAGGTGCTTGGTTTAAGACACTCTGTAACGTGGCCTGGTCCCTTTAACTCCAGCTCTTTGTAATTGATTTTCTGCAGTTCTTTAGACCACATACTGTAGATAAATGGAAATCAGGGCACGGTAGTTTGCTGCAGACTTTTCATCAACTTTCTTACAAGAAGTTAAAATAAAACTTGTCAAAACTTTTCTATCTATTCATCAAGGACAGTGGACCTGACTTCACAGTGAAGCAATAAGAAAACCCAAGCACAAAGACAGTTCAAAAGGAGGAGAAAGAAGAAAAACAATCAGGATGTTTCAATGGCCCAGCCTGTAAAGCACGGTAGGACCAACATTTTTTGGCCTAAAAGTCACAATAGCAGTAAGTTGTGGATTTCTCTAATACTTGAAGCAGCACCTGCAGTGCTTGTGTTGGTGATGGATGGGGCATGGGAAACATGACAATAGAATTCCATTACGCCTGTTTAGCATTTCCATTGTTTAGAAGGCATCCCTTTATTTAGAAGCCACTTGTTGGCATGTGACCAGCTCATTTTGTTTTAAATCAATCAAAAAAGAAAAAAAAAGAGAGGTTGTAGTAACCAATTAAAGGGGCAGCAAGCCTAAAATTCCTAAAATTCACACAATCAGCACAGTTTAAAAATAAATCATTAGTTTTTATTTATGTAGCACCAACCAAAGATATATTACAACACTTTTCAGGGTATATGACCTTTTTATTGGAGGGAGTCACATTGTAAAGTGTTTTACATAAATGTCACACCCTAGGGTCAATCTAAGTGAAAGTCAATGAACTTACAAGCATGCTCATGATTTATGGAAGGAATCTGGGTCACCAAAGAAAAAGCGGATACCAACTATGAACAGATTTGATGTCCACTTACTAATGGGGATGGTTAGATTATAATCAATCCAAGTGGAAACTCTAGATTCAGTTCACTTTACATAAATTGTTTTAAAAATTATTAGTTGTAGCAAAAGTTAGTTAATGCTTAGTAATGTGTTTGTACAATAATGGTGTTTATACCACATAATGCATAATAATAAATAAAATCAATCTACAATGATATGACTCATTAAAGTCCCCTTGCACCCCACTCTATATAGGTGGTGGGAGACATTAGATAGAAAAATTCTATCATTCATTTTTGAGGGGAGGGGATAGGGCCTTTTTTTCTAAATCATGTAAAACTGTACTTTTTGCTGTCATAAAAGAGAACCACCTTTTACCAATATGTGTGTATAACCTGATATTTGTATGTATAAATCTGTCTGTTTCCAATAATATGTCCAAAATAAATTCCTCAGCTTAGTTTATCTATATGAAAAAAAAATTACTTAGATAACAATATTGGGAGCACAGTAAAAAAGATTTTCCATATTCATTTAAGATAATTGAGCAGTTTCGGAGGTGTATCATAAGGGGCATCACCAGCTATATTATTTTTTATTCTGATTCCCAATTCTGACAAGATGTTTAGTTATGTGTGGTTTACTTTTATTAATAATAATAGGCCACATAAATAGTGAAAGCTCTAAAATTTTAAAGATATTAAACAAATCACAAGATAATAAGGCAGTCAACATACTGCATTAGTGTTTACCAACTTGGATGTGTACCAATTGTCAATCAATTGGCCAGCTGGTAGGAAAGCAAGGCCTGGATCTATGAAAGCATTAAAATAAGTGTAAAGCCTACATGACTTGGATAAGAATGGGGACTGTAATGTATGGGTTACGTATTTTATATTTGTAGAGTACTAGAGTAGGGTGTAGCTGGAAGGTCTCTCCTTATTGGGTGGTAGTACTCTTAAGCAGGGTACAGACCTGCAGATATGCGCCAGATTGATGGCCGCTTCGAGGGCCGTGTGCGCTCACGGCCATCTATTTGACCCATATAATATGCACCCATCTCTGTTTTCGAGCGGGACAAATCAATCCCCCTTTAAAAACAGCCATATCGGACATGACCGTAAATACGGCCGATGTCCGATGCTTTGCATAGAGACCGCTGGTCTCCAGGCAAAGCTTCAACTGAGCTGGGAGAGCAGAGCTGTCTCTCCCCAGTCCCGTCGATATCTGACAGCAGCGTGATGATGTCATCACGCTGCTGCAGGGTACATCAGACGGCTCGAATATCGACCAGTCTGACTGGTTAAGAAGGGGCCAATGTTATTATTTGCAGAAAAAGATAGTGGAGTTATGGTTTTTGGTAAGTTGGGGTGTTATCTTTCTTTGCTGTCATAGCATGGCAGGTTTCCGGTCTTTAAAGGTGGATGTTTTGTGGTACAAATAATGGTTGGGGAACCATCGGTGGTATAGTATTCCAAGTAAGTATGGTATAGTGGAACAGACCAGATGGTTGGTAGTGATCTCAGTGTGGTCTGTGGGCATTTAAGTTGTCCTCAAGTTGTGGCTGGAGGCCTAAATTCCTGTTAAGTTAAAATGTCTGGATTTACTGTAAGTTAAAATATGCTATTCGTATTAAAGTTGTGTTCTCATAAAGAGGTTCTATGACCATTTTAACTCTACTAGAAGTATTTGGTTTTATTCCATAGAAGGGAAAAAGATGCAGGAGTTGGGGTATCATAGTGTCATATGGTATTCAGGTTTCATGTTATCTATCCAGGTCATGCATTTTCTGCTGCAGATCCATATTGATCACTTTTATTGCTCTAAATGACAAAACAGACTGCATTGCTTTTTTTATATCACATTTTACACATAGAATAACATACTACAAATGAGACCAGCCTTTCAGGATGTCCACCCCTAAGTAGACCAGCACTGCGCTTCATTAACCACATTTTGGTCAATGTATTGCTGCTGACTGATAAACCGTTCAGAATAAGCCATCACTCACATATATGTACATCAGTTTGTCATCTGACATACAGTCGACTCATGATGTATAGTGGTTAGACATGTTAACATAATTCAATTGACAAGAAAATAAAACCTCACTGTGATACACATTCACTTGGACAGGCAAAACACAATTATAGTCAGGCAAACATGGCCAGCTTAGTCTGCCTATTAATGTCTGACCAGTCATTTTCTAATTGCTGATCCTAATGTCAAATTAAAGGGCAGTAATGCTTTTGGAGCCCAACAAATGAAATTTGTTCTGCTGGTGCATACAGATTTTTCTTCCTGGAACCTCAAATGATTTGGCACCGGTTCTTGCCAGGAAAAGGAATATGGTATATCTAAATGTATATAAATCATGCTAATGGTCTTAATCAATGTGTTTAATTATGTGCTAGGCCAGATCATTGCTTTGTTACCTCAGCAAAGTATCTAATTCAGGAGAATATTTCTGTGTTAATGCAATAGAGAATAATGTAATAAAATCTGAGTTTGGTTACGACGATCAGTAATGAGTTAGTGAACCGTTAGTGAATGCCAAAGTTACTTAGCATGTATGCCAGGTTTAAACAGGTGCAGGCACCACATAAAATGTACACAATATAAAAAGAGTTCATTAACTTTGACAGTGCTGTGTCTTTATGTGAGAACATAGACATTGGAATGCATACAATTCAATAATAAAGTGTCCAAATTTAGTAGTAGCCGTGCGGCATAGACCATATGGAACATGCAGCAGTATGAAAACATGAATTGTAAACTCAGACGAGCATTTATGTTTATGTTTGTATGAAGGGAGGTAGGAAGTGGATAACATAGTAGATACTTCTGGCTACATTGGAATCATAGCAATCTGTTTTCTTATTGTATACTTCAATAGTTTTATATAAGCTAAATTGAGAAAATGATCTGCCTTTTATAGCCAGTTCATGGTTCTAGATTTTTTAACTTAACCAACAACAACCAGATCCCAACAAAATGTATCTCCTCTTTTAGCCAGCTGAAGTCTACTATACATACATTTTCCAACCTAGACAAGAACAACCAGATCCAAAAAAGTATCTCCTCATTATAGCCAGCTGAAGAAAAGACTATAGATACATTGTCCTAATTTGCCAACAACAACTACATCCAAAAAGTGTGTTTTCTCATTATGGGCAGATGAAGTCTATAAATACATTGCCGTACCTATCCAACAACAGCCAGGTCCAAAAAGTATATTTCCTTATTATAGTCAGCTGAAAGCTATAGATATATTGATCAAACAAGCCAACAACAACCATATCCAAAAATGTATCTCCCTCATTTTAGCCATCTGAAGAGTATAGATATATTGTCCAAACTAGCCAACAACAAACAGATAAAAAATATTATCTCCCCATAATAGCCAGCTGAAGTCTATAAATACATTATTCAACCTAGCCAGCATTAAATGGATCAAAATATGTATCTCCTCATTATATCCAGCTGAAGACTATACATACATCGTCCAGCATAGCCAAGAACAGCAAGATCCAAAAAGGTATCTTCTCGTTATAGCTTGATGAAGACTATAGATACATTGTCCAACCTAGCCAACAACAACCAGATCCAAAAAAATCATCTCCCTATTATAGCCAACTGAAGTATATAAATTCATTGTCCCACTTAGGCAAGAACAACAACCAGATCCAAAAATATTATCTCCCCATGAAAGCCAGCTGAAGGGCTTGTTTACATGAGATGCTCAACACCAACCACCAGGGGAGGGCTAGAAAGGGGGGCAAGGAGGCAGTTGCCCCCCAGGTTGCCCCCAGGCCGCCCTAAGCCAGCTCTGGACAAGCAGCTGTCACCAGCACCGGCTATTGGCGCTGCTCACATCCCTCCACGCAGGCCGCAACTGTCATCCATCACTGCTGCACCCCGGCCCCATAGAGCTTCTTCAAGCCAGGAAGTGGAAACGGAAGGAGGGAGGGACTTACGTACAGTAAGTCCCTCCCTCCTTCCATTTCCACTTTGTCCCACTCCCAGCGCCAGCATGAGATGATAATGAATGACTAAGAGGCTGGGGGCGATGGAGAGAGGCTGAGGCTGCTGGGGGCAGAAGCAGAGAGGCTGCTGGGGGTGATGGAGAGAGGCTGAGGCTGCTGGGGGCAGAAAGAGAGAGGCTGCTGGGGGTGATGGAGAGGGGCTGCTGGGGGCAGAAGGGGAGAGGCTGCTGGGGGCAGAAGGAGAGAGGCTGCTGCTGGGGGCAGAAGGAGAGTGGCTGCTGCTGGGGGCAGAAGGAGAGAGGCTGCTGGGGGCAGAAGGAGAGAGGCTGCTGCTGGGGGCAGAAGGAGAGAGGCTGCTGCTGGGGGCAGAAGGAGAGAGGCTGCTGGGGGCTGATTGTATCATATTTGTCTTGCTTCATAACGTCAATATCCTTTTTAAAACAAGGAAAATGTAGACGTGGATGTTGAGTTGATCCGCTGTTGCAATGGGCCACTTGAATGGATTTGCCCCCCAGGACTAAGGCTGCCAGCCCTCCCCTGCCAACCACAGACCATTAATGCCACCTATAAAAAAATCAGAGAGGACATGGTAAATGGACAGATCAGCACATCATTGTTTCTCTTGAGATAAGCCAAAGCAGGAGGTGTCCACGTATGCTTTTCCAACCTCCTCCATAGGCATTACAATTAAAACTAGGCAGAATTGAACTTTTGTGTCGTTGCCTGCAGCAAGCTCAGAAGACATCCTAGATGGTAAGATTGTGTATGGCCATCCTCTGATGTCAATGGATAGCTTAAGGGTTAGCGGAGCTGATCTCTCTGGTTTCTGTATCACCAATAACATTCCAAAACAGAGGTGAATGAGGTTGTTCCAGTGAGAAGACAGAAAGTTTAATGTGTTGTATACTTTAATCTAAATCCCAATATGAAACATTAAGATGTACATGTTATATTACTTTATCCAAGAAATGTGCAAATCAGCTGAATTCACACTTCATCAGCTTTATAGGAAACTATAGACTTCCAGGATTTCTACAATCTATCATTCAGAGATCAATATGTTGTTTTAAATTAACAATCTCTAATGGTAAAAAATATTTTATTGACCACACAGTTCCAGCTGTCCATGTAACATATAGAAACACTGAATAAATGACTGTCCTTCTCTCCATTAATTAGTAAATTATGCAAAAGTTTAATAACGGACTCCTAGCCCGTCAGTGTGATATGTGGAGTTACTGGGGGCCTAATAAAATTCCTTTTTTTTCAACCTAAGGATTGTGAATTTGTGTCACTGCTAATTCCAAAATAGTAGGTCTTTTAATGTGTTTAATTATTTTTTTTAAAGAATGGACAAGTGTTAAGCTGGCCATATACCTTCAGATTTCTCTGTCAGATTTCCTTCAGATCAGATCTACCAACAACCATGTAGTATAGTGTCCTCCCTGATAGAATACATAGTGATTGGAAGGTATATATCACTACTATGTAATGCCGGGTCCTCCCTGATAGAATACATAGTGATTGGAAGGTGTAGAAAGGTCCTCATATTACATGGTTTTGGTAAAACAAAATCTGATCTGAAGGAAATCTGACAGAGAAATCTGAAGGTGTATGGCCAGCTTTAGACTAACGGAAAGCTCCTACTGAGAATATCCATCCCTCACATTTGGCCCGTTGGCCATATATGCCCCATTTTGCTTTTTAATGTGGCCCATGCTACACTCCCCTCTGCTTTTTTCACTGCAATGCGCATAAGCATGTCAACATGGGTGGTGACACATTGATTGGCAACGTGTAGACACTATATCAGTGAATGGAGTGCAGCAAGGACTGGAATAAAAACTGTAAGGGAAGTGAGGGATTGCAGTGTGTCTGGTCACCAAGGGGATCACACAGGCCCGGTGAAGGTGGGAGACACAAAGGTGGCCCCCTCGGAACGAAATACAGTATGAGAGAGCAAAGAGGAGCAGATAAAATTGTGATCCTCTACAATTGCACTGTTTTTCTTAAGCTAGCCATACACTATCAATTGACTGTTCAATCGTTTTAATTAGATCGATCATTTTGAAAATTGAAGCATGTCCACATTGAACGATAGTTTCAATTCGATTTAAATTTTTAATTTGCTCGATCGAAATTTGATGGGTCCAGCATTCTACCTGTAACCAATGGTTATTGGTTTTTGGCTCTGACGCGGAGTGCATACTGGGACTCTCCGTTCTTTTGGGAGAAACTAAGCCCCATACCCACAACATTAGTCTTTTGCTGGCCTACAAATCACACATCTCAGTCGGTTGGACTTACATCTACCCCCTGATGAAGTCGCCTTCGCGACGAAACGCGCGTCGGGGTCTCGTCTTATAACTGAGGACCATGCTGTGTGGTCTCTTCATACGAACTGCGACCAATCCATTGGGCTAATTGAGATTGTGATACCTGGCATAGGCTACTGGCTACTTGAATGTCATCGGATTGCTACATCCTTATATGATGACTATACAAACTCTTCCTTGAACTTTTGTATGTTTCGAATTTTTATCTGCTAAATTTATTAAATTTTTTTTTACCTATTCTAGGTTTTGATACCTTCTTATTGTTTAAGCCTTTAAAGTCCCCTTGCCCCTGTGATTTCTTACAGGGGAAATTCCTTGTTTTGTACTGTTGATTTAAATTTGGGATGCCGGCTTTAAACCCACACACTGAGGGAATTTCTTCTGATTTATTAAATCTTAAAGTAGGAAAGACAGTTTTACCATGCTGTGACGTTGTGCCCGGGCACTTGTCATAGCTGAAAGGGCTGCCAGCTGTGTGTGGAGCCCCATAATCCTCTGCCCTGCCTCTTCTCTGTGATGTCACTATCACAGCATTCACTGTGCAGCTCCTGTGTGCTCTCTGTCAGCATACAATCCGCCCCTCCCTCCGCCTCCCCTTCTCTGTCTCAGAGTTCCATTTACGATCTGGATGAATGAGAACGTTCCCTGACATGAAAGTGTCATCTGTAAGGTGATTGTGGGGGAAGTGTAGAGGAGGCATTGCTGAGAGTGGCAGCAGAGGAGGTAATAAGATATTATTTTATATTTCACCCAGTAACCCAGTCATGTCTGTCCTCATCCTCCATATACCATGATCTGGATGAATGGGAACCTTCCCAGACATGGAAGTGTCATCTGTAAGGTGATTGTGGAGGACGTATAGAGGAGACATTGCTGGGACTGACAGCAGAGGAGGTAATACGATATTATTTTATATTACAACCAGTAACCCAGTCATGTCTGTCCTCATCCTCCATATATCATGATCTGGATGAATGAGAACCTTCCCAGACATGGAAGTGTCATCTGTGAGGGGATTGTGGGGGAAGAGACATTGCTGGGACTGGCAGCAGAGGAGGTAATAAGATATTTTATAACCTTAACCTAACCTCATCCTCAGCCTAATTGTGTGCCCCCCAAATCCATGTCACCCCCATATCACCTGCACACTGAACCCCTTCACCACCACTTCCGTCTCAATCTCTCCTGTCTCCTACAGTGTCCTCCTTCAGCTTCACTCCTGTCTCCTATGCAAACTGCAGCACATAGATCTCTGGAAGAACCAGAACTGTCCTCCCATACCAAACCCTTTGGGATTAAATATGTCTGCAGGGGAGGGGCATCTTAGTAATGTTCAACAGAATGGGCGGAAGTGGCTTCAGGTGCCAGTACTTAAGATGGTGCCTTAGGGAATGAGGAAGTGAAGATTGTAAGTACCTTTTTTTTTCTCTGTGTAGCAGTTTTCACAGATGTATACTGCTGACAGGTGTGTAATATGTCCATGTAATGTATGGGGGGGATTCTTTTTTGAATTTACAACCGCTTTAAGATTGAACATTCAATGTGGTGTGTCATTCAATTCAATTACAATCAATATACGATTGAATAGTTGAATACTTCAAACGAATTGATGATCGCTTTGTTGCAAATTGAACCAAATACTCCCTACATTCAGAACATCGCTAGATCCTGCCACTTCCATCTCCGCAACATCTCCAA
>CM070035.1:21704159-21719507 GCA_036250615.1 Ptychadena robeensis | reverse complement strand
ACAGTGCTGCGTAATATGCTGGCGCTATATAAATAAATGTTAATAATAATAATAATAACCATGTATTGCTACCTTTACTGTCTTGAAGTACTGCATATCACTGGAAGGAGCACCATACTTAAGGCTGCCATACATGGATTGATGTCCTTGAGATAGATGAGCCATCGAGCTCAGCGTGATGATGTCATCACGTTGAGCCCGATATCGAAGGAGCTCTAGCTGCGTCATCTAGCTCAGCTGATGCATTGCATGGGGACTCGGAATTCCCATCCAAAGCAATGGAGTTTAAACATGATTCATGGTCATGTCCAATATTATGAGTGGGATTGATCCCGCTCGAAGACAGGGGTGGCCGCATTAGATATGTGCTAGATAGATGGCTGTGAATGTGCACGGTGCTCGAATCGCCCATCGATCTAGTGCATATCTATGCATGTATTGGCACCTTAAGTGCTTTTATTTCTCAATCGATTTCATAACAGTCTTGGTCGTTTTTTTAGCAGACATCGACTATATATCAGTTACACAAAGTCGTATGTCACATGATTAGTTTGCAATCAACCTGTGTTACTGCAAATAATAGTTATGATCTTGGTGTGTATGGCCACCTTAAGGATGGCTAAAGGTTATAATGTTATTGCTGTTTTGGTCATGCAAACCAAACCTCCTTTTTCTTGTATGGACAGTACAGAGACAGAAAGAGTCTAAATAATAATAATAATAATAATAAAAAAACTTTTTTAAACTTTGTAAAAAGTTAGATTTGAAAAAAAAAGTTATTAATAATTGGCAATAATAACTGTGTTTGGGGACCACCGGTTGCCAATTCACCACATCCTTTTAAGTAAAGTATAGGTTGGTTGTGGGGGGAACAAACCCCAAATAGGGGTGGCCAGCCCCTAGTGGACTTTAAAGGTGAATCTGAGTTCTTAAATAGTTCCAATCAGCAGGAATGATATTCATACTTTTTAATTGGCATTAATATATTACATTTAAAAAAGCTACATATTGGCCTGAAAACAGAAAGATATGGTGGGGAGGAAAGTTTTTAAAACCAAACGTTTCAAATGTTTCAAACTCTGTATTGCCTCTAATGAGACCATGCTGCCTTCTCTGACTGGTTTGATGCTGGATGCTGAATTGATCAGTGCCATTAAATATAAGAAAAGTCCCTGGCATTAGTCTTTTTTGTGTAATTTTCTGCTTGAACTACTGAGCTCTGTAAAAAAAAAAAAAGGACATTTACATTAAAGCAATTATAGCCTAAACGACAACAAGAAAATGAGACTGAATTAGCATTTATTTTAGCCTTGATTGCAATGTAAAAATAATAACATTAAGTACAAATTACTACACATCGCCTTTTAGATGTGTCAGGTCAGATACCCCAATCTCCGCTGTTCACCTATAGACAAGCCCCCGCTTGAACGGGAGGCACAATTTTGATTGCCCCCAGGACTTGGCACACCTGAGAGCTGAAGACTGTTGAAACTCTCTAAGGACCCCCTAGGGCCCAGGTGCCCAACCTGTTCAATGGCGGCCCCCCTCAGTCCTCCACTTGCGGCCCCCAAAACCTAACTGTTTTTGCATAGGAACTCACCTGTCCACCCCTGACAGGTCCTCACCAGGAATTTCTTAGAGTGGGAAGAGGAGGAGAGGCGATACACTAACGTGATAGGTGTACGTAAAAGCCAATCAGGGACCCAGATTGTGCCCGAGTTAGTCCCTCGCTTCTCCTCTTATCTAGTGTTGGGGGGGGGGGGATCAGCAGACTGGTGAGTGCCTATGATCCTACTATTCCACCGAAGAACAGGGGATAATTGTAGAATATATATTGCAGCACATATACTTTGAAGCAAAGGTTATGTGCCCCATAGATATCATCAGAGGCTTTGATGATATCTATGAGGCACATAACCTATGATGATATGGAACAAAATGTATGGTATATGGCACAAAATGTGCATTACCATGCTACAGTCTTCCCTAATCATTGAAGTATCATTTTTTTTTTATTTAAAAACATTGAACATAATGTCTTCTAGCTCTGCCTGTTGTAATTTTCCATTAAAACTGCTTATAGTATCGGTTAAAGATGTTATGTGCGGCCCTTTTGTGATCCCGAGGGCCGCACCTGTGGCCCTCCATATCAACTCAGTTGCCCACAACTGCCCTAGGGAGTGAGTACAGGAACAAGGGTAGATGCAAAAGTCCAGGTTCACAGCAGGGGTCATACACAGAGGATCAGTCCAACCAAATACGATATCCAAGGGTTAATCAGAGGAGAAGTCCAGAGACAAGCAGGAGTCATACACATATCAGTCCAACCAAACATGATATTCATGGGTTAACCCAGAGAGTAGTCTGAAAGCAAGCAGGGGTCATACACTATGTTATCTCTAGAGCTCACCAACTGATTGTTAGGAGGAACCCAGTAGTTCAGGGAACTGATGCTATCACAGGCAGGGCAGCCATGCACCATACAGGTTTATATAGGGAGGAGATGCCAGAGGCCTATTGACAGATGCAGTGCCACCTGTGTATGCATTCTAGCTCTGCAGAAGGTGGACACAAAAACCTGGCATTGATAAAGTAACTTAAGCTGTAGTGACGGGTGACAACACAAATTATGTTGATGCAGTCCACCTTGCTAGGCGGACTGCACGGCGGTGATGGAAGGAGAGGTGGGAGAGTGTGTGCGCCTGCCAATGCTGCCGCCAGCGTCCCACGACCCTGACAGGAACTTGATGGAAACTAGATGGAAAGGAATAAAAGATGTCCCAACATCTTTTCTACTGTATATGAAAAAGTAGTTATATTTAAAAAAATTTTGCAATTATTTTTTGCAACACACTTTCATCTATTTCAGAGTAAGCAGCAAGTTGGTAGCTCTTGGATATGTATTTTGTAGTTTATGGCGTAGGTTGTGTTGGAAGATCTATCAGCATTTACTGTTCGTAAATGTCCTGTAGAGAGCGCTGGCTGAGGCTGTGGTCTTGTCTCCCAATCCGCCCTGAAAATCATTGGGCTTGTTCCTGATCGCTCTAGTGGGAACAAGCCCATTGATTGCAACCTTCCGATATCCCAGGAAGACGGACCAGTTATTAAAACTGAAAAGACTTTGTGTAGATTACAGCAGGTGACTGTCATTCACTATAAACCTAAGTACTGCCAAGTCTCCGAAAAAGCCTTTGACCCAACGTTAGGTATACAGCTTCTCTTTATGTTTTCTTGAAGTGCCCGAGCTCCAACATTTCCTTTTTTATAAACATGTAACTTCTTAAATATACAGAGATGTGTTGTCGGCTTATACATGGATAGAAGCACATGACAGAGACACGGCGGTCCACAGAGTACGTTTTATGTAGCATTAGGAGGGAAGACTGAATCAAATCCTGTGTTCACATTTTGATCTATCTGTGAATTTTCATATCGATGTGTTATGCATGAGTTACCGTATAATTAATATTCTGTTTCCTTTCAACGGGCTACCTTGTAAACATTTGCTGTAAATATTTGCTACTGAGATTTACATCTATAAACTTGTACATCCTGCCCAGATTGCATAGCTCGCCTCCAGCAGTTCAAACCGCTGTAACTGTGTGTTCTCAGTGGAAACAACGAAGACACCTTGAATGGAATTCTACTGAGGATGATGTGATGACTCTTCTAGCGGGGACATGAAATGTAGTGTGACGCTTTGTACAGCATTACAGCGGCAGTATAAAGAAAACGTATAAGACGACTGGGTGTATAAGACGACCCCTAACTCTTCCAGTTAAAATATAGAGTTTGTGGTATGCTCGCCGTATAAGACTACCCCTTCCAACGCACACCCAATAAAAAAAAATAAAAATCAGATTTGCTTTCAATATGTTAATTTTCATTCTTATGACATGGGCAAACTACCTACAAGTCTGCCTACAAGTCACAGGAAATCCATCTGCAAATGTGCCGGCGCGTGTCATTTTTTTGTCCAGCTCAGGGAAACCGCAGTGGACCTCTGGCTTTACATATGTCTACTCTGACTTTTAATTCCCAGATCTCCAACAACCTTAAAAGTCCTATTTTTTTAAAGTAATTTACATTCCTAATTTCACACCCCTAACTGCAACCTTCCATATTAATGTTTACCTGCGGTTATCCAAAACACATGCATTGTATACATTTAACTTAAAGAATGTTGGCAATCAAAATGTCACATGATACAGTGATAAGGTGTTTTAATGTGTTTGAGCTGCAATACCAGTTTCAGCCACTGGAGCCACAGCCTTTAGTGAGCACGTCGGCTTCGTCTCACACATTGAGGAGGGAGAAAGGGAGGGTGGATAAGGGGGCGCTTCCGATAACCGACATGCAGACTACTCTGGCTCAGAAGTTTCAGCACTCGGCGTATAAGACGACCCCCGACTTTTGAGAAGATTTTCCTGGGTTCAAAAGTAGTCTTATACGCCAGAAAATACAGTAAATAAATGGGGAAAGGTAAAGTGAGCTTCCTCATCCACATGGGTGCCTTAAAAATAAAGCCCGGGTCAGAGAGAGTTACATTATTCACATGCCAAACCAAGGTAGGTTCATAGAGCCTGGCAGTTGTCCAAGGGGCCCAGGTACACCTCATTAAGGTGGCCATATACGTATAGATGGGCACATGAATGATGACCCGTTCGTGAGCAGCTTGATGATGTCATGATTATTATTATTATGATTTATTTATATAGCACCAACATATTACATAGAGTTGTACAAAACATTTGAGATAAGACAATACAAGATAACACACAGGAACAGGTTATGACACAGGAGGAGTAGAGGACCCTGACCCTGAACTTATAGGTTGGGGAACAAAGTATACAATAGGTGGGGTGGGTGATGACGTCACCACACAGTGTCCAAGGGCCTGTCGATTGGATAGGAATGGAGGGGCACCACTTTAGGTGCTCAATCCTAGTGCAATACTTTGGATGGAGACCCTGAGATTTGATCAGGGTTTACAGACATGTCCCTTACCTGTAGATTCCCGTGCAATTGATCAATTGAACGGAAATCAATGTGCACCACATGGGCACATCGATTCCCGTTCAATGGGGACCTCTGGGACCCGTTTTCCCCAGCTTGTTTCACGTGTGAATCACAACACACTACAAGCTGGAGAGAAATCCAGCTTACCTCACTCACACAGCAGGAGCTTCAGAATGAGGAGTGCTGGCTCCGCCCTCTTTACACTGACAGCAGACGGCTTAGCAGGAAGGAGGCAGGAGCCGGTGACATCCAATACTTTGCATGAAGTCTCCATGCAAAGTAATGGAGATTGAACAGGGTTTTCCAACATGTTTCAATCGAGTTTCTTCGAGTGGGCTCTATTGATCCCGCTCAAAGGAAAGCACAGAGCTTTGTAAACAGACTAGAGTACAGTCAGTCACCGTGAGCGCGCATGTTGATTGCTTGTACTAAAGCTAGCCATACACGTGTCGATTCCTGAGCGATCGATCGACGATCCGATCGATTCCGGTGAAGCCACAGGCGTCGATCGATCGACCATACAAGTCTGTGCCTACCACCTTAGGCCACCGATTCCTGGACGATTCTGTTACCAGTCGAACGATTCACAAATGTCAACTCCCCTTGATGTGTGCCCAATCGATCAGAAAACACCAACAGGTTGGTTCCCTGGCCGATCCGATTTGGGGGCCATGTCGATCGGTCGGAGACGATCGGTCAAGGTGGGCTGCACTCGATTCCTCGTCGATCGATCGACGTGCACACGCCTGGTGATCGATCGGCCAGGAATCGAGTGTGAAATCGACCTGTGTATGGCCACCTTTAGAGCAGTCTCCATGCAAAGCAATGGACATTGACCGTGATTTACAGTCATGTCCAATAACCCTGTCTTCGAGCGGGGTTGATTGATACTGCTCGAAGACACGGATGGCCTCTATAAACATGCACCAGTGAGATGGCCGTGAGTGTGCACAGCGCTCAAAGCAGCCATGGATCTGGCACATATCTATGCATTTATGGGCACCTTAAATCTAAACCTTAGCACTGTGGAGATAAAGACTGTACGTACGGCATTTATCTCAGCCAATGTCCACACCATGAGTAAAGCCTTGTAATTAGTACATGTTCCTTACGACTTGAGTGACACAGTCACTATAGATAAGGGAACAATTTTCCAATTTGAGGTAATTAAGGAATGCCTTGAATTTATGCTAATTTATAATACTTCTAATTGAAGATAATAAAACTATTTGCTAATAGAACACACGCACTATTAGCACTTTTCAGACTTCCTTTAAGTAGTTTAATTGCAGGAATTAGCAGGTCCCTTCTCCGAAGGAGTGCCGTCTTCTCAGAAACGTCTAACCACCTATATCATAATTATGTGCTGAGCATACAAAATAGGTTTTCATTCTAAATCTTTTCATACAATTATATAGACCTAAATGTATGAGATTCCTGTTATATTTAAATAGCAGGAGTGTCAAAGCATAGTTTATTTTTTTTAAAAGTAGAAAAATAAGAGTAGTGCAATCAATGTATTAATGTTGTTCATTCATGTCCCACCATCTACTAACATACTTTAAAAGTACTTTATAAGGAAATATAAAATCACACGCTGCCACTTTCCCCAAATTTATTTTCCATCCGGTAAGAACTCTAACTGCGTGTATCAATATTCAAATGCGGTGCGCTAGTCAAAAAAATTACTACTTATAAATACTTTTAAGAGAGAAACACGATCTCATGAGTGCACATTAAGCTTCTGCTCTGCTTTTAAAAGTATTTATTAGCACTTTATGAATAATTTTCACGGTCTTGCATTTGCCTCTGTACTGGATAAGCAAAAGTAATTCCACCATCCATTGCAGAATGAAAAAAACACATATAACTCCATTGTCTGTAGTCATGACTGGCCACCAACCAGCCTTGTTGCAGCCCCTTTACATGACATTACCATGCCAATGCTGGGCTGTGGTGATGTTGCCGTTAGCCAATAGAGATGGTCGAGTTTTTTTCTTCCAAAATTTGACCATTTCGACGATTTCAAGTTAATTGCAAAGCCCCTGAACATGATATCATCACCAAACTTGCTGGGGATATACAAAAGGGTTGGGGGTATACTACAAACAATTTTTTGTCTTTAACACAAATAGTTTTTGCACAAATTTAGTTCAAAGTCAAGTCAAAATTTCGAAAATCGAAATTTCGACATTAATTTTGAACTTAATTTATGCAAACACTTCATGTGCTAGAGCAAGACTTTTTTTTAAATGTTCCCACAGCCTTTCTCTACACCTCCAGCAATTTTGGTGATGACACCATGTTCAGGGGCTTTGAAATCAGCTCACAAAGTTAGCAAGTCGTAAAATTCGACCATCTCTATTAGCCAATGGAAAAGTGTCCATATAGAGGTATATTTGAGCTTGAAATAGGACAGTCTCACTCATGCAATACCTAAATTCTTGTGTCATGTGACCCTGAATATAAACAAGGGTATTAGGTGGTGGCTCAGGTTAGCACTCTGGCCAAGCAGTGCTAGGGTTTCAGGTTTAAATCCCGGCCTGGGCATTATGTGTAAGGAGTTTGCATGTTGTCCCTGTGTCTGCGTCGGTTTTTGCTCTGGGTACTCTGGTTTCCTACCACACCCCTAAAGACATGCGGTAGGTTAATTGGCTTGCCCTACAAAGATTCTCCTATGGTAGTTACATGTGACCTATTACTGTGTTAGTTACATATACATGAATATGATAGGGACATTAGATTGTGAGCTCCTCTGAGAGACAGTTAGTTATATGACTATATATGCTCTGTAAAGCGCTGCCTAATATGTCAACGCTATATAAATACAAGATAATAATATCATGTAAAATAATTTGGGCATTGACTAGGTAGTCAGCATGGTGGGATTAGCTATAAGGGCAATCCTTAGTTCCTTAGCTATATAGTAGTGATCCAGTTAGCTATTTTTATAATATATCTATAAATTACATATTTATTAACCTCCCTGGCAGTTCACTGAGGTGCAGATTTCTGTACCAAAAGTGATACAGTGTTTTGCCTTTCCGCCCCCATCGGCGTCACCGATGACGCCCATGGGGGCGGAAAGGCTCTGTGGCCAGAGAGCCAGCGGTTGCGCCTTCCGGCACGGGCGCAGTTTGATTCACGATCAGACTGCCCCAGTACTTGCTTCGGGCGTAACGCTAGGGATGTTAAACCGGCCATAGACGCTATGCTTGGCGGGCATTTATCAAACAATTGACCGCAGCATGATGACATCATCATGCCATGGTCAATCGTTCGACATACACCATTTGCGTTTCGACAACCGATACTTTGGATGGGGACCCTTGTCCACATTCAAAGTATTGGCGATCATCCAGAGAAAAACGTTTGTTCTCTGGCTGATCAAAGTTTTGTGCGAGTACGAACGGTTGCTCCAGGTGGGCGCGTTCATTTTGCGATTTATCACCAAGCGATCACCCCGAATGCGCATGGTGATCATTCGTAAAATCGGCCACAGATTGAAGTGCTATGGTCGGCTTTAGAGGAACAGAAAATGTTTTTTTTTTTTTTATAAGTTTACGTTTGTTTTCTTATCTTTTGATTTGGATAAAACATGTATAAAACATTATCCAATCCAATCAAAATAAAAAACAAATGTAAACTAATGAGAAAAAAAAAATCTAAGAAAAAAAAGTACATTTCCTGTACCTTTAACCCTCTGGGCGGTTTGAGGTTTTCGCGCCATTTTTTATGGCACGAAAACCTCATGTCACCGGCAATCGGGCGGAGTACACTGTACTCCGCCGTGCTTGCCGGCTCTCCGCCCAGCTCTCTGCACGTCTCCGACGTCAAATAGATGCGGGCGGCATGTGGAGAGGAGAGCGGCGCCCCCTCCATTAACATGGAGGTCTATGGCGCTGCCCCCCCCCCTTTGGCGTCACAGATGACGCCAAAAACACGGGGCCGGAAGGGCTCCGTGTGTTGGCGGCTCTTCTACAGAGCCGCCGGCACAGAGGGAGACGGCGGTTTTGCCCGATCCCGGAACTGAGTTCGGGCAAACCGCTAGGGAGGTTAAATTTTAAATCTCCCGCCCGGGCTGTGACGTCATCGGCACACGAGTGCCGATCATGGAAATAGCCAGAGAGATCAGCTATTTCGGGAGGCACTCGGGTCTCTGTGCCAGAAGTGAATCCAGCTGCAGAAACGCTCCCGCTGATCGTTTCTGCTAGCTGGATCC
The DNA here is from genome assembly GCA_036250615.1 of Ptychadena robeensis. Lineage (NCBI taxonomy): Eukaryota > Metazoa > Chordata > Amphibia > Anura > Ptychadenidae > Ptychadena > Ptychadena robeensis. The sequence goes on along the minus strand of CM070035.1, from coordinate 21,710,266 downwards.
ACTTTAGAACTGGATTAGAGAAAGACATTTATCTGCTCCAGTTCAAAAGAAAAAAAAATATTCAAAAAACGAATAAAATAAAATTTTCTTTAAGCCCGGGTCCCGCCTCCGTGACGTCACTCAGGAACCCGGGAGAAGCCTGTGAGGACGTCGCTGGAGGAGGCGGCAGCTGGTCAGGTGAGCTCCCGCGCCGTGCCCGAAGCCAGTTCAGGTGCATCGATAGTTGCAGTATCCTTGTGCTCGAACTGGCTTTGGGTGTATCGCTAGGGAGGTTAACCTCACGCATGTCTGTATGGTACATATGATTCCTTCTACAGCAAATGTTCAGTGAATTGTCAACTTTTAAATATGTCACTAACTGTGTCTATATATTGAAAGCTTGAAGTACAAATAGAATAGGTTGGTAGGCTATGCAAATGTTGCAGGGTACATAGTCAGTAGTGATGAGTAGCACAGGCAATATTCATATTCGCAATTCAATATCGCAATAGTTTTGCCTAGTATTCATAATAAATTAGTGACCTCCAGTCATTAGCTTCATTGTGCAAATTGGCACTTGTACAAGCACATATTGTGAATGCAATACACAGTAGTTCCTGGAACTGATGTAAAAAAAAATCTATATTATTTGCAATTACTAAAGGTGGCCATAGACGGCTGATTTCAGTGCCGATCGACCGCCATGTGTGCTTGAGTCCAAATAAATAATTAAAGTAAATGCCAGCACAAGTGTTGGCCAAAACTCGGCCAGGTCCATCTGAAACAGGCGGACCGGACTTTTAAAGAAGTCTGACGTCTGCCTGTTCGTGGACAGATTCAAATTGCTCACCTCTCAGTGTGGAATTTGAATCGGGAAAACCGAAAGTGACGTCAGTGACATCACATCCAGTACCTGGAACGCATAGTTACTGGTTCCGATTGCCGGATGTGACGTCACTGATGTCACTTCCGGTATTCAGAGCCGGCTTTTCAATAGAAGAGTGGTTCTCTACCCGGTCTTCTAGTGAAAAGATTCTTCCACTGGCAGGATCTTACTGCTCCTGATCCTGCCGGAGGATAGATGGTAAGCTCCTTCTCGCCGACGAACGGGGAAAGTCGAACACTCGTACTGCTTGCTGGCTAGAAGGAGTGTGAACATAACTAGCTAGCACGCAAACAGATTCTCGGCAGCCATGTGTGATGACGTCATCATGTGCTGTTGATCTGCAGTAAAATCTGCATGAACTCGAAGCGTCTATGGCCAGCTTTAGATATAACACTATATTCAAGATCTTCGCCGATATTCTGCAGTCAGTTAGAATATTCACAATCCACACTAATGGTCAGATGTGGACAAAGGTCAAGGAGCATGCCTACGACAGCTGTTAATGGTCACAATCCAACCCCTTAAGATTGTTGATCAAAGATGGTATAATTGGAAATATATTTAGAGTAGGTGCTCATGAGTGTGTCATGTGGCCACCTGCCTGGTTCTTCCTCTCAGCACCCAGTATAGTCCCCCATACACGTTCCGATTATTCTCCCGACCGATTTTTCGTCCGATCCTGTCACCCGATTTTCACCTAAAATGTTATGGCTGGTCGGTCGGCTGGCACGAAAAATCGGAATTCGAATTATCACCGATCCATCAGCCCGACCCTATTTATTAACAGCAGATCGACCAAAAATTTACGGACAGGTCCGAATCGGTCTCGATCGATGTTTCGGCCGATTTTGAGAAATCGGGATCGGTCGGGTACATAATTCCGAATCCGATTAATCTCCCGATCGATTAATCTCCTGACCACATTGGTCGGTCGGGCAAAATTCGTACGAAAAATCGGAACGTGTATGGGGGGCTTAAGAGATGCAATATTCCTGTATCATTGACTCCCTAATGTCTAGGGGTACTTCCTTCTCTGGGTTTACTTGTGGGGAAATAGCACACCTGCCAGGTATTTATTGTATGTCCTCCTTTATCCCTGTAGTAGATGTTCCCGAACTCCATTGTCAGTAAAAAAGGAAGTGATGCTAATTCTCTTTTAGAGAATCCTATACCAAAATAAAAACATATAGAAGGTGTTATCCTTTCCTACTCTATCCAAAGTTTTTGATGTACGCTTTCTGACATCTATTTGTTTCCTTGTGCTGGGTTACTGGATGACAGTTGCATGTCAAAATTAAAAGCAGATCATTTTCATATATTTCAGTGCCTGCCAAAAACAGCTTTTTCTGTGTCATTGTAACACTAGCTAAAGAACACAAGTTGCCAGAAAATGTTTTAGGAAATTGCTAGCTGCAATAAGGAGAAGAAACTCCCTGAACTTCGATGTTCTCATTGATGACTGACAGCCAGGTCACCATGGGCATGTCAAGGAAAATACTTTTCTATACAATGTCATCATCCTGTACTATTTCTGATGATCAAGTAAGTGCATTATAAAAGGTCATAAATTTACGAAAATAATAACTAAAAGTCAGTCTAACCAGACCTTAGCTAGAGAGTTGTCATAAATAAACTCCTTTTCATGCAACTGAACTTCACTCAGACATAAAACACACAAATGAATGCAGTTCTGAATGTATTAACCGCTGTGGCTTGGGGTTCATTCTGATGACCAATAGCAGTCACTAGAGATGGTCGCATTTTTCGACTTGCTAACTTTGTGAGATGATTGCAAAGCCCCTGAACATGGTATCATCACTAGTGTTGAGCAGCATATGGTATATTTGAATTAGCGTAATTTCGCGAATATACAAAGAAATATTCTAAATTCATAAAATTCGATTCCTCTGTATTCTGTTGCCTTACATTGCGCATGCCCGTGCGCAATCATTCCCAAAGATTCGCAATGCATCTTTACAGCTTCTCTTCCTCAGTCTGTGATCTTAGCCAGTACGAGCGAAGTGTGTATTGTGCATATCCATTTTTTCGCATTCGCAATGCGCACACATATGCGCAATATATACCGGTAAAAAACTGTTGAAGCATAATATGACGAATATCCGCCATTGGGAATATCTGCGCGCACATTCACAAAATATTGCGAATTCTTGAATGGTGGATATTTCGAATATTCTCCAATTTCGAATATTTTCGCTCAACACTAATCATCACCAAAATTGCTGGAGATGTAGAGAATGGTTGTAGAAACGTTTGAAAAAAAAACAGTTTTGCTTTAGCACATGTAGTTTTTGCATGAATAAACTTCAAAAACAAAGTCAAAATTCAGATTTTCAATATTTCGACTTGCTTTTGTGCAATTGTGCAACAACTATTTCTGTTAGAGACATACTTTTATTTTGTAGTATACCCCCAACCCTTCTCTACATCTCCAGCTATTTTGATGATGATACCATGCTCAGAGGCTTTGCAATCAGCTCACAAAGTTAGCAAGGGACAAGGGACTTATAGTCACCCCAAACCACACTGGATTGCTTACCTGACCAGGTGATCCAGTCCTCCAGCAATGTCCGTCTTCCTTTTTCTGTATGCACATCTCCAGCATCAGTGATGGTGCCAGGGACATGTGGCTGCCCATGGTGTTTGCTTGTAATTGCAACCAGCCATAGGTTTTCCAACCCCTTGCATCATAAATGAAGACAGAGAGATGGGGCATGACCAGGTGGGAAATGTAAACACAATACATTGCAATCTGTTACAATTTCCCATATCACTTCCAAAAAATAACCATACTACCAGAGAGAGTCACCAATAAATGTATATTATAAATGCAGTGAAGGTGCCTAACTGTGACAAGTGTTCATTATGAATATTCTAATTTTTATATCGCCACTTCAAGAATTCGTGAAGATCTCGAATGTAGTGCTTTATCTTCGCAATCACGAATATGCAAAATTTTTTACAGCAGTGCCCAGAGCCACCATGCATTGTATTTGTAGTATGCGCATGTACAAGTGCCAGTTTGTGCAATTAACCTCCCTAGCACACTGCTGAGGCCCAGATTTCTGTACCAGAAGCGCACCATAGACTTAGGCTTGTAACTTCCAAAAATCTGTCCGTACAAGGGTCTAATAGACATCCTGTATATAATAATGTTTGAAACACACAATTATTATAAAAAAAAGTACATAAAAAAATTATGAAATGTATCATTTGAATGCTTAAATCTCTTGAATACTTATTTGGTATGAAAGATTTCAAAACAGTATTTATTGATTTCAAAACAGTATTTATGTTTGTTTATAATAACATTTTTATTTTGTTTTTGTTTTGTTTTGTTTTGAATTGTATTGGATACAGTTATCACTGTATCCAATACAAAGGCATTCTCTGAAAGGGTTAACTTTAAAGATCACATCTGGAATGACAATGGGGGTGATATTCCAGGTGTGCTCTTTAAAGATATCCCAATTTTCATATGAATATCCCAATTTGCACACGAATGTCCCGCGGCATAAATTAAGTTCAAAGTCAAGTCAAAAATTTGAAAATTGGAATGTCAACTTAGATTTTGAACTTAATTTATGCAAAAACTACATGTACTAGAGCAAAATGTTGTTTTTGCAAACGCTCCCACAACCCTTCTCTACATCTCCAGCAAGTTTGGTGATGATACAATGTTAAGAGGCTTTGCAATCAGCTCACAAAGTTAGCAAGTCGAAAAATTCGACCATCTCTAGTAATAATTAGTGTTGAGCGAGAATTTTTGAAATTCGAATATATTCGACAAACATCCGACATTCAAGAATTCGCAATATTTCGCGAATGTGCACTCGGATATTCACAATGGTGGATATTCGTCATATTAAGCTTCAACATTGTTAACCGGCATACATCGCGTATATTTGTGCGCATTGGGAATGGCTATGCGCAATACGAACAGTGCTCGTACTGGCTGAGATCACAGAATGAAGAAGAGAAGTTGGAAGCTGTATAATCAAATATATTCACATAATTACGTGAATTCTAATATACCATATGCCACTCAACACTAGTAATGATGACTAGATCACAAATATTAGGCAAACAATGCGATATTTTGCGAACACATATATGAATATTGCTTGCGCTTCTCATCACTAGCTGTGACCCCGATATTTGTATCTTCTCATTTCACTTTCTATTAAAAGGCTGGGAAGGGACAAAACCTGTATGTGTTACTTAACTGCAACAAGTCAGGTCTCCTGTCCTGCAACAGAGAACTATGCTATGTGGTAAAACTGTATAATTATCAAGCTGGGACGGACAGAAATGCAAACTGAGCTGTTAGAATCACTCAGGAGCCAGGTGGGGCCTTATCACTAGAGAGAAATTGTTCCTGATTGAATTTCGATCAGATTGCGAATTTTATACTTTTTATGCAAATATTTGACTGGGAAATTTAAATCTTAAAAATTTAAACTCACATTTATACACAAAACTTAGAAAGATAAGGGCCTGAGCAAAGATTGCAGAGTAAAATTGGGTCAGTATGAGGGGTGTGTGTTTATGTTGCGTGTAGGTGTGCAGCTCTCAAAATGGAGGAGTGTGGCCCCCTGTAACAGACAAATAGGAACAAGGACATGAGGCGCACAACCTAGTACAACAAGGTAGGGTACTGTAAATGGTTAAATAACATGTAATGGAATAAAATAAAACAAAACAACAGACAAGATACTCACAATAAAGGAGGTTTACAAGGATTGATATCTCAGGACCATGTACTTTCCAAGATGACCTCACTTCCTGGTTGGGGATGAGATCACTTCCTGCTTACAGATGCTGGTGGGCTGAACAGGAACAATGGGACGCGTTTTGAGCAGAGGCTCTTCTTCAACCATATGTCTGTTGTTTTGTTTATTTTATTCCATTCCATGTTATTTAACCATTTACAGTACCTAACTTTGTTGTACTAGGTTGTGCGCCTCGTGTCCTTGTTCTTATACACAAAACTTAAAAGTTTCTATTTACAACTAATCAGTTTTAAAATTAGCCTTCAGTTTGCATGTGGTAGTGTTGATGGTGAATATTCCAATCACATTAATGGGCTTTGCTACATATAAACCTTCTTAAGGCCGCCATACACCTTACAAACTTACCATACAATTTCTGTACAATCCACTTGTCAACTACCAAAACCATGTAATATGAGGACCTTTCTAAACCTTCCAATCACTATGTATTC
>CM070035.1:21691098-21704059 GCA_036250615.1 Ptychadena robeensis | reverse complement strand
TGGGGGGGGGGGGGCTTTAGATATAAGTCTAGGGAAGGTTTTTTAAATATATGGGATGTCCATCAGCCTACTGGTTCTGGATAGAGATGGTCGAAATGAATAAAATTTGATTCTACTTAAATTTCGAGTTTCCCAATCGAATTTCGATTCGACTGCGAAATTTCGACTTTTTTCAAGTCGAAATTTCTAAAGTCGAAAATTCGCATAATGCCAAAAATTCGCATAAAACACTCAAAAGTTTGCATAAAGCCTAAAATTTGCATAAGGTTAAAAATTCACATAGGGTGGAAATTAGGATTTGCTGTATGAGCTATTATAGAAGAATCAGTGTACATAGTAGCAGAGCTTTACAATCAGAGCTGAGATTTAAACCCAATTTATACACAAACTTGACATGTTAGAGCAAAACTTATTGTTTTTAAATGTTTCCCCGACCCTTCTCTACAACTCCAGCAATGTCCCCCCAACCCTTCTCTACAACTGCAGCAATTTTTGTGAGGATACCATTTTCAGAGGCTTTGCAATAAGCTGACAAAGTTAGCTAGCACCATGCGAATTTCCGCCAATGCGAATTTTCCAATCACTACTGCATGCGAAATAGCGGCACGGCAAATCAAAAGCAAAGTTCTTTTCTAAGTTGAAATTTCGATTTCAGTCGAAATATCAGGCTGATTTTCGAGTTTTTCGGCGAAAAGTCGAAATGACCCCATCAAAATTCGACTATGCGAATTTCCGGCGAAAAAGTCTAAATTTCTACTTAAAAATTCGCACTGCAAATTTTTCGGCCATCCCTAGTTCTGGATAACTGTGCCGCCAATGGAGTCAAATCAAGGAATAAAATGTGTGCATGATTATCTGGGTCAAAGCATAATGTGAAAGAAAACCTGGTTTAGTTCCTGTTGAAGTATATAATTCCTGTCATTCCATAATGATGTATTAATCAATAAAGCTGGTCTATTCCACTGATCCAAATTACCATTCAATATAATTGGATGAGAAGAAAACTGAGTGAAATGTTTCCAATTGTAAATTTCTGACTGAAAGTACCAAAGTTTTGTATATGAATGGTTGATTATATATTTAATATATTATAAATATAGAATTCTAATCACCTTCAATCCAAGAATGACTGGAGAGATGGAATATTGTGAACCTTACCAGTCCTTTGGACCCCCTTACCACAGGCCATCCTGAATCAGATGTGCAACCAAGCCTAGAGCCCCCCATTCGCGCTTAGATATGTCCGTAATTCTTAGATCTAATACTTTGGATGGGGACCAGTGTCCAATATGGGTATGTCTCCTCAGCTCCATCGGCCCTGCGCATTTCTTTGCCAGGGAGCAGCAGCGCCTCTTCTAGCTGCTTGGGCCCTGACAGGGGACCCGATGGACATATCCGAAGTGCTGGCAAATAAAGGGTGAGCGGTTGATTTTGACCAGATTTATCGGACGATTGACGACACGTGCAAAGCATCTGAACAAGGTATCATGACTAAAACTGCTGGAGATGTAGAGTTGCAATATTACACAAAAAGTATTGCTCTAGCACATTTGGGTTTTGCATAAATCTGACATTGTCAGCTGAAAGCCCATGAACATGCTATCATCACCACAATTGCTGGAGATATAGTGAAGGGCTGTGGAAACATTTGTATTGACATAATTCATTTTTGCATTATTTAAGTGAAAAGTTAAAGTCGAAAGTTTAACTTGACTTTGAACTTTATTTATGCAACAATCATTTATGGTAGAGCAATACTTTATTTTAATGTTGTAGTATACCCTGGACCTCTACATCTCCAGCAAGTTTGGTGATGATATCATGCTCAGAGTATCAAGACATTAATGATGGCCGCGTGGCTGACAGTTCGGGCGCGAACATGCATGTTCACCCTCCTTCTTGCCGGCGAGCAGTAGGGGCGTTCGACCCAGCCTCGTTCGCCAGCAACAAGGAGCTCACTATACTTCCTCCGGCAGGATCAGCGAAATCCCGCCAGAAGAAGAATCTTTTCACTAGAAGATTGGGCATGAAGCCGGTCTAGTGAGCAGCCAGCTTGTAAACCCGGAAGTGACGTCACATCCTGCTAACGCAACCAGGAACTATGAGTTTCAGGTACAAATGTGACATCACTGAAGTTACATCCAGTGAACAGGCGGACGACGGACTTCTTTAAAAGTCCGATCCGCCCGTTCGCGGGCGGATCTGGCTGAAGTTCGGCCATCACTGCTAGGCATCATGTTCAGGGTATCGTAGCTTGTATTTGGGTCAGCCTATACTCAAGTATATACAAATGTAGATGATAGTATTATGTCCAGGAGCTTTGCACTTAACTCACAGTCAGCAAGTTTACATTTCGACCACCTCCTCAACTTTCTGTTATTTTTGTTTCTTTTATCTATTACTAGTAGCCACTTGTATATACTGTAAAGTGTATGAACATGACAGTAAAGTGAAGGATCTATAAAAGCGTACTTTGACTGTTTTTCGATGACAGGAGCAGACAAGAGTGAATGATTATATGAAAAAGTCTGATTCCGATGTTTGAGAACTGAACAACCCCTTTAGGTGAGATCCAAGAAAACTGCAATGTCTGTCCAAATGATGGCGAAGACTTTGTTCTTGAGTACATTGAGATAAAGTCAGAGAAAACATGGCTGTTCTTTTTGTATCGCAGATAAATTATTCTTGAAATCTATTAAGCCCGACGGTGAAATGTTGATGCTCTGACACACGAGGAAACAAAACACGTATCTTCCAATGCATTCTAAAGGAAAACACAAACCATTTTGAATGTTTATTTGATTAAACAAGGGATATCTTTGTGCTGTCAGAGAGACCTTTTCTTCAATCGACAGTGCAGCTTATTTTGTATTCATTTGACAAGGTTTATAAACATTGCTGGACTGATTATCTTATTCTGAGTGCATTATGGTTTATATTACACAAAATCCTGCTGAGAGACTAAACAAAATGAGTGCCTGGGAACATGACAAGGGTAACCAAAAGGAGAAAATCACAATCAGGTAAATTGACCAGTAATGCTCTAAATGTATCTCTGTCCTTCAACAGAATTCTTACATGAACTGGCTGTGTACGAAAACTAGTAGATCGAGGTGAATATTTAGGATTTATATGTAAAAACCATGACACTGTATTGCGTCCACTGTCAATAGAGATGGTCAATTTTGTTTTTAAAAAAATGGTCATTTTTGAGTTAATTGCAAAGCTCCTGAGCATGGTATCATCACCAAACATGCTGGAGATGTAGAGAAGGGTTGGGGGTATAGTACGAAAAAAATGATTGTTCTAACACCAATTGTTTTTGCATAAATTAGGTTGAAAATCAGGTAAAGATTTGGAAAGTCGAAATTTTGACTTTGATTTTGAACTTCATTTATGCAGAAATTTCATGTGCTAGAGCAACACTTTTTTTTACAATGTTCCCACAACCATTCTCTATATCTTCAGCAATTTTAGTGATAACTAGAGATGGTCACATTTTTCGAGTTGCTAATTTTGTGAGCTGATTGCAAACATGGTATCATCACCAAAATTGGAGATGTAGAGAAGGGTTGTGGGAACATTTGAAAAAAAAAAGATTAGCTCTAGCAGGTGTAGTTTTTACATAAATTAAGTTAAAAAACAAAGTCGAATTTAGACTTTGAACCTAATTTGTGCAAAAACTATTTGTGTTAGAGACATACTTTTTTCATTGGCGTTTGGTGATGATACCTTGTTCAGGGGCTTTGCAATTAACTCAAAATCGTCGAATTTTGTAAATTACCATTGCAATCAGTTCACATAGTCAGCTAGTCAAAAGCTAGCCATACACGTGTCGGATTCCATGTCCAATCGATTCATCATCCGATCGATTCCGGCGATTCTGCCGGGAATCGCAGGTGTGATCAATCGGCCAATTAAGAGTATCTATCGCAGCATACCACCTTGTCCGAGCGGATTCCGGCACGATTCCGTGTGCGATTCCACCTCCGATTCCACCTCACAAATGGCAACTCCCCCTGATCCGGGCAGAATCGGATGAGAAAGACCAACATGTTGGTTCTCCGTCGGATCCGATTCTGGGCCCCTGAACGATCGGACCTGATCGACCGGACAAGGTGGGCTGCATGCGATTCCGGCACGATCGTTTCGCGTGAACGCGCCCGGAATAGATCGTGCCGGAATCCGGTGCGAATCCGACACGTGTATGGGGGCCTAAAAATTTTTACCATCTCTAACTGTCCCTTGGGATTGCCGCGTGGGTAAGTACCTTACGGGCACAAGTTATTAGATCGTCTAATTTATCACCGTTTCTGTCAAAATGCATCTTGGTTATATCTGAATCATACCAAATATTGGCCATGGTGAATTATGTAATGCTAATATTAGATTGTAGAGCTAGGAAGCTATCGCATCTCGTTTGGGTTAGTTTTTTTGGGCAACTGCCACTTGTGACCCCCTCACTTGGATTTTAAGCTAGCCATACACATATAGATTCTTCTTTGATCATTGAACTATCAGTCATAACAAGTTTACTTCACCACTCCGAACAATTGTTTACCGTTCGTTTGGGGAATCCATGCGCGCCACTTTGGGAAATCGATCCTTGCCCAATTCTTTGGATGGGGAAAAACAGTTTGCATATGTGCCTCCCACTTGTTCCTACACCGTTCACCTGATTTGGATGTAAATACCCTCAAATTAAATCTGACAGCATGAAGTCAATGCTCGTTGCGCTTGTTTCATTCCAAATCCATTGTGGTGGTGTATAGAGCCAAAAAGGTTAGAATTGTGTCAATGTCCCAATATTTATGAACCTAAAAATATATAACAACAATCTCATGAGTTGATGGGTGGTGCCTGAACTCTATTCTGTACTAAGATCTTCTGTAAGCCAGTGGTTCACAACCTTTTTAGATCCGTTCCCCCAGAAGGGACGTCACAAAGTGTTGCTTCCTGTATTTGGAATGCCATTGTGCACATTGAGTCTCCCTTCTGTGTTCCAAATACCAGAAGTGACACGCCGCGACATCACTTCTGACACAACCAGGTAACTGTAATGTCTCCTCCCTTATATTGTTTCACCTCTTGTGCAAATGATGTTCGGGGTGGGAAGTGAGGAAGGAGAGTTAATTCCTGCTTGCAACTTCTCACCCTGCTTCTAACCATGCTTTCAGTGAACTCGGCGACCTCTGTGAAATGGTTGTTTGGCCCCCAAGGGTTTCCCGAACCAAAGATTGAGAACCACTGTTGTAAGTGATGAGAAGACTTTAGCCCCCAAATTTACCCCCTAAATTACTCACCCAGTAGTTTTATTGGTGGTTAAATCTTGTCAGGAATTACATTTCAGTCAATGAAAATATTTGGGGTAAGGCTAAGTTTAGACTGTCAGTTCCCAAGTTGCTTTCAGCTTGAGAACCGACATTGCGCTCCCGCAGCTGCAGGAAAAATGACTCCCTGTGATCGGCTGCAAAACAGTGCAGGCGATTACAGGGCATCTAATTAAGAACCCCATAGAGGCCCTATGGGACGGCAGCCGGAAAAACCGACCGGCAGATGCCTAATGTGGCGTCCGCTGGTTGGTCACGTTAAAGGGTCGTTTACCTGGCAGTAAAATACCACCAGTGTAAATGTACCCTAAGTCAACGCCAACCTAAGTCAACGCCAGTGTAAATGTACCCTAAGTCAACGCCTAACCCAAATTAATGTCACGATAGGGATTTAGAACATGTCAGGTTATCCTATAGCATAATGGTGACTTAAGGTACCCATACACGTTGCGATTTTTCACGGACCGATGCGATATTCGATTTAGATTTTGAGGCCCGATTTTTGCTTTAGTGCTATTTTTAAAAGTCGGTCGGTAGGCGATTAATAGGAGGCTGAAAAATCGTGCTTCGATTTTTCGGCCTCCTATAAGTCGCCTACCGACCGATTGGCTGGTTGGATCGGAAATCTTTTATAGGTCTCTTTTAAATGTGGCGGACCGACCGAAAATTACGGGCATCATCATTCAGGACCCGGACGACTTTTCGGACGATTTTTCTAAAAACAGCATCGGTCGGACTACATTTGCATGTTACGAATCCCGAACGATCAACCTACCCGACCAACTGGATCAGTCGGAAGGGTTAAAATCGCACAAAATATCGCAACGTGTATGGGTACCGTGACTGAGGTGTATTATGTTTGAAAATTCCATAAAGCTGGTAAAATGTGTTAACAGTGGTCATACTGTGATGTCACCAATTTAGTAGAACAAAATATAATTTGTCCTCAGGACATCTTTGGTCAGTATAAAATTATATATAGGGTGTGGATAAAGGCCTGCGATTCCCAGCAGTATTACTTCTCACTCTCCACTTCCTTATCTGTACCTTTCTATTGCTTCCTTACCCTCGCTCCTTTCCCTTCTTCTTTTCGTACTTACGTTAGGTCCTTTTTCTCCTTCCTTGCATCTCTACTCTCCCCCTTTGATTTAACTTCTTTTCCTGTCAAACCTCCTTATTTCTCTGATTACTCCTCCTCTATTCCTTCTTTCCTCTTATTTCATCCCATTTCCTTCTTTCCTGTTTACATGTTTGTCCCAGCAGGTTACTCCAATCATGGACTCTTTTCCAGCTGGGACAACAGTTCTTGTTTAGCTTCAGCCATTTGATCTCTAGCGTTACAGTACGACTATCATATTTCTCTAGAGTAAATTCCTCTATAGTCAAATGATATGCTCTTGACCTCGGATCCTAAATGCAAAGGATTTTGTGTTTGGAAATAATCAAAGAGAAAACTTTCTAGAAAGCATTGTAGATGAAAAACTTTTTTCATTAGGTTGCTAGTGGCAAACTACAAGACAAAGTACTCTTACCCATCCCTTGCTTAGTCTTCTCACAAAAATATTATTATTAATTTTTATTAATAGTGCCAACATACATAATTACACAGCGTTATATATTAAATTAGAGATGCAACACAAAATAACATGCAGATACAGGTTATAACACAAGGTGAGTGTACGGTGTACAATAGGTGGGGGGGGGGGATTGGCATGGTGGTGATAGGAATGAGACGATGGGTAGGCCAGACTGAAGAGTTGGATTTTCAGGGCTTTTTTGAAAGTGTTAAAAGTAGGTTCAAGTATAATGGGATGAGTGAGAGTGTTCCAGAGAGTAGGAGCAGCCCTAGATAAGATAAGCTGTGATAAGATGTGATGATGTTATAAGTAGGGATGTCATTAGTAGGTCAGTGGAGGGGGCAGTTAGGGGTATATTTATGTACCAGTAAAGAGTGGACACCAATATCCTGCTGTGATGTTTACAATCTCTAGATTAAACTTTTGACCCCAAAAAACTAATATGGGATCATTACCCAAACCACTTAAGTCGCAAAAGATGTCCCTGAAGAAGTCTAGTAGACCCCATTGTGTAAGCATTCGGAACTTAGGATGAGAAGAGCAGCTGGTTTGATTAATAAGTGGTATGTCTAATTTTAACAGTAGATTGTGATCTTTCAAGATGTGCCCAAGACAGAATGGTGTTAATATATTTCCCTTGTTCATGTATCTCTTTAAGCGTGCAAACTTATTCCACAAATAGAGCTTGAATACTCGCATTGCAAATATATTCAAGGAATATCGGCTTTTCAAGAATTAGAATATTTGCGATATTATGCATTGAGAATCTTATGCCCATGCATTGCCATTTTATATTCGCAATGGAAAAATACATAGCACATGTGATCATTAATTTTGAAGGTAATCGCAATTCATGGCAATACACTCAAATTGCGAATATTAGCAAATATTGAATCAAATATTAGTAGAATTATTCGCAAAATAATATTCAAATATTGCCTATGCGCTCATCACTATGCACAAATGATTTTCAGCTTATAGTTGCCCAATTACAGCATAATAACAGAAAGAACAGACATTTTGGGTGCAAGGCGGACAGTTCGGCTGCGAACATGGATGTTTGCCCTCCTTCAAGCCGGCGAGCAGTACGGGTGTTCGCCGGCGAGAAGGAGCTCTCTTTTCTTCCTCCGGCAGGATCAGGAGCAGTAAGATCCTGCCAGAGGAAGAATCTGTTCACTAGAAGACCGGACATTAAGCCAGTCTCCTAGTGAAAAGCCGTCTCGAGAACAGGAAGTGACGTCAGTGACGTCACATCCGGCTATTGTAACCAGGAACTATGCGTTCCAGGTACCGGATGTGACGTCTAGAGGCGGGGAATTTGAAGTTTGAAGTTCGGCCATCACTAATGGCTATACCTGAGCTTGGAGCCACTGTGTAAGGTGTTGCTTTAGGAATAATAAAAATATCTGTCTGTGAGGCTGATGCCAATTGATGTTTTATGGGGACTGTCCTTTAATAACAAACTATATAAATGACAGAATACTTGCATACAATCAAATGTCAGTGCATTCCATGGACTTTTGGAGGTTTACCTGATTTATATTACATATATCCTGATTGATCTTTTTACCTGACGGGGACACTGCTCGGTAGGTGAATTGGGCCTGATTCATGATTAATAGCAGTGACATCTCAGCCAATCACTTTCACTTCCTTTTCTTTAAAAACAACACATAGAAGAAGTCTACCACTCGCTTCTTCTGCCTAACTGTTGGTTGACTTTGGAGTTATTAAAAAAAACCTAAATGCTATCACTGAAATTGCTGTATATGTAGGGTAGGGTTGTGGACACATTCCAAAATCAAATAAGTATTGCTCTAGCTCATGTCGTTTTTGCATAAATTCAACGTATTCTTTAAAATGTTATACCTTTTCAAGTAGAAATTTCAAGTTAACTTAATACTTTTTTGTAATGTTCCCAAAACCCCTTTCTGCATTTATTTTGTTGCTGATACAGCGTTAGGGGCTTTGCAGTTAACTCAGAAATAAACTCTACTGAATAAGTCTCAATTCACAAGGACATGAGTGGCTTTCTTCCACATGAATAACAACCACCTCTGTTTGGTGTTTAACCTAAATTCCTAGGTGTCTTAAACCCTTCCCAACTGAAGTCTAATGGTGTTTTTAAGTCTAGTGCCTAATCTATGTTTGACCTAAATCCCATTCTAGGTGTCTTAAACTCTTCCCAACTGAAGTCTTATCTTGCCCTTAAGTCTTGTGCCTAACCTTAACCAGAAACTAATCCAGCCCAAATTTTAACAGGGGCCAATACTGTAGGTCAGTGGTGGGCAACTGAGTTGATATGGAGGGCCACAAGTGCGGCCCTCAGCATCACTAAAGGGCCGCACATAAAATTTTCAGTCTACACTGCCTTTAAAGGTTATGTTCTGCAATATATATTATACAATCACCCCTGTTCATTGGTGAAATAGTGGGAGCATAATCCTTCACCTGTCTGCCGATACCCCACCAACAATAGAGGAGAAAGAGGCAAGGGACTTGCTCAGGCGCCATCTGGGTCGCTGATTGGCTTTTACGTACACCAATCACGTAAGTTTATTGCCTCTCCCTCCTCTTCCCACTCTAAGAAGTTCTTGGGAGAGGACCTGTCAATGAGGGTTCAGCAGACAGGTGAGTTCCTATAATAGTAAGGTTTCGGGGGGGAACCGAGGGGGGCCGCCAAAGAACAAAGGGCCGCATGCGGCCCCAGGGCCACAGGTTGGGCCCCTGGGCTGTAGGTAGTATTTCAACAGTACTTACATATATGCAAGTCCAAATGGGACTGGGAGAGGGGCCTGGATGTGGCCATAGAGACACATGGGCATGGCTGGGGATGGCCATGTTCAGGCCCACCAAATCCTAGCTTGACCTTGGGAATGCCCCAATAATGCCCTGTTCTACACCATCAAATGCTCACCATTTACTTTTAAAATGAACTTTTCTTTTGCCAGAACCTATAAAGCCCAATCATATAGGCCTGTGCCTAGGCTCCCAGTGTTTATCATGCTCGGGGGCAATCTTTATCAGTTGTAGATGGGATTTACTTCTATACTTTTTTTCACCCAGTAAAAACTGTTTACAGCTTTATATCACAAAGAGCCAGGCCACATCTAAAAGAAGTATTTACTTAAAATACAAAGAAAAGAAAGATGCAATAGAACTTGTGGTAGGAAATATGGATCCCTAAAAGACTAATATGTTTTTAAGTTCTCTGAGTGATGGAAAGGGCTAATTATTTTGAACCTAACTTGCAACAAGGGATTTGAGGCAGGAACTCCGTGAGACAGAAAACATTCAAACACAGAACCACATTGTAAAAACGAGATGAACTCCCTGTGATCTTTCATGAATCTGACATCTTCAACAAATAGCAACAGCTTAACTCTGCTCTCTTCCTGTACTTAACTAGGAACAGATCCAAGGCACTCACATATTCCTCTGCAGGAAAGGCAGATAGAGGCGTTCTAACTCATACAGGATGTCTTAGGAGTTATTTATCAGGATAAGAAGTACGATATTGCTAAGGCAAATGCAATAATGGGAAAAAATGTCCATTATAAATAAAATATCATCAAAGTCAACGTTCCAAGAATATTTACATGTGATTGAAATAGAATTTCACTTCATGCCCCACTGTTCCTGGGCTAAGATCTGATTTCTATAAAAGAGAAATGAAATGTTCCAGGCAAAGCCCAAAACATGTTAACACATTTCAGGACAGAAATGGAACCATGCTGCTTCTGCAGGTTCTAGACGTCACACATCCACTTCATAATTACAACTGCACATCCATGTGGTTTGTTCTAAAATGTATTGTATTTCATTTCACATGTCAAAAACAAAGTTACAGAAGAATGATCTACCTGCAGAGTTGCACTCCTTCATGGGCTGCATCACTCAGAATCCATGGGGCTTTTAAGTGTGTTCTCTATGCATATTATGATCACTTCCACTTCAAACCATTTATCCTCCCTGGTGGTTACCCAGAGTTTAGCTTGGGGTAAGTTTGTTCACAAAACAAACTTAACACAAGCTACACTCTGGGATACTTACCTATCGCCGGCGAGCCCACTGCGGTTCTGAATATCAGTGGATTTGCTCAAGGCTTTTGGCACCCCCTCTTTGGTTTCATCAATTATGCAGGAACGCCATTGACCTCCATGTTAAGGAGGCAATGTCGGTTTTTGCACCCCACATTCCCAGGGTCCCAAAGATTCATTAACTGCTACCAGTAAAACTACAATAATGAATTAAGATTCTAAATATACATATTATATTATTGTTGGGATGTGGCATCTGTAATTAGGAGGGTCTGCACATTTTATGAGAATTTAGATTATAATTTTACTTTTATAAGAACTAGGATTAAATGGTTGCAAATTTTATTATTAATAAAAAAATTTAAATGAAAATTTGGCTAGCCATTTGATGAATAGCCATGATAAGTTTCTTCATCTTTCTTCAGTTTCACAATTGTAATCCATACCTTCGACTCCCCTGTTTTATGTTATCAATAGTGATGGCCGAACTGCCCGCAAGGCGGACAGTTCGGCCGCGAACAAGCATGTTCGCCCTCCTTCCCGCCGGCGGACAGTACGGGTGTTCGACCCGCCCTGTCCGCCGGCGTGAAGGAGCCCTCTATTCTTCCTCCGGTGGGATCATACGCGGCGAGATCCCGCCGCAGAAAGAATGTTTCCACTGAAGACCGGGTAGAGAACCCGGTCTTTCAGTGGAAAGCCGGCTCGCACACCCGGATGTGACGTCAGTGATGTCACATCCGGTAAGCACACCAGGAACTATGCGTTCCAGGTGCCGGATGTGAAGTCACTGACTTCACATCCGGGTTTTCAGATTCTAATTCCCCGCCTAGCAGCGGGGAATTTGAATCTGTCCACAAACGGGCGGACGGCGGACTTTTTTAAAAGTCCGCTCCGCCCGTCCGCGGACGAACATGCCCGAGGTTCGGCCATCACTAGTTATCAACTACCTAGATCCATACCCGCATATAGTCATTTTTCTGGATTGCGATTGCACCCAGTTTCAAACTCTTGGTGATATGTAGTTTTGTTCCAGTACACGCTGTTGTGTTGTTTTCGCTATTGTATATGGTAGCTGCTATACTCACTTGGCTGTTTAACAAACAACAAAATTGTATTCATACGCGATATATACCAGCGAGAGTACAGGTGATTTGCGGAAAATTTGAATATCATTCAAAAGTTCCTGTATTTCAGTAATTCAACTTAAAAAGGTGAAACCAATATTCTGTTCAATATTTAAATTATCTCTCAGTCTGGTGCTGTAGGATTCATAGGAAAGACTGCTAACCTGACAGTTTTGCAGAAAACCATAATTGACACCCTCTATAAGGAGGGAAAGCCTCAAAAGGCAATTGTAAAAGACGTTGGATGTTCCCTGTGTGCTGTATCAAAGCAGATTAATAGAAAGTTATGTGGAAGGGGGCAGTGTGGTAGAAATCGGTGCAGAAGCAGCAGGAATGAGCGCAGCCTGGAGAGGATTGTGAGGAAAAGGCAATTCAAAAGTGTTGTGGACTTTCACAAGGCGTGGAGTTAGTTCATCAAGATCCTTTTTATGGTTTTGTATTCCATTCTCCATTTCTTGTTCATCTTGGTTTCTGTTGTATTCTGTATTTGAAAATGTTTTTGTACTTAAAATTTAAAAAAGGAGCCTAAGGGCTTCCATCACTGTGATCAATTGCAGAGGTTTCTGTTAGGGCTAAAGCACCCTAAAGGATATATGTATTTTTCCTAAGTTCTCTTTATTTTATTCACTGTGATGGTCATGTTTGGCCTTTCTTGGTATTTTTTTCTATTTTTATAAATGCTACAGGATTTCTGCACTTGCATTACTTTTCAGCTTCATTTTTTTGAAAAAACAAATAAACATTTATTGAAATAAGAAGAATAAGACATATATTTATATTAGAGTGAAAATTATTTAAAATTATGAAAAATATTTTCCATTTTGATTGAGTTTTACCTTAAAGCGGACCTACCACCAGGAATCTATGTTTTCATGAATGGCACTAGAAGT
>CM070035.1:21645607-21670158 GCA_036250615.1 Ptychadena robeensis | reverse complement strand
AAGAGGATGATGTGGTCAAAATACTAATTTGCCTAATAATTCTGCACTCCCTGTAAAATTGTATATCGATTGTATCATGCCCCATATGTAGTACAAGATATTTGATCTATTTTTTTTTTTCAATCGACATAACCTATGTCCATCAAAAATAGTCAGATTAAAAAGTTCAATCGGAAGTGATGGGTGTTGATGGGAGTTGACAAAAAAAATTATCAAAAATTGGTTGACCACACTTGATTGATTGGTTGACCGCACAAAATACCGAACCAATTTTCAATCGACCGATCAAAATTTACCATCCAGCCCGATCAAAAAACGACAGAATTTTCACTCAATTTTGATCGGATTAAGTCGATTTAACCAGGTGGGCAAAACTCAATTTTCAATCAATCGACTTAAAAAATTGATCGTTTTAAGTCGATTGATTGAAAATCTGACACGTGTATGGCCTGCTTCAAAGATATAGCTCCAGAAGGAGAGGGTCATATCACTTTTTATTTGAGACAAGCAAACATATCTTCATTTAATCCTTAACAAACTGCCTTGCAGAAACTTAAATATCTATAAAATTAGTACAATCATCCAAGTCATTTAAAGTGAACTTCACTCCGTTTAAAACTTCTTAAAATAAAATATATACTCAAAAAAAAAATTCTGAGCCCAACCTTTATGAGCCCAAAATCCCTCCCATGGACATCTGTCTGAATTTTTTTAAGAGAAGGGGGTAGCTTTTTCCTTGTATCTAGACAAGGAGAAAAAAAAAACAACTCTAGATGTTACCATACATAGGCCGATATTTCCTTTGGTTGCACCAAAAAATAAATCTTGTGAAGACGATCGAAAGGGAATCGATTGCTGCATACCTGGTAAGATTTCCCAAAAGTGATCAAAATCAAACATAAAATTGATTAAGCAGTGATTGGACATGTCAGTTGATCATACAAGTATCTGATGGGTCTTCTAGGTATTTTTGTATTCAATTGTACTATGCCACATGTACACCAATCTAAAGGATTTGATGACCCTGTGTGGTGGTGCAATCGATTCATGTATGACTGACAGTCAATATTTAAATCACATAGGACGATCAAATCGAAGAGTAATCATTAGTGATGGGATGAACAGCATATTTTCGCTTTTCTTCTCACCGGTGAACAGTACGGGTGTTCGACCTGCCCCCTTCTCCGTTGAGTCTATAATTCTTCCTCCGGCCAGACCTGGTCCGGCCAGAGGAAGAATTATTTTCAATAGAGACCGGTTAGAGACACCCGATCTCTAGTGCTTTATCGGGCACAGACAGTAAGTGACGTCCGACCAATGTCACTTCCAGTTTAGGAACAAGAAACTGTGCTTTCCATATACCAGTTCCATGTATAGCTCTTATCCTGTTCGTGGGCGGACACAGCCGATGTTCGGCCATCACTTGTGATCGGGCAGTGTATGGCTACCTTAAAATAAATGGAATGATACTAACATTTTACTGTCATTTTAGACCACCTTCAAAGCCACTATGGGAAATTTTACCATTTCAATCTTGATGGATACCTGAATCTTAACGGATACCTGAATCTTTATGGATACCTGAATCTTGGCCCTCCTGTGCCAGATCTCCATAAACACAGGACTGCATGACATGGACTTTATATGGCCACAGCAGCCTTTTAATAAACAACCTATAAAGATATATAATAATAAAATTTATTTAATAATACCAGAGAAAATGGGTCCTTGGTGAACATAAGCCAACAGGGTTTACTTAACAGAACCATTTTATAATGCTTATAGTTCCAACCAGTTTGGTGAAGGCATCGGAATTAAACATTTCCGTATCCAATGGGATCAATCTTAAGGCCCCCATACACGGGTCGGATTCCGACCGGATTCCGGCACGATCGATTCCGGGCGCGTGCACGCGAATCGATCGTGCCGGAATCGTGTGCAGCCCACCTTGTCCGATCGATCGCATCCGATTGATCAGGGGCTCAGAATCGGATCCGATTCTGCCCAGATCAGGGGGAGTTGCCATTTGTGAGGTGGAGTCGGAGATGGAATCGGACACGGAATCGTCCCGGAATCCGTTGGACAAGGTGGTATGCTGCGATCGGATTCTCTTAATTGGCCGATCGATCACACCTCCGATTCCCGGCAGAATCGTCGGAATCGATCGGATGGGTGATAGACTGGCCATGGACTGAGCAAAATAAAGAAAACAAAAAATTGGAAGACGAAGACTAAAGACTTTCTTAGCCCAGAAGACTCCAGCAAGGAGTTCCCCTGCAGCTCCTCACAGTCACCTGACCTTGACCTCCAATCCTATAGGCCCACAATATTTCCCCAATTCTGCATTCTATAACTCTTCTTGGGGGAATATTCTTCACATAGTTGTGGAGACCTTACGTCAATCCCGTCCTGCTGGACTGTCTGTATTAACGGTCTCTCTTTAATGGAAAACAATGGAAACAAGTCCAATTGGTCAGGTAACCCTCTTTGAATGTCAAGTAGGAAGTGTGCATATATTTGTGTGAATTTGGACCATGGAAGGTTCCTAAGAATAGTCCAGCAGTGGTTAACCACATTCCTCTAAAGCAAAGGTTCCCAAACTGGGGGACGCAAAGGTATTCCAGGGGGGCACTGGCCCTCATCCTTAACCTGTGTTTGAAGAGGGAGGGGGGCCCGATAATGTTCCTAAATAGAAAAGGGGGGCCCTGCTAGGAAAGTTTGGGAACCACTGGTCTAAAGCAATGTCAATGTAGAATGTAAACTCATCCACTGACAATTTCTTCATGTAGCTCTAGATTTGGATGTCTCACTGGGGAATTCTGATATTATAAATGTGTACTTGCATTGTGTGTGGCCGGTAGAAACAGAAAGTAAAGCAGCAAGTATGCGTTGAGTAATTTGTGTTGGAGAACAGTCTGTGAGTCATCTTCATGTTCATGTTTTTGGTTAATTTTGCTATGAAGTCACTTCTGTCATCTGCTTGTCTGTGGGTGGTACCTGAGAAAGATGGGGGCACCAACCACGGCAAATGGCAGGCCTAAACATCAGCCTGACAGCCTGCATTAGCAGGTTATGCACAAAGACTTCTAGCGTGAATGTGAGTATCCAAACAATTTCGGAATTACGCATTTCTTTTAGGAAAAGCATCAGTTCCAAAATCAAAAAGATTTTGACATTTTTTTTTTCTCATACTAGTCACTGGTGAGTTTCAAGGGAAGTTCCATATTGAATGCGATTATTGCCAGCAGAGCTGCTTTTAAGCATTCTGGTCCAAAAAAATTATTTTAAAGACCCCCGGATCAGCCAAAATATTGATAATTCCTGGACTCCATGTCTATCTGGCATGAAGACAGTAGCAGTAAACCTTTTAATCCATGTTTGTTGTGAGATGTGTCCTCTATGGATCCAACTTGTTTTTACAGCAAATGCAACAGATTTGGTAATCAGACTAGGATCCGGAGAACATACCTGTCAAGCATCGCATTTTGGCCAGAAAGGTCATGTTTTGAAATTGGGGCAACTTAGGAGGGAGTGGGCGTTACGCTCTCTCCTAAGTTCCCATTCCACTTGTGTAGATGATGGGCTGGGTCGGAAGTTAGTAGAGTAATACTCCCTCCCCCCTAAGTTAGCCAGCTACTTATTAGGAGGGTGGGGATGTAAACCTTCCGATAACCATATTTGGAATGCGGAAGTGTCACTGCACCACAGCACTTTCTCATTCCAAATACTGGAAGTGACATCAGTGACGTGACTTCTGGCTTTTTTCTTTTATTCAAAAAGTGAAAACTTGACAGGTATGCTGGATAACTTAGAAGGCAAGTCAACACCATTAATTATTTCTTGTGCTAATTTCCAGACTGGTGGGGTGCATGATGCCATTGCCATACTTTTGGCCTTGCTGGTGTGTGGTGTGCCGCAACCCTAAGGTAGATAGAACTACTCAAAGTAATAATAATATGAAAGCCAGGGTCCAGAAAAGAATACTGCAAAGATTATAACACCGTCTCTGCTTTCCTTAATTCTTCTTACAGGGCATCCTACTGCCATGTTTTACCCAGGTAGATGATGCACACACATGACCATCCACCAGGTGAAGAAAAAAAAAAAAAAAGGGATTTCCTTAGATCAGGCCACCTACTTCCATTACTTTATAGTTTATATATCTAACCACTCGAGGACTGTTTGTAGGGAAATTCAGAAGCGGACAAAGGTCAGAATAGGCCCTGTTGGGCAACTATGTAAACTCATATGCAGTGCATTGTAATATACAAGTGTTGGTCTCTTTTCTAGATAAGATGGGTTAGCCTTTGCTCAGTAAGTTCTTGTCTATCTATGACCTTGACACCAGTTCTTTGGCTACTTTTGATAAGGGGTTACCACTGCAAAATGGGAAAAGCTGCCATTTTGGAGATGCTCTGTCCCACTTCTAAAATCCGCAGCCGCATGGGCGTACGGATCCCTGACTGGGGGGAATTGCCCGGAAGAACAACCGCCATACTGGAAGTGATGTGGAACCAAGGGCGGAGTCTGTGCGTCAAGAAAAGGCCAGGGTGGAAGGCCAGGGTGGAAGTGACCAGAAAGGGCATCCCCACCCCCTCCCTTTATTG
The DNA here is from genome assembly GCA_036250615.1 of Ptychadena robeensis. NCBI lineage: Eukaryota > Metazoa > Chordata > Amphibia > Anura > Ptychadenidae > Ptychadena > Ptychadena robeensis. Next base: position 21,665,551 of record CM070035.1, on the reverse strand, counting down.
TTCTGTCACCAGGAAGGGGCATTGGACTGTTTACAGAAGGGGTTGGGCACTGTTGTTTTTCGATTTTGCACTTTATATTTTGATAGTTATTTAATTGTCACAGTAAGTTGTGGGTCCCTGGCAGTGCCTATGATCATATATGGAGCAATGTAATTGGGTGATGTGCTGGGGGAGGGAGGCACTAGTAAGGTAACAACGTTGCGCTCTTTTGAGGGTCAATGACCCAAGGTGGAGTGGAGTAGGTGGTGGGAGGAGGCAACGGTTCAAGAATACCCACCGTGCTGTGTAGGTGAGGCTGGTGGCTGGTACGTGGGTTAGGTGTTGTTCAATTCTTTCAATTCTTTGGGGGGGGGGGGTACTGTCATAGTTTATTGTACATTGTTGAGCTATGGCCAAATACATTTATCCACTTTTTTCTGAAAATCGTTGTGTTGTGTCAATTTTTTTTAAGTTATAAGAAAGGTTGTTTTAATATATAATACAAGCAGGAATAAGCAGGTCAACACTCCCACACTCCTAGTCATGATAATTTGGCCCTTGTGAAAGTCTTTAGGATCCTTGCAAATGTCCTTCCCTTCAGGACTTGACTCTTCACGACTTGCTGCCTAATATATGCCACCCATTGACAGGTTCCATTGAGAATATTATTCTTTTCACCTTTACTGCGTTTATTTTATGGCTCATCAGTGTGCTACAAACTTATCCTAAACTTCAAGGGAAAAGACAATGAAACCTGATACAATTAAAGTCATTTGAGGCTCAGGATACAGATATTTGTCCATAATAGCATATACTTGAGTTGATTGCCTCTCTTCTCTTTTTCTTGATTAGCAAAGCATAAAGCTTGATGATCTGTTATCCTGTAGGTGTTTGATTTTTTTCAAGATTCGGGCTGTTCAAACAGATAATGTCATTGTGCTGAATGAGAACTGAATGTTACCATGTCTCATACTGCGTTTTCTCAGCATGCCTAATGTAGGAGGATTGTTTTAATATTTATTACAATGACTTCATCTCTTGCTGGGTCTGCAGCAACATTTTTGCTCAACAAATCACCAGATAGGATTGAAACATGTTCATTAAAGTGCACCATGCAAAGTTTCTGTAGCCTTTAGAGAGGTTTGATTTTTTTTCTCTAATTAAACTTAATTTGCCCTGGCAGCAGTTTTAGGTTGTTAAAAGGCAAAATGGTTGGAAAAGTATTAGGCAGCCACAAGCAAATACATGTAGGGCGAATGCAGGCTTATTTGTTGCAGCGATGAAGGGCATGCAAATACATGAGTAAGCGCATGGCAGAATCGGTTCTTTTTGATACCACTGCAATACTTCTGTGTTTTGTGTTGTGTATTTCATAAAAAATTTGGCATGTCTCATGTTAAAGAAGGTAAATACTGTAATGCACAATGATAAGCAAGTTGCTATATGTGTAGATGTATATTTGCTGAGCAAGTATAGAACAGTGAGTAGTATGCAATGTAATTATATCTTTCAATAAATATCCAGGTTGGCCTGCAACTTAGTTCAAGTTGTTAGGAGGCCCTCTTTGTGTTTGACACCCCTGATCTAGAACATCATATTGTCTCTGCCACCCAATATTCCTCCCAAAGGGCATTTTGCTATCATCTCTCTCCCCTGAAAACCCACCTCTTTAGTCTGGCCTACCCATCTTTTCATTTCAAGTAATTACCCTGCCAGTCTAACCCCCCTCCACACACACACACACACACACACACACACACACACCTGTACCTGTGTGTTATTTGGTGTTGCATCTTAATACTAATAAAAATTTAATGATGCACATTTACTTAGTCATCACAGATACATTTGACCACCATATTCCGTAGCTTCATGCTCCAGTTCTGATGCTCAGGTGCTCAGTGGAAGCTCTTTCAAAGGTGGACAGGGGTCAGTGGAAGGTATCAACGATATCTATTGACTTAACCTATGGCTTGACCCAAGCTAATATATTCAGGAAAGGTGATATTGTTGCATCAATGAACAGACTGAAGTTTGAAGGTAAACTCAATTTTACACAGATACTACTTACAATGCACAAAACACAACCTAAGTCTCAAGAAGCTTAACACTGAAATCCATAGCACTCCATTTGTCAGACACATGCTAAAAACTTTCCAAAAATGCTGCATGGACTTTTTTTTAGCACATAACTGGCCAGCAAATTACTCTCAGGGCTAGCAATTTCAATGGTCTGATCGCTGCCATCATTTTTGTTTTGTTTAGAATGCTTACATCTTCTTCACGATTCACATTCAACAAAGCTGATACACATACATCTACATGTCATGCTAATAATGTAGAGTTGCCTGGGGTAACTGCACTGGAGCAACTAGGTTCTTTTTGAAAGAGGATGCCTAAGCTTTAGAGTGACTGTCATACGTGGCTCTCACACAGTAAGCGATTGTCCACACTAGCTGGTAGGGTTAACTTTTAACTACAGGGAGTACCGGTATAAACAGTCACATAAATCTCCATCACCTATAAAGTAGGCATGGGGTTCAAGCATAGGGAATAAGTTCCAAACAACCACTACCAGCTGCTGAGAGGCACGCGGAAGCTGATCGCTCTTACCCAGGATGAAGTAGAACTAACGGTTCAGTTGAAGGAGCTGAGATCAGTTTCTTCTAGCCTTGTATGGCACCCACTTCATTCACTCAAGCAAGATGAGGAAGAGACTTCCCTGGTCCAAAGGGGATCTCTGTCATTCGCCATGGATGGTGGATCAGCCTGCGGCACTAGCTAAGTGGACGGTGGAGGGGGGACACAGAGAGAGAAATGGAGCATCCAGCTCCTGGCAGAGCACTGGCAAGAAGCCCAGCAAAAAGCCCGTCAAACAAATAAAATCAAGAATATATAACCTCTGCCCAGAGAAGGGGTTAAGAGTTGCTGGGCAGATAACTAAATCAAAAGAGACAGAAAAGAGCCATGACATCACCTCTGGAATTCTCAGCAGCTGCTTTACAGCAAAGTAACAAACTCTTAATAGGTATATACACATAAATACAGGGTGTCATGGTCTATATACCATACATATATAAACATAGGCTTTATACACCTAGACGTGTAAAACCACTTTTGTAATATTTCTGAATTCAAATGTATTTTTGTCTCATGGATCCATGTGCAATATTGCTAAATACAAAAATATCCCACAATGGTTATGTTTCCACTGCATCTTCCACCAATAGCAAGCCATGTTTCATGTTACATACACTACCTATTCTATAAGTTTGTTATATCAGCAAAAACTCTTATCTTGCCCATCATATCACCATATCAGTTGTGATATAAAAAGTTTCACCTAAACCCTATTGAAAAAATATATTCACCTCATTTGTAAAGAACCTCATTTATATATTCAGATATGGTTACATGTATTTGGTTCTCCTGGTGAATGGTTGCTGTAAGTTGTGATTTTCGATAGACCATTCAGTCTTGTCACACAATCCAAGAACAGCTAGTGAACGCATTTCAGCTTCCTTTACTGATCTTCTCTGTTCTTTCTGCTTCAGTGATTGTTAGGCCCTTCCAGTAATCCATCTGCAGAAGCTGTCGCTTAAAGACAATCTCTACTCCGCCTTTCTTTACATATTTTTCTTTTCAAAGTAACCCTAACTGTGTCATCCGGTCAACATGTCACTGCAAGCCATAGGAGTCAAAGTCAACAAAGACAGGTCAACTGAGAAAGAAAACAATCCAGTTCATCAGTGACTGAATACCACAAAGTCTTGTAACTGACAGTAAACAACCTTACAACTACTGACATGGTATAGACTTGTCAGAGCTCATAGCGAGCAATGAACTTCTTCCCTAGACCCATGTGGCAGCACTGGGTCATTGAATAGACACTTTATAGAGAGGTCATGTTCACCCATGAGAAGAAGTGCTCAGTATGTAGCATAATATTACAGAAAAGGGGGAGCAGTGGTGTCACTAGGTGACTCCATTTCCCAGGGGAGGGGATGACACCAAACGTTATTTGTTACAAGAGCTAAAGGGCTATTAGGCAGCAGGAGCTCATTACTGAAGAACCAGAGCTAAAATGCAATGTTACAGCTGCAGCACAATCTTTGGCTTGTCCCCCGGTATGAATGGTACAATATCTATCACATTGCATAGCCCCTAACATCTTAGATGGTGTGTATGTTGCACACAGGTGCTTGCAATATTATCCTCCCTGGCGTTAGGGGCTTTTTGCGCCAGTGTACTCCGCCATGATTCCCCGCCCTCCCCCGCCTCTCTACATTGGCATCAATTAGATGCCGGGAATTTGGACTGGGGAAAGCGATGCCACCTCCATTTACATGGAGGTCTATGGCTGTATGAGTTGGGCAGGAAGGAATCTGTGAGCCTCCAGCATGGGCACAGATTGTTCTAAGAACAAACTGTGTCCGTACTGACTGAATTCAGCATAACCTCAGGGAGGTTAAGGCTCCAGGAGACGTGTCAAGGTCCCCATGCACAGGTCGGTTGTTTAGTTTGATTCCCTAACAATCGATCCCTTCACTTCCAGTTTTTAAAGCTTATTTTTAGCCAGAGACTGGGGTCTCTAGTGAGAAAATTTTTCCATCAGAAGAATAATTAACTTCTTCTAGCCTGGCAGGTTGAACACCTGTACTGTTCGCTGGGAGAAGAAAACATTCATTGTTCGCTGCCGAACTGTCTGCCTTGTGGACAGTTCAGCCATCACTAATTATGAGCAGTTCTTTCCTTCTCCATACTTTTCTCTTCCCATCACTCTGGTACATGTTGATTTTGGTCTCATCTGTCCATGGGATGTTGTTCCAGAACTATAAAGGCTTTTTTAGATGTTGTTTGGCAAACTTTATTCTGGCCTTCCTGTTTCTGAGGCTCACCAATGGTTTACATCTTGTGGTGAACCCACTATATTCTCTGGTGAAGTCTTCTATTGATTGTTGACTTTGACACACATACAAATACCTCCTAGAGAGAGTTCTTGATCTGGCCAACTGTTGTGAATGCTGTTTTTTCACCAGGGAAATTTTATTTTCACCACAGTAGTTTTCCGTGGTCTTCCTGGTCTTTTGATGTTGCTGAGCTCACCAATGCATTCCTTCTTTTTAAACAGTAGTTTTGGCCATGCCTAATGTTTTTGCTATCTCTCTTTTCTGTTTCTGTTTTCTGTTTTTTGTTTTTTCTGACGGCTTGCTTCACTGACAGTGACAGTTCTTTGGATCTCATCTTGAAAGTTGACAGCCACAGATTCCAAAAGCAAATAGCACACTTGAAATGAACTCTGGACCTTCTATCTGCACATTGCAATTGGGATAATGAAGTAATATCACACGCCTGGCCATGGAAAAGCTGAGAAGCAAATTGTCCCATTACATTTGGTCCCTTAAGTGGGAAGCACATATGCCAGCTGTTGTAATTCCTACACCGATCACCTGATTTGGATGTAAATACCCTCAAATTAAAGCTGACAGTCTGCAGTTAACCTCCCTAGTGGTTGAGACGAACTCTGTTCATTCGGCGTTTAGGTTTGCCCCAACCGCAGGGGAACTGGTCATCGGGTGTAGCCGATACACCCATGGAAAGCATTTCCGGGGGTTTCGGCACCGCCCCGATCACGTCACGTTGACATTGAGAGGGGCGGGGGGAGGTAGGAAATGGCAGGCAGTGTACATTGTATGCGCAGACCGCTAGGAAGGTTAAAGCACCTTCTGTCTGTTTCATTCCAGATCCATTGTGGTAGTGTATAGAGCCAACATTTTAGAATTGTGCCAATGTCCCAATAGTTAGAGACCTGACTGTATCTGTATAACATTGCCACACAATTTGCCTCCCATATTACTTGCAGCACACCATATACGCCACTGTGTAGGTGACACCACTGAAGGGGAGCAGAAGTGAGACACCAAAGATAAGATGGTATACTTATAATGATACTTATTATCCAGGCAATCATCCCATATATACATAGTGTTGAGCAGCATATGGTATATTCGAATTCGCATAATTTCGAATATACAAAGAAATATTCTGAATTCATAAAATTCTGTCTGTCTGTATTCTATTGCCTTTCAATGCGCGCGCCCGTGCGCTATGATTCGCAATGCAGCTTTAAAGCTTCTCTTCCTCTTTCTGTGATCTCAGCCAGTACAAGCGAAGTGTGTATTGCACATATCCATTCGCAATGCGCACACATATGCGCGATGCATGCCGGTAAACAATGTTGAAGCATAATATGACGAATATTGTGAATATCTTGCGCGCACATTCGCAAAATATTGCGAATTCTCGAATGACGGATATTCGTAGAATATATTCGAATTTCAAATATTCTCGCTCAACACTATATATACATATAGAAAAGAAGAGTTCACCAAATTTGCACCCAGTCAGTACCAATGCATCGACCATGCTGACAAGAGGGCCTGTTGCTGGCAAGACTAGGAGCAGAAGTGAGTATAAACTAATAGGGAGGAGAAATCTTGATGATCCATTGACTTGGCTGTGCATATGTAAAATGGCCATTCACACAAAACATTTTGCTTGTGGGCTCACTCAGTGCATAATGTTAAAAAAAAATATTGCTACTTCCTTATAGGAGCAGAGAATGCAGAAAGCTCTCAGCGGAGGCGCTCCTTAAAGGAATTCCCTCTTTGCAAGCAGGTGGTGTAATATCTAATCCCATACTCTGAATTAACTGGAAATATGATTAAAGAAATCCTCAGAACATGCACTGCCTGAGGGCACATAGAAGAAAATATATGCATGATTTATACGCCGAATGCAAATCTCACTATATACCTTTGGAAAATGATGCATTCATTTGTAGCACGCCAAAAAATAACTCAAATCTATCTGTTTAATATACCCATCGTAAAGTGCGCACAGCATTGCATTTATACCAAGCACACATGTCACAACATGAAGAAGTAACGCAGGCTACAATAAAATCTACAGATAATTAATAATTTAATGTCGTAATTAATTCTCGCAGACATGGCCAGACTGAAAACATTCCTTACAGTGGATACAATCTATCATTAGTATGGCTGCAAGGCACCATTTCTCAATGTCCTCCGCCACATTCGGCCAACGCTAGCTGAACATTGCTGAGTAGCTGTGTATAATACAAACAATGCAGCGAGAAATAAGACAATACATCTCAGGGTTTCTACATTCTCTTAACTGGAGCATTAAAATGTAGTTATATGTTCAATACATTTAAAACACATGTATGTTAAATATTTCACCTTTCACATATGTGTCATTTATAGTCATCGTGGTTGTAGTTCTACAGTTTGTGCCACTGCTCCACTTCTAGTCTATAGCTTAGACCACATTATCCAACTCTTGATGGCTCATGTTGGCTGAACTTTGGCCTTTTCCGTTCATGAACAGGCGGATCGGACTTTTAGAGTCTGTTTGTGGGGAATTTGAATCGGGTAAAACTGGAAGTGGTGTCAGTGACGTCACTTCCTGTACATGGAGTGCATAGTGACATGCTCCATATACCAGAAGTTATGCCACTTTCGGTATATGGACCGCACAGTTCCTTGTTCCGTATGCCGGAAGTGGTGTCACTGATGTAATTTCCAGTTTTTTGCCCGATTTTTTCATAGAAGACAAAGGTCTCAACCCAGTCTCTAGTGAAAAAATTCTTCCTCCGGCCAGATCTTTCCGCGCCTGATCCAGCCAGTGGAAGCACAATAAACTTCTTCTTGCTGGCAAAGGGGGTGGGTCGAACACCCTACTGTTCTTCACAAACTGTCTACCCACTGGTCTACCCTTAGTAGATAGTACAAGTATCTCACAGGTTTTCTAGGTATTTTGATCAATTTGTATACAATCGTACTATGGAGTATGTGCACAATCGATCAATGCTAGACTGACGATCGATATTTAAATTGCACAAGATGATCGAATCTAAGGTTGGTCAAAAAAGTTGACACGTGTATGTCAGCTTCAGTTCTTCAAACGCACCTAGTTTTCTGTACACCTGGCATTTACATTGAAAGTTTAATTATCTTATAGTGTAAACCTTCTCTGACATACATTAACCTCCCTAGCGGTTGAGACGAACCCTGTTTGTTCTGCGTTCAGGGTCGCCCCAACCGCAGGGGATGCCTCCCTGGAAAGCTGCAGCAATTGTCATCATCACTGCAGCATTTCCGGGGTTTCAGCACCGCACCGCTCGCGCCATGGTGATGCGGAAGGGGGTGGGGGGCCAGCACTATAGACCTCCATGTTAATGGTGGAGCGCTGGCTTTCCCGCCCACACAGCCGGCGTCAATAATGATACCGGCTGTGTGGAGAACCCCGGAGGGAGGAAATGCCTCGATTGCAGTGCGCTAGGGAGGTTAAAATAAATCCTATTCAGGCACATGCAATAGATCTGGAACCAACTTAAAGCGGACCTACCACCAGTAGTTCATGTTTACATCAATGGCACCAGAAGTGCAGAAAATAGGGAGGAATGCGTAAAAAAACAAAACTTACCTATAATTGGTAAATTAAGAGTAAATCATGTGCAGCCCCTTCCTCTCCCCTGGTTCTTATGATGTGCACCGCAGCGCTACTGCAAGAGCCTGACATATCTGAACGCAGTGACAGCCGGGTAAATCCATAATCTGGGCTCTGCATTGAGATACACAGTGACAATCTTCTCCATAGAAAATCAAATGCCCCCAGTGGCCACTCACGATATTGCACCCGGAGTCAACCCCCGGAAGCCTGGCAAAAAAACATCTCATATGATTCCAGGGAAAAGTAAGTATATATTTTTTTAGGATTTTCATCATCTTGTCAGCTTAGAGGTAAGTCAAACTTTAATTTTACATATATATATATATATATATATATATATATATATATATATATATATATATATATATATATAAATATATTAGATCTGAAGTGTACATCTCCTTTAAATCATTGAGTGCTGTTAAACCAAAGACAAGTTGGACCACAGAGGCCCTCATACTGCTCTGTCCACCTGTTGAAGGTTTATTCCGTAGCCAAAAGAAAAAGACATGAGTCACATGCTCCCCTGTGCCCAGAAGAACTGGATTTATCATGTAATTTGCCAGGTGAATAGAGAAAGTAAACAGGAGGATGAATATGTGCAGATGTGGGGTGTGAGTTAAATTGAACCTGCTGCTTGACCTTCAAGGGCAAAGCACACATTTACTTTGGGGCTTGAAGGAGGATTCTGCACTCACAGTATTTACCATAGTAAATACAGGTCAACCATGCGCACCTCTTGACCTTCGTTTTTTATCTTGGTAAGTTAGCTGGGGCCTGTTCATACATATGGCTCTATAGTGATTACACCATCTGCCGCCCACCAATCTACTGCTTCCCCATACTTTTTATCACACAAATGAGTGTTTTCTTGCTAAAGCGTGTATGGTTCTGATTGGCGGTTCACTGGCTTTTGAGGTCTTTCATCATCCGACTATCAGACAACACAATAAACTCCTGTGCTTGACAACCACTATGGAAAATACAATCACAGTCAGACTCTTTTCTTTTTTCTTTTTTGTACTGTTTAAGGAAGCAAAAATAATAAATAATAGTACTGCCTGTGAGGCTAAACATGAAATCTGGTACAAACATAGCATAATACTATAACACATGTGACATCCAATGTGAAATAATACACGTCTGTGCCAATAATTTTTTTGCCAGTAGTGCATTTAACAATAAAAATCAAGCTAGGGGCAACAGGGCAATGTAATCGTTTCCCCATCCTCCTTTCTGTCCCATTCACATCCCCAGCCCTGACATCGATGCCATTGCCTCCTTAACATGGAGGTAAATGGTGCCACCACCACCTCTTTGGCACAGGGCCACCATCAGGGGGGACTGAGGGCACTCCCATCCCGTGCTTGAGCAGCTAGGGGGGCCCGGCGGTCAGCAACTAGGGGCCCGGGGGGGGTGCATGTCGTCCTGCCCAATCCGCTTGGCAGCTCACTGTCAGTCTGTCAAAAGTCTGTACAAAGGGTGCTACTAGCAGCCCCTTAACAACTTTGGAGGGATTTTTTTGCTCAATAACTTTTTGTTCGATGACACTGGAGAGGAGGACCCAGAAGAATCTGCCAGGATGCCGCCACAGAGGGACAGCTGGCTCCCTCCGGACAGGTAAGTAAGTGAGTGAGTGAAGCTTGGGGTGAGAGGAAACAAACATACTCCAAGTTACATAAAATGAATAAAATTACATTGCCTTACAACCACTTGTTTTTGTAGCTATCCATACTTTGTTATCCCAGTATCAACCATATTTTTTATTTCTTTTATCTGCCTCACAGGGCTCCCTCTCACATCGACACAGCCCAAGGTAGATACAATATTCTTGTTTTAGTAAAAGTCAAAGCCATTAGGGGCCACCATACACCTTTAGATTTCCTTTAGATATCCTTTTGTTTTACCAAAAACCATGTAATATGAGGGACTTTCTAAACCATCAAGTCTACCTGTGTTCAATCGCAGAGGACCCAGCACTACATAGTTGTTGGTAGATCTAAAGGATATCTGACAGAGAGATCTAAAGGTGTTTGGCCAACTTAAATCCTCTTGGTAAGTACATCATTGCACAGGGCAGGACTGCCCAACTCCTGTCTTTGAATGCATGTAGGACCCTCTGACCCTTTGTTGACCCTTAGGTAATTCTGTACCTACGGTCTGTATGCAAGCAAAAATGTATGTGGTTCCTAGACCTCAAGGATTAAGCTGGATGACCCTGTTGTAGAGGCTGGTACCATTGACTGGCACTCCTAGTGGTGTCTTCTCCACAGAGGTTTGAAGGCAACATCATGATGATGAAGAATGTTTATGCATGGCTATCATTTAAGCATACCGGGAATTTTTACTTATGGTCACAAAGGGGAACAACTTGTTCATTTGTACTCTAATGGGAAATCATGCATCTTGCCCTTTCAGTCAAACAGATGCCAAAAGCATTAGTTCTCCTCCTCCTCTCCACATTGCATATTTAGCACTAATACCCTTTACCGTATCATACGTCATATCAGCCCTGGCCTTCGATGTGTGCTAGCATTAGCCTCATAACATTGCTTAAAATAGCATTTCATCCTGGACCTCTTAGCCCATCTAGTGTAACGGGTAATTTTGCTATTAATGATTAAAGATTTTTTTTTCCCAATCTTCCAATAAACCTTGAAAATAATGATTTATGTGCCAAATATGAAGTGTATCCAGGAACGATCTGCATTTTCTTCCAGGAGCAAAATTATCTTTAATTTGAAGTTGGTCCCTGGTGAAATCTTTGCAATGCAAATGAGATATCTATGAATTTGTGATCCGGGCTGCTCAATTTTCCCGACTCCCTGCCTACAGAACAGAGAATAGCAACGGAGATTACTTCCAAAACAGCAGATTCTTTTTCTCAATTATTACATATTCTTAAATCACAATTATTTTTTCTCTGTTAAGGTGATAATCTTTCTCAGATTTCAGCAGATATTCCCTAAACCTTTGAGCGGGAAAAGGTACAATCAAAGGGCCATGCATGAAAAATTTATAACCTTGGCTCCCACCATTATATTTATCTGGAATTCTCCATCTGCTACACAATGGCCCTGATTTATTCAGCTGCAATTGCACTTAAAGTTGATTTAGACCCAATCACTAGCATGTCAAACAATTATAACATGTTAATGTCATTTCAAAAGTCATTTTGAGTCTTTTTAAATCCACAGCTTTTATTACAATCATCACTGGTAATCTTGCCATGAGGATCCTTTGTGTGCTGTTTTCTCCCAATACACCACCCCCCATGTTGTCATTCGGTCGCATGTGCTTCCTTTGGAGACCATAGGTCATCATGCTGACATTTTCCCTGCATACATGGTCCACCATAGTCCATATGATGAAGTTAAGTTCCCGTATTTTTTGGACTATAAGACGCACCAGACCATAAGACACACCCAGTTTTAAGGGCAGGAAAACCAGAAAAAAAGTTTTACGTTTTCACATCAATTGGGTTAATGCAATCAATTCAGTGAATGTAATATTTAATTCAGCCAGTAGGTGTCACTAGCAGCAGTACACTCTAAGCACAACATCATTCTCCACACTGATCGGGAGGGGGGGGCCGGTCTCCTACTCTCCTCTGCTCTCCTTTCCGGCTGGCTGTTACTGTGTCCGTGGGAGCTGCAGAGTGATTGCAGTTTTCATGGAGAGAGAGAGGGATAGATGGCAGTTCATCTATTCCTCTCTTCATTGCTTATGCCAGTAGGGCTCAGAGCCCTGCTGGCATAGGCAATTATACAGTACAGATTGGAGAGCCGGAGGCAGGCTGGCATCTTTCAACTGACAGCTCCTCCAGCTCCCCAGCTAATCTCTGTGCCGGGAGAACTGGCGAAAAGCCAAGGCAGGACCACCCCCGGCCGAGGGGGGGTGCACATTCGGACCATAAGAAGCAGGTACTTTTTCTGTGAAAGTGAGTTTTAGGGTCCAAAAATACAGTAAGTATGAAGTTAATCTTAAGTGGTGACCTGCAGCTGATAGGAGAGCACATACTGTACACATATCGAGATTGCAGGAAGAGACATATAAGATATATAAGAGTAATACAAAATAAATACTTGGTTATTTTTTTCAATACAGACAAAAAGGTCTGGGTGGAGCAGAGACAACCAAGAATATGGCAAACAGCTTGTTAATATTAAGAATGAATTGATCCAGTTGCAGCTGCAGAGGACAGTGGTGTCTTGTTAAGCTAATCTCCATCATTTACCTTCATCTCTGTATACCCCAGGCTTCTCTCCTATCCTGATACTACATAGGGCTTGTTGGTATACTAGCACATCTAGGGCGCTGTGTTATAAAGCACTAGTTGCCAGCATCCCGGTTATAAATAGAAAATAAAATAAATTTCACACCTACAGTCGAGCCCATAATTATTCATAGCCCTGGCAAACATTTTGCTTAAAAATACTATTATTCAACCAGCAAGTTTTTTGACGGGAAATGACATAGGTGTCTCCTAAAAGATAATAGGACTATGTACAAGAGGCATTTTTGTGAAAAAAAGCTTTTATTTACATTGTCAAAATTATTCATACCCTTCACAAACTGTCCCAGTCTCTGGGAAAATCCCAAGTTCTATACCATTCCAAATAGTCCAAGCTGTTCTAAAGCATCCTATTACCCTGATCTATTGGGAACAGCTATTTAATCAACTCAACAGGTGAAAAACAGCAGCTCTCTGCAGTTGATTTGTGGACAGTCAAGGCTAAGTGAGCTCAGTGAGGACCTGCGGCTGCACATTGTGGCGCTCACAAGTCAGGAAAGGGCTACAAGGCCATATCTAAATGTTTTCAAGTTCCAGTGGCTACAGTGCAAAGTATTATTAAAAAAATGCAGGATGTCCTGCACTGTGCAAAATCTCAGAGGATGTGGTCGGAAGACAAAAGTGACACCTGTGCAGTGTAAAGAGATTAATATTGCCTCCCCACAATGGCAGGAAAAGACACCCCATAAATACTGTATACTGTACTCGTACAGGTAAGTGAATAATGTACAATATGCAAATGTCTTGTGTTTTTCTGCATGGCAGTTGTCAATTCAAATTTTTCCTGATAATTGTAATAAAATAATATTGTAACTTTCTGTTTTAAACAGTAGTGAGAAAGTAACATACCCTTGAAACATCACAACTCACAACACTGTATGCACTATATCTGGATTTTTCAGGGCTTACCCTACCTGAAGATAATTGAGGAAAGGTTTTGTTCTTGGATAAAGCATATTATTTCATCTAACCCTCAGAGTTCCTGTTGTAAGTCAGCTGAAGGGCACCGCAGGGATCTTCTCAGAGATTAAAATGTCTAATAGTGAGGAGTAAGGTCAAAAAACACATTTCCTTGTACAGTATGACACCGCGCTAAAAGTGTACAATGACTCATAGTAGCCAATCACACATTCTCTTTCATATTCTATGTATATCTAAGTAAATGCATGCTGTTTGATGTGGGGCCATGAGGTCTTTTACTCTTTCCTCAAGTTATTAATGGCAGTGGAGGTTAGACTTAAAGAGAAACCTGTGACCATTGATTGAATTGCAGTTAAGATGCTCTGCACAATAACTCTGTAGTTTAATCAGTTTTAAAAATCAGAGGAAGATTTAAAAGAAAACCACTCAAAAATATCTCTTGACTCATATAATTTTATAAGTTATTACATGCATTCATATGTCTCACATCCAGAGATCTATAGAAGGACCTGTCTACACATACGATAGATATATAGATAGATAGATAGATAGATAGATAGATAGATAGATAGATAGATAGATAGATAGATAGATAGATAGATAGATAGATAGATAGATAGATAGATAGATAGATAGATAGATAGATAGATAGATAGATAGATAGATAGATAGATATCCACCTTCAAAAGAGTAAGACTATGTTTCTTTCCATATATTGTTTTTGTAAACTTCATACTGTCATGCTTAGGCATAAAGGGTGCTTGACCAGGGAACACTGGAATTGAAAGGGTAAACGGGAGGTTGAAAGAGATTGGGTTAGGACTAATTAAAGTGTGGGACTGAGGGTTAGTTACTGGGAGGTTTAGCTAGTAAAGGGTCCATTTTGTTCTACTCAAGAAAAATAGATGTGTGTTTGCTATACTTCTGTAATAATTTGTTTTTCCTTTGTCACAGATGGTGGGCCCTCCACAGCGCCAAGAAGGTTAAAATGGTTATTTTATGTGATGATGGTGCCAGTCACTACACATTTGGGTATAAGGTGAAAGGGATGTGAAAAACCCTATTAGTAGTGTTAAAGAGGTGATAAAAATGATGTACCCATCAAGCTGGTATGGTTAGTTACGTAACATGTCGACCTACAGGTAACCTACAAGTTACATAACTTTGTATTTATTATATTATTAATTATTACATTATTTTTTGTTTAACAAATGTTAGATTTGTTGGTAATGGTAATGGTATTTGATCCTTAAAGCTGGTTTCAGCTTTGCCATGTCATGTAAGATATAAAAGGTAAGTTGACCACAAAAAAGTCTGGACCAGAGAATGAACATGCACTGTGCACTCAGTGCTCTTTCTGTTTTATGCAGAGGGAAGGACAAGTAAAGCTGGGAACACAAGTGTAGATAAGGGCCAGATCGATGACCGCTTCAAGCACTTTGTGTGCTCACGGCCATTTATCTGGCCCATATGTAATATGGCCCTCCCTGTTGTAGAGTGGGACCAATCAATATCGCTCGTAAACCACGGTGGATGTCCATTGCCCCGCGGTCTCCATAGAAAGCATCGGCTGCCAGCATCAGTCCGTCGGCAAAAGAGAGAAACCCACCTAGAGGGGTCAACCAAAATATTGCCGCAAGTCGGTCGCATGGTGATCTGTCTTAATTGATCTTTTCTGGTCCATTAGGTCTTTTCAGGGTGCCAATCTAAAGTATATTACGGGAAACGATGTGTGAGTGGCGATTACCGTACCTTTGACTGACAACTGAAAGCTGAGGGATAATGTCGCCACTCTATGATTGCTCGCTGGTGGAACACGTGGGAATCTACCTGGGTATGGGTAGCTTTATGTTGGATGGATGTGAAGATATCCATTCTTAAGGATCAATCAATAACCTCAACGCCCAACAGCTGTAGACTGTTATAAATTATGATAGAACATCTTGGACAACTATTTGCATGACCGATTCTCTGCATGACCGGCTGTGCGTGATGACGCTATCATGCATGGTCGATCTCACAAGAATTTGGCCAAAAAACTAGACATCTAAGGCCGGCATAAGGCCTAACCTCCAGACTCTGCAGGCTCACTCTGGACAGGCGACTAGTAAACAAACTCACCCCGAAATAACTCTTCAAGTTCAGGAGGTTAAAGTGGGTTTCACGGGTTTATGCCCTAATATTTTATAATCCCTTTTATTTTACAAATTCTGTCTCTCTGTGAATGTAAGATGACCTTCACATTGCACAGCGCAATTGTGGTGGTAAATTCTACACAACAACTGCAGCGTTTATAGTGTTAAATGTCTCTTAAACTATGGAAATAAATGGTATCCAATGAAAATATTTGTTGTTATATGTGGTCATTTTTGCTGGAGAATTTGCAGAAAAAAAACCCTTCAAATTGTTTGGAATTGGTCTTATAACTGAGGAGCCAGCAACAATTCATCACTTAAAATTGTCAATTAAGTCTTCCCTATTTGCTATTGTGTTAATACACACCTGAATGCACCAGACCAGAAAGTTGCCCAAACCTCTGCTTTTATAGAGCTGGTCACATTTGCTGATAATCAAATAATCAAGTTAATTTTATTAGTAACATCTGGCTGCTAGTTACCCTCATCATTTCTATGAAAGCCATAAGGGTTTACCTAATTCTTCACACGCTGTTTCTGCATTTACTGTACAGATGGGTCTTAGTGAAAATGCAAAACACATCAGGTTACCCGTACCAATTTCAAAGAACTTAGGAAGGTTTATGCTGCACAGTGTGATACGTAAATGCTCGCAAGACTGCTAGCGTTACACATTTGCTGATGTCAAAACAACAGGTCCACTTTAGAGTCACTGCTCCAGTTATAGTACATAAGGTCATAATAGTAGTTATATGCTTATGTACTCTTTGCATGATCTCATGATGACCAGCAATCTTTTCTGGCAGCTATGGTCATTGCCAAACCTGCTCAACACTAGAGATGGTCGAATTTTTCGACTTGCTAACTTTGTGAGCTGATTGCAAAGCCCCTGAACAAGGTATCATCACCAAACTTGCTGGCGATGTAGAGAAGGGTTGTGGGAACATTTGAAAAAAAGAAGTGTTGCTTTAGCACATGTACTTTTTGCATAAATTAAGTTCAAAGTTAAAGTCGAAATTCCGATTTTCAAAATTTTTACTTGACTTTGAACTTAATTTGTGCAAAAACTATTTGTGTTAGAGACATACTTTCTTTTTTGGAGTATACCCCCATACTATAAGAGGCAGCTAGATAGGAGGGCCGAGGGTGGGATCAAAAACCCACGACACACCAGGCAACATCAACAGTGGTTGAAAAACACTGGTGTAGGGTGTCCACTCATCCAGTCAGGAACTGAAGGTAACCCAGGGAAATGGTCAACTTTAGAAAAGATTATGAATTTAGCCTTCAACCAGAGGGCTGCACAATAGTTTAGTTTTTGTACATGTACATTGTACATTAATATTTGAGTGGCATTTATAAATTACAGAAATACAGAAATAATACTTCTAAATGCAGATGTATCTTTTTAAGATAGGTGCTCTTCTCCGGATCTTTTTCCAGATTTGCTGACTTGACAATGAAGAAGATTTGATTTAAGGCACCTTGTATCCCCCTCACAGCAATACACCGCCCCCAGAAAACATAATCTGCTTGTGTAAACTGTTAATGTAACATTTAGATAAGATCAAGCTGGGAGTGCGCATTCTAACAGGTTCATAATCATTAACATTCTGAATGACATTGTGTTCACTGAAGCAACTTTCCTTCTCATACAGTAAAAACAAAAGCCATTCAGTCTATTCAATGTATTTTTATACCTAAGAATTATTGGGAACATGTAATGGTTGTTCGTTTACAGTTTTAAATCATCATTATACTGAACTATTATATTTTAAACTGATTTTTTTCATAGACCCCTGCGGCAACAAATCAGTTATAGTATTGATCTATTGCTTTATGAGGTAGTGATCTGTTGCTGCAGGGGGATGTAGGGTAGATATTGCTTAGCTGTTGTCACAGCGGTCAGATTTATGTGATGTCATAACTCTGATTAGCCTACTTACTATTCAACCACAACGCCAAATTATAGCAAAATTATTACCAATCATAAAGACCAAAGATAACCAAACTGTGACAAAACATGGGCTTGACTCTATTCAAGAAAGCTTTCATTAAATCACATTATATTAACTGTAACCTTTATTAAACCCACCAATCCAAACAAATCAAGATGTAGTTGAACAGCCTAGAGCTGTGTTTTTCAACCACTGTTCCGTGGCACACTAGTGATGTTGCCTGGTGTGCTGTGGGTTTTTGACCCCACCCTCGGCCCTACTATCTAGCTGCCTCTTATAGTATAAGTCTTATACTATAAGAGGCAGCTAGATAGGAGGGCTAAGCAACCGCATCCTCACAGACCAGGGGCGGTGTTTTTGCTCTGCTGGTACGCATCTGCGTTCCAGCGGGGCACCTGCTGATGACGTACTTCCGGCGGGGTCCGGAAGTGCGCCGCGATTATGCATATCATCGGTGCCCTCCGATTTTTTTCATGAAACAAGTGTGCCTTTGCCCAAACAGGTTGAAAAACACTGGCCTAGAGCACTAAGGGTAGTATTACACGGGGGATTTTGCCATATTTTAGCGCTAAAAGAGTCATTTGGAAAATCACTGAGCCCTATCAGGCGTTTTCGAGGCGTTGGCTGTTTAGGCAATTTTTTTTTGAACCTATAACATAGGTTCTGGTATGCTTGCAAAGGGAGTGTTCAGAGCATACCAGACCTCCTCTCTGGCATAGCCTGGCAAAGGCTAGGAAGGGGGGGCACAAAAGGCACCCCTTGTCAGACCTGATCAGCTATGGAAGGGTGCGATGACACCCCTTGTGTGCACAAACCCTCCCAAACACAACCAGGCCTGATGTCATACCTCAACAAGGGGAAGAGCCTTTGTTAAAGGAGAGAGCGTATGCCCTATAACATGTTGTAGGGGTATATGTTTGAAGCTCATTGTATTTTGATTTTGGGGGGGGGGTGCTATAGATAACTAAAGTAAGTATGAAACCCTTGCTCCTATCAGGGAGACTAACTAAATGCTAATACATAATCTGGCCTAAACCAGGGCCAGTGACTCTGTATCAGGAATACCCTTTCAGTCATTGGCCCTGGTTTAGGCCAGATTAGTTTTTATTGTTGGAGTTCATTGATTGTACAGGATTCACCAAAGAGAACCCCTGGATCCCTCCCCTTACCCTATGGAATGACTACAGTGACTAACCTATTTCTAGGGGCTGCCTAGAAGTTGCTTGAAATAGAAAGACATTCATTTTATTAAGTCTTCCTTCCACATACTCCCTGCATATTTACATAAAATTATGTAAACCTCTCTGCTCCCAAGATGCCATCACCCTCTTCTATAGGTAAATGGTTCTTCTTTGACATCCCACCAACAAAAGAGCGCTAGGAGCTGTACCAATGCTTAAGGTCATATACGGTTCGATATTTCCGTTCGATTAACAAAAAAAAGTCAATTTGTTACTCTTTTGTTACTCAATTGGACATCAATTTATAATATCAATCAAACCTCATGGTCAAGGTTAAAAAACAAAAGTGGATATTACTAGAGTAATAGGCCACAGTCCAAAGTTTGTGGGCATCATACAAATTTGTCATCACAGTATAACACCAAGCCAAGTGTTAGTCAGTGTGACTATGTTCTACTTGCTTTGGTGCATATTAAACTTGACCAAAACTTGACCAAAATGAGGTGCCCAGGCTCAGGGGACATAAGCAGCAAATAAAGTTGGGTTTTAGTCAGTACATAGGTTAAAGACCCTGGCATGTAGTCACAACTACAGGGAAACGCGGGGCATTTGATCTTGGAGGAGCTGGACATCCTCCCTCTAAGGCCCAGGTACACAACCATGCGGCCAGGGGGTGTTCTTAGGCGGCCCCCCTCAGTCTATCACTTGGGGCCCCCACAAACTATTAATGCAAAGGAACTCACTTGTCTGCCGAATCACAGGTTATGTGCCCCCTCGATATACTTAAAGGCTTAGAAGCAAATAACCTTTGATGATATATGACACAAAATTTGCATTACCATACTAGTGTTCCCTAATGCTTGAAGTATTATTTAAAACAATATCCACAAAAAGTCTGGAGGTCTAAACCCCAGGCTTACCAAATTCCCTTACCTAAG
>CM070035.1:21619401-21632451 GCA_036250615.1 Ptychadena robeensis | reverse complement strand
ATTGATTGTTTTAAGTTGATTGATTGAAAATCTGACCTGTGTATGGGCTGCTTAAGACTAATGTTGTGGACATAAACAAGCTTGTGAAACTGATTTACAAGTGTTCACATCCATCTGCGCACAAGGGATCCAAATAAAAAGATTACATTTACATTGTTATTGAAATGGAGTTTGATTTAGTTAGATTAACCATAAATAGTCCCTGAACATGTCCTTGGCGTAAACTTGCATATTGACATAAATGGCTTTACCTTCAAGAGACAGACTGTTATTTACAAAATTCTTTGAAAGATTTTTTCGATTCTCCCTATATGAATGCATTTGCAGCAACACAAATGCCTTGAAGGTCAATTATACTCTTGTTGTTAATACATTTCTGAATTTCTAAGGACGGTAGCGTGTGACAATGCACCCAACTAAGGTTAGCTACACCTGTCTATAAAGCTTTTCCTTTAAACATGGAAATAAGCGGTAGTATGAGATCTGTGTATTTGGAACTTTATAGAAAACATCAATGAACAAAGGTATTAGGTATTTGTATCTAATCCAGAATAAGCCAAGGCCAGGGATGTGTTGTGCCAAGCATTATTTAGATAATGAAAAGACACAAGGAAGTAGAAAAATAACATGAAAAAAAGGGAAGGTAATATGAGGATTCGGTTATATAGCACATTACAAAATGAATTACACAAAAAAAAAAACACACACACAAGTCTAAGAATATATGCTTTAACATGGGAAAATATTGTAAAAATGATCCTCTATCAATTATGTTACAAATAAAAACATTGCATGTGAGTACACAGTGAAGGAAAGAATAACTATACCCTTTTTAACTTTGAATCATTATGACATGGGCAATTGTGCTGCTATGTTGCTGCTGTAGCCCTTTACTTAATAATAGGCAATTTTTATACTTAAAGCACACCTATCCTCCAAAATTCATAAGGATGGCACTTGTATCAGTATAAGCAACTTTAGGGGGACAATGTGAAAAAAAGAGGAAAAAGTGTACCAGTAAAGAAGGAATTATTCTAATACAGTGAAGTCTACTTGAGCCCGGCAGTCTGCACAGTGTCATTGGAAAGAAAGAGCATTGAGAGACTTGGATCAAGACCTTCATCTTACTGAATGATTAATTGGTCTGCCACTCTGCTATAAAGTCCACATAAGTAGCAGGACTGTCCGCCTAATGGGTATTGGGTCAGGTGTTTTCTTTAGGTCAGTAAGTGGGGTGTTGAGGGGTGGGGGTGGCCATATATGTGTTGAGTGGGGGTTGGCCACTCCACATATATAGCCAGTCTGGTGTTCAGGGGTGGTAAAGATGATCTTTATGGGGGTGGTCTGCCATATGTTTTTTTTAGAGAAGGCTGCCCTATGAGTCAGGGGTCTTGTGTTTAGGTCAGACTTATGGGGGGATCTTCCATATGGTGGGGGCCTGTCTTGTGAAGGAGTTTCAGAAAGAGGAAGAATGAAGGAAATAGATTCAGATGCCAAGACTAAACATGGCAGGGACAGTAGAATAGGTAGTTATAAGGATTGTGCAGCAGTATGCCAGGATGAACTAGCAAGTAACATGTCTAAGTAACATGTCTACATGTATGTTTTTGGGTTTTCTTTTTCTGTATGGATTTGCTTAATAACGATGGACTTTTTTCATACAATCTAGCTGGTTTTGTATCCACTCAGTTGTGTTTTGTATGAATAACGTTAAAGTACATATAGGTCATACGTCTCAAGCACAAAGTAGGCTGTACTGGTCCCTGGTAGTAATGAGCGTCATAGGCAATATTCAAATTCACGATATTTCGCAAATAATTCTACTAATATTCAATTCAATATTGGTAAATACAGAATTTGTGTGCATGACGTGGTCATATTGCGATAATCTTCAAAATCATTGGTACAAGAAGATATGGCACAAAAAAATAGCTTACAAGGGTTTTTATTTGTGCCATAATAACATTTGTACATAAAAAAGTTTCTCTTTTTATTCAATTGGAAATCAATTATCCTTTATAGTCTGCCTTCCAGGATTAGATTAGAGATGGTCGAATTTCTTTTTAAAAATTCGACCATTTCCCTGATTTTGAGTTAATTGCAAAGCCCCTGAACATGGCATCATCATTTAACTTGCTGGAGATGTAGAGAAGGGTTGGGGGCACACTACAAAAAAACATATTGCTCTAACACAAATAGTTTTTGCATAAATTAAGTCATAGCACAATCAAGCCTTCTTAAAACAGAAGGTATTTACATGGCCCAATCCAGCACAAATCCCAAAACTTTAGGTGGAAGCCTTCGTTTTAGGACAGTGGGCGGAGCCAATGCAAATTATTCCTTTTCGCCCCATCAGCCAAATGCACATCCAGAACCGCTGGTGTACAGTGCAAATATAGCCTTTTTGGTACAGAGCCATTTATTCCAAACTGCATACAGCTGTTTCAGGCTTTTTGGCCATCATCAGTGCCGTGCATGGAAACCATGGCTCTATGGTGTGGGGCTTGGAAGCCGAACAAAGAGAAGTACCCTTGAAGGTTATGGTGAGAAGGGATGAAAGTTGAGGGCTTTTTGATTCCTTTCATCCCTTCTCACCATAACCTTCACGGGTACTTCTCATAAATTAAGTCCAAATTTTGATTGTAAACTTAATTTATGCAAAAACCACATGTGCTAGAGCAAACAAATTTTTTTTTAAATGTTCCCACAACCCTTCCTTACATCTCCAGCAACATCCAGTGATGATATCATTTTCAGAGGCTTTACAATCAGTACACAAAGTTAGCTAGTTGAAAAATGTTACCGTCTTTAGATTAGATGAACATTAAAGTATCATTTTATCCAATGATGAATTTTTAAAGAAAAGGGAGAAGTGACAATTCCCCCATAAGTGTAATAATATAAGTGCCTTTGGCTCTGGTGAAAATCCATTACACTCCAATCCATTACTTCACAAGTACTTGTATATCATCACATCGCTGCTTCTCGCTGCACCTGAACATGTTCCAATTATCAAGTCTTGTTAACCTGTAGAGAGACACACTAGCCATGATGGCTCAGCTATCAACACCTAATGCTATCATTCATTACAAGGAGCATGTTCACTAAATGAATTTTAAAATTTACTAACTGATTGGTGAGTTGTTACTGGATTTCAGCACACACAATGTTCCTGTCCAAATTGAGGCCGGTTACAAAATCACTCCGAAAATTCTACAAAAACAGGACAAACTAGATGGAAGGAAGCTAAGTAACATAGCAAACACTGCCTGATATATTGCTATGGAACCAATGGGAATGGTTAATGGATGTTTGGAGCACCAAAGTCTGAGGCTCCGTTGTTAAGTTATGTGGGTCTTTCAAATCCATACCTGTCAAGTTCTTCTTTTTTATTAAGGGAAAAATTATAGGCATCTACGTAACTGGCATTGTAGTGACCCGAGAAAGGGCCACAAACTGTATCTAATGCGCTGTGAATATACTGCTGTATAGTGCTTTATATAGTTGGTGTATGTCCCTTTAAGGGCTACACTTGTTGTTACCAGTTGCTGGAACCTCATTTTGCAAGGACAGGGTTAAAGGTTGTTTCCACTGTTTTGGCTCTCTGCTCTAAAGTAACAATTCTGTTCTGCCCAGTTACAGGCCTTAAGCCAGCCCCTTTCTGATAAATATAAGTTTCTCAGAACATTCTGGGCTTTTCTGATGTGGTTTCCCTGACGACTGCAGCTTCCCTCATATGTCTCCCCAGATGAGAATCCCTGGGTGAGGTAACCTCCAATGAACTCTCCTTTATTGTCATGAGAGCCTACAGCATCCCTGTCCACCTGCAGTTGGTAGCAATGCTCTGCCACGTAAAATCCCTATGCTTGATCCTCATCTCTGCCCTCAGGAGTTGGTTAAGCTGTACATAGTCCTCTAGTAAACTTTAAATAGCCCCTACCAGCAGCGTGGACATTGCGTTTACTGGTGTGTGAGCCGTGCTTGGTGCGTGAGCAGAAGACATCCATTTGAAAGGATCTGGTCATGTAAGTTGGGGTACTACAATGCACCTCCACGACAGTACAGCATCGCTTCCGGTATTTGGACAGATACTTCGACGTTCCAAATACAGGAAGTGATGTCACTCACGTCACTTCCGGTATCGGGAGCTTTACCATCCCCTCCCTACTAAATTAGGCAGGTACTAAATAGGAGGGATCAGGAGTTTCTCTCCCTGCTAACTTCCCACCCAGCACATTATCTGCAAGAGCAGGGTGGGAGCTTAGGAGGGAGAGTAACGCCCCATCCCTCTTAAGTTGCCCTGATTTCAAAATCCCAGGATTTATTGAATCACATAAAAAACTGGACTTTTTTGGCCAAAACAGGATACATGACAGGTATGTCCAAATTCAAATAATTTTCCTTTGTAAAATCTTTATTTAACAAAATTTGTCAGTACAATATTGTATTACAATACAAAGGAAGCAAAGATTATCCTATAATGAGTTATTACACAGAAAACAGTGTCAACTTCCACAACCTCTGGATACAGTGGACAAAATTCTGCCCCAGGACTTACTTTTAATTGAACACTAAAGACGGTTGAATGTTTTTTTTGTATTTCAAATAGCTGACTTTGTTAATTGTAAATCCACTTAACATGGTATTATCGATGTATTGCTCTAGCACATGTACAGTATTTTGTGCATGAATGAAGTCCAAAGTCAAGTCAAAAGTTTTCAAGGTCAAATTCCAACTAGAGCAATAGCGATATATTTTTTTTGTAATAATACCACAGCCCTCCTTTGATTATCCCAAAGAAATTTTAGGACCATCTATATTGAACACACCTAGAGTAAAATTTAAGCAAACACTACTTTCAACCCAGAGCCTTACTGAAACTGAAAGTGTTAAATGCTACAAAGATATAAAATGCACAACAGGTAAATAGCACTGCAAAGCAATACAAAGCATATATAGTCAACTTTTTTGATAAATTGCTAAAAGAGCGGCTTACCATTGGTACTGCATAACAACAGTTACCTCATTCCAATCTCATACACCAATCTGAGATGATTTATGGAGTTTATTTTATATTTTTATTGGAATTTGCCTAACAACATTGACTGTCATCACCGACTCCATTCTGACAATGCTGGTTGTTTAGCTGTCATGCTGACCTTCTGAACTCATCATTTCTGAACTCATGACTAAGAGTCTATTACCTCAACATGAATCTGTTTTTATTGTTTTCTTCTTATAAATCCAAATAACAATCTATTCCATTGTAAGTCTGAATGGACAGGGTCCTCTTCTCCTGTTTTATTACCTGTACCTGTGTGTTATCTTGTGTTGCATCTCAATTGTAATTTAATGTACAGCTCTGCGTAATATGTTGGCGCTATATAAATAAAAGATAATAAAAATAATGAGGATCATCTCTAAGTGGTCATTAACAAAATAAGTGCAAACATTAGGGTCCGCTGGTTGCTTTTCAGGCGTTCACACCCAATAGACCTGTCACAGGGTCATTATCAAAATGACCTGCACAAGTTTGCAGGTGCTTTTAGACAGGAGTTAGAGTCTTTGATTTTGTGGGTATAGGCCTAGTGTACTGAACCCAAAGGGTGTGAACCCACTGTGCCACAAGTCCTACCACCTCTAAGGGTGTTGTCTAAGTGAACCAACTCAGAATACTTTTGAAGGTAGGGATAGACCCGATGGGAACACCAAATAGCTACCTCTTGGGGGAGGATAGGCACACGAAGCAGCTGATCCAGGAGGACCAGGGGGAAGGTACAGGCACAAGCATTGCCAGCAGGCTGGGTCATAGGCAGGAGCAACAGTGAAGGGACGAGGCAAAGCTGTAGTCAGACAGGCAATGGATCAGGGCTGGCGGCACAGGTACAGGTCCAGAATTCTGGGTTGACCACAGATAGAAATCAGGAGCCTTAGCAGGACACAGGGGGCCTAACACTGAGGCATCTAGGAAAAGGGCTGAGCAACCCATATATGTGCAAGAGGACCACAATTAGTCAGCAAGGACACATGACCAATCCCCTAAATCCTAGAAAGTGACATAGGCTGGTCCTTCAGAAAGTGCTGCAGAAAACCATCAGCAGACATCCTGTGGCCAGAGATGAGAGGAAACTGTGGAACAGATTCCAGCACAACAGTAAATCTTCGCTGAACATGGCACCTGGTACCGTGGCAATAAGCAGGGAAACAGCAGCGCACGGCAGCCGCTGTTACACCCAGCCTTATTAGTTCTATTGAAACTTTCAGGACATTTTGAACAATTCTATAATTCCAGTTTGGGGTAAGGTCCTGTTATGTTGCAGAATTACTATTCCCCAGTGCACGGTTGGTTAGTTGGTGTGGAAGAACATGACTGGCCCACACACAGCCCTGACCTTGCTCCTACCAAAACCCTTTGAGGTGAACTACAAAGGCGATCACAAGCCAGGCCTTCTCATCCAACATGATTGCCTGACCTCATATTTTCTCTTCTGAAAGAACGGATAAAATGTCCATGCACATGAATGAGAAAGCTTACATTACATTACAATTTATAAAAAAAAACAAAAAAAAAACAAGGCTTGTAACAGTTTTAAATCCACAGGTTTCTCTCTAAAAGAACAAGGTCTATCTGTTCCATTCTACTTTAATTTAATTATTTGTTGTTTGTTTATGTTGTTGTTGTGTATGTTTTTTTAGTATTGCCCAGAGACCAGTGGAAAAGGGCAGGAACAAAAAGCCTGCCGATGTAAAGTAATGAAAAATGAATAGAAGAATTAAGAGAGGATTAAAACAGATTAAATTGGTGCAAAAGATGATTTGTATATGGAGTGTAATACTTTTGTGAACATCCTACACTCATAGCTTCTCTAAAAGATTTATATTTAGATTTGTAAATGTCAAATGAGATGGCATATTCTGTGCATTTGGTGTCAAATACTTTAAGCATGATAAATTCTCTGATATGTTAACATGCTAAGCACAAGGTTTTTTTTTTCCTTTCCATTTCCTTTTATCCATATTGTAGATGTTGGCAGAAAGTTTTGTCTCTATCATTTGGGAGCCATTTGTGATATTCTGTAATACATTGTCAATACTACTTCTGAGAATGGACAGGAAGGATATGCCTGAATCTCCTGTGGGTTTATATGTACACAGGCCATTAAGGCTTGATGCAATGAACATACACTGCTGAGCACCAAATTCCTTTACGTAAATACATTCTTAGGATCCTGATTACACAATATAACAATTATATTGCAAAGTATTGCACAGCCATATTACTCAATGTCTCATATAAGTAGATTTTTGACAATAAGATCATTACTATTTGAATTATAATCCATATAACCACTACATGTCCTGTACAGATGCATATGGCTGAAACATTAGTCTTCCTGTAATATATCATTAGGCAGTGCAAGAAAAACTAAACAATCTGACATTGTTATTCACAAGCCTTTTCTAAAAAAAAATGTTGTGCCATTCGTAGACACGATGGCTGCTTCCAGAAGGTCTATTATCAGGTATGCTGTTTAATATATTTAAATATTCAACTTGACATTCATGTTTTTTCTGTTTAGGGGACAGAGTTGCCATTGTTCCCAAGTGCTAGACTAGCAAAAGTGAAAAAATAGCAACAACAAGGTTTTTACACTGGTGCTCGTAGGCTTGTCTGTGAATACTGTCTAAGCTTAAAATGTCAATCTATCTAAAGCTACTTGTTAAGTTCTGAGTAGTTGTTGATTGGCCTGCATCACCTGGTGATGACAGCAGAGGAGTTGTACTCTGACAGCTTTACTTTGTTTTGGTTGTCCAAAATAGTACATCTCTTGCTGTATGTCTGGCCTATTGCAGGCCTGGGGGCTTCAGGTCCTATTGGCCATAAAAGAGTGTATTTGGGAGTTAATTTCAAAGATATCACAACTTGCTTGTTCCAGCACATGTGTTTTTTTGCAACAATAGGTTCAAAGTCAATTCAACTTGAGTTTTTTCCTAAGCTTTGCAATGTCCCCACAAACCCTCTCCCAGATCCCCAGAAATTGCGAAGAAGAACTTTAATTTACAAGTTAGCAAGTTGAAATAAAAAAAAATCTAACATCTCTTTTGGACCAAACACATGGGCAGCAGCAAGATGTGAATTCTTCAGCATATAACATTATAGAGATGATCGAATTTTTCGACTTGCTAACTTTCAGAGCTGATTGCAAAGCCCCTGAACATGGTATCATCACCAACTTGCTGGAGATGTAGAGAAGGGTTGGGGGAACATTTGAAAGAAAAAAGTATGTCTCTAACATCAATAGTTTTTGAATAAATGAAGTTCAAAAAAAGTTAAATTTCCAAATTTTCGACATTTTGACTTGACTTTGAACTTAATTTGTGCAAAACTATTTGTGTTAGAGACATTCTTTTTTCTTTCTGACCATCTCTATAAACATACTCCTCAATGCAGAGTCATTGAATTATTATAAAAAGACCTGGTTTTACCCTAACAGGATACAGCTGCTATGATGAGCTCAATATTGAGAAAGTAAAGCTATGCTATCAATTAAAAACTAAGTCTTTTTTTTTGACTTTCACGTATCAAGTCTTCCTTCATACATTATAAGCTGGGGGAGTGGTTAGACACATAAATGAGGGGTGATGACTTTTAATTGAAAACCGTAATAGGAATGATGTTTGGGTTTAACACTAATATGGGTTTGCGGAACATCATGCAATCCTAAGATTTATAGTTCCTGGAATTATGCAGTTGAAGCTGTCACTGAAAATAATGCCCATAAATATTAGGATTCTCCATAAATCCACACACATACTGTAAAGTTCAGGGGAAAGGTTCACCAGCGCAGCCGGGCGATATAGAAAACGTAGGTTTATTTTCACCAAAAGGAAAACATCAATTAAAACTTGCAGTACACTGGACAACCATTTACTAGTACATTTTAAGACTTTGCAGCTCACCACTGTCAGTCTACCTGTATTTTCAAAGGTCCTGCCAGAGAGAGAGAGAGAAGGAGAGATTGTGTATTTTCAATGTTGCCCTCAAGCTGAAGATCTTCTTCCCACTGTAAGCATTTCGCAATGGTATGTCCCTTATATCTAAAGCTTTATTTTACTTCTTAGCCCTAAAAATTGCCATGCCTAGCTAATATGAATCATCTTATGTAGAAATTGAGACAATTTGCTGTTCAGGTTCATCATATTTTAAGCAGCATTCACCAAAAGTAAAACTCCATATGAACACAACCTTTACAAATTAATGACAACACTATTTTGATGGTATAGATGACATTTTAGAAAAAAAATGAAAGATGAGAAAGAAAAGTTTTAGATCACATTATACAATTATCAACATGTTTATATGACTGGACACTGGAAATGTTTATAATGAGATTAGAATCTAGAAGTCTTACTAGGGTTGGGCAGCATATACTTAATCCAAATTCGCGTAATTTCGTGAATGTTTGCACGGATATTTGATAAGTTGACATTTTACGGCCTAACATTGTGCGTATGTAAGCACAATGATTCATGTCTAAGCAGCATTATTACAGAGACTTGTATGTATTGCACATCACAATGCACACAGATATGTGCAATGTATAATATCACAGTGATATAATGTCAAGTATTCAACATTGCGAATATCCGGCCACACATTTGCAAAATATTGCGAATTGTTGAATATGCAAGATTGGTCAAATATATTTGAATTGCGCTCAACACTAGTGAATACATTACTATATATTCTGGGCACTAGTTCTCAAAATCCTCCTCAAATTATGAATTAAGCAAGCCTTCCCACTTAATTTTAAAATGATGGTAGAATTAGGACCTTTGACTAAATGGGTATTTCAGTAATACATGTGTTCAAAATAAACTTGACCATTTTGAAGTATACCAGAAGTTGGAGTCCAAATGAGTCCCCTTTATTGGCTAACTGAAGTCATTCAAAAAGCAGGCTTTTGGGATGTCTCAGATCCCTTCTTTGAGCTCATTACCATTTTCACGTAGAATGCTGGTATTATTTGACTTTGTGTGTGCATCCCCTCCTCTTATGTCCTTATACTGTCTCTTCTGAGGAAGCCCCAAGAAAAGCAAGGGCAAAACACGTCCAGATAAAGGACACTGCCATTGTTGGATGGCATAGGGTCCACCCCCCCCCCTTCTCCTATATCTTGGAGGGTAAAGTGGTTAGGCCCTTACACACCTTGTATGTGGAGGGTGGGGGTGATGTTACAGTTAAAGTTAGGGTGTGGCACATATGATTGGAATGGTGTAGGTCACTCGCCCAGGAACAATTTATTTTGTGGAAATACATTTGTAAGTAAGATTCTGATGCAAACAGATCTTGTAAATTTTAGGGTCATAGTAAGAGCAAGGTCCTGTAGAGTATGGTACATTTTCAAAGTACAATTAAGCCCTTTTCAAGTACTCCTTACTAGAGAAGAGAGTAGTAGGAGAAGAGGACCATAGATCGTGATCCACCTCCTACTCGATGGTTTCCCTTGGATACCCAAGGCTAGGGGACTTTATGGTGGGACTGACCTCTAATACATATTAACCTCTAAATAGAGGATTTAAATTCAGTTCACTAAACAAGGTATAGGATAAGTACAATCACAGTAAATTAGAGTCCGAAAAAACAACTTCCCCGTTGGGATCATACAATCGCCGATTTATGTACATTTCAAAGTTAAAAAGTCCATGATAAAGAATTGGCTGATTAAAACGTTCATCTTTAATGTAGTATGGTTAAAAACAGCTCAGGACTAGGACCCAGGTGTTGGGATCAGATGAAGACGGGCAGCCACCGTATTTGTAGAATTTCGGATCAAGTGGTATTTAATGAAGATGAAGACATCTCGACGCGCGTTTCGTATCACTTCTTCTAGGAGATGTCAAAATTATCCCTTGTAGTAGGTTTCAGTTGCTAGGTCCAGACTGCTATCAGAGGTCACCAGAGGAACGGGGGGCCAAGATCAAGCTTACTGCAACCCAGAAAGCTCAGAATTTTTCATTATAATTCTCACAAAGTCAACAGGTCTATAGAAAATTTGATTCTATTTGATTTTATATAAAAAAATATAAAAGTTGACATTTCTTCTCAAACTTCCTTTGTCTGATTCAGAGTCTTCTCTGCTTGTTTCTACCATAATATCCTACTTAGAGGTAACAGGAGCTACACACCACAAATACTTGTTCCACACCCCAGAAGGTATAGATTATAGTAAAAACTTAGGTAGGGCACGGACCACACCACTTATAAGTGACATCAGGTCACATGAATGCCACCAAGCAGAAACATGTTTAGGCCTTGGCCATAATTCCGGTTGTAAAAATAAATCTTTGGTTGTACGTTAAAACTAAAATGTTGGTTGTAACTCAAGTTGTTTGTGACCCAATGTGTCCAATGTATGCTGCTATTAATGTTAGCTGTTAGTACTGTTTCACAAATGCAGTCATCATCCACAGAATGCATGGGATGGGCTGAGTGAAAGTGGAGGAGTTAAATATACTCTCGTTGAAGGGCAAGACATGTCAAAGACTGCAATGTCACGGAACAATTAGTCTTGACCTCCACTTTGTGACTATTTGGCATTTTGCTCAATTTAAGAAGATAAAGTGGAAGTGGCACGTGCAGCTCCTATCACTGATATTATCAATGTAATAAAACGGTCACATTGAAATATGGAATATGTTAATTGAATTATCAGACATGCTATTCATCATAGGCTCTGAAACGCTAGGATGAACAAGTCCTGTACATAGTGACAATGGTAAATGAACATACCTTTTATCCATGTATAAAATATGCATGGACATGTTGTTTTAAAATCAATGGATATACACAGGTTATTTTCTTGTAGCTAGAGATAATATCCAAAATCTATGCACTCTTCTTCTCCTAGTCTTCTCATAGCAATGCATATATACATAGGTCACATATAGACATTCATCCTGCTATTTACAGGATTTATAATAATGTGCTGGATAGGGCAAATGCCAGCTTATGGTAATGAACTTTTTAATCCAAAATTCCCATTTGCAGTATGCCAAATGTGGATTTAAATGATGCAGTGAGATAAAGCATGTCCAATGTCTGCTAAAAATCTATTGTGAATCTTTTATATAAAATTGGTGATTCACCATTTAATGTGAAACATAATCAAAAGCGATTTACCAAGTTTTGCCAGTTGCAAGATTGTATCTATCATTCAGTTCTGTTCTACAAGAACCAAAATTCAGTCAGTTCAATCAATATAGAAACTAACAAAATTATTAGGGGGGAATTGTCAGCTTTCCTAGGTGAATGCCCTTAGAATTTTCAGGGGGAATGCAGGTATTTAAATGCATCTTAATCCTACACATTTACAGAAAATACAGCTCTAAGAACTAGACGTCAATCTCAGATATGTAAACATTATACCAGTTCATCAACAAATTAATTATATGACCTGTATTCATTGTAATTGTATACATGTAAACATCATCTTGTGCAGTGGTTCCCAAACTTTTACTGCAGGTCCCCCCTTTTTTTAGGTAGGAACATTATCAAGCTTCCCCATTCAAACTACACAGTATCAGATGGAGGGCCATTTCACACTAGCCGTGTCTGTGTTGCATTATCGTGTACTATTACTAGTGTGAAATGGCTCTCAAACTTTATATAAAATACAACCTGTACTCAACTAGATTTTTTCCCACCAATCATGCAGAGAAATGTATCATATGTACACACACCAATCATAGAGAAATATTTATGATTCACATGACACACAACATTAATATAGAGACAAACGCACACACATAGAGAAACACAGAGGAACACACATTACATGTTCTCTACTTGCTGTCTGCAGCTTGTTCCTTTATGTTGGCTTCCTGCTTGTCCCTCCCTCAGCCCCCTTGCTGCGCCCCTCAGAATACTTTCATGCCCCCCCCAGTTTGGGAACCACTAATCTAATGTCATAACTGAGACTCATAGCCTATTTAACCTCCCTAGCACACTGCTGAGGTCCAGATTTCTGTACCAAAAGTGCACCATAG
>CM070035.1:21584593-21619301 GCA_036250615.1 Ptychadena robeensis | reverse complement strand
ACTTTCAAATTTCCCGCCGCCTCCCCGATGTGACGTCATCACATCACTCGGAGGGGGGGGAGAAGAAGATGTCGGAATATCAAGCAGCCATGTCACATCGGGGACACCGGGACAGCGCAAAACAGTGCCCGATGTTCACTGGATGGCATCATCTCGTCCAGTGCGATAGTGGGAGTTTCAGCGCTGGACGAGATGGTGCCGTCCGGAACAATAGGGCAGTTAATACCCCATATTTTACGAAAGCAGCAAAAATGTTTACTTGCAGCAAGAAATACACCCCCACCACTTAAACAGCCTTTGCTAAACTAGAAGTACATTTCTTTACAAAAAATAAATAAATAACATAGTTTCAACCAAAAAGTTTTGGCTGTAGCATTTGCTTCTTATTCTTTTCTAGGCCTTTTTATTACATTTCCATTCCCATTAATGTACATTGGTAAATACTACCGAGAGGTGTATAGTGGTGCATTTGTCAACACTAAATTTAATTTGCCATTTAGTGGTCCATTCTGCAGTTTTGTCAAGATCCCTCTGCAATATGTCACTTTCCTGAAGTTTTAATCATGTTAGAATTTTTTTTGCCATCAGCAAACTTGCCAAC
This sequence comes from Ptychadena robeensis, assembly GCA_036250615.1. Classification (NCBI taxonomy): domain Eukaryota; kingdom Metazoa; phylum Chordata; class Amphibia; order Anura; family Ptychadenidae; genus Ptychadena; species Ptychadena robeensis. The sequence goes on along the minus strand of CM070035.1, from coordinate 21,618,700 downwards.
TCTACTATATTTTATTCACCATATCATCAATTACTAGAATTATTAGACCCAGCTATGATTCCACTGGTATTCGGCTGGTTTGCAGCTTTCAGACTTTTTTGAATATTTCCAATTTCAATGTATCCTTTGTCTCCTTATACTAGTTCTTTGCCCATGTTTTTCCCTAAATACTACCAGAAATGAACCTATAATGCAGTGCATAGTTATTGCCTTGATCAGATGAATCAGTGGAGCCACTTGTTTGAAGAAATTAATAACCAAGCCTACCATACAGTCATGATGTACTGGAACTGTTAGGAAGGGATTCCACATGGTAGTGTCCATTTTCCTGCATTGTTTGTTTGGCAATTATTTGAAAATATCCTTTAATATGTCCAATAATGTATTACAAGGTTATTTGAACAAATGTTATTGAACATCAACTTCTTAAATAATGCTTACAATCTACAAAACAGCCCCCCATACACTTTTCAGTCACTCCATACAATTTCCTTTAGATCTACCAACAACTATGTAGTATAGTGGCCTCCCTGATAGTATACATAGTGATTGGAAGGTCCTCATATTACATGGTTTTGGTAGAACAAATGGTATGGTAAGATTGTAAGGTGAATGGGGGCCATTAGTGTGATACTCTTAAATTTAACAAAATAGACCAATTTTAATAGAATAAACCCAGTAATCAGGTGCTTACTGCTCAATTATGGGTTTATTGTAAGAAGAAAAAGAAGAAAGTTTTCAGAGACACTACTTCCTTAAATCTTAGTGGCTGAGACCCAGATCCCAAATATATGCCCTTTTACATCTGCAACCACAGGACCTACTGAACCTACTGCAACCACGGGACCTACTAAATTTAAACTTGTTACTGCTATCATGTCAGCAGCTAAACAGACCACTGCGAAAATAGGGAAAACCCCTAAAGTGAATATAATGCAGGTCTGCTTTAGGGTGTCTCAACCTTCAAGACAAGGTTGCTTAGCTATTAAGATTCCTTGAATCTCTTGTTTTATGTTTACGGATTTCTGTAATTAATTAAATTCATGTAATGAATTAAGTATAATGTAAATTGAGGACACCAATCCCCCCCCCTCCCTTTACTGTTCTGGAACCCGTTATCCCCCAATGTTTTGCCAAGTATTATATAATTGTTATATGTTAATTTTATATGTACCACACAACCCCCCCCCCCCCTTCATTAAAGATGAATGTGTGCACAGCGTATGTTGTTTTCTTGCATACCTTATATTTTGTATCCTTTTTTGTATTTTAATAAAACTATTGAACTAGAATCTGCAGAAGAAAGTTGGTATCTAACCTTTTACACATACTGTACTTAGACATTAGAATAAGGTCAGCTACCAAAATTATCCTGTAGTCCACTGGAGTATTGAGTACCTGACTGCTGTGTTTGTTTTTGGTATGGTTCTGCATCTTAGGAGAAATCTCTTCTGTGTTCCGGGCCCTTTTTTTAAATATTCTTATTTCATGAGTGCTGTAAAGGTGCCCACCGTAAGCTGTATTTCTTATTCATATGAAATAAAAACATGCCAGCTTATAAAGGAGGGATCATAAAGGAGTGATCTCTAACATTTTGTAATGTGGGTTGGTGAGCTCATGCAATAAATGAAAAAAAAAATGTCAGTAGAATGTATGGCTTCATCCCATAATAGCTATCCAAGCAACAAACATAAATTAAGGGAGAACTTAATTCTAGGAGGTGGTGTCTAGTCTCCAGGGACTTTAAATAGGCATAACCAGTAGAGATGGTCGAATTTTTTTTAAAAAATTTGACCATTTCGACGGTTTCAACTTAATTGCAAAGCCCCTGAGCATGGTATCATCACCAAACTTGCTGGAGATGTAGAGAAGGGTTGGGGGTACACTACAAAAAAGAAAGTATGTCTCTAACACAAATAGTTTTTTTCACAAATTAAGTTCAAAGTCAAGTAGAAATTTCGAAAATCGGAATTTCGACTTTAACTTTGAACTTCATTTATGCAAAAACTACATGTGCTAGAGCAACACTTTTTCTTTTCAAATATTCCTCCAACCCTTCTCTACATCTCCAGCATGATACCATGATACCATGTTCAGGGGCTTTGCAATAAGCTCACAAAGTTAGCAAGTCGAAAAATTCGACCATCTCTAATAACCAGTAAGACAGAGAAGCATACTGTGATAAAATGATTAAAACATAATAAATACCCAAACTCCCCAACATCAATTCATGGACATTGGACCAATGTAAAAAATGACTGTATACAGCTGCAAGGCTCCCCCAGGTACTGTTGTAGAGAAAGAACCCAAGCGGGCCGTGCACCCCAACCTTCACAAAGTATCCACAGACATGTTTCACCCATTCCTGGACCTCAACAGGGGAGAAGAAAATAAATGGTAACCCAGGTATAATCATCTACAATTAAGCAAATAATTACGCACAAATACATCTTAAACAGTGTATACCAATACCAATCACATTCAGTCACCACATCATACAGTAACATCTCCTCAAACAATGAGAACACAGAGTAGACAACAATCATATATCTCATAACACAGATCTATAACAGGTTTCAATATTTACTCAATTTTGCCGTCAGTGGAACTTTATGACTCACTGAGGCCCCCGGGGGTATACATGAAGGTTGGGGGATACTTTGTGAAGGTTGTAATGCCTCCTCAGTAAACGACAGTGGTACCTGGCCAAGCCTTGCAGCTGTATACAGTCATTTTGCACATTGGTCCAATGTCCATGCATTCATGTTTGGGTTTTGGGTATTTATTATGTTTTAATCATATGGAAATAAAGTGTTTTTTAGCACAGTATGCATCTGTCTTACTGGTTAGGGCTAGTTAAAGTCCCTGGGGACAACCCTACTAGAATTATATTTCTCATTCAGATGCTTCTCTAACATTCTTACTTGACTAAGAATCTATCTTTAGACTGTAATATGTGGATAGCATTCTTCCCTACTCAATGAGGAAGATTAACCAATGTTGAGTCATTTCTCACCAATCTTGACAATTGCTCTTTGCTTGATAAGCCCTAAATTGATAAATGAATGTCCTCATGGACAGATGGACATGTAAGGGAGATACATATTGTTTATCTGGTCATGAACTTATTGACCAGTTTGTGGTGAACCCTAAGGGAAATATCCTACATGTTGTTGTCATAAAAAAAAGTAGAGGAAATCTTCCTATGGAGACAAATATTCTGCTGACAGCTGTCCAAGTTGGGTGTTCTCATTATTTTTCTTTTTTATTTCTGTTGCATATCCATGATAAAAAAGCTATAGCTATAGCTTCTCATATACTTAAAATATTAGGTCTAGGCTTGGCTCAGATTAGTCCCCCACATAGGGACCAAAAGTAGGCAATCTCACGAAATGGACATCTATTCTGCTTAGCCTCCCCGTAACCATCCCTCTGAACTGTCTTACAATAGTATTTTAATTTGTATTAGCATGTTACAGCTCATATGAGAATTTAGTGATTACGTTTACAACATTTTTATTGTTATGATTTTGTATTATAATTAAAAATATATAAAAGTGTCATTTATAACTGGAGATTATCAGTATTAGCAACAGGTTGTATACAGCCTTTATATCAGCATATTAATGGGAATGGTGATAAAACCATCAGGGACTGCATAGTCAAGTTTATAATCCAGCAATGTCTTAGTAAATTGTTTGCTACCAGCAAACAATCTGCTTTGGAATAATCATTGTGGAGTAATAAACAAACATCAGAGAACTAATTTCACGTGTTGTCATTAAGTAACTAATTGAAGATGTATGCTAAACAGCTAAACATCAAGCATGATAGTACCAATAAAGGACACACATTTCAAATGATAACTTCCAAAGTATTTACAGAAAGTTTGCAGCTTAATAGATATCCTTTATTGGATTACTGAAGTTATTACCCCTCCCCCATGTAAATGGTTTGTATTTCTGGCCTGCTCTCTCCCCTTTTAAGCTAGCCACACATGGTTCAATTTAGCATTCAATCGAAGTTTGATTCGATTTTGTAGTTCGATCAAAAAAATTTAAAATCGATTTTAATTTAATCAATGTACACCACATGGGGAGTACGATTATTGTTCAATTTTGACTGAAAAGTAATCAAAGTAATCCAAAATCATCGATTGAATTCCTCTTACGATTTTAGTTTCAATCGGAAGTTAAAGGGAAGTAGCCACACAAATCAAGCCAAAAAATCGACCAAAAAAAAAAGCTGCAAGGAATGCAGTTCGATAATTGTACAATCGAGCAAAATTTTCCAACATGTCCGATCACTTTTCAATCGACGATTTGATAGAAATCGATCAATGATCGTCGATTGTACTATGTGGGCAGCACATAGATTTTTGTACAATCGATCGCTTTTTTCAATGGAAAACGTCGATTAAACGCTAAAATCGAACCATGGGTGGCTAGCTTTAGACATTTCCGCCACTGTCACTGACCCCGGGGATGTGAGGACTTCTTAGCCTGTAATATAACACAGGTGAATGCAAAGGGCACCCCTCTGCTCCTTGGCGTTCTCAGTGATGTGGGTCCAGCGAGAAGCCCAGAGCATGTCGATGCTACAGGACTGCATGGGCACAGCTGGAGAAAGGTTGCTTCCCCGAGTGTGGCTCGAGGTTATCAATAATGATAGTGAAATTCTACCCCGAGCCAGAAATGAGCTTTTGGGATGTCTCAGATCCCTTCTTCAGTCTTAATACAATTACTTATTTACATTTATACACAAAGTTACCATAACATAAATATTTTAACAAAAAATAACTGGAGGTGAAGGGTTAGTCAGTGGAGTATAGTAATCAGAGTTATTGGGGGTAAAAGAGATATCCATGTGTAATATTCACCTCCTTAACAATTAAAATGCCCATAGACAGGGGAACCAAATAAATACTGTACTCTAATGTAGCTTTTTTTTTAGAGAAACCTCAATAGAAATAAAAGTTGTAAGTTATCAAAGCTCAAGATTAAGAAGGGATCAGAGACCAATAGCCAATAAAGGGAATCACTTGGCTTAGGCTCCACTATGCGTTAACGGATCCAATAAACGCAACCCATGTGTTAAGGCCCCCATACACGTGTCGGATTCCGGCCGGATTCCGGGCCGATCGATTCCGGGCGCGTGCACGTGAATCGATCGTGCCGGAATCGTGTGCAGCCCACCTTGTCCGTCCGATCACGTCCGATCGTTCGGGGGCCCAGAATCGGATCCGACAGAGAACCAACACGTTGGTCTTTTTGATCCGATTCTGCACAGATCAGAGGGAGTTGCCATTTGTGAGGTGGAATCGGAGGTGGAATTGGACACGGAATCGTCCCGGAATCGTGCCGGAATCCATTGGACAAGGTGGTATGCAGCGATGGATACTCTTAATTGGCCGATTGATCACACCTGCGATTCCCGGCAGAATCGCCGGAATCGATCGGATGATAAATCGATTGGACATGGAATCCGACATGTGTATGGCTAGCTTTAGGGATGTGTCAGGGATCCTCCAGGGATGCGTTAAGTGATGCTTTTGGGACACATCCTTTTTTCGTGTTTGTTTTGCTACCATGAACGGATTGATCAACGCATCAAACAACGCATTCCATAGCATTTCAACAGACACAATTCATTTTCTATGGGTGTGTCAACGTACCCATACTAGCAATGGCTTACGTTGCGTTAATGTCAACGCAGCGCAACACAAGCTGACGGAGCACACCAATGGATGTGTAGACATATCCATTTGGGTTGTAACGCATAGTGGAATTAAGGCCTAAAGCTGGCCATACATGCTATGATCCCCGCCCGATATCAGCATGATGTTGTCATTACGCTGCAGCTGGTCGCTCAGAGAATCAGAGCACACCCTTTGTGTGCCGGACATTACTGCGGTGTGATCCTGGATCAGATGGGTGCATTCGATTTGCAGCCGATCTACCGCCAACCAATCGGCGGGTACACAAACGGCAGTCGATCGGTCGCAAAATCGATGCGGATTGTAGTGTGTTTGGCTACCTTAACACAGCACAACACTCTAATATTAGAAAGTATTTGAATGAGATTCTTCACAATATGCGCATGTACATGTCCATGTGAAATGAAGGTAATATCGACTGGAGATCACATTACACGAATACAAATTTTGCCTATGCTGCTCATTACTACTCATCAAGTGTAGGTAGGGGGGCTGCTACTGAGGGGGCACACTGACAAGCCTAAACAGGTCTGGTCCCCCACTGTCCATCCATAGCGCTTACCCTGCATGATGATAATGCATGATCACAATCTCCTTGGCTAATCCATGGAAGCACCTTGGCCTCATTTTTAGTTTTAGATTTAAAACTAATGCAGTTGAAATAAAACTGGCTCTGGCAAAAGTCACTTAGAAAATTAAATGTTGGCCCAATTTGTGTTTAAGTTTGACACCCATAATCCAGCAGGACAAATCACTAGTGACCAATGAGGCAATACAAAAAGATTTTGCCCTGTAATGACTGGTAGTCTGTATAAGGCATCACTATCTAAGGATATATCACATGTATTTTGCAAGCATAATATTCTTTCCTTTATTACATATTCAGCCCCAATGGCAGACATGGAAAATTAATCCTTTGTCGTAACTTTTTCTTTTTTCATCGAAAGAGAAGAAAAGAAAGGGTGCTGTTTTGGATTATTGTAAGCATGAATGCTCCTTCAAAGAGAAATAAAGATTATAGTCTTTATAACCTGGAATTTCAATGGTCTTCTTTGTCTGGGATGTACTCCTTCTTGAAGATGAATACAGTGTTTTTTAAATGTACTACATTCAGATTTTAATGCCTAAAAAAATATATTTTTTATTGTTTACTTGATAGAAAAAAAGTCTTCAAGGCATAAAAGAAGGAAAAAAGACATGCAAGTATTTTCTTTGTTAAAAAAGAAAAGAACAAAAAAAAAGGATATGTTTGATAAATGTTTCTCAAATAATGCATGTATTTTCAGGAGAACACACAATAGTCATGTGCTTGCACTTAGTGTTTTTCCTGCCTTGAGATGAGGATATTGACTCTCCATTTTAAAACCCACTAAACTGCTTTTCTCTATGCAAATTGAGTTTTCAATGGGATTTCAGCCAATTACAGACAACATTAAGTCCTTTTAATGCATTTCCCCTGCATATTATTATTATTGCTATAGAAAAAAACAAAAATCACACAAACATCACTGGTGCCAATATTTATGAAAATACTTTCCCAATAAATCCGCATAGGGAAGTCTTGCTAAAAGTTTTCGTCAAGTTGTGCAGAAAAAGTCCTTTTGCTTTTACATATCTTTGATTCTCATAGTAATTTTAAAAATAATTTATATATTATTCAACCCTGCTAAATCTATTTGGGTCTTTAATCTAAACAAATATTAATGTATGTACATATGGTTTGTATGAAATGTATTATATTTTCAACGACACTACAGTTGTATTGTCTCTGAGCAAACTCCTTCTAAATAATAATCTGGTACCTTTGTTGGTAACTAGTGATGGCCGAACATCGGCCTGGACTGTCCGCGAACGGGCGGGTCGGACTTTTAAAGAAGTCCGCCGTCCGCCTGTTCGCGGACACATTCAAATTCCGGGGAATTTGAATCGGAAAAACCGGATGTGACGTCAGTGACGTCACATCCGGTCCCTGGAACGCATCCTGGAACGCATAGTTCCTGGTTCAGGGAGCCGGATGTGACGTCACTGACGTCACTTCCTGCTCCGAGCCAGTTTTTCACTAGGAGACCGGCTTTATGCCTGGTCTTCTAGTGAAAAGATTCTTCCTCCGGCACGATCTCGCAGGTTCTGATCCTGCCGGAGGAAGAATGTAGATCTTCTTCTCGCCGGCGAACAGGGCGGGTCGAACACCCGTACTGCTCGCCGGCGAGAGGGAGGGCGAACATCCATGTTCGCCGCCGAACTGTCCGCCTTGCGGGCAGTTCGACCATCACTGTTGGTAACACATGGCTGAAATAAGAACTAAATCGGTTTCCTTTGTATTCAGTATCAAAGCTCAGTACCAGCTAGAAAACCTCAGATTTCTACAGAACCAACCTTAAGCCCTGAGGAAGGGGAGACTGCCGAGCCCCGAAACGCCTGTACTTGTATTTACACATAAAAAACATTTTAAGCTGGTGTGAGGACCCCGGCTGTACCAGGTACCGCCTGCTGGTGACACTGTGCTTGCCCTTCCCTGGGTTGTTTCCACAGTCACCAGCAGGTGGCTCCCTGCAAGCGTGGGTTGGGTTGAGGTCACCTGTCTTGTTAGCTTTAAGGCTATATAGCTGTTCCTCACCCACCCATGCTGGCTGAGCATTTTTACTCCTCTGTAGAGATGGTATCATCACCAAACGTGCTGGAGATAAGGGTTGGAGTATACTACAAAAAAAAGTATGTCTCTAACACAAATAGTTTTTGCACAAATTAAGTTCAAAGTCAAGTCAAAATTTCGACTTTAAGAGCAGAGCAAAACTTTTTTCCAATGTTCCCACAACCCTTCTCTACATCTCCAGCAATTTTGGTGATGATACAATTTTCAGAGGCTTTGCAATCAGCTCACAAAATAAGCTAGTTAAAAAATGCGACCATCTCTACCTCTGATTCTAAAACCTGAACACTGAATGCCTGAATCTGAACACTGGACTATTTTGCACCTGATTGGTTGTTCCTGTCTTGTAAGTGCACAATAAACCCTTTTGGTTCATCCAATCCCCGTCAAGTTGTCATTGTGTGCTGCCTGTCTGGTCGCTCCTTCTTCTCTGGATCCTGACAACTGGACTCTATAGGAGCTGGGTATTGGATTATGACTTCTAAATCTTTACAACATGCATTCCAGCAAGGACCTTAAAACTAAAAGCTGCCTTTCTTCATACATTTTGAAAGTTTTTCCAAAGTGCAGACAGAAATATAGAGGTCAAGCCCTAAGGGATTTTAACCCCACCACCCAGTTTCTTAAAATTCATGTGTGATTTCCTACATATAATTTCATTTATTGTATATATGAGCATACTTAACCATTTGGCACTGCGTTACAGTGAAATGTAGGCAAGTGGTACATATAGACACAAACCCTACCCACTCCAGGGGGGGGGGGGGTATTTCAATTAGGTGGCTAGACTCAGAGGATCTTGGTGACAATAAAAAAACGGGCAACTATGTTGGCAAGTATATTGACAAAACATAGTAAATGGTCGGTTCCCTCCTACCTACTAGATGCCAAAGCAATAAACCGAAACAAAACAGAACCAAATGAAGTGAGGGAGAGGATGTCTACCAACATCACTGCCACCCACATCCAATCTGGAGAGAGACACTCCAGGGGACTTTTAAGGCACCATGTACCACTCACTTCAAGTTACAAAACTAAGGCATTTTTTATTAAACATGATTTTCAATCCAATATTTTTACTGTATAATCGTGCGCATAACGCCATCAAGCATTACAAAATGTAAATGTCACACATCCAATTGTCAATGTATAATAACATTACTTAAAAATAGTAATAATATAACGATTTTGCAAATGTAAACAAGGGCACTTTCTCGACGTCGTTTCGCACTATGGCTTCCTCAGGAATTTCCGTGCTTTTCGTTGCTGTGCAACATCAAAACAAAAACTTGTGAATCATTTGATGTTCATACAATGATCAGTATTTAATCCCGATCTTTTTGATCACACCGTCATGGCCTGTGCTTTGATAGGCTTGGGCCGGTTGGGGAACTCCCCATGGACCCAGTGGTAACCACCACCCTATCAGCTCCAGATGACCCCCCGGGGGTCGGGGGTCATCTGGGCGTCCCTAGGTTGGGGTCCCACTGGTCCATGGAATTTCCCACCGCCCAAGCCTACATCATCCACAGGTCAATGCAGGTGTGTAATCAAAAGTCGGATTTGTAATCACTGTCATTGTTGACTAAATTGATTCAAAGTTTTTGTTTTGATGTTGGCCAGCAAACACAGCACGGAAATCTCCTGAGGAAGCCATAGTTGCGAAACGCGTCGAGAAGTGCCTTTTTTGACATTTTTGCAAGTCGTATTATTCTTACTATTTTTATTACTGTTCTATATACGCTTGATCAATTGGATTTGTGACATTTAATTGTATCTTTTATTGCTTTCACGATATACGTAACTATTTGGATGAAAATCATGTTTTAATACTGCCTTAGTTTTGTAACTTATAAGTAGTGTACCTGGTGCCTTAAAAGTCCCTGGGAGTGTTCTGTCTCCGATTGGATTGTGGGATGGCAGTGATGTGGTAGACATCTCTCCCTCACTTTCATTTTTTGGTGTTTGTAACTATGTTGGCAAGTCACAATAAAAATTTTAATTTTTATTAATCAGCATAAAAGCAGGGCAATCACAAAAACCCCAAACATCTCAAACCCAGGTGGCATCTAAGAACAATAAAAGTTACAGAAACAAGTCACAGTGTAGGCAAGTGCGTTTCATCGTGCTAGGTGAATAGAGCTACAACACCTGCTGTAAGTCAACCCCGGTGTTTATAAGCACGGTTCAGATTTGAGATAGATACAAAGTTATATTGTTACTTTTGTATCTAAACTTTGTACAAAAATTCTTGACTACTTTTTGTGCAACTGAAGTAGTAATAGCAGCAACAGTATTTACAGTTATTATAAGTATTTATAATAATTATTAATAATTAATTATAATTATAATAATAATATAATATTAATAATAATATATTATAAGATTTATTGCGAATATTATGCAAAAATTGAGCGATATTTTGCGAATACGAATATTTCTAACACAATTCACGGTAGTTTCGGGTACTGATCTCCAATAATCTTGAATATATTAACGATTAGGAAGATATAGCATTATATTCGAGATCTTCATAAATTCTCGAAATGTTGATATTTGCAATACAATATTCAACACTCATAATCAGAATGACTGAATCTTCTAAGAGATGTAAAACTGAAAATCTATATATTATATTACTGTTGTTATTCCTATAACTAAAAAAGCCACACTGTGCCAAAGTCCTGTCATGGCGACAACACGCCCATTGATATTCACTGGAAGGGCACACACAGGCACGTTGGAAATGCGTCACTCTAAACTTAGTATGAATACTTGCGTTGACATTGATGCAAATTGATGCAACATGAATATATGTGCATTAATGCTCCTATTAAGAATGCACTAGGCATGTCAGAAGTGCAAGGGTCGCATTGTGGATGTGTGTTTTCAAGATTTAAAAAAACAAACTAATGGAATTTTTTTTCTAGCTCCCGATGCCACTTCAAAAACACACGCTCTGACGTGTCAATAAGGCACTGCATTTTTTTGATATTTTAACGCTAGCGGTGGATACATAAGATTTTTTTTTCACCCTGCTCCCTAGTACAGCCCATTAAACAATATACATTGCTTAAATGAGTAGACATATATGTAGTTATCAATGAAGAAGTCATAACTCCCAAATGTTTTCTTTGGAAAGCGTTGGTCAGGAGCCAATTTACAAAGGATGAACCTATAGAGGAAGAACCTATAAGGCGCTATACTGCACATAGCGCACAACCTTTTCCCATACAAGCCAGTAGTTTTAATCAATGGATAACCTAGCCCTCTCCTCATTTTTCACATGAGAACTCACAGCATGTATATTAAAAGTATACAGTAAGGTCCATAAATATTGGGACATCAACATAATTCTAAAATTTTTGGCTCTATACACCACCTCAATGGATTTGGAATGAAACACACACAACTACAGACTGTCAGATTTAATTTGAGGGTATTTACATCCAAATCAGGTGAACAGTGTAGGAATTATAACAGCTTGCATATGTGCCTCCCTTTTGTTAACCTCCTGGGTGTTTGGCTCGAGTTAACGTGGCCGGATTTCCCCACAGATCGGGAGCATCAGCATGTATGCTGATGCTTCAGGTCTGCCCCTGATCGTGTCACCGGTGACGCGAAGTGGGTGGGGGTAGGCGCCGCCATAGACCTCCATGTAAATGGAGGGGCTTTGCTTATACAGAATACAGAGGGTTCACCACAAGATATAAACCATTGGTGAGCCTCAAAAACAGTATTGGTTTTCCAAAAAAGCCTTCACAGTTCTGGAACAACACCCTATGAACAGATGAGACCAAGATCAACGTGTACCAGAGTGATGGGAAGAGAAGAGTATGGAGAAGGAAAGGAACTACTCATGATCCTAAGCATACCAACTCTTCAGTAAAGCATGGTGGTGGTAGTGTCATGGCGTGGCCATGTATGGCTGCCAATGGAACAGGTTCTCTTGTATTTGTTGATGATGCGACAAAACAGTAGGATGAATTCTGAAGTGTTTCAGGCAATATTATATTATCATACTCAGCCAAATGCTTCAGTTCTCATTGGTTCTCATTGCTTTACAGTGCAGATGGACCCAAAGCATACTTCAAAATCAACCAAAACGTTTTTTAAAGGAAAGAAGTGGAATGTTATGCAATGGCAAAGTCAATCACTTGACCTGAATTCGATTGAGCATGCATTTCACTTGCTGAAGACAAAACTGAAGGAAAAATGCCCCAAGAACAAGCAGGAACTGAAGACAGAGACAGTAGAGGCCTTGCAGAGCATCACCCAGCGTCTATGTGTTCCAGGATTTGCAACCCAGTATTAAAAAGGAAAAGTTTGATTTATGATTATTATTATTCTGTCCCATTAGATTTGATCCCTTAAGAAGTAGGTGGATCTAAATACCCTTAAATTAACCTCCCTAGCGCACTGCTGAGGTCCAGATTTCTGTACCAAAAGTGCACCATGGACTTCAATGGTAAATTTTTCTTTATGTTGTAGGCCTGTAACTTCCCTAAATCTGTCCGTACAAGGGTCTAATAGACATCCTGAATATAATAATGTTTGAAACAAACAATTATGTAAAATAAAATAAAAAAATGTTAATACAATTTATGAGAAAACACAAAAATCAGGGCACAAAGCTATGCTGCTATGTACTAAATCTCACCTACATAAAGTCTCTGGTGCCCCAGATGTGCCCCTTTGCAGTTAACCCTCTCTATACTGGTGTAATGGATGTGGTAAAATCACACCAGGGAAGAGAGGGTTACTGCAAATGGACACATCTGGGGCACCGGAGACTTTTTATTTTGGCGATATTTAGTACATAGATGCACATTGAAATCAGTTTTCTACAAAGAAAACTGATTTCATGCACTGTACTTTCAAATTTCCCGCTGCCTCCCTGATGTGACGTCATCACGGAGGGGGGAGGATCAGCCACAGCCAGCATGTCGCATCGGGGACACCGGGACAGTAGGTATGCGCTGCCAGAGCCCTGATGTTCACTGGATGGCACCATCTCGTCCAGTGCAATAGTGATGGTAGCAGCGCTGGACGAGTTGGTGCCGTCCCTAACGCTAGAGCGGTTAAAGCCGACAGTGCAGTTAAAGCTCATTGTGTTTGCTTGATTCCAAATCCATTTTGGTGGTGTATAGATCCAAACAATTTTGAATTATGTCGATGTCCCAATATTTATGGACCTGACTGTATGTTGCAAATGTCAAGAATATCATTTGTATCACATTATTTTATTTAAATACATGTCAGCCATGCCAAAACCTGAATTTATATTTGATCAATATCTTGCTTATTAGCTTTCCATATGTAAACTTCAATAGGATTCGTTGAACAGTTTGCAGATTTTTAAATTGAAGACCACCAACCAATGGCTATATGTTTTGGCTATGACAGCTTTACATCAAATTTCCAGCATACAATATTGCAGTACATGCTCCTCTTTCTTAACATCAGCTAAACATAAGCTGCCTCTATATTACCTGAGTGCTCGAAGAGTAAGTAAGTAATTACATACTTAAAAATCATACCATAGTTGTTGGTCAACAAGCCCAATTAAAGGTGTTATGTTGTCACAATTATGAGGCAATAGCTTGCTGGTGCATGAAAGAGAGATTAACACATTGTTAGCTACTTATCTCACACTGTGCAGACCTGCAGCAGTATTTGCATTTGAAAACACGGATTTAGTGAGGGGCTCTGATTGGTTTTCAGCATCTGTTTGAAGGTGTTGGTTTTAATTTACACATCCCATTTCTAAAATCTCAGCATCGTAACCTCACCTAACTGCCCATGGAAAAGTCAGTTGTCAAAGATTTAGAGGTATTAGTTCTGGCAATGTGTTTTGGCCAATCTACAATAATGAGGAAAAAAAAATTACTTGTAAAATATAAAATTTCTGATTCAATTATACGGGAAAGAAAAATGATAATGTATACTAAAACTTCCTGTTAATGAAGATTGACCAAACTTAGAGTTTCAGAGGGATTAAATAAAGGATTTCACCTTCAATAACCTTCCTGAAGTAAAAATGTCTGACTTACCATCATCCGCAATAGACATTAGAGATGGTCAAATCTTCCGACTAGCTAACTTTGTGAGCTGATTGCAAAGCCTCAGAAAATGATATCAGCACCAAAATTGCTGGATTTGTAGAGAAGAGTTGTGGGAATATTTGAAAAACAAATGTTTGCTCTAACATATGTAGTTTTTGCATACATTTTGAAATTTTGACTTGACTTTGAACTTGACTTAAGCAAAACTATTTGGCGATGATACCATGCTCAGGAGCTTTGCAATTAACTCAAAATGGTCTAAATTGGGAAATAAAATGTGACCATCTATAGTAGACATAGTAGATTTAAGCAGGGTATAGACGGCTCGATATTTGAGCCGTCGGATGTACCCTGCAGCAGCGTGATGAAATCAGCATGCTGCTGTCAGATATCGGCGAAGCCGGGGTGACAGCTCTGCTCTCCCCAGCTCAGCCGAAGCTTTGCCTGGAGACCCGCAGTCTTTATACAAACCAAGGGACATCACAATATTTTCGGTCATGTCAGATATGGCTGTTTTGAACACAGCGTAGATTATATGGGCCAGATAGATGGCCGTGAGCGCACACGGCGCTCGAAGCAGCCATCGATCTGGCCCATATCTGCAGGTCTGTACCCTGCTTTAGGTAGTTGTTTTTGTTTTCTTCCTTGTTGCACTTTAAAGTCTAAAGCTGGGAGCACACATGTAGATATGGGCCAGAACGATGGACGCTTTGAGTGCCATGCACACTCATGGCCATCTATCTGGCCCATATCATATGCGGCAATCAAGTCTACCTGTGTTCAATCACAGTGGACCCTATACTACACAGTTGTTGGTAGATCTAAAGGATATCTGACAGAGAGATCTAAAGGTTTATGGCCAGCTCAAGTCTAAGCAATGGTCAATACAGTATTTATATGTTGCTGGTCATACATTAGTAGACAATTTTAATACCCTAGAGCAGGGGGCCAAAGCTGGCCCATAGCATGATTTTATTTTATTTGAAATTTTTATTTCAGAGAGATTGTTTTTTAAATTTGATTCAAGAAATGAATGGCATAGATGTTTCTTTTATTAGACATTTGATGTCACATGTGTTATAGGCTATGGCGGCATTAGATTCAAAAGTAAATCTGACAAAAACAGTTTTCTATGGAGAAAACTGTTTTCAGTGTGATTTCCCAGATGTGCCTCTTTTCAGGTAACCATTTCTCCCCTGGTGAGATGTCACCAGGTCCATCACATCAGGGGAGAGGGTGCCAAAGGGAATTGTACTGGATACAGTGATTAAACATGAATTAAGTATGCCTGCTCCTTATCATGCATCCAGGAGTACTGCCTTGCAACTTACAGCCAATAGCAAATGTTAACTATAACGGCACCTACCATTTACCTAGTTGTGCACCCACTGAATAGTGAATGATCTGTATTTTCTCTAACAACCCTTTTGTCCACAATACACAACAGAAGCACTAAAGTTTATAAAGTAGCTTTCTCAGCAGCCCCCCCCCCTCCCCAACAAAGCCACCACCCCCACTACCACATTATTGCTGGGCATAGAGGTAGGCTATATTGACATCATGACAGATTTATTTCTTACTTGTTTCTTTCAATACTGACATTTTTTGTTCCAGCTCGCCATTCTGACCATCTAGTGCAACTTTAGTGATGTTTCTTTTGGGCCAGTGTCTTCATTTGTAGGATATCATGTGGCCACCAATGTAATCTCATTAATGTAATGCTGGCCAAAAGTATAAAAAAACACTTCTATCACATAACATAGTAAAACATATTATAATATTATAACCTCTCTCCTAGCAAATGTATTCCACTTCATTGCCTCTTAACCAGAACCACTGTGAACATTCAAATTATTTTGTGTCATCTGTTTTTCTTGTGGCTTTTTTAAGATTTCTTCATTAAGTTCTGGTAATTCTTTTGAATCTTGAAACCTAGTCAAATATTGTTTTAACCCTGCAGCTTGACTTTTCTCCTCTGAGAAGACCAAAAATTTCCATATAAATAACTGGCATTTGTCCAGTCTTTTTTCAGAAACAAAATAAGACATTAGCGAGAGATACGGATATTCCAGACTTAGCACAGGATAACCTATTTAATGCTAGAAACTCAGATAAATATCAATGATTTTTCCATTTGGTCCTTTTCTCACTCCTGCTTAATTAATAAAGAAATATACAACATTCAGAGCTTAACTGAAATCAAAGAAACAAATATGGAGTCAGATGGACTTAGTATTACCAAACTCCCGTCTTAAGTGGTCTTTACTGTTACCAGCATTAAAGGAGAAGTTGGGATTTGCCATTACTGCCATTGAAAGATTAGATTGCTGTGATGCTGTTGTATGCAACTAGAAAAGTAGGACAGGGTACCCTGTAAGTCATTCCCCAAGCATGTGATATATAGTATTCAAGCATTGTTATGTAGAACTTATGTTAACTTCAGCAATAGAGATGGTCAAATTTTTTGTTCAAAAATTCGACCATTTCGATGATTTTGAGTTAATTGCAAAGCCCCTGAACATGGTATCAACACAAAACTTGCTGGAGATGTAGAGAAGGGTTGGGGGTATACTCCAAAAAAGAAAGTATGTCTTTAACACAAATAGTGTTTGCACAAATGAGGATCAAATTCAAGTCACAATTTCAAAAATCAGAATTTCGACTTTATTTTTAAACTTAATTTATGCAAAAACTCCATGTGCAAGAGCAAAACTGCTTTTTTTTTATGTTCCCACAACCCTTCTCTACATCTCCAGCAATTGTGGGGATTATACCTTGTTCAGGGGCTTTTGCAATCAGCTCACAAAGTTAGCAAGTCATAAAATTCGATCATCACTATTCAGCAAGTCCACTTGCTTTGATTTACAACTACAGGGGCGGTCCTAGGGAGATCAGCGCCCTTGGGCGAGCACTATCTCTGTCGCTCGGTGGGGGCTGACAAAACTCTGGGCAAGAGAAACAAGTATTAAACGATGCTCAGATGCCGCCCCATGCCTGATTTCTCTTCACGCTTTTGGGGTTGGGGCTTCTTTTTTGCTGATGGAGGGTGGATGACTGTGAGCTTACTGCCACAGCGGCATCCATATACAACCTCCGACCAACCTGGCGCTGACTGAGCTAGAGTCTGATTTGTGCGGCACGAGGAAAAGATTGGCAGTTTTACATATGGACAGTATGGGCAGATACCCCCACTATGCCGGCCTGGGCAACCACCCTATACTGCTCATATGTAAAACCGCCACTGCACAACTACATGTAGACTATGACCTGAATGGAAAAGACCCTTCACAGGGTAATAAGATAATTCGAAATATACTTTAGTCCAGGAATCAGCATCAGATTTACTTAATTCAAGGGCCAAAATATGTGTGTGGGGGGGGGGGGGGGTTTACGCCAGCATGTTTTAAGAAAAATTCAGGAGTAGTGGTGACCATTGGTCTGGTATAGAGATGGAGGAATTTTATGGACTGACTCATTTTGCGAGTTTATTGCACAGGCCTTGAACATGGTATCATCACTATAATTGCTGGAGATATTGAGAAAGGTTGTGGGAATATAAAAAAAAAAAGAAATTATTCTAACATGTGTTGTTTTTGCAGAAAGAATTTCAACTGAACTTTATTTATGCAAAAACTGCATATGTTAGAGCAAGACTTTCTTTTTTTGAAGAATACTCTGAACCCTTCTCTATTATTAGTTATTGGTGGCATGAAATAGTTGATGGTTAGGGGAGTCAGATTAGAAATACTATATTTTTATTTCATATATTTATTTTATTTGCAATGTTCCTACAGCACTTCACTATGTCTCTAGCAAGTTTGGTTATAATATTTTGTTTGGAGGCATTGCAATTAACTCTGAAATTCGGATTGGAGATCAAGATAATGCTGGACCTAAATTTCTGCAGCTTCTTATTAACTTTGTCTCAGAGTTCGCAATATCAATACAGTTAAAGTGGATCTCAGTGCTATAGAATATTGAATGGATGGGCACAGGGGGCGGAGGGGGGGGGGCACTGTTCCATTCAGTGTCACTTATGCAGAAATTTTCTGGAAGTGACCAGAAGAGCTGTTTTGCAATGGTCCAAAGGTTGCAATGGCCCACTTCCTCTTGATTCCACTTTAGGTCTGTTGACTATGTAAGCAATATCATAACATCTCTAGTGACTACAATATTTTTAGTTTGCTTTTTGAGGTTCTTATAAAGAAATATTTTCATGCTACTGTTCATCACTAGTGATTTTTCATTTTACACTGTCGTGTATTCCTGGCTAGGATTGAAAATCAAATCATTTGTTGTTTTCAAAAATGAAAACATAAAATGTTTAATTCACTTTATGTACATTAAGCCCAAAAATTACCTTATATGTCATAATTACATCATCATTGAGCTCCCTAATGCAGGGGTTTTGGAGGGACGACGCGGAAATCTACTGGGGGAATATAAGAAGATTTAATTGGCCATACACAGGTCAGTTTATCTGTAAAAACAATTGATTAGATCATTAAAAAATCTATTTTCTGGATTAAATTGTTCAAAAGTCATTAAAATGGATCATAAAATGTAAAGAGCCGGGTTCGGGATGGAAATTTGAGTTGATCATTCGAGTATGTTAAAGGTTTTTAAGCTGACTTGATCGATTTCTATATGATCAGATTATAAAGCATGCATGTATATCTTTATCTTCAAAAATGGAATGGAATTTAAGAAATCAGTTTTATATCAGTTACATTGTGTGGCATCCATTGATGTTGGACTGTCATTATTAAAATTTCACTCAAAATTTATTGAAGATTGATAAAATTTGATATGTGTATTGCTAGCTTAACATTGCAAAAGAAGTTATGATTGAACAATCCTGCTTAAAGTAAAACATTTTTTTATTATTCATTATTTTATTATTTTATTATTATTATTTCATTATTTCACAGATCGCACGTGCAATGAATTAGATACCCTGAACATGGTATCATCACCAAAATTGCTGAAGATGTAGAGAAAGGAACAAGTCCGAAGTCAAGTAAAAAAATGTCAGTTTGAAAATACAACTGAACGTTCGACTTAATGCCAAAATTACATATGCTTATTAATATTTTTTATTCATAATGCTTTCACAACCCTTTTGCAAACATCTCTTCAAAGAGCATTAATGTTCAAGTAACAAAACATACACTGCCTGCCCCCCCAAAAAGTCCTGTTCCAGATTGATGGGTTCATTAGGGTAAGAAGAGAGGCAGAGGAAGTGATGCACCCATCATGCCTTGTGCCTACTTTACAAGCCTGTGGGGCAGTACTACAGTATGATCCGGGTTGCTGCAGTTGTTCAGGTCTAGTTTCAGCAACAGTATGCTCTCCAAGAATGAGGTCAGCTGACTACCTGAATATACTGAATGACCAGGTTATTCCATCAATTGATTTTTTCTTCCCTGATGGCACGGGCTTATTCCAAGATGGCAATGCCAGGATTCATTGGGCTCAGATTGTGAAAGAGTAGTTCAGGGAGCATGAGACATCATTGTCACACATGGATTGGCCACCAGACCTTAACCCCATTGAGAATCTTTGGGATGTGCTGGAGAAGGCTTTGCATATCATCAATGCAAGATCTTGGTGAAAAAAAAAAAATTTATCTTGTGACTTTGCAGAAGCTTAAAAACAATGCCACAGGGTGTGCGGACCTTTTTTTTTGGTGGCAGCTTTTTTCTTGGCAGTGTATATGTCTTGTATTAGGCAATATTTGCTTAAACTGAAGTTCAGTTTTCAATATACAGTAAAGATCCTTTCATAAAAATCATCTTCAACCTTAGATATTGTTACCAATAAATTACATGAGCTTGGTCCCTAAGGTCATTGGCCTGATAATGCTTGTTCCTGATGCCAATCCCTGTAATCACATCTTTCCTGATCTTAGCATTAGTGGATTTTCTCTCCTCTCTCCTGGTAAAGCATTTAAGTTAATTTTATCTATTCCCAGTCAATGGTACTTTCATAGCATTCATTTTTAACGCCCAGAGCAGATGCAGAACAAATATATATTGTTTGTTTCTATTGTGGATATATTAGCAATCGGAGTCGAACTAAAAAATACTCATTTGACATAGGCGCATTGTCTCTCTTATTTATAACCACGAGAGGTCTTTTGTAATGATAAAGTGTGATTTTTCCATTTACAAAACGTGGCCTTGGTAAACCAGTAGAAATGTGTTTTTCTTATTCAGAATAAAAAAGCAAGCTGAGGTCTTTTCCCTAAAGGCAGGATGTAGTGGAGGTAATAATTGTCAGGTCTGAGCGAAAGAGAAAAAAAAAATCCTTGTGGCTTTTTAATATGACTATGAATAGTGTGACTCTTGAGCTAGATGAGATAAAGGCTGGAACAAAAAAGAATCTTGAATTACACCAGCAGAAGCCTAATAGCAGCAATTACCAGAGCCTAGTATTCCAGAGTTCCACACCCATCATTGCCAGGAGGTAAAAGATGTTAGGCGGAGAGTGAAAGCCGTGTCTGAAAAAGCAAACATGAGGGTATTCATTTGCTAAAAAACCTGGCTGTTAAAAAAAAAAAAAAAAGCTATGAAGTTGTCTTGGTGATAGAAGTACAGAAAAGAAAGCCAATGTGCCCCTTAAATTATATAGGGTACATTTCTGATCTTCAAGTCAACTGTCTTGTTAGAAATTGTGGAAATTGCATTAGCAGCTGTCCATCTCCAATTATTAGACATGCATATGTATGACTTTTATACTTTTTATGGATTTGTGTTAATTGATGTATTCAAATGTAATCAAAATAGTTTGCTTAAATAATAAAAAGAGAGTTATGGCGGACGTGAGTATGAGATAGAATTTTCTGCAGGTTCCAGCGTTTGATCTTATTACAGAGAAGGCTGAGGGTTAAGTTAGGTTATTAGGACTGCGAAGACCTACTTCCTACAAATGCTTGTGTCAAATAACCTTATTATATGATAATAATGGACCAGTTCAACATTTATCATTGCTTATTTTGGAAAGCATGTTGATGCCTGAAGATAAAGGATGGGGGGTCAGCAGATCCAGCCAGCATACAATAACAGATGGTCACTAGGGATGAGTAGCGTATTTTTGTAAAATTAGATTTGGTGGAAGTATGTGTATTGCGGAAAGTCAAATGAAATTCTGTCCCATCCCATCCCCTGCTGAAACATGTTTAAAAATGTTGACACCTATGAACACTCATAGTCTAAAAATAACATTATTACAAAATGTGAGGATTTAATCATCTATGGTATATCTCGGAATCTCAGAGATTAAAACCAATATTGTAGGTCCGGGTTCAATGGACTTCCAAGTGGCATACATGACTTAGCAGTGGAAAACCGTATATGGTTAGGCTAATCCTTCAGATACCATTACCAGAACACAGTTCATTTCTGGATCCACAAAACTTTACTCTGTAAAGAAGAAACCATATATAAATATTTATAATCACAGTCTCTTAACTTGATAATTAATCTTTTTAGTATTACACATCATCCATACTTACATAACCGTACATTACACATATAAATTTATACATTTTCTCTTCACTTCTTCAGTATTGCTCATATATTTATTTCCTTCACCTTAGTTCGTATTTCTAGATTAATCCCAATACAAGTTTTAGTTGGTCATAAATGTATCACACTGGTCCCACACCACACCAAATCCATTGTGGTTGTTATAAATATTTGCTGTTAGATATTCCATTGTTCTGACTTCAGTTATCTTAGTCAGTGGCTCTCTGTATGATGGGGGATCTGGGTATTTCCATTTTCTAGCAATTGTACATCTGGCCGCTGTCAGTATATGCATCACTATTGTTTTCAGATTTTTAGTTAGATGTTTCATAGAGGCCCCCAGTACATGCCTCTCTATATCCAGGGGGATCGTGGTGCTCACTACTAATTCCAAAATGTGATTGACTTCTTTCCAGAAGTCGCCTATTTCCCTACACCCCCAAAAAATATGTTCCAGAGTCCCCCTGTCAGCCTTGCACCTCTTAACTTGAACCCATGCTAAGTTAAAATTGTCTGTGCCAATATGGAAAGCTCTCCTTATGGATGTTACATGCTTCACTCTAAAGAGCAGAGGGATCATTCAAGTTCTTGTCAGAACATAGCTTAAGAACCAGTATCTGTAGAATGGAGGTGGTGGATTTGTTTACATGGCATAGGTAAAGGGAAGACACCATTAATATTTAATGATACACACTTTTTTGGAGCAATGTGTGGTACCATCCACATCACATATTTTTCAGGAAAGCCCTTAGTTTTAATCAGCAAGACAACGTTGGACCAAATTCTGATTGTATCATGAAGCAAGGCTACATAATAAGAGATCATGTACTAAACTGACTAGCATGTGGTCTACCCATTAAAAACATTTTGAAACTAAATGTTTGACAAGGGAAACCAGGACACTTTCCAAACTACATTTCTCAAACTCGTAACCTCCATAGCAACTTAGGTTGTCTTACATTCCAAACTTACCCATCGTTATGGTGATAGAACAGGGAAATACCAACATATTGGATTTCTGCTCGTTCGATATTTTCTTGGAGAGGGATCGTTCCCTCCAAGGCTGCGTTCGATTCCCGAATGATGGATCATCATGAATGCGCATGGTGATGTTTTGGAATCGAATGAAAGATCAAGCCGCGTATGGCCAGCTTAAGGGGTGTAGATTTGTACATTTACAATGTTTCCCTTGGAGTTTCACCACTCTTTGATACCTGGATTTTCTTTCCTAGTAGTGTTGAGCTCGAATATTCGATTTTCGAATATTTAGCTCGAATATCGCTATTTCGCCATTTCGCGTATATTTGCGAATATACAATCAGATATCCAGCGCGATCGCGATTTTCAGTGATTTATTGAGATTTTGCGATCCCATTCATTGCAATGGATCGAGATTATATAATCGCGATGCGATTTTTAAAAACGAAATGAGGGATATTCTCCCAGTCGAATATCCGAGCTCCATTGACTTGCATGCATTGCGCATATGTGATCGCAATTGCGATGTTTAGATCGCAATTCATGTCCACAAGTGCGGATATTCGAGATTACGAATATGGAATCGAATATTATGGCGGATATTCGCAAAATTACGCAAATTTGAATATTGCCTAGTAGCTCATCACTATTCCCTAGGTCAATTAAATAGGCAGCTAATCTGCCCACAATTCGTAGGTTGGGTATCATGGACATTCGCCACCAATGCATCAAGCCTGCATAAGCAAAAAACAAAAACAAATTGATTAAAAGATAAGTTAAAATGTCACTGTATGTGCTAGATCTAGAATTTGAGTGATGCTGCAATGTTTAGAGGTTTTCCAATTAATAAACAAAGTCAGCTAATTTAAAAATATAATTTTACCCTCTCTATTCTATCTCCTGGAGGTTGCACAAGCAAAGGCTCCAGCTAGAAACATGCAACAGGAAACATCCAAAAACTTCTCATACAAAGCGGCAAACCAAAACGTTCAAAGCATTTTTAATTATTATTTTTATTGTTTATTTATATAGCACCAACATATTTTGCAGCGCTGTACAATAAATTAGAGTTGAGAAACAACACAAGATAACACACAGGTAGAGGACATGACACAGGAGGACTCTGCCCGGATTGGCTTACAATCTAATAGGTTGGGGAACAGTGTATACAATAGGTGGGGGGATGGGACTGGCATGGTTGTAATGTTAGGGGTGGGAAGATGGGTAGACCAGACTGAAGAGGTGAATTTTAGGGCTTTTTTAAAAGAGCACAAAAAATATTATTCCATGAATAGGCTCTTAATCAATGCAAATGTACCCAGCATTACTAGCTGCTTATTTGCATACACCATGATCTGTATGACTCAAATACTATTAAAGAATGTAGCTGTAAAATAGATGTAAATACTTCTAAGTTGCTTACTAACTACTAATTATATACTAATTATAAAACCATAGGTAGGCATGAAGTAAGCAACGCCTTGTTTTTAAACTGTTATGCAACTGAAAGCTTAAGAATAGTGTGCCATCTTATATCACAATATTATAGTTTAGATCTTTGGATGAGAAAGGGTTAGTCTCATGGGGGAACTAGAGACTCACAAATGTGCAGAAAAATAAAGACTGGTCTTTTGAGAATAAATTATGACAATGTATTTTAGCAAAGGATCACAGTAAATAAAGCAATGTAAAGCATAGTTATTAACACTGTAAAATGTCCATTGGGAAAACCTTAAGAAATGCGAATGTTTAAATGTACACTGTTAGCAAAGTGCTGAATAAGTGAGATGTATATACACTGTAGATAGATAGATAGATAGATAGATAGATAGATAGATAGATAGATAGATAGATAGATAGATAGATAGATAGATAGATAGATAGATAGATAGATAGATAGATAGATAGATAGATAGATAGATAGATAGATAGATAGATAGATAGATAGATAGATAGATAGATAAATACTACATTTGCAAAACACACATAAACAGCATAATGGCACAAACACATACTGTACATGTGTCTAATGAGATAATGAGGGGACAGATGACGACATATTTTCTACAAACAATGTTCTTGGGACTCTTGACAAGTTCCCCATGACAAAACTCTTTTGTTTATTTCTGAACTGAATGTCATAAGGGGCAAACCATTAGCTTCATTTTAATTTAAAAAAAAGATCAGCTGTACACATCCAGAACAACAATATTGGTTACAGAGAGGTCATGTTGAAGTGAATTTAGAAAGCAGTGATGAATACTTTTGGCATTAAATATACAGTTTTGCACTCAACAGAATTTTTGCAGAGTTTTGTTCCTTTTGGCTCATTTTACATAAGCCTTATGTTAACAAATGTAAGTTAAAACCATTTAAAGTAACATGATTCACTTGTAAAATATGAGTGTTAAAAGTAAATAGGATTTATGCTACTCTGCAACAGAACAACCTTAAATTAAATTTCGTTTCAGCAGTATGTTTTCCCCTATAGGGTGTGCACTGTGCATGTGAAAATCTGGTTGATATGACTTGTACATGGTAAAGTACATTAGAGAATTACATGTGATCAATTTTGTTTCATGAACATTCTGGGGTTCCATTATTCCCAAATTTGTAAAAGCATTCCTAAATTTACCTTGTTAACCTAATTTCTTCGGTCTGGCCTTATAAGTCTTATAAGTTTGTTTGGGCAGGATTCTCTTCATGAATTGTAGAAGTCTGCAGAATTAAATTATTAAAACATTTCAACCGTCCTAGATGATTTTTTTTTCTACCACGACCACCACATTGGAATTTCGATTTAAAGTTGATTCACATTTAAATAGAAACTTATCTTTCTACCAAAAAAATCAAAAAAATCAATGTTTAGATCTAAAAACGTTGATAAAAAATATAAATTTTTAGATATAAAAATGTGCTGATATGTAAAGGAGTCTTTTGGACCTCTTATCCATCTCTAAAGCCTTAAATGAAAGTCCTAGAAAAAAACCCAAGAGACTATTTTAAAATTATTGTATTATATTCTTCTCTTCAACATAACTACCTGCACAGTTGTTACATTGTCCCCCAATGTAATCAATTCTGTGTCAAAGACTCCAGTGCTTATGTACAATAGGTTCAGGGCCAAGGATGAGCACTGGAGCTCAGCCCTGACTGGGTACCTGCCTGTAAACATGATTTTGCCTTCAAGTAACCTGTTGGGCATGCACAGTAGCGTGAGAACTTTTTTTCCAACTCTACTGCATGCTACAGAGCATGTCAACTCACTTATGGCAATGTTTATCAACATTAGCTTATGTTGATAAACATTTCCACAAGTGAGTTGACATGCTCTGTAGCAATGCAAAAAAGTTTCCATGGAACTGCGCATACCCGACAGGTTACTTAAGGCCATGTTTATATTTACATACACAGCCAGGGCTGAGCATTGTGAGCAAGTGCTTCTGCTCAGCCATGGCTGGAACCTGTACTCTATCCAGGGGGGACTTCGAGGGATATTTAATACAGAATAGATTACAGCAGAGGACATTGTTTGTAAGTATATCCTTATTTTATTTAATTAATCTATTTACTCTTTTATTTTAAAAGGGTTATTTTATTTCATTATTATATTTTTTAGCCCTTTAGGGAGGAATGGATGAGAAGGCAAGGAAAACTCTGTACTCATTCCATATATTAAAACTTTTTTAGTTAGATTGAACATAAACATTTATATTATAATGTCAACATTTTGCAGTGAAATTCGACTAAAAAGAGGAGATTCACCTTAATTTTTTGTCCTTGTGACTGTTATAAATGAAAATGCTACATTTTTAATTGCAACAAATGAGAATCCTTCAAACTTTTTACAATGACAATGTGTCCAAGAGAGGTATTCATTTTAAAGAGATTTCATCTACCTTTTTCTTGTGTCTCTGAGATTTACAATGCCACCTACAGCTGCTGCTTTTACAAAAAGAAAAAACACTTTGCTAAAATGTAGTATTTGTGCAAAAACGTGGGAGAGGACAGGCACCTAACTGGCCAATCTCTTCCAAGTTAGATTCCCCCTGAGTAGCCTCAGGGGCAAGGGGGCTTTAGCGGCCAAAGGGAGTGTGTAACCAGGTATTAAATTTTTTCTCCTAAGTTTGACAGTTTAAACAATTTTAATCAACATAGCACATGATTAAAACCAAGAACAATTCCCAGATTGGGTAATACCCAATCTGGGAATTGTTCTTGGTTTTAATCATGTGCTATGTTGTGCTATGTTGATTAAAATTGTTTAAACTGTCAAACTTAGGAGAAAAAAATTTAATACCTGGTTACACACTCCCTTTGGCCGCTAAAGTCCCCTTGCCCCTGAGGCTTCTCAGGGGGAATCTAACTTGGAAGAGATTGGCCACTTAGGTGCCTCTCCTCTCCCACGTTTTTGCACATATATTTTTGGGATGTTGGCCCACAAGCAGTGCAACTCGTATATATAAAATGTAATGTTAGTTATTGCAGATGGTGGAAGACTCCATCACTGAACTTAAATGTTTCATTTAGGATTTTTGAGGAGCTTTGTGCAAAAACTTATTTTGTTGAACACCTTGTATGCTTATTTAAATTTTTCATGCTCTTTTTCATTAGTATTTTAAATCAGAATTTTAAGTCTTGGATGTTCCAGCTGGTTAAAAAAACACTTGATGGATGTTAACATGAAACATAACTTACTTAGTTTGGCGGACTGGAGTTTCACTCCATTCTCCAGGGTTATATTGGCACAGCAATCTCTGTCCTAATATTACAGTGTATTATATGGCCTGTTGCTTCTCTAATTTTGCATAAATAATAAAGATGCTAAAATATTTACATAAGCATGCAAATGCTTACATAATGCAGACATAAACAGTTGTTGATTGGTTCAAATTCAGGCTGCATACGTTTTACATGCATTTGCATGTTAATGTTAACAGATGACCATTTAATTTACCACCTTTACAAAATGTTTTGCCTATGTTACATGTCTTATACCAAAGACTTTGCATTTTTCTTTTTTTAATTCATTCCACTTGCAGAACTGCTGCAAGCCTATTCCACACTGAGACCAAGCAAGGGCCATTGCTACCTCATACACACAGGTTTTCTTGCATTTTATTGTGTAACTCCCAGGAATAGTAAACTCATAGTCCTGTTGACCATTTCCACAAGTGCAAAAATGTTAAATTGTTATTATAACTAGTGATTAGAGATGGTTGCATTTTTTGACTAGTTGACTTTGTGAGCTGATTGCAAAAAAATTGCTAGAGATGTAGAGAAGGGGTGTGGTACCATTGGAAAAAATGTGATTTAGCCCATGTAGTTTTTGCATAAATTAAGTTTGAAGTCAAAGTCGAAATTTTGACTTTCCAATTCATTTATGCAAAAAATATTTGTTTAAGAGTCATATTTTTACCCCCAACAATTTTCTACATGTCCAGCAAGTTTGGTGATGACACCATGCTCAGGGGCTTTGCAATTAATGGTTGAATTCTTTAATTCTGATCATATTAAATAACCCATCAAACCATTAAACCACCAAACCTGACCACTTAAAACCACTAAATATACAATTATGTTCAACATGTGGCTTCACTATACAGGGAAGGTTTTTTGAGACCCTCATATAAAAAATTCGACCATCTTTACTATTGATGAGCAGCATAGGCAATATTTGTATTCACAAAGCATTTGTGAATTAATAAATTAGAGAACTTGTGATCTCCAGTCATTATTACCTTAATTGTGCAAATCGGCACTTGTACATGCGCATATTGCGAACACAATGCATGGTAGTCCCAGGTACTGATGTACAAAATCTAGAATCTTCAGGGGCTTTGCAATAAACTCACAAATCAAATCAAGTGCAATTTTCATGACACCTTTCTATTCAGGAAATAATTGTCTTAAAGGGGGATCTTTCTCACTTCGAAGTATTTCTATAAATTTCTACAAATGGGCAAATGAAGGAGTCCCCCAATGGAACACAGATGTCAGAAATGTGAATGTGTATATGTAAGTAAAATTATTTTTATGAATATAACTATACACTGTGGTATATGGGGTAATGGATAATGCGATTTTTTAATGATTGAGGTGTTGTAAGCAACAAGAGAACTAGACATGAGATGGTTATGTGTACACACTTAACTGTATACTGTTTCTGCTATATATCTTTACCTTGTATAGTATTCCTATCTGAAGAAGCCCATGTGGGGGAAACATGTGGGAGGGCATCTCTTCACTCTGGAGATTCAAATACATTGTTGCATGTTGTAACAAGTGGAGATATCGGTTTAATGGTCCAACGTTTTGGAGACCTGCTGTAAATTGAACTTGAGTTTGTTATAAATTTCTAATTTTATGTATGGCGATTTTAATGATATTTGGTTCTATGTGACACAATAAAGACCTTTTATGATATTGATTTTAATATTTTCCTATTGAATCTCATATTGCCTTGGGCTCTATGCTCAGTATAGGGAATATTTATGAACTTTATATTACTGAGGGTGTGGCAATTGTAATTCTTATAGCCAATCATCTATCACCATATGTTATTTGATGTCAGAAATGTATTGGCATCTTAACTATTTCCTTCTCCTTTGAGCACCTTTGCATAACCACCTGGAGTCAAATGGTCCCTGACCCCACCAGCATTAAGAGTGACCATACCAAGTCTTTGAAAAGTCATACAAATTCTATACTTTAGTGCAGTTTCACCATGAGTTTCTGAAAACAACTCCAGTGTAAGCTTCAAACCTCTCTCTATATATAATCATATTGGGTAATCTGTTTCATACCTAGAATTGATTGCTACATTTAAGAATCTTCAAAGCCCTTTTCTCTCATTTTACTTCTTCGTCTCTTCTTCATGTCTTTATTCTATAGCTACACTTAGAAGACACGTTCAGCATGAGCCATATTTCTGTCCTGCTTCCAATTGTATTTTCCTTACAAATTGTTCTTTCTTCAGTTAACAGAGTGACCCTTAAAAATATATTAGTTGGATTCAGAAAAGGTCTTTTTGGTTCATAAATTCAATGTAACAACAACCCTGAGTCACAAGCCCTTCACAATCAGCATGACATTCACATATTTCAAAGTACTTTTCAGTACGTGACACCACTCTGAAAAGTACAATTCTCCTACTGATTGCGTATATAAAACGGGTAAACAGAATGTTCCTCTCAACTGTCATTATTCGGAAAGCAAAATACATTCTTTCTTCCTAAATTGTCCCTTCAGAGTTTTCTGAATCACACTGCAAGGAAAAGCCATCAAATAGAGCAAAAGTGTTTACTTTGGGCTTAAATTCATCCATTATGTGGATTCTGGAAGTTTATAAGTTTGGGGCTACATTAGCGGTATAACAAGTCATACTACAAAAAAGCACTAGAGTATTTTAAAAGTGATATTGTTTTTGTGTGTGTGTTTACAATGGAACACCAAAAAACATAGGTTGTCCTTCATTTTCTTGTAATTGTTTATTATGATAATGATGATTAAATGGCAAAGCAGTAGAAAAGATAAAACATTTCTAAATATGGTGTCACGTACTGAATTTTATAGATAGATTAGATTGAATATAGAGGTCTCCTGAACCACATACCCATTCCTGATGTCTTAAATGAAAGTCCTAGAAATAAAACAGATGGCTTTTAAAATATCTGTATTAAATTCTGCACTTCAACACACATACGTAAAAATATCTCCCCTGTGATCCATTCTGAGCAGAACGTTTCTGACGATGTACTACGGTTTTCCCACGCCACTGCTCATGTCAATAGGTGCTTCCACTCAGCGATGGCCCAGGACCTGAATTCCATTCAGCGTGGACATCGAGGGACATCAGCACAGAATGCATTACAGTGGGGGACTTTCTTTGTAAGTATGTTCTTTATTTTATTCAATCGATCTACCATATTTTCCGGTGTATAAGACAAATTTTCCAGTTAAAATATAGAGTTTGGGAAATTCTCGGGGTATGAGACTTCTTCTCTTCCAACACACACTAAAAAAAAATGTTTATGTCTACCCTGACTTCTGACACCCAGATCTCCAACACCCTTAGAAGTCCAATCTTCTTTTAGGATTAGTAATTTACATTCCCAATTTGACACCCCTAACTGCAACCTTTCATAGTTATTAATGTTTCCCTGAGGTTATCCATGGGACATAAATTGTATATATTTAACAATAAAAACTAAAAGAATGTTGGCAATCTAGGAATTTAACTTTTACAGGTGTGTACAAATTATAAAGAAGTTTTTGTAAAGATATTTAATGTGTTCTATCGTTAATCTCAATCTACTTGTAATACCAATTTCAGCCACAATGTCGCTAGTGAGCACACTTGCCATCAGTAGCAGCCAGCTACTGTCACTTTCACACACATCGGGAAGGAGAAGGAGAGGGCGAGGGGGATGCTGCAGTACATTAACCCCTGCATCGGCGGATGTCTGAACAGAGCATCAGCCGGGAAGGTACAGTGTGTGTCATATGTCGGGACTCCGCCAAGCACTGTGCTTGACGTAGGGGCTCGCAATGGATCACAAAACAAAGTGGAAACATGGCCTTAGTCACAAATCTTTGCTCTACATTAAAAACCATTATCAGTGGGCACTTGCGGCATTGCACCCTAAGTTGACCCCCTCAAAGTCTGGTGAATAAAAATTCACTCTCTCATACAATTCCAGAAAACAGCAGGTAAGTAATTTTTTTAGGATCGTGGAGCACTAGCCATCATCATACCAGCTCAAAGATAAGTCAAACTTTAATTTTATACATATTTTAGGTATGCATCCTCTTTGATCTGCAGCTTACAATCTCTTTTACTTTGGATTTTTCAAATTGAATGCAATTGTACTGACGGCCGCTGTTGGTCGTTCCCGTTACTGCGGCAATAACCCCCAGAAGACTGAAAACAACACAGCAATCAACATGCTGACTTCCACAGCCGAGAGCAGTGAAGTATTTATTTTTAGGTTTTAGAGCGACTTTAAACATAGCTCAGAGGTAAGAAAAAATTTAATTACAGTTTTGTTTCCTAAGGTTAGGTGCACTTTAAGTAAATTCTCCCATCTTTAGAAAATATGAAGTAAACAACAGTCAGACTCACTGCATTTTTTTATTAATTATTTTATTCATTGAAATAAATCCATTCCATAGAAGCTGTCTGTAACAATACTCTGGGGGCCCTTAAGTGCCCACTTTGCATAGCTAATTACTGGCATTGTTAATAAGCACCTTCAAGGACACATATTCACGTAACAGTCATCGACAGATACTAATAGGGAGAGTGAATTGGTGGAGGAAACACATAAGTGAGCTTTCAGAACATAACTGTCTGAGTATTATTGATGAGGGTACAGACTGACGTGTTATGTAACCATCTGAACAAGCTAGTGAGCCTTCTGAAGAGCATCACGTTTACTATGATTCACCTATAGAGGACTGTATGTGCTAAGTATGACAAATGCCATATGAAAGGGCATTTGATTTAGCATTTACAATTGCACATAATAGTTGAGATAAAATGCTGATTACAAGCCCGCAATGTGGTTATATTTAGCCTGTGAGATTGTTTTTACATTTCATATTTAAGAAATGAATGGCACAGATGTGTCTTGTATTTGGCATATGATGTCACGTGTGCTATAGTATTACACTTTCCTTCTTCCAGATTCAGTGTTCAAAACTTAAGTTTGTTTCCATATGAAAAGTTCATCTAATGAAAAGCCAAATCTTCCTAAATTGTAGACATTTTATTTAATAACTATCAAAGTTGGTCCCTGATTTTGTCAAGGTCGTGGCTCATTATGTGTTTGACACCCCTGTGTGATGTAAGATGTCTTTTTTCAGTGGCATACACTCTGTAAACAAATATGAACTGAAAAAATGTTCAGTTCATTTGTGTGGACCTTTTCTCAAAGCAGTCTGCAAGACAACTCCAGCAAGTCCAACTGCTTTGACTTTCTTTTACAGATATACAATGAGCTGGATTAATGAGACTCTTCAAAAACAAATACAGAGATAAACTCTTAAGTCACCCCATAAATCTTTAGATCACTCCATACAATTCCCTTTAGATCTACCAACAACTATTTAGTGCCGGTGTTCTGTCGAAACCTGTTCCCCCTGTAGCACAGAATGACCGACAGGGAGAGCACTTCTAATGAAATGAGATGCCAGGGGGGAGCTGATATTGACCGGGGAGTCATCCAAAGCAGTGCCTGTGAAGCTGTCAACTAGGACGGCTCGAGATGTGCTCCCCCTTCAACAGCAGTGGCCACGAACCTGTCACCTAGGGTGGCTGCTGTGTCCATAACCCCCCGGGTCTCCATGGCTTCCATCGAGATCTGCTCCCCCTGTAGCACACACTGTCATGTTCTGCACACTGCACAAATTCTCGAAGTGACAATATTTGCAATAAAAATTTGCGATTAGAATATTCTAGGGCTCAAATGAGGCAAGTTGGGTATAAGCCCAACTGTACTCTTTTATCTAATCTAAACAAACTCTGCCTGCGTCAGGTTAGAGCACACTCGCCTGTGCTCCACGATTCTGCATTGATGCAGGCCAGCCAATGGCTTTTGGCGCTGTGTCTTCAGCGCCATCATTGATGCAGAATAGCTGGGGGGTGCCGCCACAGACCCCCATGTTAATGGAGGTGCTTCGCATACCCAGCCCACATTGCCGGAGTCATCGATGACGATATGTACAGGGGAGGGTGGGGAATTATGGCACAGTGTATAGTGTACCGCACAAAATACAGGGTACTCTGCTACTCTGCGATCACCTGTTAAAGGGAGGTTAATACACAAGTAAGGAACAATATCAAAGTATATTTAAAATGTTGATCCATACCAGGGCCGGGCCGACTCAGAGGCCGGACAGGCTCGAGCCTCTGGGCGGCTGGTGAGGTCTGGGTGCTGCTACTGACTCCTGTCAGCGTGCATGTCACTCAGTGGAGCGGCTCTCCGCCCCCCCCAAGGGGTGGGGCGGGTAGGGGAGGCTCTGTGCTGGCCTCGTCTCCCTCCCCCTCCTCTCCCTCCAGTGAGCTGACGTTGCTGTTGGGGGCGGCGCTTGGCGGGCTTTGGGGCAGGGCTGCCCCCTCAGGGACGGCCTCCCCTGATCTGTATGCCGGCCGGGTCCCCATCCCCG
>CM070035.1:21571953-21584493 GCA_036250615.1 Ptychadena robeensis | reverse complement strand
ACTTCCATGTCTGGGAAGGTTCTCATTCATCCAGATCATGGTACATGGAGGATGGGGGGGTGGGGGGGGGCGCACTTGGGCAGCTCAGCCTCTGTTGTTGGTGGACCTTGTCCAGGCCCTGATCCATACATACAATTTGTGAAGGAATGAAAGACCATGATCATTAGAAGTGATCAATAAATAGCAAACCACAGGGTGTTATGAAAAATTATTGTTGTGGCTTAAGGCCGAAGCATTTTGCCCAATTGGGCTTCTTCAGGGACATATATATACACAAACAAATTATTTTCACAGTTAATATCAAATGAGCATTCAGATGCATATATTTGGTTTTGTCACATTTTACTTACATTTAGGGTTGGAAATACAAAAATAACTGGACAGGAGAGTCAGCTTTCAATGCTCAGTGTCCTTATAGCTGGCTTGTTCTAGTGTTGCCCGTTTACCGTATGGCTACATTTTCGAATGCAGACTTGCTGTTGACAGCACCAGACAAATGCAGTTTTTTTTCTCACTGGAGGTGTAAATCTATTAAAGTTTTAACACAGTTCTGTAATACAGATGTTAAAGTTGTATAAATTCTGTTAATTTACAGCAGAAAAGATGCAGATGTCATTAATGCAGAATCACACTTACAGTGACAAACTGGAGGTAAGGGCAAATGCTCTTCCCTTGTCACATCCTGAAGATGACACACGGTTTTGTCTGAGGGGGATGCAGTTTTTATTCATGTCATTATATCACTAGTGGAGTACGTTGTCCCAGAGGAACACTATACAGCACTGTATGGAAATCAGCATTTCTACATTTCTGCTGCTCAAAGTCATAAAACAGCAGACACTCCATTGTACCAGATAACATACAAAAGACATAGTGGACAAGAAGACCACTAATGTTAAGTTCAAAATAACATTTAAATGGAGCTGATTGCCTGCAGTTTCATCCTTTTATATGGTTATTGAGATCCTCCGTGAACTTTGACATCCCACATATCACAGAAGCTCAGCATGGTGGCCTAGTGATTAACACTCGAAGGGCACTAAGGGCTTGGGGCTTGAGTATTGCTAGAAACATCTGACTTGGTCTTCAATGGGTGCACCTGTTTCCTCCCACAATTTATGCTGATATGTTAATCAATTTCCATCCAAATTTACCCTTGTACATATACATGACCGTAGAAGAGATCTCAGCATACACAAGGACTGATATAAACGTTTCATGCAATATATTTTACTGCTTGGAAGTCCAACTCATGGAGTCTCAATACATTACATTGTAAGCCAATAATAATAATAATATTTATAATAATGAAAAAAAATTATATTTATAAAAATATTTCTTCTTCTTCTACTCTTCAACCTTTAAGTTGAATATAAGATATCAGCCTATTTTTTTAGGTTCTTAAGAGAACATATGTAGTGCTCGGTTATTTAGGGACACCTCACTATGTCTTAGAAAGGAAGGGTAAGCCATCAAGAGAAGCCCATTGTCATGGTTAACTTATACTTATAGCAGACCATTTATAAGGAGGTTTACTTACAGTGACCCCCCAACCCCCCCCAAAATTTTTTGCCCACGACCCAATTTTTTGGCCCAATCTTTTATATCTGATAGCTCAGGCTTGTACACAGGCCCTCTGTCAGCCCCCCATGCACAAAACGATTTTTCACTTGCAGAGATTGATCATTTGGGAATCAAACGCATATACCCTTGTTCAATTGGCCCCGCTCAAAGAAATGTCCATCGAGCAGGGCAACATGTTGGTAAATCCCTCTTTGGTCTCCTGGTCCCCATCCAAATTATTGACTGGAAATCAATTACGCAAAGTGGTGTGGATCGATCCGCCGAACGATCGCCAAGTCCTTGCATCACCACTCTGTGGTGATTGCATGAGTCTGGACCCATGTGGGGCTATACTGAGCATCTGTACTCCTACTCCAGCTCAGCAGCAAGCTACTCAGAGCTCGGATTTGCAGAACTCTACTTTCTTAGTGGGAGTACAGAAGCTCAATGAGTTTTGAAGACAGAGGGGCTGTGGAGAAGGCAGCTCTTTCTTGACACATCAACCAAGGGAGGAAGGTGGAATGGTGACCATGCACAGCAAAGCAACACTAATACCCCTATGTGTCCTCTTGAATTGGCCCACAACTTTTTCCAAAGTTTTAACTTTGGCCTTCTGTGTTTTTTCGTTTGACTCCCCTGATCCAAGAGGTTGGGGAACAGCAAAAATAATGGGACTGGCTAGGTGGTGATGCTAGTTGTGGGAAGCTGAGTAGGCCAGAATAAAGAGGTTTACAGGGCTTGCTTAAAAGTATTAAAATGGGAGCAAGTCTAATAAGATGAGAGAGAGAGTCTCAGAGAGTAGAAGCAGCCCGAGAGAAGTCTTGAAGCCCCGCATGCGATGCAGTTATGAATGGGGATGTCATTATTAGGTCACTAGAGAAGGAATGGTTAGGGGTATATTTACATACAAGGTTGGAGATGTAAGTGGCATAGGAGATGTGGAGTGAATTGAAAGCAAACCTATTTGCCTAGGCAGTAGACAAGAGTAAGGTAAGTATCAGTCTAGCATTTCCTTTAGTTTATTTGATGAGGGACCTCAGTTGTGAACTGGCTCTCCATTTTTAATTGGTCCACTTTAAATAAAAAAACATCTCACCTAAACTTTGGCCTTGTACATATTCCCCCATACATGTGATATGTGTAAGCCTGCAGCACATTTACATTTGTTTACATACTAAAAAGCCTGAAATGGCTGCATAAAATTACTGTCAATTCACATTGTAAAATTTCTTCCTTTTTTTTTGAATAAAGATGCAACGATTATTTTAAGTTCATTAAACCCATTTAAATGTTGGTAAGTTTTGTGTAAAGGACAGCATGTCCTTCACATAAAGAAACACACGCAATTAATGACATCCCTCTTCCAGTTCATGGGAGAATTTTCACATTACTAAAATTAATTAAGACTTCTGTAATTGAATATTCTGCACTGTGCAGATTGCGTGTCGGTTTGGGCTGCCTTCCATGCGTCTCCACTCCGCTGAATATGTATGCAGCTGCTGCTGGAGTGAGAAGCGACTATACAAAGGGGAGAGGAAAGAATGGTGCTTGTCACTCAGCAGGCTGCGTGTCCCCCATGCTTGCTCCCTGTCTGCTCGCTGTGACCTCCCTTGTCTCCTCCTGCTGCTCCAAAGCTCTGGAAATCGTCTTCCTGGCCTACTGTTCACCGGACAGATTTCTCTCCCAATCTGCCGCACAGTTGTTGGCCCATTGAATTTGCATGAGGTTACAATGTCTGTTTTCTTTTTCCCAACATTTTCATGCAAATGCTAAGTCACTAAAACGTATCTCACCAAGGCAGCTTTGCTGATCATAAAATTAAAGTCCACCTGCTTTTCTGAAGGAGCATATGTGGGGTTTGTATAGCATACATGTGAATGTCCATAGTAACTGAATTGCTTTAGAAAGACTCGGGTTATGCGGTTGGAGCTTAGATCCGTTGCTTGGCGTTTTGTAAGATAAATTTAGATATTTTATATCAAAGAGTGTTTGCAATGCAAATCTCCTAGGATGCCACATGGTGCTGAGTCTCTATAGGTCTATAGTAGAGCACAACAGGTCTCCCTACATTATACCTAAACCTACAAAGCCTCCTAATGGCCTATGGCGGAGACATATCTGACAAGCAGAAATGTCTATTAAGGCGACTTAAGATGGCAATAAATGGTAATAAGACAGAGCAATCAAACTTTCAATTGCGTTTTTCTGTCAAAATCACAAAGCAATCAAAGACATAAAATTGTGGTTTTTCTCAAACACATGGAGATGGAATTGAAATTACCCCGATTGAACATGCAACAAAAACCAGATTGCCTACTAGGAGATTGTCCTTGTTTCTTTCTACAGAACTCTGCAATTTCACCTTGTTTATTGAGGCAGACAATCCATTGCCCAGTTCCACCTTTATTAACAACCCAAATCAGTGCTCAGTTGAAGTTTAATTGGTAAATTATTTACTAATGGAGAATACGTAGGATTTTTAGTGATGAGCAGCACAGGCAATATCCGTATATCGCAAATAATTTGCCTAATATTCACAATAAATTCGTAAATATGAGAATTTGTGATATCCAGTCATTATTACCTGTATTTTGCCAATCAGCACTTGTACATGCGCATATTGCAAACCTGATGCACGGTACTTCTGGGTACTGATGCAAAAAATCTTGAATATTCCCTGAACAATACTCACAATAAATATTCTCAACACTAATGATTTGCAGAGGATAAAAAAAGTGGTGGAGTTTGACTGAGCCTTGTGGCCGACTTGTGGTGCGATCCTGGTTGACTAGTGATGAGCGACTAGGCAATATTCGAATTCGCGTAATTTCTCGAATATCCGCCATAATATTCAATTCCATATTCGTAATCTCGAATATCCGCACTTACGACATGAATTGCGATCCAATATGCGCAATGCATGCAAGTCAATGGAGAATGGCGGAATCCGAAATCGCGATTATCCGAGAAAGCGCAATGCTATCCAATATGCGCAATGCAAGCAAGCCAATGGAGCTCGGATATTTGACTGAGAGAATATCCGTCATTTCCGTTTTAAAAAATCGCATTGCGATTATATAATCGCGATCCCATTCATTGCAATGGATCGCGATTATAAAATAGAAAAATCGCGATCTCGTCGGATATCCGATGATGTATTCGCGAATATTTGCGAAATGGCAAAATTACGTGTTCGTCCCGTGGACGATCGATCGCCTCAAATGCGCACAGAGATCGAGCGTCTGCAAAATCGTCCGCGGATCTGTGCGTGTATGGGGGGCTTAAGTCTGACTTTAAGATCTAATGATTCTATTCAAATTTTTTTCAAGATAAGATCCAGTTAAACTACAAGTTAAAAATATTTTAGAATATGTAAACGATTTCGATTTATCTTTATTTTATTTATCTATATTGATTTACAGGGATGGGCGCAATGTTTGTGTGGTGGACAGTCATCATGAAACACAGCATGTTCTAACTTCCTTTCGTCAGTGAACAGTACGGCTGTTTGGCCCACCCCCTTTGCCGGCAGTGTGGGTATTCTTCCGCCTGCTGGATGAACCACGCAGGGATCGAAAAAGATCAGGCCGGCTGCAGAATACCCACGCCACCAGCATACAGATAATTACGGTAGACGTCACAGTCGCCGATGGAGCTGGCGGTTTGCCACGGACACACGAACATCAGAGTTTGATCAAAGTCTGATCCACCTGTTTGGGAACAACCATGGCTGCTGTTTGCCCATCACTGTTGATTTCTCTGTTTTGTTCTACCTACAAGGCTTTGCTTAACACCCCAAGTGTTATGCACATGGGAGAACGTGGCGAAGCATACTAAATGCTGCCACAATTTTTTGCTCACCGGTGACACCAAAATTGTGCTGGGGAAAAGCAACACCCCTCCATTAACATGGAGGTCTGCCGCCACCTACCCCCGCCCTCTTCAGGTCACTGGGGACATGATCGGGAAGGAACCATACATGCCAATCCAGAGAATCACCAGGGGAACATGGCAGACAGGTAAGTCTGCCTGCAGCTATCACGGGTTGAGTTTCATGATCAATGAAACTCAACCCGAGATAACTTGGGCAGAACACCCAGGAGGTAAAGCAGAGGTGTCACTAGCGAGTAGTGACATCTAACTGTTGGTATTTCCTTATTGAGCAGACCCCTCTGGTATAATAATTAGCATAATGTGTGACCAGTGGATAACAAATGAGCCATACAGTTTGTACTCATTATTGGTATATGTGCAGTCATTGACTTAGCAAAAGTGTAGAATAAATTAGTTAAATGGCTTGAAGATGAAATTCTGCTTTCAGGAGTAATTAACACACATAGAAACATAATTCAGAGACGTGTTCCTACTGACCCAACGAGGACAGTTTCCAGATTTTGTTGGTTAATTTTAATGAAAATATCATTTTCCTTTCGCTCTTACGGATGCAATTTTCTATGGGAGAAAGCAAGTGCTGAGCGAAGGGGAAAATGTCATGCGGCCATTGTAAAGTACAAGCAGAAACAATTTTTCATTTGTACTTGAAAATAAATGCTTGAAGCATGTCAATTATTTTTCTGCGCTGTTTTCCACTCTTGACATTATGTAGTCATTTCAGTGTATTATCTATCAAAGCCATGTGAACAGCGATGCACTTTAACACAGATTTACCTGGATAATATTTAGCACTTAAACACCCCATGGAGTACGGGTTTAAATTCAATTTGATGACATTTTCAAATCTATTTTTATGATTTGTTGTAAGTGGATTTCAATTTTTGGACTATATATATATTTATTTATTTTTATTTTCTTTCAATATTTCTGTGAGTCAGGACACAAACACATCTTGTTTTAGAAGCAATAAGCATTGCATATTTTTATTGGCAAAAGGATGATGAAGGATGACATAACTTGTATGGAAATGGTGGCTGGTGTAAGGGAAAAGAATAAAAGATGGACTGCATTTCATTTTGATCACAGAATTTCGACCACCCATGAATTGCAGTGAACATTTCGACTTCAATAAATAAAGAAAACACGTCCATATTTAGAACATAATTACCCTGAACACCCACCCAGGAAGGCAAACATAATCCTCCAGTCAGCCTAGAACTATTATTTACATCTATACTTTAGCACAAGACACATTCTCAGAACCCATAGACTCACTTATGGAGAGTCACATGTTACAAACTGGCACTATCATTTGAGTGGCTATTTACATTGAAGGAGTGTTAAGACTCTGTCATATAATATATTCACTGCAGTTGATTTCCCCTCTGTGGATTGTGTCACTCATGAAGCATGCATGTACCTAATTGCAAGTGCAGTGAATATAAAATGTTAACCTCCCTAGTGCACTGCTGAGGTCCAGATTTCTGTACCAAAAGTGCACCATAGACTTCAATGGTACATTTTTTGTTATGTTGTAGGCCTGCAACTTCCCAAGATATGTCCATACAAGGGTCTAATAGACATCCTGAATATAATAATGTTGGAAACAAACAATTATGTAAAAAAAATTAATTAATTAATAAAATGAATGAGAAAACGCACATTTGCTGTTAACCCTCTCTAACCTGGTGTGATAGATGTGGTAAGATCACACCAGGGAAGAGAGGGTTACTGCATATGGGCACATCTGGGGCACCAGAGACTTTTTATTTTGGCGATTTCTTTTACTTAGATGCACATTGAAAGCAGTTTTCTTCTTAGTTTTCATTCTGCTTAGAAAACTGCTTTCGTGAAATTTACTTTCAAATTTCCTGCCGCCTCCCCGATGTGACGCCATCACGTCACTCGGAGGGGGGGGGGGGGAAGAGACGGAGGATCTAAGGAGGCATGTCGCATTGAGACACCAGGACAGCGCAAAACCGTAAGTATGCGCTGTCGGTGCCCCGACTGGATGGCACCATCTCATCCAGTGCGATTGTCGGAGTAGCAGTGCTGGACAAGATGGTGCCGTCCTGACCGCTAGGGCGGTTAATAGCCCTGTTAGGGACTTTTACATAGAGGAGTTACACCTATTTACATAGGTAACTTCAACAAAAGTGAATATATTTGTGAAACCCCTTCTCATATGTAAATAGACACTCATTTGTAAATGCCAGTGCCAGATTGTAGAAAGTGACAATCTATAAATTAGTCTATGGGTTCTGAGAGTGCCTCTTTTACTAGTGTATAGACTTACATTGAAGTTCCATCTCTGCACAATCTGCTGGTATACTGGACATTAACTTGACCAGAGAGAGTGAATCAAAGTCCTGTCTGCAAGGATGCAAACATTTTGGCCTGACTAGAGAAATATAGGGTGAATGTTGCATAGTCCAGCCTTGCACACTTGGGTGGAACTTGCTATATATTCAAATAGTCTAATTTTTTACAGACAATTTTTGACTTTCGACAAAAAAGACATTTTCCAATGGAATTTTTACCTAATGAAATTTCGATTTAGAAATTCTAATTGAGACCATTTCTATAGATTTCCAGAGGTGGTCACAGATCCACAGGTTACAGAATACATCAAGGTTGCCATATTCAAACTTGTCCTCAAGTCTAGTCAGTGCTGCCACACAACTTTAGGGAGAACCTGATTACACCACATTTTTATAATAGATTACTTACTAAACATGCAATGTTGATAGGGAACCTGCACTGTTGGTATATCATTCTAATGTTGTATTAGTAATAACCCTGACTGAGGATCTAATTAAAATTGTTAATTAAAAAATAATAAAGCATATGTAGTTCATACACAAACTCTTAAATAAAGTGGTGCTTAACCTCAATGATTGCACAAACCATCCTTAAAAGAAAAATCATATGGATCATGTTTGCAGTATCAACCCCAAGAATTACTAAAGATAAGTAGCATTTTGTATGCATGCACCAAATGTTAGTAACACATTACAAATGTTGAAACCATCGATGGAAAAGGGATCTGAAGTCGTATGCAGTGACCCTTGATGACATTTTTATGGTCAAATTATTAGACTGGAGGTTTAAACTATACATGGAGGTTTCCTGTCATTAGCCTCTCTTCCCTACCTCCACTTTCTTGGTGCACAAATTACATCTAGCCCTGAAGGCATGAGCATAAATATTCTTTTATAAATCCTCAGAAGCATTGAATATATGGATTCATGAAAGGCATTGAAAAATACTGTGTGGTTTACCAACCCCTACAAGCTATATACTCACTTATGTTTTGGCTCCTTTTTTAACTAGATATTGTATAATCAATCTAATTATGCACAGGGGGCAGTATGTGTACTAGATGATGAAAAGGGCTTGGAAGATCATTTGTTAACACTTACTTCACGATCCTCTACCAACACTGCACTCTACTCTACTCTTTTGTGATATTTTCAGTTCTTAGATGTTGCTGTACTGAATAAAGACCCTTTTGTGAGATGCATGGCCCTTAAATATATATATATATATATTGTACATATTGTTTGTTTATGTATGCATGGGGTGGCACCAAACCTAGTGACGCCAATCCATTTAGTGGTGTGTATATATATATATATGCTTTCACTTGCATGTACATATCGTATACATATTGATTACCTGGCCATAGTTCAGTAGCGTAAGTGGTAGCATATACCATAGATACTTGAGTATAAGAGTTTAAAAAAATTTGCTGAAAAAGCCCCCCTCGGCTTATTCTCGAGTAAGGGTCCTACTTACCTGTTCGGATGTTTTCTAGTCTTCCTACGGGCACCGCCAGCCTCTGATCTTTCTTCTGCATTCAGTATTCTATCTGTGGCATTCCTGAGCTACTTTACTGGAGATGGTGGAATTTCCCTTTACAAAACTCCACTATCTGGCTTTTCAAGTAGCTGCTGCATTTCTCACCCTGACTCGAGTCAATATGTTTTCCCAATTATTTTAGATAATTGAGCCAGGGCCCTGAAATGCTTCTTATGAAGCCACTCCTTCGTTGCCCAGGTGGTGTGTTTGGGATGATTGTCATGCTGAAAGACCCAGCCACCTATCATCTTCAATGTCCTTGCTGATGGAAGGAGGTTTTCAATCCAAATCTCAAGATACATAGCCCCATTAATTTTTTTCTTTACACAGATAAGACGTCCTGATCCCTTTGCAGTAAAACTGCCCCGAAGCATGATATTTTTATCCCCATGCTTCACAGTAGGTATGGGGTTCTTTGGATGCATTCTTTCTCCTCCAAACATGATGAGTTGAGTTTTTTATACTTTGATTTCATCTGACCATATGATATCCCAATCCTCTTCTGGATCATGGATGCCTTAAGCAGAGGGACACGTCTGGCACTGCAGGATTTGAGTCCCCCGCGTGGTTCTGGGATTTTTGCTCACTGTTTGCTCATGGTTCTTGTGATCATTAGATGTCATCATCTAGTAAGATAGTTGAGGTGTACCTATGATGAAAATTATAGGCCTCTCTCATCTTTTTAAGTGGGAGAACTTGCACAATTGGTGGCTGACAAAAAACTTTTTTTCCCCACTGTATTTGGATTGGCTCAAGAATATATGATATATACACCACGGTCACCTTGTGCAGGAACCCTGGATGTCACCCCATTGTGGCATATGCAGCATGCTAGATCTACTGTAGCAGACTGTAAGTGTGGTCAACAGCACATACTGGCACAACAAAGATCACCTACAACTCAGGCTGTACAGTTACTTGGGACTGTACCATTCCTCCATTCACAGGTGGGGGGGGGGCAACAACAACAACCAAACACTGTACTGCAGCTGTCACACTTACATTGCACTTGAGGAAGATTGGAGTTCTCTTCTTGACTTGCAAGTCATTTAGTCCTTGTATATAAAAAATGGCTTAGATGTAAAGTTTGTTTTCAACCCTTCTTTAGGTTTAAGTGTCATAGGTTTCCTTGAAATAAAAGGGCCTACAGATGATGTTTTCCACTTTTGATATCCACCAAATATTCTTTAAATGCTCTCCCTTGATT
This sequence comes from Ptychadena robeensis, assembly GCA_036250615.1. Taxonomy (NCBI): domain Eukaryota; kingdom Metazoa; phylum Chordata; class Amphibia; order Anura; family Ptychadenidae; genus Ptychadena; species Ptychadena robeensis. Next base: position 21,573,968 of record CM070035.1, on the reverse strand, counting down.
GATAGAAAGTATTGGTGGCTTAGGAGGACATCAAGATACGATAATCATTCGCCAGACTCCAATTTCCTGATTATAATCCAGAGGGGAGTTTTCTAAGGCTCTGATTAAAAGATAAGTGAACAAATCAAAATTATGTGAACACGCTAACTATCTATGTTTCAAATTATGACAAATGGTGTTATAGTAAATAGTAAATGGTGTCATAAACAGGATCAGTTTAGATCTCTAGTCTTCAGCACATTTTAACCCTAACTGGTCTTTTTATGACAATTATTATGTATATAATATGTTACAGAGAAACAGAGTAACAGGAGCAATGTGCATTCATAATGAAGAACAAATTACATAATTGATATGATGACGAATGACGAGTAAGCATCCGCAGCAGCCTGGAAAATGAGCAGGCACTCGGGGTCGTTTAGATAACAGCCCTGTGACAGGTCTATCAGGCAAAAGCCCGAAAACTGACCAGTGAGCTTCTCATGTGGTTAACCTCCTGAGCGTTTCGCAGTGGTCCAGATTTCTGTACCAAAAGCGTTACGCTGTTTATAATTGAAAAAGACGTGTTGTAGGCCTGTAACTGACCAAAATCTGTCCAAAAACAGGTCTAGTAGACATCCTGAATATATAAAGTTTCAAACGCTTAAGTATTTTTTAAAAATCACATTCTCAAACTCTAATTCATTTTTTTAATAAACCAAGACTGACAGGCGGTCTGATACACCGCGCCAGGAACAATGTCGCACGCTAGCACATTTGCCAGCGGATTACCTACAGCTTGCCCATGGCTTAGGGCTCGCTCTTGCCGCATTGGGAGGAGTGCACCCTGTTGAGCCAAAATGCAGAAAAACTGCGTCTGTACTGCATTCATACATGCAGCACGAGCGCTGTTTTTCCGCGCCTTGGTGTCTCTGGCGGCAATGTGCAGCGCCGCAATGAAGACCACACATTGGCAGCATCCCGCAGCTTCATATTATCACAGCGGACGCGCCAACTTTATTTAGCCCGAATTAACTCGGGCTAAACACCCAGAAGGTTAACAATCGCCAGTGTAAATGAGCCCTGACTCACACAAAGGGCTTGTGTTGGCTGCGGAGAAATTCAATGGGACGGTATCCTCTTCCACGATGTTTATAACATGGGGCTCCCCGTTGTCATTGCAGTGGCATCAATGGGCATGTCAGAATGATGCGGAAAAGCCACGCCGGCCACTGCTTTCCCATTTTTTTCTTTAAATGGCTCTGTGATAATGCATCGGTAATGCATCCTATAACACAGGGTATATGCCCACAATACCGGGATGGGGCCTCATGACCACATCAAGCAACTTTTTAATAAGTGAGCTTTGAATAAAGTCAGACGGTACAAAATTGGATGGAATTACTGGAAGAAATCTATAAGAGCGCTGGGAATGCTCTGTCAATTTATATTTCTTAACCTTTGTGGAGAAGGGATGTGAAAATTGAATGATATTAAGAGTCTTCAAACATCATGGTGCTTGTTATCCCCCTTCTTACTCCACAGAAACAGATGCTTAAGGGCTCATTTACCTGGTAAGCGAGCAAAAATCAAGGAACATTCGTAGAATTCGATTCGACTCTATTCTATTGCCTTACATTGCACGTAGCTGTTCGCAATTATTCACAAAGCCTTACATCATCTCTTCTTCATTCTGTGATCTTATTGCGCAAATCCATTGGCAATGCGCACAAATGTGTGCGATGTATGCCAGTAAACAATGTTGAAGCATAATTGCGAAAATCCGGCACAACATTTGCGAAATATTGTCGGATATTCGTTGAATACATTTGAATATTCTCGCTCAACACTACTATACCTGTCATGGGTCATTTACATAAGTTTGCAGGTGCTCGTGACAGGTGGGTTTCCTGGGCTGCTGTGGACTGACAACAGCCTGTGAAACGACAGTGTATATTTAGCCTAAAGAGGTAATATAACTTACCGTATATGCCGGCGTATAAGACGACTGGGCGTATAAGACGACCCCCCAACTT
>CM070035.1:21540767-21571853 GCA_036250615.1 Ptychadena robeensis | reverse complement strand
CTTTGGGCAGGATTTTAAGGTACTGAAAAGTCGTCTTATACGCCGGCATATACGGTAATAACAAATACAGATATGCAGCAGTATTACCGTATATATTAGAATATATATATATATATATTTCCGAATGTTCCTAAAATCCTGTTCTATATCTCCAATAAATTTGGTGATGACACCAAATGTTCATTGGCTGTGCAATTAACTCACAAAGTCCACCCGCAAAACGCCACAAATTTCATCTACTGACTTGAGTATAAGCCGAATGTAATTTTTTCAACACATTTTATGTGCTTAAAAATTTTGGTTATATTTGAATATAATTGAGGTAATGGTCATTAAGGTAATGTACAGTGACAAAAAAACACCTCCTTCCAAATCCTTTCTTACACAGGCGACAACACATCTTCCTTTACCTGAAATAGCTGGTTGCCAAAATTAGCATCTGATGCAACATGACTACAATCTTCTGTCATCTTCTTCCTCTCATTTACTGATGCAGACTGAAACTTTATTAACTAAGAAAGATAATAAATAGTTTCGCACAACCTTCAGCAGTGATTACACAGTTACAGTGATTTCAGTGGCCAGAATGGCCCTCAGTAGGTGTATGGGTTCTGAGCAAAGATCGTAGAGTAAAACAGAGTGAGTATGAGGAGTGCATGTTTAAGTTGCTTGTAGGTGTGCAGCTCTCAAAATGGAGGAGTGTGCCCCCCTATAACAGACAAATAAGAACAAGGACAGAGGCGCACAACCTAGTACAACAAAGGTAAGGTAAGGTACTGTAAATGGTTAAATAATATGGAAATGGGGCCCCCTATGGTGGAAAAAGAGCCTCCTCTCAAAACGCGTCCCATTGTTCCTGTTGATCCCTCCAGCATCTGTAAGCAGGAAGTGATCTCATCCCCAACCAGGAAGTAAGGTCATCATGGAAAGCACACGGCCCTGAGAGATCAATCCTTGTAAACCTCCTTTAATGTGAGTATCTTGTCTGTTGTTTTATTCCATTCCATATTGTTTAATCATTTACAGTACCCTACTTTGTTGTACTAAGTTGTATGCCTCTGTCCTTATTTGAAACTTTATAGACATGCTTGCTTTTTTGGTGTAATCAAGCAACTTGTCTGCAGATTTCATAGAAAATATCAGCATGTCTCCCACTTGCTGACAACTGGGTTGTGCAATGAGTTGCTTGATTACACAGACTGCATTGGACAACAATTGGACATGCTAATCTGTTATAATTATTATAGACATTTGCATTTACTAAAATCAGTATTTTCACCACTGTTTAACTTACTGAGCATTTACTTCGAGTTACACTCTGGGTAAGTTTGCAGGATCAGCAATCTTACACCGAGCTACACTTAGGGATACTCACCTACCCCTAGCTAGCCCATGTTGATTATGAGTATGGGAAAACCAATAATTGAGATGCAGTTCTTACCCGTGGCCATTCACCTCTATGGCCGCGGTTAGGGGTGGGCCACCGCGGTCAAAAAATCGGTGAGCCGAATTTTTAGGTTGCGGATCGCGCCACTCCTGATCGCCCCCTGATTGCGGCTGTGGAATAGCCCATTGAAAAAAATGGACGCGGTTATATTTGCGCCGTGGGCAACTGTGGGCGGCCGCACATGTGGAAACAAGCCCTTATGCTGCTTTTACCTCTTCCAGCCTAAGCCCTGCGGTACAGTAGACTGTATAGAAACTGACACTTACCATGCTACCATAAAAATAAATCTAATTTATAATATGAGTATTGTCTTTTATCTGACCTTTTCGTATTGGTAACATGCATATGTGAACCTACCCAACTTTGCTATGGTCGTGTATTTTGTTTAACCTCATATGTTGTACCATTTTATATTAAACGTGTATATAATGCCAATATACAGTAGTAATATTACATAAACACTCTGCTGTCACACGTTTTTACAGAAAAAAAATAGCTTTTCAAAACCAGACACATGTGTGTAATCTGCAGTGAAATGGAATTTGTAACACGTTGACTGAAATGATTAGGAACTGGCTTTTGCATTTATTAACAAGTCGTAACACCCTATAGATGCTAATCACACTTTGAATGAAGATTAAACCCTGCAGTAAATACCATTTATAGGAGGCATCCTGTGATGCTCGTTATCCTCATACAGTATAGATATGCTAATGAATGTTAATTTTTGTTAACTTCTCTCTGTGAATAATTTGATTATGTTTCATACAGTTTGTCAATGTGTATTATTAATGGGCAGTTTTCATTGCATTTAGCATGTTTAATAATGCTTTCAATTAGAGATTCAAACTAATACAGATATTCTCCCTTTTAATTATCAATTATCATGTTCTGTGAGGCTTAGAAGTTAAGTTAAGGAAAACTGGACTTTATATTTCAACCTGCAAAAGTTACGAGTCCGAATATTTTCACATTCAGCTAGAAACAACAGCAGTTGTGTGATGTTTGAGGGACTGACGTCAGCCATGAATACCGTCAATGGCCTTATCATGGTTAGATTGCAATACCTAATTTCACCAGTAGAATGCGCTAACAAAATGCCTACCAGCGACTCATATGCTATAAAGTAACATAGGGTATAAAGTCTGATAAACTTGTTTAATTTACTTATTTTTTTTATTATTAGTCTTATACTTCTCTGGCTCTACTACTTTTTCTTTAAACCTCTGGTTCACCTACTAGAATTATAATGTTTGTCTTCTTTGGTTCCCATGCCATATTTTTCACACACTTATTCCCCCCTCAAAATCAGGGGGAAAAAGAAACTATAGCATGTGTCTATATGGTAACAGTGCCCATTAGGAGCGTCACATTTTACAATCTGGCACTAACAACTTACCCATGAGCAACTATTTAGATATAGGAGTCGAGATGAGGCATAATTTTTATTGAAATGCAGAATGTAAATGTCAATAGCAATAGTGTTTTTTACATTTACATTCTACATGGGATCAAATATATTATGTGACACAGACTCATCTCTCCTCCTTAGAAAATAGCTTATTAGTGGTAAGTCGCCAGAGCCATTGGTAAGTTGTCAGAGCCAAACTGTAAAATGTGACTCAGTGAATGGTCACTGTTAGGGCTAGGCCTGCTGTCAAGTTGTTTGGCTTTCGCCCCCCGTTCTTCGCTCATGACTGCCCCAGGCGGGGGCTTGACCACCTGCCTCTCCCAGTGATAGGTCTTTTGATGTTACACTATATTGTCACAGAACCTACTTGGATAAAGCATACCCCCTGAGAAAGTTCTTTACGAAATGCGCGTTGAGGCTTATTCCTGTGTTTACAGGATCTTTATCCTAACGCATATTGTTTGCATTTATGTACTTGCTTGACTTCTGTACTTATTACTATAACTGTGCCTATAATATGTGTGTAACAATGATGCAATATCAACCAACATTGTAAGGTCCTATGTTTTTAACTCCTATGGTATGTTTCATAAAATTATTGCTTAGTTTGTATACAGTCAAGACTTTTATGATCCAACTTTGATGTCTGGCCGTTAAAGTCCCCTTGCCCCTGAGGTGTTCTCAGGGGGAAACTTAGTCATTTGGGTGATCCTTGTTGTTCCCCCCAACTGATTAGACATGTAATTTGTATTTGTGATGTTGGCCATAGTACTCTGATTAGTGCAACTCTATGTTCATACCTTATGAAATTGTCCTTTTAAATTTGCACTAGTCAGAGCTTTACTGAATTACAGCAAGGACTATTCCTTCTGGCCTGTGGATGGGATTAGTATGGCTTGTTAATTGCAAAGGGTTTTCTGAAGGAGAGAAAGCTTGAGTAGCACTTCATGTTGAGAATGCACACGAACACCTTGTGTGGTCCTCAGTAAACCTCTTTCATGATAAGCAGCTTACATTTACATCCACTTTCTCTCCTTTCTGATAGTACCTGCCTAGGAGTCCTTCAAGAGCTTTTCCCTATCACACTTACTGCTTCAAATGCAAAGGAGCCTATTGTAACATGGGTGAAGCCTTTGTTTAAATGGTAGACGCTTGTTATTTGTTGTGGTAATTGCAATATAGGGTATTCTAAGGTGAGTGTAGGAAATGTATGTATTTATGAGATGAAATTATTATATTTATAGACTTGAAATGACTTCAATTTAAACTGTCCTCACAGTTTTATTCTATAGATTGGAGAACAGTTAAAATACCTGTTGAAATGGGCATTACCTTCTGGAGGTGGAAGAAATTGGCATTGCACAGCTATATTCCAGAGATAGAGCTAACATGGAACCATGGAAGCGTGTGGTAGTAGGAAATGGAAGTAGAGAAATTTAAGTACAATGGATGCATTTTTCACGGGGTAAAAGAAGGCTGGGGACAAAGGAGCCATGGAAGTAAACATGGCAGATGGGTGGGCACGGGGTCAGACAGGTGATGGTGGAGGGGATTGGGTCAACGGAGGCATGTTAATTTTTTATTGGTGTCTTGTTATCTCTAGTGGATTTCGTGCAGAGAAAGTAAGAAGCCTCATATGAGGACTTCGTATTGGCACACCCAAATATTTTACTTAAATATTAAGACAGGTTGACCCCCAAGGTCAAAAAAATTTAAATACACTTTATTCAACAAAATAAGTTATTAAAACCAATTAATAAGCATGATCAAGTTAGCAACAAATTTTACATGATGTGCACAAAGTAGAATCTGTAGGGTCCAACGTTATACTATTAAGCACCATATACCATTAGTATATAATGCAAACATAATTACAAATAAACAAACATAATACACATACCAATCAAGATCAGAGGCCACCCTGGGGCTAAATGTGGAAAGGACCACCAAGATGGGATATCTTTGGTGGTCCTTTCGACGAGTTGACGTTTTAGGTGCGAAGACCAAACCGGAAACACCAAAAGCTGTTGCAATATAGGCACCTACATGATTACAATAAAGATCAACAAATATCTATTCCCGGAGGAAAAATAAATTCTAGAGGATTTGGATATACATTCTTCCCTGGGACTGTTAAAATATAATACATGGTCCATATTGCCTTCCTCTGACTATGCATGGTCCATATTGCCTTCCTCTGACTATGGTCTACCTCTAGTTGAAAATTGTGGTTTGATGATTAACATAGATGCAAGACACTTGCGATGGGCACCCTAACTATACAGTCTGCTGTCTATTGCTACTCTTTTTCTAGGGTATTTTTTTTGGGTATCAAATATCTGTCCTGGTGAGGTAACTGTTGTCACCACAAGTGAAAAGGAGGAGGCCTATAGGAAGTGAGTGGGAGCAGAAAAATACCAGACATTTGCCTAATCTGGAGAAGCCAGTCTAGATGTTCTACGGGTATATGAATCTACCCGTAAGTGATCCCTGTCTGTTTCTTTACATCTTCTGACTTATGCACTTTGTCTAAGCAAATTGAGAATTGTTGTATTGAGAATGTGGGTCTACTTGGAGATAACGTTACAGTTATAACCATAATGGACCTTACTACTGAAGCCGGCCATTTTTTGCTTCGATCTGCTGGCAGATGATGTCATCACGTGAATCGGCCATGCACCCTTTGTGTGCAGACATTTCCTTTGGATGGTGACATCCAAAGTAATTCAATCGATCTAAAATTTCCCAGCCGACTTATGGCTGAATTTAGGTTATAAGCATTAGATTTGTGGCTGATTTTGACCTGAGAATCTTTCCCTTCCTGCACTCATACTACAAGGCACTTGAGGCGTAAAACATTGAGAAATATTACAAATCAGTCTCTATTAGTGATGGACGAACTGTTCGCCGGCGAACATCGCCTGTTCGCGTTCGCCACGTGTTCGCGAACATACGGCGAGTTCGACCAGCCCCATATTTTTTTTTATTGAACAAACGTTGACCCTGGAGTCAGCAGCAGTACAATACAGCCAATCAGCACCCACCACCTCCGACCCATCCCACCCCCTAGAGCACAGCACAGGAAGAGACGCCATTCACAACTGCTGATTGAGAGAGTGGGAGGAAGTTAGATCAAGAGCTGCTGCTGCAAGGGAACGATTAAGCTAGCCGTGTTCATGTCATCTGCAGTCTACTCCTCTACAGTGCTTCTTAGTCTGCTGTCAGGAAAAGTCCTAACAGACCCCAAAAACCCCTTTTAGGGCTATTTTTTGCCTACCCGTTGCGCCTGCGCTGGCATGCCAGGCTGCTGCCAGTGGATTTTTCACAAGCCACAATCACACAGTGCCTACTGCCCTGCCTCATATTTGGTGGCAACTTTGTGTACCCCAGGGGATTTTTCAACCCTATTTAAGGGCTATTGCAGGCTTTCACCACGTACAGCCTGTGCCAACTGTGTGTGCGCCCACACGCCCGTGCCCACCCATAGTTATCTGGTGGCACTTTGTTACCACCCCAGGGATTTGTTCCCCCTATTTTAAGGGCTTTGCAGTGCCTTTTCCCACTTACAGCCTTGTGCCACTGTGGTGCGCCCACCTGCCCATGCCCACCCATAGTTATCTGGTGGCACTTTGCTACCACCACCCCAGGGCATTTTCACCTATTTTAAGGGCTATTCAGTGCTTTTCAACCACTTACAGCCTGTGCCAACTGGTGTGCGCCCACACTGCCCAGTGCCCCCCTAGTTATCTGGTGCCCACTTTGTTACCCCAAAAAAAACACCCCCGGGGATTTTTTCACCCTATTGGTAGGGTATTAAAATAAATATTGCAGGCTTTCCGTCCATTACAGCCTTGTACCAACCGGTGTGCCCAGCCACAGTTTCCTGGTGGGAAGGTAAATAACCGCAATTTTTTTTCCACCCTATCCATAAAGTGGATAATTAAAAGTTGCAGGGCTTTCCGTCCATTACAGCCTGTGCCAACTGTGTGTGCCCAGTGCCCAGCCACAGTTTCTGCGTGGAAGGGTAATGACCAAGCAATTTTTTTTCACCCTATCCATAAAGGGTATTAATAAAAAGTGCAGGGGCTTCCGTCCATACAGCATTGTGCCTGTGCCAACGGTGTGTTGACCAGGCCCCAGCCCCAGTTATCTGGTGGAAGGGTAATACCAAGCCATTTTTTTCACCCTATCCATAAAGGGTATTAATTAAAAAGTGCAGGCTTCATCCATTACAGCCTTGTGCCAACTGTTAGTGCCCACCCAGAAGTTATCTGCTGCACACAGGGCCTGTACGCCAAAATATAAAAAATGACAGGCAGAGGCAGAGTGGCAGAGGGCAGACCATCCCCAGGGGTCGTGGTGTCGTTGTGAAATTTCCTTGGCCCTAGAATTAATGGCAGTGTCAGGATGCCACTTACCGTCAACACAAGAAATGCTGGGGACTTAGTTGCTGGTGTACAACAGTGAGGACACCCAATCTTCCACATCCAACACTTCGGGCCCTGGACACACCATCCGCCGATGCTCGGCTGCCTGGACACCTGTCAAGTTTGCCACTCACCTCTGGCCCGCCACAATTACTGGCACACAGCCGCTACATTTGACCCATAAGAGGAGTTGTTCTCACATCCTTTTGAAGAGGCGATGAGTGATGCGGCAACCATTATTGACAGAGCATGTAGATGACTATGGACATGACTCTGACAGTAGCATTACACACATGGAGGTGCGGTGTGATGACGGTTGATGAGTTTGACCCACTGATGCTTTTCCTTTGCTGAAGTGTCAGATTAACAAGTGAAGCGGGTTTGAAGATGATGATGACGATGTGCGTGGATGTCACGTGGGTGCACACCCAAGAGAGGAAGAACAGGGGAAAGTCGTCAGATGGAGAGACAGAGAGGAGGACGGAGAACAAGTTGTAACAGGGGCAGGTATCGCAAGGAGCTAGTGGCACAGTTCAGGCAGCAGTATCGGCACCTGGAGTCGGCCAGACAGCACGCCAAACAACCCATGTGTTGCCACCACCAGTATGCAATCAGTGCAAAGTCAGCAGTGTGGCATTGTTTTGTGGTGTCTGCCGCTGATAGCAGCATGCCATTGCAACGTGGGCATTTAAGATAATGCGTCGTGGGAAGTCAAAACCCAACCTCGCTTCAGCCACTGCAACCACGCTGTCCTCCTTGCCCCCTATCAACCACCAGCACTTCGCCTCTCGCTTTGAGCTAGTCCCAGATCATATGGCCACAGGCAGGTGTAAGTGAAGGAACATTTGAGCAGAAAAAAACAATTTCACAGAAGTCAACCCCCTTGCCCGGCGTTGACAGCGCTTGACTGAGCTACTTAGCCCGCAGCTTTACCCGACCAGCTGGTGGAGTCTGAGGCCGTCCAAAAATTTGTTGGCTATTGGGGACACCGCAGTGGAAGGTACCCGTCGAAATTTTTTTCCCAAACGGCAATCCCAATCTTATTTCTTGTGGGGAAAAAAGAAGGTAAGGGCATCTCTGGCATACAGTGTTGGGGCAAGTGTCCATCTGACCACTGTACCTGTCTGCAAAGCACGGTCAGGGAAGGTAAATCCCAGTACACTGCGCATTGGGTTACAACGGCTGACAGATGCCCAGCAGGGATAGCGTGACTCGCCAGGGCTGAGTGGTGACACCGCCAAGACTTGCAGGCAGGCCTGCTGCCCCGCCACTCCATCCTCTCGGCGAGTCCTCTTCTGTGGTGCGTTCTGGGCCTCCACATCATCTGCATCCTGCAGCTCCCCAGGGGCTATTCCACATACCGGATACGACAGTGTCACGCTGTCTTGGGGCGGGACTTGCCTGAAAGCAGAGAGCACACCGGACCAGCACTCCTGTCCGCCCTGGTGAAGGTGGGCTTGCGTATCACAATGAAGCGGCACAGCATGAGTGTGTTGGCCATGTTGGAAAACCCAGATGAGAAGCGGGATGCTCATAGGATCAGGACCAAAAAGCGAGATTCGGTTGAATAATTTGTCGTAGACAAACTTTATTTTTTCCAACTACGGTTGCCCCCAGGACTTAACGCACAAGGTACCTCACCTGAGAACTGAGTCCAGTGAAATCCTCCAAAACCCCCCTCTAGGGAGTGAGTTCAGAAACAGTGACAGATGCAACGTCCAGGTTTGTGGCAGGGGTCATACAAAGGAGATAGGTCCAATCAAACACAGTCTAAGGGTAATTACTCATTACACTTTATTTTCCCATTGACTATCATTGCAGAAATCCTTGGTGCGGATTTATAGTGTGAAAAAAAAATTTCTTGGGAGTTTTGCCATGGATTCCCCTTTGTCATGTCATTGTCCAGGTGTTTGACCTCTTGAAACAACTTGTGGCCAGAAAGGGGTCCCTTTGTTTTTTAAAATTCACCTCCCATTGAAGTCAATGGCGGGTTCGCGGGTTCGCCGGATTCGCAAACTTTTATGGAAGTTCGCGTTCACCGTTCGCGAACATCAAATTCCGGGTTCGAGCCATCACTAGTCTCTATACTTACGAAAATTACCAAAATAAAATTTTAAGGTCTTTAACAGAACTTATAGAGATGTTCAGTTTGTTCATTACCACAATAGTCATTGTTGGATTACACTCACTAATTTTAGTAAAAACATAGAATAGCAAAACAGGGAAAATCAAAACTGAATTTTTAGTGCTAACATTGTGAACATCAGAATTAAACAATGAGAACAAAAAAAAGTGAGAATGACAAACAAACAACATTTAATATCTTGCAAATGAACTGCAAAGCACTTGTTATTTTCATGCCTGGATAGTGGTGGAAGAAGGTTAGAGAAACAGTATGTTATCTGTGGCAATGACCTGGTGTGAATTTCTGTAGGAATTAAGGGCTGCTGTACATTTTTTGTAGATGGTTCTGGATCTTTTGCTTTGGAATAAAGAATGATTCGAAAACAAAATTGTACACAGCTGTATTTATTATCAGGGGTGCACTTAAGTGGTACTCTGGTACTCAAAAGTGGAAAAAAACTAGCTATGCGTACCTGCATTATTGTTACAAAGCTCATATGCTTGGAGGCACTCCATGTCTGGGCGGCCGCAGCTAAATGTTACATGCATACAATTTATGTCACTTGGATAACTGCAGGTAAATATGATTAACTAGGTTGCAGTTAGGGGTGTAAAATTGGGAATGTAAATTAATAATAAAATAAAAAAGGATTGGATTTCTAAGGGTGTTGGAAATCTGGGGGATAAAAGTCAGAGTAGGCATATAAATGGTAAAATCTGACAAGAGTAAAGTACTGTGTGACAGTTGGATTATGACTATGAAAGGTTGACATTTGGACTGCTGGTAGTCTTAGGGGTTAGTCACTAACCCAGAATATGTCAGGGTTGTACTACTGAGGTATGAGATCTGGGGGTTCAAACGTTGTACTGTGAGAGTTACGTTTGACCCAAACCCGCTGGTGACCTGTGGATGGAGACAGCTAATCGAAGGCTCAATCAGGAACAGGGATTTCAATCTGCAGCAGAATCTACCATGCAGGAAGAGGACCACATACATATGGGGTGAGTACCAAACACCATCTCCTAGTACTCATCTGAGGAGCTCACTAAAAAAGTTATGTGTATCCCTGTTTATAATGAATGACACCATCGTCACACATTCAGTAAAGTCCTTCTGGATGTGGGTGAAATTGTAGGGGGTACAGGACAATTGTTGTGAGCATCAGTGTTCACAATGGGCACTGAGAAGTAACAGTAAATAGGGATCCGGACCTGAACAAGTCAGTCTAGGGTTAGAGAAATGGCTAGAGCTGACAGAAAAGTGGCAGGAAGGGCCTGAATGACAGGAATGTAAAGGGGACAAAAAGTAAAGGGTTAAAAGGTTCAATATGTTAAAATAATAACAATAAGATGGTACAGGGGGTCCTACCTGATAGTAGAGATGGTCAAATATTTTTTTTTATTCCACTAGTTAAAAGTTTTGAATTAATTGCAAAGCCCTGAACATGGTATCATCACCAAACTTTCTGGGCATGTAGGGAAGGGTCAAGGGTATAACAGATAAAAAGATAAGTTTTCACCATTGAAAAACATTTTATACTGCCATCTAGTGGCCACTAGACCTAGATATTTAAATCTCAATATTTATCTTCTGCTGGCAGAAAACAGAAATGGCAACAATGAGGGCAGGTAAGAAGTGATGCGCTGTGTCTGCTGTTGGACAGGGATTGGACAGGACTATTCCTGAGTTACTGAGGTGACAGGGGACCATAGAAGATTGTTAAGGAAGTAGAGGTTATCAGGGACACTGCAGTAATGTTCTGAATGTTGAGGATGGTGACCACCTTTTCTGTCAGTAAAAGGAATTCTCAACATAAGAGGCTTGTTCCAATCCTGGAAATGGTATAGACATGTTCTGTAGGTAATAAGTGATCCTGTAGGTGTGGAGGCAAAGGGTATTGTATAGGCCTTTCTAGGGTTAAAGGGTAGCAATGTTCTGAAGGTTGAAGTTGAAAATGTAGGATGGTAAACATTCTGGAGGTGGAGAAAATAAAGATTGCACACAGGTATTCCAGAGTAAGAGATAACTGGGAATGAGGGATGCTTGTATAGAAATTTTGGGATAGTAGTCAGCTGTGTCTGGAGTGGGACAGAGCATGATGAAGGGGATTGGGTCTCTTAAAGCTGTAGGTGATTGTAGATGGTAGTAGTAGATAGTAGTGTTGATTGCAAATATTCTAATAGCAAATTTATATTGTGAATATTGGCACAATAGTGCTATATATTCATAATATTATAATATAATTCGAGATTTTTTACATCAGTAGCCGGAACTACCGTGCAATGCGCTTGCAATATGCGCAAGGGCTGATTTGTGCAATGAAGGAATTAATGACTGGACATCATGGATTCTCAAATTTACGAATTTATTGCAAATATTAGGCAAACGAATAATGCCTGTGCGCACTACTACATAATATAGTCCGAGTGAAACAATTATCAATATAAGTGTATACAACTTACCTTCAGTAACAGCGGATAATAAAAGTGCAAAAAATGAACATCTCATTAATATATGTATCAAACAAAAGCAGATTTGGGAAAAAGAGAAAGGAGCTCATACCTCCACTCTATTTTTTCCATATGGAGCCTAATATCTCCACAGGACTTTTCAGGCACAAATAATTGATGTTGCAATGTATTGAATGAATAAATAAGTAATTTAATCTTAACCTCCCTAGCGCACTGCTGAGGTCCAGATTTCTGTACCAAAAGTGCACCATAGACTTAAAATGGTAAATTTTTCTTTATGTTGTAGGCCTGTAACTTCCCTAAATCTGTCCGTACAAGGGTCTAATAGACATCCTGAATATAATAAAGTTTGAAACACAGAATTATGTAACATTTTTTTTTTTTTATAAAATTAATGAGAAAACACAGAAATCAGGGCACAAAGCTATGCTGCTATGTACTAAATCTCGCCCAAATAAAGTCTCTGGTGCCCCAGATGTGCCCATTTGCAGTTAGCCCTCTCTAACCTGGTGTGATGGATGTGGTAAAATCACACCAGGGAAGAGAGGGTTACTGCAAATGGGCACATCTGGGGCACCAGAGACTTTTTATATGGCGATATTTGGTACATAGAAGCACATTGAAATCAGTTTTCTACATAGAAAACTGATTTCATGCAATGTACTTTCAAATTTCCTGCCGCCTTCCCGATGTGACGTCATCACGTCACTCGGAGGGGGGGATGGAGGATCCAACGAGCATGTCACATCGGGTATACCAGGACAGAGCAAAACTGTGAGTATGCGCTGCCGGAGCCCCGATGTTCACTGGAGGAGTAGCAGCGCTAGACGAGAGGTTGCTGTCCCGAACACTAGGGCGGTTAAAATCATGTTTCACAACTAATTTTGTCATAACTCAATAACATAAATAGTATATAGTATATAGTATATAGTACACCATATTATCAATATAAATCAGAAAGTTCTTGTGCATTCTTTAGACAGACACTTCTTCGACGCGTTTCGCCATTCTGGCTTCTTCAGGAGTTTGCGTGTTTGTCATTTAAACAGAGATTGATAGCATTGCAATAGGCGAATACTTGCCTGTGGATGTGATAGGAAACAGCTGTAACTGTTAAGGGGCTGCTCTCTGGCCAAGTGGGGCCCCAGGGTTCAAGGCATTCATCCCCCCGCCACTCCCCCCCCCAAACCAGCACACATCAGAGGAATCCATCCTCACAGAATAATGGGGGACTCCTATAGGTGCGCGGCATTCACCATCAACCACGTGAGGATGGAGAGGGTGAGGTGAAGTTCTAGTAACAACCATAACGGCCCCAAGGAAGTAGCGGTGAACCAAGCTGCATGCAAGAGAACCGAGTGTGGACCCTCATATAAATGTGTGTGATAGTGCCTCATTCTAAATATACAAGTCAACATAAATACAGAAAAAAATCAATATGTGTGTTTTAGGCCAGTGGCAAAAAGTACTGAAGCTACAATTTTCAGTCAGGATTGGCATTATGGCTTTGCATATTCCGTAACATTTTCCTGTCATATGCTGAATAGCGGTTATACACTCCCAAAAATACAGAACAGACCGAATGGTACATTCTTCATGGTTTGAACGATAAGTCACAAACTTATATGGAAATAAAATGTAATATATAAACTTTCCCAGGGATGGCAATTCTTTCCACTGATACTTAACCCAAAACCTAATAAATGTTTGGCCTTCAAGTCACCTAAACATGTGTTTGTGGACACACAGGAAATAATTATACGTTTTCATTTTTCTTTTTTTCACACTGATCTCTCCATGCTTATTGTTAAAGGGCCGGACCAATCACTACTGATATTATGCTAGAAGTCTTTAGATTAAATTATCTGCTGGCTTTATATGCTTTGGAAATTCGAGTTCCAAGAATTTCTCAGCAGAGTTCTGACTCATTTACTGTGGCCAATTTGAAACCTAACAGGGGCGGCTCGCTTCCCCCTGTTGTAATATTCTACTCAGCAGAATTTGTATCTAATCTGACCGCATAAAATAACTCATATTCTTTCAGAAAAATATATATTTTTGTTTTCCTTTCTGTGTGTTATTTACATTATGTATGCAAGATAAATCCCTAGATCATATTCCCAGATGGAAGTGATTAGATGTTGGAAAACTCATTTTAGTTTAAGAATACATTGCAGGCTTTAATCTTAAACTTGTTGTTTCCTACTGGGGTGAAACGATTTATTAGAATAAACCATGTTAAAAAAATTGTTTACATAATTCTTTTTATGAAATAAATGAGTGCAGCATAAGGAGGAAGGTATAAAGCATATAAAGCATTAATAAGTAAATATAGCAAAAGTTAATTTGTATTAAATTAATTGTTATGAATTGATTTTTTCAATCTGTTGTTTGTTAATCAAGTTGTTGGTTCCTATATATCATCTCATTTTCAATACCACCATTTAGGTTGCCAGTGCGGACAATTTAGAATGGGACAAAGCTATAGGACTTAAGGTGGGTTTACACCTGTAAATTTTTTTGGCCAATCAATGAAGAACTAGTGATTTTTTGGTCGATTGAACAAAAATCTAGAATGGCCAATTTGTTCGATGAATACATTTTGTTCGATCTCAAACAAAAAATCGTTCAAAAGGTCATCGAACATGTTGGTAAATTTTTATCGGCCGTAGTAATTCTGAATGTATCGGGATTAACGAACAAAAAAATCTAATGTTACATTCGATAAATGGACGATGTTCGACAAAAAAATCTATCAAATAATTGAATCGGCAGTTGATTGAACAAAAAATCGACGTGTGTAAACCCACCTTTAATTCTGTAAATATTCTGCTTTCCTGTAGTGATAGGGAGAAAATCACATCTAATCTAAGCAACTAACAAGACTAACCAACCAATAAGAAGTATTCTTTTTATATTAATAGCTGTGTGGGCTCCCTGTAATTATAAGTGTAGTGTTTGGTCCTTGTGTTTGGTTCAAATGTATGATCAAAAGAACAAGGATAGTTTGCAGTTTCTCAAAATTTCAGTTGCTGAGTTGCTCATGGGTCATATGTATACCAACGTCATGGCATGGTGGCCATGCAGGACTAATACCTCATGTTGCAAACTCAGCCAGGACACCATCTGCAATGACTCTGCCATTTGCTACCTGACCTGACATATTGCCTGCCCTTTTGACTTCACCTCTGACTGCTGATTTGCTACCTCATCTTTCGACTCTCCAGCAGTCGCCAGTTAGTGTAGCTGAGGGCCACAACCTGGAAGTCTCCCACAGCAAAGTTCACCCCCTTTGTGTGCTCTGGGGAATACCGGCAAGCTCCTTAGACTGTGCAACTTGGTCTATATATGACACAGTGGGTCCACTGCTCCCGTGGTTTATCCATGACAACCTCACCCCTATTGACCAAAGTTGCAGAACCACAGGCACCATATTATTTATAATACTGGGGTCCTTTGAATATTCAAAATGCATACCTTTACTTTTCTTCAAGCATAACAGAGGCATGACCCACTACATAAGGACACAAGTGCCTTTACAATAAAACAAAATTGGGAAGCCTTACATCAGTGAAGGGACAATTTTCTAATGGAGTGGTGTATGACAGATGTATGGGCCATGTTTGGGGGATGCAAGGATATTGCCTACCTGCATTATGCCAACTATAGCATTTTCTAGAACAGAGATAATGTCATGTTGAGTTGTTTTTCAGGGATTGGGATAGGCATTTTAGTTCAGCAAAGAGACAACTTAATGTTGTAGCATAGCAAGACAAAATGGACAATTCTGTTCTTCCAACATTGTGGATGTATTATAAGAAGGGTTTTTCTGTTCGAGTATCTAGAGATTGTTGAATTTTTTGACTAGCTGATTTTGTGAGCTGATTGCAAAGCCTCTGAAAAGCATATCATCACTTAAATTGCTCGAGATGTAGAGAAGGGTTTTGGGAACATTAGGGAAAAAATGTTTTGCTCTAGCTCATATAAAAGTTTAAATAAAAGTCAAAAATTTTACTTGACTTTGAACTTCATTTGTGCAAAAACTTGTGTTAGAGCCATACTTTTTTTGTAGTATACTCCCAACCCTTCTCTACATCTCCAACAAGTTTGGTAATGATACCATGTTCAGGGGATTTCCAATAACTCAAAATCATCGCAATGGTAAAACTTTTGAAAAAACTATTTGACCATCTCTACCAGCATCGCAAATTAACTATAATGACTGTGAAGTAAAAATAAATAATATTATTACTATAGATTTAGAGTGGGATGTCATAAAAGTACATGTACATACATTGGTCAGGTGTATGGATGCTTTTGTCCATATAGCGTGTTTTTTTTTTCTCTATTAACTATCACCAACTTGTGAATTTTTTTCTATGAAATTGAAGGACACATAGAATGCATGAACAGGCCTCAGCACCTTCATCTTTATCTTTTCATAGTAGCAGACAATTGAAACAATTTATTAACATTAAAATGTTGTTATCATCTTAATTATGTTTTTCTTACACCTCACAAATGACACCATTAATTTTTATTGGAATCCCTATTTTATTGCCAGTTTGTGCTCTTGATTTATGTAGGTAAAGGTAAGATGTAGGCTAAATGATTGGCTATTATAGATAAGGTGATGATGTGAATCCTATTTGCAGTGGAATTGTGGAGGGAAGCATGTAATATATAAGAGCCACTGGAGCTTAGCATTTAATTCTCAGACTTTTAATACCATATGTGACCCAGTGTTAACCCTTACAAACATTATTTATGAACCTGGCCGCTTGTACATTTATATACATAAGCTGCTGGGGCAGAAGTCACACTAGGTTCACATTCACTGCTATCTTACATTTCACTGATATTCATTAGAGTGGGTTATAATTTTTCACTATTTTCCCTAGGCAAAACACACAATTCAGAAATGAATTTGTTTTACTGATTTCTCCGGCTTTCTGGTTCTGAATGTGCAGCTTGTGCAGATAAAAAAAAGACAATTTACAAAAAAGAATATGGACGGTTCACTCAGCAAAAAGAAATATCCATTCTCAATGGAAATAGCTATCATCCAGCTTGGGGAATGAGATGAAGCTCTGCCAACATTTACCATTGCAATCATGCGCAAGGTTGTTTCCTTGTGTGTGATTGGGTGTTTCTTGAAAAGCTGCTTAGGCAAAGCAATAACTCCTAAACTCCTTTAGAAAATTAACCACAATGTTCTGCAGTTGTATTTGACTATCACGCAACTCCACCAAACCAAATATAGTTGTCAGTTAGGGGGGGTTTCCACATGCGTCGGGACCCCCTCCGCTAAGCGCATTGCTTGGCAGGAGGCCCCAACGGAGCACATTCAGTTACCTACACGGCAGATGGTGTGTTGTCACAGCACCGAGCCGTTCCGCCGATGCAAGGCTCAACATAGTGAAGTACGTTGAGCCTCTGCATCGGTGCATGTCTAAACACAGCATCCGCCGAGCAGATAAAGTCTATGTGCTTCGTCGGGATCCCTGCCAAGTGATGCGCTTAGTGGAGGGGGTCACAATGGATGTTGAAACATAGCCTTAAGCCCCCCATACACCATACAATCTTTCCATACAATTTCTATACAATCAAATTTTGTTCTACCAAAACCATGTAATACATGCACTCTTTTTACCACACATGTTTTTTTAATGCATACGTTTTTACATAGACAACTAATGTTACCATCTGTCACACTGAATACGTTGCGTTTTTAAAAACTCACTGCTGTTTTCATTTTTGATAAAATTTTCCTGCATTTTTCATTGATTTGTTCAAAAACGCAAATGCAAAATGCAAACGCATTTTTAATGTCAAAAACGCATGTGTTTTTGTATATATGAAGAAACGCATGCCTATAAAAATGCATATAGTGTGAAAGGGCCTTAATAGTGTGCTGTAGCACATAGAAGGGTTGCGAGAGAGCAGTGGTCAGTAGAGATGGTGGAATTTTTCGACTAGCTGATATGTAAGCTGATTGCAAAGTCTTTGAAAATTATATCATCACCAAAATTGCTGGAGATGTAGAGAAAAACATTTGCTCTAGCATATGAAGTTTTTTAAGTTCAAATCAAAGTTGGAATTTAGATTTTCAAAATTTTGACTTGATTTTGAACTTAATTTGTGCAAAAGCTATTTGTGTGAGCCATTTTTTGTAGTATACCCCCAACCCTTGTCTACATCTTCAGCAAGTTTGGTGATCATACCATGCTCAGGGGGCTTTTCAATTAACTTGAAAGCATCAACCATTTAATTGGCTTTAAAAAAATAGTTCGACAATCTCTAGTGGTCAGAAGTATGTAACCCACATCCAAGGATGAAGGCAATGTATTGCAGGGTGCTGGGGTTATGTAGTAGACAATGACCTACCCTCAAAGTCCGTCTAAACTCACCTCATTTGCTTTATGACCCTTGCTGTAGTGAAATATTCCTTTGTCACCCTTCCCTTTATTCAAAAACTGTCAGGGCTGTGTTTTAAAGACGGGAGTCGGGAGTTAGAAAGCAGACACGTATTCAACTTTATTGTAACTATTTAACAATTGTTTTATTCAATTTGTTGAAGCACCAACTTTATTTCTGACTTTTTGTTTGCTTATATGTTTCTGTTACTTTCGGAGTATCTTTCTTTTCTTTTTCTTTGGGATATGCTATATTATAAAAAAAAGAAAGCATTGCAGCCTATAATATTACTTTTTCCACATTGAAAACTATATATCTGACGGCCTCCAGTGGCTATATGCGTTACTGCAGTAATTTAACCCTTGGAAGTATGGCATTTATAGAGTTTTGAACATGGCCACAGATGAAAGCAGATAAGGTGAGTTAATTTCTTTAAGATTATAGAGTGACTTTGATGCATTTTGACAGCTCAGATGTAAGTAAAAATGTAATATGATTTTTTTTTTATATTGGTTTCTGACTTTAGGTGCACTTTAATAAATTCCATAAACTTCCAAACGCTGAGAACATTCTTAAACCCATGAGGAAAGGGTGATTGCTTACGTGTCACTTTAAATATAGACAAACAGCTTATATATTATCTTATGCCACTCCTTTTTTTAAACTTTTTGATTTGTTTACTGGTTTGCCTGGTAAGCTCCATGTCCATTTTATGACGTATGTCATCTTCAGCCTGAGACATAGATCCAATAATTTATTTGTGAGTAATGAGTTCTGTAGCCACAATGGTTATTGACACATGTGCAGTATTGCTTTTGTATTGTGTTAATTGTTCTTGTTGAAATGTATTGTATTTGAACTTAATTGTTCTTGTTGAAATTTTATTGTGCTTAATATTTACATCATACACTTCCCTTGTTGTGGTGGGTACCTTACACATTGGGACTCTGTATGTTGCCACTGCTGTGTGAACACTCTAAATCTCTGTTTTTCACATATGACATGTGTAGTAAGTATACTAGTGCTGCTGGGACTTGTAGTCCATTGAAGAAGCCCTTGTATAGACAGGAGGGTGCACTCCCCAAACAGGTAGTTTGGGGGAACACTGGCAAAGGAAGACAGAGGAAGGAACATAGAATAAATAGAATGAGATAAAAGTTAATTTCCTGACAATTCTGATAAGTTGTTGAGCAGAGGCAGATGGTTTTGGTGAAAGGGACAGAGCCAAGGAAAGCTTTGAGTGGATAGTCAGTCAAAAGATAACAGTCAAAACTTTTAATATAAAACATTTAGGGTACAAGTCTTATATGCAGGATTTGGGTGGGGTTCCTAATAAGGGATGCTGGTAACCCTTCACCTAGTTTTCTCAGACACCATTACCTTTTACCCCTGTGTATTTGCTACTGTGTCTTTCTACTACCAGCATGAACAGTAGAAGGATTACTGTTACCCATAGTGTCTCATCTCATTTTTGGGGTGTCTCATAAGCCTGCATAGGTTTGTCAAGTCAGCCTCTTAAACCAATCATGGCAGGAGAGACACACATAGTCAGGGCAGTACATTTTCGATAGATTGTGCATCTGCGGAGTCTGGCTGTGAGCCGTAGAGGGAAGAGATGCATGGAGCTTCCCCCTTCAACACCTTTTCTCTGATGTGTGAGAAGGAAGCCAGTATAGTCTCTGTATGCTAACGACAAATGTTCTAGTGGCTGAAATTGATATTGCATTGGGGATTTTTTACATAATTGAGATTAATAATGGAAAACGTCAAATATTTTTTTCTTGTTTTCCTGCTCTAAATAGGTCATGGTCAGGTGCAACTTATGGTCCGAAAAATATGATATGCCTTGAGTGGGTTCTAGAGTTCAGATCCTTCTCTCCCCTTCAGTACTTATCTGTAGTAGACCTTGATCACTGGCCCCCAGTTCTGAGACCCAACCAGTCCTCCCTTTTAGTGTCTCACTACTCTCTCAGCTCTCCCCACACATAAGTTCTTTTTGCAGGACTAAACATGGGCCTCTGAGAGTAACCACAAGAGTAATCTTTCCTTTGTGTGCTGCTGCCCCTCAACTCTTCCCTAAGCCTGGGGAATTCTCTAGTACTCACATACATTAAGGCTGAAACTTGTAGTCCTCAAAGACAGGTGTAGTCTGGCTTACAAAGGCTATGTTCAGACGGCATTGAGAGATGCACAGATACCCCTTGCGTTAATCGCATGCTTTGACGAGGATGTTGCCACATCCCATACATATGCATGTCTTCCCACCACGTCATGCATATGTATGGGATGTGCCAACATCCTTGTCAAAGCATGCGATTAACGCAGAGGGTATTGGCACATCCCTTAACACTGTCTGACCATAACAAAAAGCAATACCTCACTAGACCCTTGGTTCCTCCTAACTTTACCTTATATACCCTCTAGGGTAACAGCACCACCCTTGCCTGGACAATACCACATATATTTAAAGGGGTAACATGTTTCTATACAGGGGCAGGAAGGCAAAGGTAACACTATAACACATCTTAGTTGTCCTAAACGTTTTGATTAGAAAATGTAAAGGGTGTATCATTTTCCCAGCACCGGTTAAAGGCATCTACTGTAGAATTAGAAACCTTTCCAAGTTTGCTGAAATTGAACGTAATCCCAAAACTATTATTTGTGGTCCAGCAGTAATGCTATCAAAACTTATGGTTATGGGCAACACAGACAGTTCTTTTAAACAGTTTCAAATGTATGGACCATTCAAATTCTTTCCACAGATAAGGCCTTATGTGATTGCCAGGACCCTCTTACCATATTAAAGCTCTGGAAAAGGTAGCCACTTCTGCGACAGGCAGCTCTGTGTTTAGTGATTACATGGTAATTGGAAACGGCTGCTGAAGTTTCTGGAACTTTCCTTCTTCCTCCAGATCATGATTAGTGTGGGTGGCTAGGCTGCTGATTACTCTGTAAAAGGCAGAGGTCATCTGACCCCAGCTGCCTGCGGAGCAGGGCAGGGAATGTGATGGGGAGAGCGGTTGGGAGCAGGCATTGTGCAACAGAGCACAGAGAGCAGCTGCTGAGCTAAGTGCAGATGAGGACAAAATCTATATGTCCAGGATATCCATGGGAGTAAATGAGAGGGCTAAACCCATTATAGAGGCTGCTAGACGGGGGGCTTATTCTAGCTTCATCCTCTTAAACAGAGCAGGTGATGTTATACTTCCTCCATCACCGTCCCACAGATTTCATAAAAGCTTCAGAAGAGCAGTAGGGCACAAAATTTTGTGTTATGGTGATCATATGAAGATAATACATTTAACACTGCAGTCCATGTGTTTTGTAATTCAGTCACTTAGCAGATGACTTTTGGCAGCAATTGGCATTAGCGGCGGAATGGCCAGCTTTAGCAACTATTCCTGATATCCAGAGCAGCTGTTGGTGGCCATGGTACATCAATGACTTCTACATTTGTAACATTGTCATCATTTGCAGCTCTGTAGATAACTAAAAACAAGCCATGAAACTTGTATAAACAGCCCACCTTTTTCCAACATATATATACATATATATGTATATATATATATATATATATATACATTCACAGCATTGCCACACAATTTGACACTGTATACTGATACTAATACTGATACTGTATACTGATACTATAGAGATTTTTAATATGGTTGGTAAACCCATATTGGTAACTACTCCTCATTTCCTGTTCAATGTGCAACCATGACAATCTCGTAATTGTAATCTCTCACATGGGTAAAGTACAGAATCATACTAAATGGAAAAACAAATAAAATGAATCCATTTGTTGGATAAAGAGAAAGTGACAACAATGATTGTGTAATTTGTCTGCAGCCCTGATGAAGAGTAGGATTGCCAAGGTCTACCTTGAAAGCATCTCTTGCAAGGAAACTCATGTAGAAGCACATTTATGATTTGATCAGCTGATGAATCAGTGTTGCTCTGATTGGCTGATCTTGTTTAAGCCCACATAAAGCCCATACACCTTAAGATCGATCCATACAATATCCATTAGATCTACCAACAACTGTGTAGTATAGTGGCCTCCCTGATAGAATACATAGTGATTGGAAGGATAAGAAAGGTCCTCCTATTACATGGTTTTGGTAGAACAAAATTTGATTGTACAGAAATTTTATGGAAAGATTGTAAGGTGTTTGGGGGGCTTTAAAAGCAGAAATGGAATCAAATGATTCTGACCAGCACATCTTAAAAGATCCCCATTAGCTGATCTTATGGATCATGTGCTTCTCTATTAGTGATGGTCAAACTGTCCATACGTTGTACATGTTTGCTTTTCTTTTCAACCCGGCGAGCAGTACGGGTGTTCGACCCGCCCCGTTCGCCGGCGAGAAGAAGATCCATATATCTTTTCACTAGAAGACCGGGCATGAAGCTGGTCTTCTAGTGAAAAAACCAGCTCGGAGCAGGAAGTGACGTCAGTGACGTCACATCCGGCTCGCTTAACCGATTCAAATTCTCCGCCTAGAGGCGGGGAATTTGAATGTGTCCGCGAACAGGCAGACGGTGGACTTCTTTAAAAGTCCGACCCGCCCGTTTGCGGACAGTCCAGGCCGATGTTCGGCCATCACTAGTAAAGAGGAGGAAAAAAATTTTCTTATGATTTTTAAAACTTTTCACTGTATAAGTGCAAGAGTCTGGCAGTGGTGGCAACAGGCAAAGGGATTGTGGGCCAATCAATGCTCAGACAGGACTTACTAGGAAATTAGTTTGCATATTGTACAATTCTGAAAGATATACACACAATGATAGTAAGTGCTCCTGTAGGACCATCTGCCTGTCTGTAATTTGAAAAGGCAAACAAGATTCGCCCACCACAGCATACAACATAATAGACAAATCACAGTTTCAAACACATTTGTCCATCACATATAGGATTCGTCCTTCAGCTTCCCATTATACGGGATAATTGTCTTTTACAGGGATAGTAGAAAGCTGTAGAACACAGACAGATTCATTCCCTGAGAACATTCACTTTGTAAATCACACAACAAATCCATTCTATACAAACCCTATGTGTCCCACCATTCATCTTATACTGTAAAATTTCAGTTCCTGGTCAGGTGCCAAGAGGCTTTCCCACAGAAGATGCTTCGTTGATGCAGAAGGGGGCAGCACCATAGACCTCCATGTTGATGGAGGGGGCGTCGCTTTCCCCTGCACACAGCGCCCGGCTCGGTGTGTACTGAGCTGGGAGGACAGCAGGCAGTTGCACGGGAAGCGGCTTTTTGCGCCATGTAAGGCTAGGGAGGTTAATGCTAAATGGTTTCATTGTTACACCTATTCTACCTATTGTATACTCTGTTTCCCAACCTATTATATTGTATTGATCAGGAAGGGTCCTCTACTCCTCCTTTGTCATAACCTGTACCTGTGTGTTATGTTGTGTGTTGCAACTTAATCTTATTTATTGTACAGCACTGCATAATAAATCAAAGCTAATTATAATAATTCTTCATGAACACACATTCTTTGTCTACTTACTATGGTCAAGAAAAATGAAATAAAATTATAGGTAATATTTAATGATATTAATTAATGTACATTCCTAAATTAATTATATCAATCATATATATTTTAAATATAAAGTATGATTGTGTTGTTGTCTATTTAGCTCTTAGTGCTGTGGAAATGCTTTTTAATTTACTGATGTTATTTATATATATATCAAACTCATTAAAGCTTCATGTAAATTGCAAAGCCCCTGAACATCATCAAACTTGCCGGAGATTTTAGAGAAATAGAACATAACAAAAAATATATTGCTTCAGCACATGTAGTGTTTGCATAAATTTAGTTCAAAGTCGAGTCAAGTAATGTTCCCCCAACCCTTTCCTTCAGGGTTCTATAATTTAGCAGGACCATCTCTTTAGGGTGGCTAGTTGGGGAGTGACTATCTCTACTGTCGTAACACTGCCTAAAGCCCCCTATACACCTTACAATCTTTTCATACAATTTCTGTACAACCAACTTTTGTTCTACCAAAACCATGTAATATGAGGACCTTTCTAAACCTTCCAATCACTATGTATTCTATTAGGGAGGACCCGGCACTACATAGCAGTGATATATACCTTCCAATCACTATGTATTCTATTAGGGAGGACCCGGCACTACATAGCAGTGATCTATACCTTCCAATCACTATGTATTGTATAAGGGAGGACCCGGCACTACAAAGCAGTGATATATACCTTCCAATCACTATGTATTCTATCAGGGAGGCCACAATACTACACAGTTGTTGGTAGATCTAATGGAAATTGTATTGATCGATCTTAAGGTGTATGGGGGGCTTTATACTTTTTTTTTTCAAAATGTTAAAATATTAGGGTAGTTTTGATGAGTTGTTAGCCCCATGGTATACGGCCACCCCCTATAGCCCTAATTTATTTTATTCTCATCAGAAGATGCTTGAAGAATCTCAGCACTGAACACCATTAAGGACGAAAGAGCAACCAAACGGCTCCCCAATGTCCCATCAGAAGTAAACCCATTTACCATTAAGCATAACCTCTGTCATTCTTAGGGGTATCCATGCTTAGAGCAATTTTTTATTCTTTTATTTGATCAACTTCAAAAAATGTGTTGTTTAGGTTGATTATTTGATACTCAGTTTATTAGGGTAATTGAACATAAAATTGTTTGATCTGTGACCGGACATCCTGGTAAAATTCAATCAATCGATGTTAAGGTAGCCATACACGAGGTGATTCTTCCTCGATAGATGAAGGATCGACTGCAGCGGGATGACTGGCCCGATGGGCGCTCGACAGATTACCCATTCGATTGCAGCATTGTAACGCCACGCAGTGCTTGGGCGCCTGTTGTCTGGATGGACTGGAATCAGGCTGATCGGCAGGCACCCTTTGTGTGCCGGCCATTAATTTGAATGGAGACTGCAGTCACCATTTAAAGTAATGGGATCAGACAGGAATTTACCAGCATGTTGGCTCATCGTGCGATCTGACATATAGGAGATTCCTGGTCGATGTCACCAGGTGTGCCCAGCCGATTTTCAGCCGAACGATCACCGGGCAAAAAATCAGGGGAAAATCGGGCAATGTATGGCTACCTTAAGGGCCCCCATACACCTTTAGATTTCTCCGTCAGATTTTCTTTAGATCTCCTTTTGTTTTACCAAAACCATGTAATATGAGGGACTTTCTAAACCATCAAGTCTACCTGTGTTCAATCGCAGAGGACCCGGCACTACATAGTTGTTGGTAGATCTAAAGTATATCTGACAGAGAGATCTAAAGGTGTATGGCCAGCTTTAGACTGACAGCCGATATTTAAATTGCACAAGCCAATCGAATTGAAGATCTGTCATACAAAACATATGATTTTGACGTGTTTATGTTCATCTTTAGAGAAAAAGGTGCAAAAAGAAAAGGAAATGTGGCTGCATGGTTTACAAGATAAAGAAAACAGTGACAGCAGAACAGCCTATGATTTATTTCATAATGCTAAGACATGGGCAAAATTCCCAACTGATATTTTACAAGAAAAAGTGTTCAGCGGTTAAATCTAAAAAGGAAGAATATAAAGGACAAATCTAAGAAAATGTGGATATTCACTAAAATAACAAAATGTACAAGTGAAGCTTTTATCAGCATACTCCTAGGATGAATAAAGTGGACAGGGGCTGATTCTCAATATACATCATTTTAGGGCTGATTCTCAATATACATCATTTTAGCGGTTCTCCAACAAACCAGTTACGGAATAAAACACATCAATCCAAGAAATTTGAAAGAAAAATGTTTTTGCTGAAAAGAAAAATATTTTATGTAGGTTGCAAGCCTGTAAAACCCAGAGTGTTAATATTTTCCAACGCTGATATCTTCTCTTTCCCTGATTACTAGTTTGGAGCAATTCAGACAGAATGATGGATGCTACCTTCCTATGACAAGAATTTTAACAGCCCTCACCCAGCTCTCTGTGCACACCCAATTATGTGTCTGAGCCGGTAACCTTGAATTTATGTTACCATGGTGAGAAACTGGTCATGCATTATGGATTATCATTGAAATTCTACACCCCTACCTAGCATAATGAGAGTTGGGGACTTAATCAAATCAGCCATTCTGTGTGACACAAAGTGAAGAGCTGGCTCTTTTTGTTCAGAGTCTGGAAAGAAAGCATGCCTGATGGACTGGCAGCTGCAGTGCTTGCAGCCCGGTACATTGACCTTATATACATTTGTGAATGTATAGACAGATGGTCCTCAATGCCTGGAATTTTCAGCTTAGAAAGCAGCTGTTCTGATAACCTCTGCTGTCTCACCTAGTTGTCATGGAACACTGAGCAGAGGCTGAGAATGCAGATACATTCGTTGGCATTACAAAGTAAATTACTCTGCAAGCTATCTAATACCAGCAAGAATTACAACTTACATGAATGATTCTGAACTGTGACAAGCCCGAGGTTTGGGAATAAGGCAAATGATGTGTTAGGTTTATTGGAGCAGGCCCAGCAGCACAACACCTACATGCGTCAATATACTGATTTCTGTTTTATAGGAACAAATTTAGATAAGCACTTTGATTGCAGAAGGTGAAAGACAAGAAGAGAAACTGACTGTAAGTTCCACCCAATCTGACCCTCTTATGCCCATTTTGTTGACCTTCATGCCAAGTTGTAGGCAGCACGGTAGATCAGGGGGTGAGCACTCTGGCAATGCAACACTAGAGTCCTAGGTTGCAATCTTAGTCTGGTCACTATCTGCAAGGAGATGGCATGTTTTCCCTGAGTCTGTGGGTTTCCTCCAGGTTCTACTGTTTCCTCCCACACTCCAAAGACATGCTGATAGCTTAGTTGGCTTTCCTCAAATTATTCTCCTAAGTTAAGTTAAGGTAGCAATACAGGGCCAGATTTTCACCTGCCAATCGCCTGGCCAAAAATCGTGTGGGCCCACCTGGTGAGATCAACCAGGAATCTCCCATGGATTGCACAGTGATCCATGGGAAATTCCCAGCTGATCCCATTCAAATTTATGGCCGTCACACAAAGGGTGACCGCGGATCAGCTGAGGGGCTGGCTGCAGCATAATGATGTCTCCCTCACCTATCGAGGGAGAATCGCCTTATGTATGGCTACTTTTAGACATGACTGTGTTAGTTCATATACATGACAATGGTAGGGACATTAGATTGTGAGCTCCTCTGTCAGACAGTTATTGATATGACTATACTCTGTAAAGCACTGTGTAATATGTTGGTGCTATATAAAAACTAGATAATATTAATAATGTTGGCATTGCCACAACCAGTGATGTCATTAATACTCAAAGACAAGATGGCTAAGACCCCTTGTAGGAAGGAATAAGAAGATGTGGAGGGCTGAAAATGTTGTCACAAAACTTTATCATATACATGTGCTGTTATCTGATTTACAGATTAATTTTGCGATTGTTCAGAAATCAAACACAGCCCACCTTATTCGATCGATCCCGTTTGAAGAATGTCGACTGACATAACTACTGGTATAACAACGAATTATCTTTACCATTTTAAAACACGGGCAAAATAACCTGTCGATAAATCTTCATTTCCGTGAAATCTGGTTTTGATATTATCTTCGACGTGGTACCTTTCGTATTGGGTGAGATAATCATAATGGGGACATGGGAATTGCCACATGGTCCCCATACCTAGAAGAACCTACAGTAGATGTTTTTTTTGGGTGAGGTGGCAGAATGTAGGGAGCATAATAGTATAGAAAAGCTTTAACAGTAACTATATACATTGTATTGTCATGAGCTGTTACCGACACACATTGTAATACTATTTTTCCTCAATAAAGCTTGTGTTGAAAAAAAATACAAAATAAAAGCAATTGTTTTTTGGGCTACTACAATGAGCTACTGCTACCAAGTATATCAGGAAGCAGATGAACTTGTCTAGGAAAATTAAATCTTGCATAACATATTGTAACTGAATGATGTTTAATCTGTGTGGAGATCTGAATTAATTTCTTTTTTTCATCCAGTATTGATTCAAAAAATTCTGCAATAAGTTCTCTTCCAATGGACAAATCAGTATAGGCAGTACATATTACAGAAAGCTAATATAAAGTCATGTAAATGTCTTTCTAGTGGTGTATATAAATGTATAATATACCATAACACAAAGGTCTAAAGAGATGCTATATTGCATGTAAAAGGAAGCCGGATCAATATGGATGTTGGGATTCTAGGAGTCCAGTGTTTCAAGTTTACAAATCCACAGGGTCTCTAATCTGTGTAAGTACGTCTCACCAATGGTCTGCTGACTGATCAATACCCATCCGTTTTATGTCTGCAGGATGTTTATTGTGCTTTGTGGGAGCTTTTAAATGTGTGGCGCTTCCACAGAAAGACCTTTATTAATTATATGGGAAAAACACCGGCTTTCATATAAACTCAGAATGTGTGGGAAGGTCTAGCTAACAATATATTTTTATAATCGGCTCTATTTATTTGAAATGGGTTTCCCGTTGATCATTCGTGTTTGTATGTGGCTCCTCTAAAAAAAAATACTAGAAGATTTATTGGCTTTCTATCAAACTGACCCAAGGGTTTGTGTACATGGATGGCTGGGTCCTCTGAAATGTGTTTGTAAAGCAATTTTCAAGACCCCCGTAATTAAAGAAATATAAAGGCTGCCATTGGTGACTCAATAATATGCTCAGTGTCTGGCTGTCTTTGGCATCAGTGTGGTAGGGGCAAACCCAGAGCCAGCCATCAGAAGAGTAGGTTGACTATTACCATATATGTATTCTGGACCTGGTAATCACATATTACTGAGAGGAGCATGACAACAAGGAAATACATTTTTAGAGCCAGTCAAATATTTATTTTTTTATTTCGACTTTGTGAGTTAATTGCAAAGCCCATGGTATCATCACTAACTTTTCTGGAGATGTACTGGGAACATTGCTTTAAAAATTTGAACTTGCCTTTAAACTTAATTTATACCAAAAACTACATGTTTGGTGGCTATGTATTTAACTCACAGTCAACTAGTTGAAATTTCACAAAAAATGCAACCATCTCCACTGGTTACGAAAGGTAATACATGTTTAATGATTGATCTGTTGGTTCTTATTAATTTAACTGGTTATCACCTATCATGGCTTTACAAATGTAATACTTGTACATGTGCTACAGCAATCATTTTTTTCTTGGTGTTAATAGAATGTTCACAGGCTTTATAATTAACGCACAAAGTCAACTAGTTGAGATTTAGGCAAAAAATTCTCTCTAAAAATACATTTCATTGCTGTCATGGTAATCTTCTCGGTGATGATACCGTGTTGCAATTAACTCTCAAATTTCGAAACCATCTCCATCTATTTCTGTATGCGCACATGTTGATTCTGACTTGCTGCTTTCTATTAAACCTATATTCATTTGTAGTCACATGAGCCGGGGACTACTGAGACTACCTTGTACCCTACCCATCAAAACCATAAAATAAAAATAAAGACTATTGTTAGTGGAATTACATAAACTTGGCCACAGTCTGAACATAAATATAAAAAAAAAGGTTGGGGAGCCCAGACAGTGCCACCAAATACATTTTTCCATCACCACTGTACCGGCCGCCAACTCTTAAATACCAGCATGGTGGGTACCTTAGGAATTACTTGAAATAAGGTAAGTAAACATAACCAGGGGCTTAGGCCCCTCCTTAGCTCATTACACTGAACATTACATTGTGACCGACCTTAATGTGACACGCCACAAGACTTTTCAAACTTCCAATTCCTCCTGTGGCACTGCCAAACTTCTGCCATGCTGTGACAAGAGAAGGAAACACAAAGCAGCCGGTGGCAAAGAAGTTTATTGTGCTTCCGACAGCTGGATCTTTCCACACCTGATCCAGCCGGTGGAAGAAAAATAAACTTCTTCTCACTGGCTAAGTGAGAAGAAAGAAGATTTTTTTCCGGGTACCGGATAGAGACCTCGTGTCCAGGGAAAAATCGGGCAAAAAACCTGGCATTGATGCCGGTGACGTCACTTGCAGCATATGGACACGGAACTTTGTGTACTATGCACAGGAAGTGACATCACTTCCAGTATACGGATCACGGTACTAGAACCAAATTTACTATTAATCCAGTAGTGGAGCCAGCAAAAAACTCCCAAAAAACAATACAAAACAAGTTTATGTCCTCGGAAGAGCATTGGCCCAAAAACCCAGGTAAACCAATTGCCCCTGACTTCTCAGGGGCGTGGGGACTTAAAGGGCTCTAATGAAAAAGATGGGTCACAAGGTACATATATGTAAAACAAACATTTTATTACACAATTAATTGATAGGCCTATAGGTACTATGCGTTCCATGTACTGGCGGTGATGTCACTTCCTGTTTTACCCGATTCAAATTCCCTGCGAACAGTCTGACTTTTCTAAAAGTTCAATCCGCATGTTCGTGAAGGGACAAGGCCCATGTTCCCCCATCATTAGTCAAGGTGCCCTCCCCCTTAGCCTGCAGCCCGGTTTCAGGCACTACATTTGTATAGCTAGATTTGATTTGTTGCTGGCTCTGAAAACATTTTGTGTTGTAGCTTGACTCCAGATGATTTTATGGTATCTGTACAATCCACTCTTCACCCTTGCCCAAGTATTCTCAACTCCCTAGAATAGCTCACAGTGGAGCATGCGGGTAAATATTATATTCACCTCTCTTGTTTCCTGTATCTGTCAGGTCCCCACTCGGCCACGGTCCCTGTCACCCCCTCGGTCGCAGTTGTCCCCACCT
>CM070035.1:21514273-21534779 GCA_036250615.1 Ptychadena robeensis | reverse complement strand
ATAATAAAATTATTCCTCAAAAATACCACTTGCCTAATAATTCTGCACTCCCTGTCTGTAATTTATTTTTACAAAAGTTGTGTTGTATTTCATTTTTTCATTTACCTTTTTTTCACCGACAATTCAGTATTGGTTCCTGCTGCACACACTATATTAATAGAAAAATTACCAAATATTACTATGTAAAAAGTATGCCAATTGCTGTCCATTGTAAGACACATAAGTAGAAAGAAAAGTAGAAATCCAAAATAATATATAAAAGATTTAGCTCCCTATTCCTATTATGTAAATGTGCCACATCCCAAAATTTAAATTTGTACAAGAAAAAACGTTGGTGGAAGTGGGGGGCAGGTGCACTGAACACCAGTCCCTTCACTTTCCAATGTGAAGACTAGGGACTTCGGAGAACGGGACTTTTAAGGCACCATTGTCAGCAACATAGTCATCAGTTTATTGTAAAACATTTATTATTGTAGTATAAATATAGCATTAGTATCTACAGGTACACTTAATTAATTTATATCAACAGTACATATAAAATTCAACGGTTGGTCAATAAGGTTTACATCAATTCAACATTCGTAATACATGGTTTGTTAATTTCAGTATTAAAACATATATATGTAATATTCACACTCAGATTATCAATATAGGTATATATAGATAAATGTGCCGGATAGGGAAATAATAATATCTCAACGCGTTTCGCCATACGGCTTCTTCAGGAGATGTCTATGTTTTCCCCGTTATTGTAACTAGCAAAAAAGCCAAATTATCATGATCATTATTGAAATAGTAATAAATGAAATACACCTATGTATACGTATACTTAAAAACTGTAAGGGTAGTAGTAGGTCACTAGGATAGTGCATTTTAGGGTCGAGAACATCGCCGCTGGAAGGGGGATCCCTGGGGCCACATGGGGCTGATTCACCAGCCAGTATCCCACACGGAGAGCAATAAATTGAGGGAAAGCGGGGGACTTGCATGGGTGTCTGGTCCCGGGCGTCCACCTTCTACAGATGGGAAGGTGTAGTGGGTAAACACGGGTCCACAGTCAGGTGCCCCAGAGACATCCTCCTGCAAGTGGGGAACAAGCTCACTATACGGTGTGACAACTGCCTGTGTATCAAACTACCTAATCCACTATTGGGAGGGACCTATAAAATAAGTGGATCTGAGAGTGTGTATAATGTAGTGAATAGCTATGAACCCATGTAGTATGGTGTAAATTATGTAAAAAAAGTACCTAGCAAACCACAGAAAAAAACCAATGAAACAGAAATAGCAAAGTGAAAGAAAAAAGGAAGAAAAGAAAGAAAGAAAAAAGGGGGAAGAAAGTATACAAAACCCAGTGTACAGAAAAGTGTAAGTGTCTGAATCCCATAATGCCAAATTCTAAGTGTGAAATATTGCCCTCCTCTGTGCTAACTAGCAAACTGTTGTGTTGTGTCGAGTTGCATGTGTATCTATCCCATATACCTACGTAGTGTCCCCAACGAGTCGAAGGTCTCCCTGGCTGCCCCCGCGTCCGACCCGTATCCCAAGAGGAAATGATGTAAACTCTTCTCACTTCCGCAGACAGCGAACACCCACGGCCCGTCCCCTATATCCCCCGCCGTCGCCATGGGAACCCAGAATCACGTCCCCATGCAGTGACGTAGTTAACACGGCTCCCATGGCGATGCGCGGACACTAAAACACAAACTGCCAGAAGTCGAAGCCGAGAGGGGACTATCAGATGTCTCCCTTCGGGGGGCCCCCGGCTAGTCTCGCCGTGTAGCGGATGTGTGATGTATGTTTCCTCTTATCCATCTCATCCATCTCATCTCCACCAGTTTAACATGGTTAGGATCTTGGTAGCAGGGCCACCTCGGAATGATGTAATGCTACAATAAATTTAGATGAAATAAATTGATACAATACTTCTCTGAATAAAAGATTAAGCCATTAAATCACTTTGTGACTTCTACACTCGGATCTTGTGGAATGTCATTTTAACAAAAAGAAAAGATATATATATGTGTTTTAAAATTCTCTTTGAAATAAAATCTTTTTTTTTATTAATGAGTCATTTGGGGAATTAAACATTGATCATTAAGAAATTTCTTCTGTGAAATCAAAGTTTTTTTCTCCTCTGTTTAAGAAGTAGTATAACCACCAGGCATTAGCATAATCACACCGCCGGGGTTTCAACATTGTATGATAATGGTCATATTAAAGTATAAATGGCTTCAAATGAGATGACTATGTGAATAATTTTATTAGGGTTCACAAATCCAGTTTTACTAATTTAATTTTAAATTATACAAAATATTCAATGACACACGGACAAATGTTATAGGTTATTGAAGGGAGATCAACAGAGCAAGAAGTAGAAATTCTTTTTACTTCTCATTAAGTTCTTACATGTCAGGGACACGCTTAAAGCAAATTCAAATAGAATAAAACTCCAATTTATTCATATTTATCTTGATTTAAAAGACAGAAATGTATTTTTTTTAATGAAGCCAGAATAAAGTACCGCACATATTTTTATATAAGGCCCCTTATTATGTTACATACAATGCAAAGCTCTATGTAGAAAAGAAAATTATTGCTGTAAGTGACTTACAGGGGAGCCTGCGTGGCATGGCCCAGGCAGGTCTCCCCATTCTGGCCGAGGAATCCTTCCTTGTTGAACCACTATGCAGCCTAACCGCATCCCCAGCGTCTCTGTGGATGTGCTGTTCAGAGTACAGTCCAGGTAGACATGTTCAGTTCGTTTCTCATTCGTCTCTACCCAATGCAATAGGGAGGCTTTCACTGGTTGACTATGCCCGATGTTAGCTCAGGGGTGAGTTTTGTTAGTAAACAGTAATCAAACTCACCCCAAATGAACACAGGCTAAACGCCCAGCAGGTTAAGGCCTTCCTCCATGTTTTAACCTACAACAAGTAATAGTGAAAACATATCTTGACCAATTTTGCTGTTAGTGACTTTTTTACTCTTCTGCTGTTCACTGACCATTTAGAGCAGGGGTGTTACACTCAAATGCACAGAGGGCCAAGTTTGTCAACAAATTGGACAAAGTTGTGGGACAATTTTGGTAAATTTAAAAAATATAATTACACTGTGGTCTATTTGTGGCCCTTGACTTTGACACCCTGGAACAATATATACACACTGTAAACACAGGGATAGGGAGAACACATGGACTACAAATTCTGAATGGTGCATACAGTGTGTGTAGTCCATGTATTTCCCCATTCCTGTGTGTACAGTGTGTGTACTTTGCCTTCCCACAGATGAATCCTCTCCACAGTTCTGCTGCCCCCCTACCAGCTGCACTTACCATGCTTCTGTCCTCCAACTGTAAGAGTAAAGCACTACTGATCCCAGCATACTCCTGGCAGCAGGTGCTCATGACTTGAAATTCCCAGTTGTAGAGGTTTCTAGAATTACAGGTTTGATGTACCACCCATGAGCTCTGAACTGGAGTAGGTAAATATTAATTTGCAAAGGTGAATTTGTAAAGGTAATCATGTATGCATTAACTTGATTGATCTTCATTTTGATCAGCTTGTGGTTGGAACACTGACTGACAGTCTAACAATGATCTACTAAAATTTACCAAAATGAACGATCACGGCTCGATCAATTTTATGTTCCATTTTGATCACTTTTGGTCTATCTCTTCAGGTAAAAAGGCATCGATTTTCAAACGAATGGTTGATTTTTTAAAGTCAACTGAACAAAATGGCCACCATAACACATGGAGTTAAGCTTTAAGCATTTATATCAAACTCATTTTTGATTGGTACCTGAAAACCACCGGAAAGGATTAGCTTCTAAAAGCTGGTTATAATAACTTTATCTTGATATGCCCATAGTTAATTTTATTATGTCTGATAAAATTTCAAGTGCTCTTCCTGTCATTATGGTTAATCTTCAAACAGTAATATTTGGATACGTTTAATTTGCACATTCGTTATTATACTCGAACGGATTCATAATGTTCAGGCCCAGCATGAAAAGTCACGTAATTGCAGCCCAATCTACTGATCACAAGTAGAAAATGCTTTATTGGATTCAGAAGTAAGCAGCGTGACTTTCGCCCTGGGCGGCCATAGTCTCAGAGGTGAAATGCCTTTACAGTTAGAACACCGGAGAACATAATCTTCTGTACCAGCCTGTTCTGTCAGACTTTAGTCTTTCCGTTAATCCTTTTACCATTTCATTGTGTTATAGTTTCTGCAATACACTTCATATCACTGAAAAAAAGCATTTTTTAATAGACCACTTGAAATAAAATGCAACTTTATGTAATAGAGAAAAATACTCAAATATCCAATTACAACCACATGGTGTATCCAATATGGCAGTTAGCAAGAATTTGCCATACATTTGTATATTGGGAACAAAGGTTCTCCTGAAAAAAGGGGGCACTGAAGAACTCAAAATCTTGGTGCTGGACCTCTAACTTGAGTCAACCAGACTTGTACATTTGGTTTTATTTCCATCTCATGTATTATTGAATGATGAATTCAAGTTTAATTTGAGTCCTTCACACTTGTACAAGTTCTTCTCATGCACTGAAGTTGCTTAGTATAGTTACATACAGTCTTTCCTAGTTGGTGAGTATCCAGACTCATCCAGTATTTTCCTCTACAGCATTACTATGAATGGGCATTCCTTTCCTTCTTTCATTTAGGAGCATTTCGCAATATGAGTACCATAAAAGTGTGCATTCAACACCCGCATTAATGAAAATACGACACAGATAGTATAATACGACACAGGTAGTCTGAAAGGGCCCTTATGCTATTATTGTGGAAGGTTAGGAGAACATTTGGGCATTACTGTTTTCAGGGAACCTATACATAACCCTTTGCCAGAAATTCAGCTATGATCTGCCGGAATTGCATAGGGAAGAACAAAGATCCATTTATGATAGCACTGGTCCTTTAATGCTATACATTGAGAAAATGTGTAAAGGAGAAGAAGAGACTGCAGAAGTTAAATATATTAACAGATTTAAGGTTTTACCCTATATCCTATCACCAAACATTTGCTAAACTACATAATCATTAGTCTCTGGTAAGGTTTCTGTTAGTAGTTTTATAGTATTAGTATAGTGGAGGGTATAGATTATAGCATGAGTATTACAGTGTATAGTGGAGGCTAAAGGGGTTGGTTAAAGTGAAATTATAAGTAAAACTGAACTTTAACACATTAAATGAAGACAATTCCTCTAGAGGGATGTAGACAAAAATGAAAAAAACATAAATCTGCGTATAGCTTTGGACCTTCTTGATTTTTACATCCTTAATGAATAGAGATTTGCCATTTCATGTGATGCAATAGCCCAAAACAAATTATGGCAAAAGGTTGATTTACCATCCAAACAAGAGCTATTTACCCAAAAAAGCCATTGAATTTATTATGGATGTTGGTTTTCCAAAGAAATCTTGCTTGGTCATTGGAATCTTTTGATGAGTCTGTTCTTCTTTCCCACAATTTTCAATGTATTGAAATTAAATTAGTCTGATAATTGGAACTGATACACTTGTAATTTGTTTGGCATCTGGAATGATAGCCAGGGCCGTCCTAGACTCAATCTTCTCATCTGTTGCCACAGAGCAAAGTTTGGAATTTATAATTCCATTCAGGTCATCCATCAAGACTATCATGTTAAGAAATATTGTAATTATTCTTAGTCAGTTAGGTCTAACAAGTTTAATCAAGAGAAAATTAAATTTGCATAATCACAAACTAAGGTTGTGAGTAAACAGGAACATGTTCTTTTTTAGGCTTACATCTTAGCCAAAGAGCATCACAACTATTGCCTGAATGCCTTATTGACAATGAATGTGACTTTCATCAGACATTCACTACAATGTGAAACACATAGATCAGGAAGATACACAAGCGTGCATGTTAGCTGAATGATACACATATTTAAAAAAAATATATATATACTGAAACCTCAAATGAATTCAAGACTAGTCACTCTGCATAAGGAAAAAAGGGCTGCAGTAGGGAGTCTTAACCCTTCCTAGCAGAATTCCCGAGTGTGGATTGGGGTAAATTTTCGATGCACATGGCAGTAACCCAAAGCCACACTTGGAGAAGCTTAACTCCCTGTGATCCTGCAGCATCCTCAAGTGACACCAGCCAGGAATTGCTTCTTCTAGTGATTGTCTGGGATCCCTATGCTTGTCAGATAAAACAGACATAAGCATGGACTGCCCAGGCCTATGCCTGTGTTTGTTATGAACAGGTGTCAGGCAGTGAATACAGGAACCAAACATGGGTCTCTTTTTTAAATGAACATCACTGAACGATAGAAGAAAACAATCCCAACAGTGATATATAAGAGAGCAGGAGGAAATATATTCATTCAGTGCTGCTCCTCAAAGGAGGCAGCCTTCCATTCTGGAACTGTCTCTGCATAAGCACAAGAGAATACTTGAAAAGGTCGAAGGGCTCATTCCCCACATGCCACCCTACTATGTCCGAGTCTACTCTGGGCTCTTAACCAGACGGGGATTAGTGTTGATCCGAAATATTTGAATATATTTCGAATTAGCACTTTGAGATTTTGCAAAGATCTTACATATTGTGCTATTTCTTCGTAATATTCAAGATTGTTACATCAGTAGTGCTGATTATGAAAATACGTGAATATTGGCACTTTTTATTGCGAAAATCTTTTTGCAATAAAGGTAATCATGACTGGAGATCACACATTCTCGAATTTGCAGCAAATATTAGTAGAAAATTTGTGATATTTTGCGAATAAGAATATTGCCTATGCTGCTCATTACGAACCAGGATCAGGGGACTAAAGGAAAAATTGTGTGCTGTTTTGGTCAGAAGCTGCCCTAGATTGGGCATCCTGCCCAGGATGAAAGGTCTTGACTTGCCCCTGACCTCTCACCATTCCCCTTGCAACAATACTGGGCACAGACCAATTTGAATCCAGTACTTTTATATCTTTTATTTTTATCTGGCTCCCCAATGCATGGAGGACTAACAGCTATAACTACTTTTTCAACCTCATCTTGTCTCCCCACATTTAGGGCAACTATGCAACTAAAACCTCCCATGATGAAGCCCTTGTAAGACAGAAACACGTAAGGAGTCATGAAGATGAAACTTTGGCTTTAAGCTTGATAATTTATTTTGAAGTAAGCTTCGGACATTTAATCTATTATACAAAGATGCAGCTGCATGCTTCGGAAGCTTAATCTGGCAGCCAGTAGTGATGGCCGAACTGCCCGCAAGGCGGACAGTTTGGCCGCGAACAAGCATGTTCGCCCTCCTTCTCACCGGCGGACAGTACGGGTGTTCGACCCGCCCTGTTCGCCAGGAAGAAGGAGCCCTCTATTCTTCCTCCGGTGGGATCGTTAGCAGCGAGATCCCGCTGCAGGAAGAATATTTCACTGAAGACCGGGTAAAGAACCCGGTCTTTCAGTGAAATTCCGGCTTGTAAACACGGATGTGACGTCAGTGATGTCACATCCGGTTAACACAACCAGGAACTATGCGTTCCAGGATGCGTTCCAGGGACCGGATGTGACGTCACTGACGTCACATCCGGGTTTTCCGATTCAAATTCCCCGCCTAGAGGTTTTCAAAAGTCCGCTCCGCCCGTTCGCGGACGGACACGGCCGAAGTTCGGCCATCACTAGCAGTCAGGTAGAATATAGTACCAGAGCAGGGATAAGATGTTGGTGGAAACAATATTTCTTATATCAGAATTCAGCTTTTCAAAGCATCTTCCGTCACTTAGGGCCCACTCACACACATAAATATGAGCCCTATAGATACTGTATATAATGCTTATTATAGAGCTGGTTTAGGTTCCCTGTCCTTCTATTTTCTAGAAGGCAGAGCCAGATAAATGATACCCCAGTCGTATAAAGTCAAACATATTAAGATGCGCCCCAGTGTACTTACACGACAGAAGATACAATCTCAGGAGATACTAAACAACATGGCGACTCTTAACTCAAGTGCTAGCCCATCAATAAAAGATCGATTTTAGTTATAGGAATATTACAACTTAATGACATCCCACATTCAATATGCAGCCTCTATTTATAGGAAAACGTTATTAAACTGGAAGACAACATGCTTTATAGCCATACAGGCTGATGTTGTGCATTTGGTTGATGTTACCCACAAGTATAATCAGACTTCTATAATTATTTATCCAGATGGCTTAAAGTCATTTATAAAGTCATTTATACCCCCAGGCAGTGTTTTCAGAATATTTTAATATGAAGTGAAATAAGGCATGTGTATCATAGTTAAATTGAACTGATAAATGAACAGTCTCCAAATGAGTTTTTCTGATGACATATATATTACATTTTAACTCCTGAGCCAAGAAGCCAAAACTATAACGTTAAGGAAACGTTAATATTTTGAAACAATTTATAAGCTGTCGAATGTTCACACAGCACAGCAACAGATGGAGTGCCTCCTTATCAATTATTATAATGTCATCACTCATTCCAAAATTCTGATATTTGATCTTGTTTCGCACCAGCCCTTGCTTCCATTAACACTGATGAAGGAGTATATCTGTACATTGGAAAGTGGTGGCTAGTGTTAATATTTGAATCGTGAATTTTATTGTGAATATCGGCACTTTGAGAATTTGCAAAGATCTCAAATATAGTGTTATATCTTAGGAATCACGAATACCAGATTTTTTTTTAAATCAGTAGTGTTTAATATGCAAATCACAAATTCTTGAATTTGTTTCAAATATTAGGCGAAAATTTTGCAATATTTTGCGAATCAATATTGCCTATGCTGCTCATTACTAGTGGTGGCTTGGTTTATACAATGATACTAATAAAAACATTGGTCTGTACTTTTACCTTCTTAATTATCAGTTGAATGGTCAAATTTTTCAACTAGCTAAAGCCCCCCATATACCTTAAGATCAATCCATACAATCTCCATTAGATCTACCAACAACTGTGTAGTATAGTGGCCTCTCTGATACAATACATAGTTATTGGAAGGTTTAGAAAGGTTCTCATATTACATGGTTTGGGTAGAACAAAATTTGATTGCAGAGAAATTGTATGAAAAGATTGTAAGGTGTATGGGGCCTTAGCTTTGTGAGCTTATTGCAAAGCCTCTGAAAATGCTATCATCACAAATTTGCTGGAGATATAGAGAAGGGTTGTGGGAACATTTGCATAAATAAAGTTCAAATTCGAAATTCAGATTTTCGAACTTTTGACTTGCAAAAACTATTTGTGTTAGAGCAATATTTTTTTGTAGTATATCCCCAACATTCTCTACATCTCCAGCAAGTTTGGTGATGATACTATGTTCAGGGGCTTTGCAATTAACTCAAACTCATCAAAATGGTAGAATTTTTTAAACAAAATTTGATCATCTCTAACTGCAGCTCTAGGCTGGAAGCACTCTAAGCTGGATAAAGCAAAGTAAAACTAAAAAAACTATTTATTACAATGCATAATACTAGACGTTAGATGTGGTGGCTGGCTTCTTATTTTAGGCTTTATTTCCTTTATTAGCACCTGGTTATCCTGTGAACAAAATACTACCTGACCCTGACTAGGGTGTGAAAAATATACGCCACATGATCTTCTAGATCATGCTCCAACTACTCTCCCCTTAATCAACAATAGCTTACATATGACACAGAATTTGCATTTTAATGCCAATAGAACCTTACTATCCCATTACTGCTATGCTACTGCTAGACATCAATCAAAATTAAATATTGAGGACCAAATCCAACTGTCTTATGTTAAATATCTCTTCCCACTGTTACATATCTCTTCCCACAGTCAATACTGTAATATGGATCCTACACCATTGTTATTAATTTTCCTTATTTTGGGAATTAATTGCAAAGCCCTAAATATGGTATACTCATTGATATTGCTGGACATTTTGATGATACCATGTTCACATGGACTGTCTTCAATCTTATTTTCCTTTGTTCAGTTCCATTACATAGTGGAATGACATTACAAGAGCTCTATATTTTAAACAATATTAACAGCTTTTTTCATTTGTCCTCTTTAACCCTGTAATTCAAAAAAGTTCACACATCTACCTTATTCCAACTCAGGTTCTGTAAGGTGGGTCTATTTTAAATTATTATTTTTAAATACCGTATATGCCGGCGTATAAGACGACTTTTCAGCACCTTAAAATCCTCCCCAAAGTCGGGAGTCGTCTTATACGCTGGGTGCCGCAGGCTGGGGGGGTGCAGGGGACCATCTCTGGGAGCCTTACTGTATCTGTGCGATCCGGTTTGCTGCCTGAAGCTGCCATCGCTGACTAATGATACAATGTAGCAAGTAGAACTAGCAGGGCAGTGTTACCATGGCTACATGATGCTATTCACGGAGAACACACGCTCTGTGGCTCTGTTGTAACTTTCTGAACTGAACTGAACATTCATAGCAGGAAAACCATTTCTAGTATAATGATGAAACTTTCAGGGTCAGTAATTCTCACCTACTACTACTTACACCCCGAGTTTCACCACTCTAGCTATAATACTTATAAGTTACATTTCAGCAAAATTCCAGCCACCAATGATTTTTCATGACGAGTGATATATTCCTATATGCAACATTTAACTTGCCTACATAAATTTTTTCATTTGGTGAGCGTTGGAAGAGGGGGTAGTCTCATACGGCCAGTATATAACAAACTCTATATTTTAACTGTAAAAGTTGGGGGGTCGTCTTATACGCCCAGTCGTCTTATACGCCAGCATATACGGTAGCTGAATTTTAAGAAAATACAGTTTAACAGGAATATTTTCTGTGAAACATCATTCAATGATATAATAATCCATCAACAAAACGGAATCAAAATATCGATTAAACTCTGCACTGGCTTAAAATATTTTTGAATGACAGACTATAAGCAGGAAAAACAGGACATGGCCAAACTGATAAGCCGTCCTTATGAATTTAGACAACACTTGATTTTTTCATGAAATTATTTTGGAAACAAAAACACTATAAAAACCTATGTATATTAAGTTCAAATTGATTAATTTATTGATACACTGAGTTGAACCAAGAAAGGGCAAAAATTAGACAACCAAAATTATTAGCCCCCCTGACCATTAACCTCCTGAGTGTTGCGCACGTGGTACACTTTTTTATGCTCTTTATGAGGTGGCCAGACCGATTCTGGCATCACCGGTGACGCTGGAATCATACTGGGAAAAAGCATCTCCACTCCATTAACATGGAGGTTTCTGGCACCGCCCCCTCCCCCCCCTTTCGTGTTACCGGGGACACAATAAGGGTGGACCCGGAAGGATCGGCATGTATGCCGATCCAGAGAATCACCAGGGGAATCCAGTAGACAGGTAAGTGTGCCCACTAATATTTCTGGTTGAGATTCATGATCAGTGAAACTCAACTCAAGATATCTGGGGCAGAATACTCAGGAAATTAATAGTCAATAATGTACCCTTACAGAGCCATAACTGACAACAATCTCTTAGAGTAGTTTTTTTACTCGGTTGGCACAGGTCTCCTGAGGGATTTGCAGAAATCCCGTCATAGTCTAGACTTCGCTGGGTCTTGCAACAACACAATTACCCAAAGTATACATCGAAACAAGTCTAACTAGTCTTCCTTTA
Source organism: Ptychadena robeensis (assembly GCA_036250615.1). NCBI lineage: Eukaryota > Metazoa > Chordata > Amphibia > Anura > Ptychadenidae > Ptychadena > Ptychadena robeensis. Next base: position 21,523,129 of record CM070035.1, on the reverse strand, counting down.
GGATACCAAAAGCAAGATACTGGAATGGCCCCGCAAGTAACCCAGACCTCAATCACATTGAGATTTTGGGCTGGAAGCTCAAAGTGGTTGTCCATGCTGGAAAACCATGCAATTTGGAGCAGGCAATGCAAGAACGGGACAAAATCTATTTTTGATATTGATGTATCTAAATATTCTCAAATTTTTATGTCTTACATGTTTTCAGCAGCTAAAATAGCTTTCAGTTGAAAAAACTCCAACTCTTTTGGATTTAGTAAAAAAGTAATTAAATAGTTAAATAATTAATGGTCAACAAGTTAACTGACAATGCTAAGAATAAATCATCAACACATATGGACTCCCTGGACTCATTATTAGATAAGGTTGAATTTTTTTTCGACTAGCTGAGTTTGTAAGTTGATTGTTAAGAACCTGGACATGATATCACCAACATTGCTGGATATGTAGAGAAGGATTGTGGGAACTTTTGAAAAAAGAAAACTATTCCTCTATCATATGCATTTTTTGCAAAAAATAAGTCAAAGATGAAATTTCCAGTTGATTTGAACTTAATTTATGCAAAAATAATATTTGTGTTAGAGCAATACTTTCTTGTTGTAGTACACACTCAACCCTTCTCTACATCTCCAACAAGTTTGGTGATGGTACCATGCTCAGGGGCTTTGCAATAACTCAGTGGAACTGGTTGAACTAAAAAAAAAAAGTCACCATCTCAATCAATATACTTTAATTGCAAAATTCTATCTTGTTATGTTTGTGCACCCAATAAGAATGATTGAAACAAAAATGATAAAAGAAAACTAATGCAGAAACCAACTTCTAAGGACTGGTAAACTGTAAAGCGGATGTAAACTCTGAAAATAAAAACATAAACATATATACATAACACACATAATTGCAGTATTCATCCAAGTGCATTGACCCCTAAAAGAAAAATAAATACTTGCCTTTCCTGCCTGCTTGCCCCTGCACTTTCATGCCTGGAGTGTCCGATCCTCCAGGCTGCAAGATGTCTCACTCTCTCCACCAATCTGAATTTAGATGTAGTTGGCAGCCTCCTTGCACATGGAGCCCACTGCAGCACATTTTCAGGGGGGGGGGGGGGTTATAGAGAGTCACTTGATTTTGACACTTTTATCATGTACCATATAAACTCGAGTATAAGCCAACCCGAATATAAGCCGAGGTACCTAATTTTTGAAAAAAATCTGGAAAAAACTAATGACTCGAGTATAAGCCTAGGCAGCAACTAAGGCAAAAAAACACAGAGCAAATGTACTTTTGCTTTGAGGTGTAATTATTTAATTCAGCAGATTTGTAAGTTAATTACAAAGCCCCTTAACATGACATCATCACTAGAAGTGCTGGAGATGTAGAGAAGTCATGTGGAAACATTGTAAAGAAAAAAAGTATTGTTCTAGCATATCAAGTTTCTGCACAAAATAAGTTCAAATTTGACTTCACTTAGAACCTCATTTACGCAAAAACTACATATGCTAGAGCAATAATTTTTTTTTCAAATGTTCCCACAACCCTTCTCTACATCTCCAGCAAATTTGGTGATACCATGTTCAGGGGCTTTGCAATTAACTCATGAAGTCCACCTACAAAATGCCGCGATTTTCATTTTTTGACCTGAATATAAGCCGAACTTAATTTTTTCAGCACATTTCAGGTGCTGAAAAATTGCGCTTATATTCGAGTATGTAAGGTATTTATTTTACATCTGACCTCCAATCTTGCCCTATTCAGAGGTGCCGATAATAGAAGAAAGGAGCGGCAGTGGTAGGTCCACTTAAATATATAATATTTTTGTATTTTGATACACATTAACTTAAATCCAAGAAGTGTCATCTCTGGAAATGTTCAATACCAGACAACACCTGTTCTACTAGCCATTTGAGAACAATTAATGAGGGACTTGTTACAAATGTTAAAGAGATCAACTCAACTTGAACTATCATGTGAATGCGTGTTAATGTATTAAAAACCTTGTTCAAGGAGCAGAGGAAAGAGTTTATATCTACTTAAAATTATGTGTTTTTTGGCAACACTTCCAATGACTCTTGTTCTATTGATTCATGTGAAGTGAATTTTAATGAAAGGCTCATTTGAAGTTGCTTTTCTCCTTCGTAGAGCTTTTAAAACAGATTTCTAAACACTCTTCCATGTAACTATTCTATATATATGGGCAGGAGTCCTGCGGGAGAAGAATGCATAGCGAATTGTTGTTGTGCCAGCCGTGGTATAAAGCAGCCAGTTCAAGTTCATCTTTTTAATGATGGTTTCACAGAATAGAAATTCCCTTCCTCCAGTTTGCTATCATTTCTACAGCTCAGTTATCAGCCTAAGGCTGTATAGTATCCTGATCCTGGTACAGCGAAAAGGTCATGCTTTACCTGGCCGACTGAAGATTAGGTAATTTACACCCCTGAGGGTGAGAAACCCCTAACACTTTCATCCTATTGTACCTAGAAGTACCTTGTACAGAGGTTCTTTCGGAGTCAGCAGTCACACTAATTCTAGGCGATAATCGCTTAACCTTTTTCTTCTTCTTTTTGTGTGTTACTGAATGCATTTTACAGCATTCTAACAAAAATTTTTTATTATTGCTATCATTTTTATTATAGGGTTGTCAGAATTACAAATCCTTGTCACACTCATGACCTTTATTAATATGCCATTCTCAAACTTTAGGCTTTAACATGGTGTTGGCCCACCCTTTGTACCTATAACAGCTTCAATTCTTCTGAGAAGGCTTTCCTCAAGATTTTGTGGGGAATTTTTGACCATTCTTACTAAAGAGCATTTATAAGATCAGGCACTGATGTTAGATGAGAAGATAAATTCTTCCAAAGATGTTCAATTGGGTTAAGGTCAGGGCTCTAAGCAGGCCAAGTTGAAGTACATACATTTTGCTCATCCATTTCTTAGTCCCACAAGGTAGGAAGCATGAAATTGTCCAAAACATCTTGGATTTTTATTTTTAGATAAGTAAAACTTTCCAGGAAGTGACATCACATGTGTGTAACCATTGGGTACAGAACTCCAATACCCGGAAGTGACACAGACACTGCATGAGGAGAGGGGATGCAGTGGGCAAGCTGTGGATTGGACAGTGTGGCTACTGACAGAGTTCATGGGATACTTCTAGGAGACATGAGTTTCCCACCCAAAATTGGATATTTGAAAGGCATGCCACCAAACTTTACACTTGGTCTGTTCCATGAATTTCTCTACTTACTCTTCCTAAATTAATCTAAAGGTGAAAGGACATTTGGAGATCTGTAACCTCCTAACCACTGTGGAATATTGCCAACTTAAGTGCATTGCGCTAACCACACAAGAATATTGGTCAAACATTCTATTGAGGGCACTGCTCTTTTTAATGAAAGCGTAACAATGATGTTTCCAGACAATTTCTAGACATTGTTTTGTCTTTTATTTTCGTAAGTTGTTTCTGGTAAATGTGTATCTTTCTTTTTTGCAAGCTTTAAATGCCAATAAAAGACTATGAAGTTCATAGGCTGTGATGTGATTTCAGATAAAGATACCATTCTGATGAGTCATTTTAGACTGGCAGTGTTACAAGGCAGCCTGAACAACTGCAGTTGCCTCTTCATTTGTCTCTCTAGAGCAGTGATTCTCTGTGTCCCCGGAAGTGACACATTGTCCCTCCCTTATATTTTTCCACCCTGCACATCATTTGCAAAAGTGTTGGGGGGGGGGGGGCAGTACTCTCTCTTCTAACTTGCCACCCTTCTTGTTGGCATCAGCTTTCGAAGAACTTGGTGAGCCATGTGAAAAGGTTGTTAAACCCCTAAGGGTGTCCTGACCCACAGGTTTAGAACTGCTGCTATAAAGCAATGCATAGTGGAGTGAACTTATCATCAGGATCCTACAGGGGGAGCTCTGACCCATGCCCTACAAAAGGTTCTGTTACCAAGTCTGTTGTACTCTTTGTTTCTGTAGAGGATGACGGGGAAGTAGGCATTCCTTCCTACCAATACTAGTGGTTTCACAACGCTCTCTCTGAAGTCAGTTGGCTCTGTTAAGCTAGCCACATATGGTTACATTTTAGCATTCAATCGATGTTAGATTAGATTTTGTAGCTCGATGACAAAATCGAAAATCGATTTTAATTAAATCAATGTACACCACATGTGGAGTACGATTATTGTTCAATTTCGACTGAAACGTTAATCAAAGTAATCCAAAATCGTCAATTGAATTCCTCTTACGATTTTAGTTTTAATCGGAAATGATGTGTTAAGGTAAGTAGCCACAAGGAATGTAGTTCAATGATTGCACAATCGACCAAAATTTTCCAACCAGTCGGATCATGATTCAGTTGCCGATTTGACAAGAATCAATGAATAATCATCGATTGTACTATGTGTGTAAAAAAACTGTTTTCTTTCAATCGATCGAAAACTGACAATTGAACGCTAAAAATGTGTGGCTAGCTTTAAAGAATAGCTGTTAGATAGAGGACGCAGTGGCAAGGACTGTTAACTGGCATTCATCACCTCTTCAACCCTGAAGTGTATGGTTTTGAAGAGACTTCCAGCATAATAAGGACCTTACCGGGTAAACGGACATCCTTGGATGCCTCCTGCGAGGGGTGAACCGCCTTATTGTGACTTTTCTGAACTTGTTTTTCCCTGTTCTAGGATATCTTGTATTAAACTTCTATCAGTAAAAACTGTTGAAAAGTTCCTTGGAGTGTTTTCCTGACTTCACTTTACCTGTTCTGTTTTATGGTCAAAGATATAGGAATGATATGGACAGTATATACCAAAAGTTTAAACCAAAAGTATTATAGACTTCCATAAGGAAAAAGATTGTAGAATGACCAGAGCTTGGACTATTTAGATCAGTGGTGGGCAACTGAGTTGATATGTAGGGCCACAAGTGCGGCCCTCGGCATCACTAAAGGGCCGCACATAACATCGATCCAGACCTCCCCCTGTCGACATTTCTCAGCAGGCGGTGGACCAAAATCCTGACATGCACTCACCCCCCCCCCCCTTCTGCCCCTGGGTGCAGCGTTCATATGTAGACCTGGTTTTCCTGATCGACATTGCCAATTTTACTGATCTAGGACTTCCAAAGTTGATGAGGAAAGCTGGATCAGCATGTGACCACCTCACAGGCGAGTTTCTATGCCCTATGCATTAACAGTTTGGTTTTTTGGGGCTGAGGAGGATCAAGGGGGGCCACCAAACAACGCCCAAAGGGCCGCATGTGGCCCCCGGGCCGCAGGTTGGGCACCTAGGATTTAGATACATACAAGCCATAAATGAGCCCAGTCTTGATAAAATAAACAATTTCAGATTGGCTCATTGTCTAACAATAATCCTCCTATATCAGATACCTGCAAACAGTTAATTATATTACTGTTTGAAGAACATTAAATTTTTGAAATAAAATTATATGAAGCAATCCAAGGAAAGTGTGCATACAAAGGTCAGTGACGCTGAAGTTCATAAAAGCATTTAGAACAATGTCATAGCTCCTTTGTCACCTCTTCAAAGCCACAAACTATTTTACGATTTGCACATGATTTGTGAGTTTTAATTAAATGCTTTTGCAAGTGTAATACTTGAAATACGCCATATTATTAAAGAATCAATGCATAGCTGAGTTTAAATTAACATAATTGTCATAAACCAATGTAAATCCATAAAATAAAAAGAGAAAAAAAATAGTTTAAGCCTGTTCAATTATACTGTTGACTTTTCATGGTCCTACCTTGAAATTAAAGTCAAGAAATCACGAAGCATATAGTAATAGGTCCATTTGGCAATTATTTAATTGCATTATACTTGACTTTTTATCTGAAGATAAGCAAATTGGTGTTATTTTATATATTTTCGATTGTTTCACACAAGCAAAATAGTTTTTGGTTTTACCCCCTTCCTTTATTAACCTTTCCCCCTTTGGAAATCAGATCCCTCAATTTGCTGATTTGTTTACATTTGAGGGAATTTACACTCAGGGATGGACTGTAAATAGGTATAAAAAAATGGACAACAGAGGAATCTTTGATGTATAAATCTACACAGGAGGTGGGTTAGGGGAGGCTAGTGTAAAAAAAGGGTAAAGCACAATTGCCATTTGTAATCCTTTACCTGACTGTGTCTCAGCCTAGATTATTATTAACAAAAGCAGTAATCCCTAGGCCAAGCTAAGGATGTACTGCCTGATCCACATTAGCACTTGTGTCCGGAAACAATGTCCACCTGGTTGCATGTCCTAATCAATATCCTTTTCCGAGGACAAGCAGCTACCTGCATCATCTTCTGGTGATGTTCCTGGGTTTGCATTTCTAGCATCATCAATGGTGCTGGGGACATGCAGAGTGGTCGTGGCTAGAGAAAATTCGACCAGTTGGACTTTGTGAGTTGATTGCAAAGCCCCTGAGAATGCTATCATCACTAAACTTGCTGGAGATGTAGAGAAGGGTACAGGGCATACCACAATAAAGAAAGTGTTGCTCTAACACAAATAGTTTTTGCATAAATAAAGCTTAAAGTCAAGTCAAAATTAATTGATGCAAAGTCAAGTTTAAACTTGACTATAGCAAAACTTTTATCAAATGTTTCCGCAACCCTTCTCTAGGTCTCCAGCGTTTTTTGTGATGATAGCATCCTCAGGGGTTTTGCATTTAGCTCACAAAGTTAAGGCTGCCATACACGGCACGGATTCGTGCCGGATTCTGGCACGATGGATTCCGGGCGCGTGCACGCGGATCCATCGTGCCGGAATCCCCTGCAGCCCACCTTGCCCGTCCGATCGCATCCGATGGATCAGGGGCACAGAATCGGATCCGAGGAAGAACCAACCTGTTGGTCTTTTCGGGTCCGATTCTGCTCTGATCAGGGGGCGTTGCGGTCAGGGAGGCGATCCATCGGACACAGATCCCTCCCGGATCCGGCCGTACAAGGTGGGCTGCTACGATCGGATTCCCTAATTGGCTGATCGTTCTCAATCGAATCTGAATCGATCAGCCAGGGAATCCGTGCCGTGTATGGCTAGCTTTAGCTAGTGAACAAATTCAACCATCTCTAGTCATGGCTGGGTGGGAAATTTTAACAGATTGCCACACTGGTTTAATAAAAAAATCTAACCACTAGGAAGGTAAAGGTGCATTTAATAAATTTAGTTGTGTTTCTTAGCTTTTTTCCTTTCACTAGTAATCTACAATTGTTAAGTGGGTTTGATCTACTGCAGTACATGATCTTTACATTAACAGGAACTCTTACAAAGGCCTCTGTTTATTTTCTCATGAAAATATTGACTTGTATAGGTCCACAGGCCACTAACAGAATGTAATCTTGGTATGATGATGTCCTAGCCAATTTAAATTTTGATACATTTACAGTACATGCTACATGCAGCTATGTTTTTCCAATGTTTTAAAGACAATACTAGTGCTTATTTTGCTACTTGGTAACCAAGAGATATTTACTCTTTTATCTTTACAAAAAATTGTTACCCCCCCCCCCCTATTCAAACACATGTTAAGAATGAGGGCCTGCGCAACCCTGGAATACCTTTGCGCCCCCCAGTTTGGGAACCACTGCTTTATTGCATCAAATATGTAAAAGACATCAGTTGTTTTTTGTTTTGTTTTTTGGATAGAGCTGGCCATACACCTTTAGATCTTTCTGTCAGATATCCTTTAGATCTACCAACAACTATGCAGTATAGGGTCCTCTGCAATTGAACATAGGTAGACTTGATGGTTTAGAAAGTCCCTCATATTACATGGTTTTGGTCAAACAAAAGGAGATCTAAAGGAAATCTGGCAGAGAAATCTAAAGGTGTATGGGGCCCTAAGAGAGACATAATAGTTTTAATGTTATCATTGATATAAATTTGTTTTTGAACAACTTTTGGTTTGGAACAAAGTCTGGAAGATTAGTTGTGCTCCATGGTTCTTTTTTGAATTGCCTTAAATGAAGGGATTTACACCAACAGAGATCTTCTACAAATATTTGACCGCAAAACTCAGAAAGATAATTAGTTTATGGTACTCAATCATTTGGGTCAATGTATGATATCTTTGTTACAAAATTTCTGATTTCTTTTAAAGTACTTATTGTATATTGAAGCAGCAGTAGTTCTTCAATGCGGTAATGTCAATGTAGTCTTTTCCTCTATGAAATTTAGTTTCGTAGTATTGTGCATTGGAATACAGCCATGATTGGTTAGTAGAATTTACAGATGTCTGGTGTCTTGTTTACTAGGGAATATAAAAATATACTTATGCTAATACTTACAGTATTAAAAGAATATATTTTTGAATGACCAATACAACACTAAAAAAACAATGTTAATTGTTTGCACAAAACGGTTCATAGTTTCTAAATTGCAGATTACAGAGTGGAATCTTATTTATCACTGTTAAAAATGTGGTTATGTTCCTTCTCATCTGCCTTCAAACCACAGACTGCAGAGTGCATTTAATAGTATATAATAACTTTGATTATAAAAAGTGACATGTATCACAATTAATGATTTTGCATATTTAAGTTGCAAAACGTCCCAAAAGTAATTTGCCATAGTTTGTAATTTAAACATAATTCATTAACTTATGGTGAGTAAATCTTCAAGGATTGATTAAAATCTTGTTATAATCATCTGCAGTAAAAAAAAAATCTTAGATGCTCCATGAAACAAGACAAAAAGAATGACTAAATTACTTTACAGATAAAAAGAAAGTTCATTAAAAAAAGACTAAAACATGATTTTAACTTTTGAAAAAATGTAAACTGAGAAAAATGATAGAAAAAGAAAGATAGATAGATAGATAGATAGATAGATAGATAGATAGATAGATAGATAGAT
>CM070035.1:21489582-21514173 GCA_036250615.1 Ptychadena robeensis | reverse complement strand
GACTCCCTGCTCCTGACACCCCTGCGCCAATCCAGGTTGTGTGGTGCAGACCCTAACAAGGTGCTTCTGAGCTGAGTCCAGAAATTATGCTCTAGTTCAAAAGTTGTGCAGCTCCAGTTGCCGACACATTTCTCCCTGTATTTGGGGCAACCTCAGGGCAGTATATGGTAGGTAGCAGTGGACCCTCAAAATTTTCAACAATGAATGAGAGCTCAAAATCAATACAGTCACTATCTTTAAGCTATGGCATTCACGGTTGCCAACTAATCTTAGTCTAGATTTAAATAAAGTGAACATATGGTATAAACTCCAATAGTTTAGCATTACATCTGTAAAACACACCAGACACATAATTTTATGAATGTCTACATACTTATAACTTTACAATTTTCCTAAATACTAATGTTAATTTTAATCATAGATAGGCAACCTAAATACTAATGTTAATTTTAATCATAGGATAGGCAACCTTTCTGCATTTCTACTAAGAGTTTGGGACATCTCTCCAGTTTCCTGAGTATGCAAAGAAGGTAATGAAGGAGAAAACCTGGCAAATGTGTAAATGCTCTATATCAGTGTCCACATATTTGTGGCAAGGTTAATTAAAATGAAAGTCAGAGATAAGAAGATTGAAAACAGGTTTTTTTTTATTACACATATCACATTTTAGTGGTTGGGTATAGTGATGAGCTCAAATATTCGAATGGCAAATATTTTCAGCAAATATCGGCAATGTGAGAATTCACAAATATGGCGAATATGGTGGCGGATATTCACAATTTCGAATATTCGCCTATTTCTTTCAAATAAACATTACCCTCAAGTATGGCCATGCATCGTGATAATAAATATTGCATGTGACCAATCATTTTGAAAATAATTCCAATTATTATAGCAATGCATGTCCATATGCATGGATTTTGTGTTTACGAGTATCAAATAGAATATTAGTAGAAATATTGCAAATTTGAATATTGCCTATGCCACTCATCACTAGTTGGGTATTAATTCTAGAGACGGTAAAATTTTTTGACTTGCTAACTTTGTGAGCTAATTGCAAAGCCATGATATCATCACTAAAATTGCTGGATGTAGAAAAGGGGAACATTTGAAAAAAAATAAGTTTTGCTCTAGCACATGTAGGTTTAGATAAAAACACAAATAAAGTCGAAATTCCGATTTTCTTTGGGAGTATACCCCCAACCCTTCTCTACATCTCCAGCAAGTTTGGTGTTGATACCATGTTCAGGGGGTTTGCAATTAACTCAAAATCTTCGAAATGGTAAAATTAAAAAAAAAAATCTCTAATTAATTCTTTATGATTCATCTGAGTACCATCAAGCTATGACTTAGCTATAATAATGGGCAAAATCTCCAAAGGGACAGCAGGGTTTTACTTCTCAAACTTTGGTAGTCAATAAGTATAACAGTACCTCCTATGTGGCTAGGACCAAGAAATAACAATGTACCAGCCCACAGCTTCTCATATTCTGGGGGTGTTTAGCCTACTTTAAAAAACAATAGGTAAAGTTTTGCCTTTAGGCCCACCTTAATGCAAACACAAAACTCAACATAACACTTTCTGGTTGCAAAGTACAGATAATATCATACCACAGTATGCTTTGAATAATCATAAAATTACAACTCTCATCATTGAAAGCTGCCATCGTTAAAAGCAGTAAACAATCCAAACATTTTCACAGGCCAAATGAGCAAATACAGATCATAAAGTTTACAGCCATAACCCCGCATGACCGAAATCCAAGCTTGATCTTATATACTTTAAGAAGTAAAAATTAACTATGTGCTCCCTATGATACATTCTAGGATTCTTAAACAATTACAAGGAGCAGCATGGATTACTGAAGAAAATATGGCTTTGAGAGTATTTAAGGTTCAAAGAGAAGTATGAGACATGTTTCTGCCTTCTGTCAAGTGCACATCAAAATGTTATTCCGGAGGGAATATTTGTGGTCGACTTAAGAATGCCGCTTTCATGCCTGTTACGGGGCAGTCTGGATCTAATCACCAAGGTGGTACAGGATGTCTTATTCACGTATAGGTTTTATTTCAGTTTATTTTACTCGACTTTATACTTAAATTGTTTTTATAATCAATTTGCAGTAAGCTTATTTGCTTAAGGCCTAAGTGTCACCATTTGACATATTTCCAAATTGTGATTTAAAAAGATTATAATACGGATATTAGCTGCTATTTTCGGAGAAGTCACACATCTTAAACTGTCAGTCAGACAGAACATAACTACAAGATATTCCGCCTCGAACACATTCTGTATCTTCAGAAAAAAACAGAAAACAAACAACAAAAAAATTATAAAAAAAAACAGAGATCTTTATGCCATTATTTCTGACACACTATTATATGGTAGTGCTTTTGAAAAGACATTTAGCTGGAGCCAAGCAACCTGTTTTATTGCTCAACAAATTATCTTGTGCACTTTGGACAGAACTTTGAAAGCAGTTAGTCTTTCTTTTGCTTTTTTTGGCTTTTAACAAGCTTTGTCTCAATTTCGAAGCTCAGGAAATTCAACTGTTGATGGAGATAGAATGAGATACGTTGTTAGTTTTCTGCCTGCCTGTTCTCTGCCTGCAACTTCATTTTCAAACTTTTTATTCTAGAAAAACATGAAAAAAATATGATTCCTGCATTGATGGAGGTTTTTGTATATTGTTGTTTATGAAATTAATATACTTATATTCCATGATGGTCAGCAGACCTTATGGAGACCATTCAGTGACAGGATAAAGAGGTAATTTAGGCAGGTATAAAATACAGCACCCGCATTCAGACTTCAGTGTTAGGACTTGTTTCCATTTACATTGGGACCCCTCCGACGTAGCAGAAATTTTTACTTGAATTTGAACTTAATTTCTGCAAAAACTATTTGTGTTAGACATATACTTTTTTGTTTGTAGTATACCCCCAACCCTTCTCTACATCTCCAGCAAGTTAGGTGATGATACCATGTTAAGGGGCTTTGCAATTAGCTCGAAATCTTCAAAATTCGACCATCTCTATTCATGTATGGCTAGCTTTACTCTACCTGTCAGCCTCCGGTTAGTCCTGGGGGGAGTGCGGTGCCGTCGGGATCCCGGGTCTGGTTAGTGGGGTCCACGGGCGGCGCGGCCTCTCCCCCAGGGTGATACATACCTGGGGAGTGGGGGGTTACCCCCACCAGGGGGGTACCCCGGTCCGGTGACGGCTCTGCACGCAGCCAGCGTGCAGAGCGATGGCCGCCGCCGATTGGCGCATCTGCGCATGCGCGAGCCTGAGTTGCTACGCAGGCACGCGCACGAGCGTGCACAAATTAAAGGGACATACACCCCTCCTCTCTGCAGTCATTTCCTGTAGAGGGGAGGGGTGAGTAATCAGTAATGGTATAAAACACTGGGTCATTCAATGGAAGAGTGCTGTTGATTACAGTTCAGTTGTTGTTACAGAGCTATATGCGATTCCTTATCCCCTCTTCTGACCGACTCCCCGTGTCCCGGCCCTTGGCTTGCCTTCTCGTTGACCCGATATCTGGAATCCCGACCATAGCACTTTTACTAGACTACTCTTTGATTGCCGCCTGCCCTGACCCTCTGCGTGTCCCGACTTTGTTGACCTCTCCAGCCCTCGTGACCTCGGACTCCGTATTGACCATTCTTGTACTAGTTCTACTTCCGCAGTGGGGTAGTCTCTCCCGTACCTCCGTCACACATAGGGGTGCTGGCGATAGAGGGAGACCTGTCCTGCCTGCCGCAGAAAGACCACCGGTGCCCCCTCCTGGGACATCGGCCCATCTCCCATTAGGGGGCTCTGGGTTGAAAACCAGGCTCTACGGACAAAGACTCCTCCCTCTTTCGTTGGTTGCAACTGTCATTACCCCTGTGGAGGCGTTACACTACCAGATATAACAGGTACTTCCTATACTTATCCAACTGTTTCCAGGGACTCGCACAGGAGTGGGCAACTAAGGCCTGGGGGCCGGATCTGAATGATACTGTTAGTGCATTCAGAAAAATAGCTTAAATCGGAAAAAAAGTCAGTGTCGTCACGTCCGGATATTGAAACCAGGAACTGCGTGTTTGAGATGACATCAGTGACGCCGACTTCCATTTTTTTTCGATTCAAATTCCCTGCGAACAGGTGGGGAATTTGAATCTTCCCATGAACAGGCGGACATTAGACTTTTACAAGTACAATCTGCCTGTTTGCAGACAGACCTGGCCAAAGTTCGGCCATCACCAATGTGCATCATCTGACAAAAACATCATGCCAAGTTATAGCCTGTGTGGAAATATAGAGCAAATAAAATTGTGTAAGATTCTTCTGCACGAATTAATGAATGCTGCATGAATGCTATGTTATTATTTATTCAGGATAAATAGGGAAAGGTTAAATAGGGAAAGGTTTTCCACAGTACAGCAGATCCATGAGACCTGCATCCTGACAACCTATCTTGTTTCTTGACCCATCTGCTTCTCAGCAGAACTGTTTCATGGCTGTCAGTTACTGGTGAACCCTCTGGTGCCTAAAATTAACTTACCATTTCCGACCTTATCACTTCCTGTTGACTTGGAACTGCAACTGCACTGTTGTAAACTTCATCACCTTGTCACTTTGAGAATAATACATACAATTTTCCTGTAATGTCAATGATTCCAACATCATCAAGAAGTTTGTGTGCCACTTCATTTCTTTACACTCCCTGTGTCTCTATCACAGTAGATTTGGACAGGAGCAGCAAGAAAAGTAATCTTTATCAACCCTGGCAGTTTTGTGTCACCCTGGTGTTTATGTTCCATAGGGAAAATGCACCTAATTATTATTGTGAGATACACAAAGTATTGGGAGATACATTGCTCTTAAACAATCGTCCAACACAAAACTAAACATCTATATCATAATTATTAAAAGCCCCCTAAAATATGTACTTTATTATTATTGTTATAAATTTTTTACTGAGCGCCAACATGTTACACAACACCGTACATTAAATAAGAGTTGAGATGCAACAGAAGATAACACACAGGTACAGGTTATGACCCAGGAGGGGGAGAAGAGACCCTGCCTGATTAGGCTTACAATCTAAGGGCTTGTGTCCACTGTTTCTTTTTCAGCAGAATGGGAAGTGTCCTCTATGGGTCTTTTTCCTACCTAAGCCGCAGGCAAACTGCCCACAAGCCGTAAGGGAAACCAGCAGTGGACACATGGCCTAAGAGGTTGGGGAACAAAGTATACAAGAGGTGGGGGGGGGGGTATGGAACTGTTGTAGGAGAATCAACTCTCCAAGTTAGACATGGAAATATAAAAGTGGATTTGTGGTATTGAATTATTCCAAAAGGGATTTGTATGATTCTAGTTATAAAGGTTTAGACTCAAAACAGGCACTTCTCCAGATCGGGCACTGGTCCTGTTGCCCATGTGTAGACTTCTTATTAAGACATTCGTGTTGATAACATTAAAAACCAGGTGCTCCTTTAAGGCCCCCCTTACACCTTTCGATCACTCCATACAATTTCCTTTAGATCTACCAACAAGTATGTAGTGCCGGGTCCTGCCTGATAGAAAACATAGTGATAAGAAGGTTTAGAAAAGCCCTCATATTACATGGCTTTGGTATATCTTGACTCAGTGGTTCTGTTAAATGTAATATGTAAAGCTGGGCATAGACGGGCAGGAATTCCGGCAATCGATCAGCCGTCGGGTCAGCAGAGACCCCTGGAAATATTGACCAGGAATCGGCCACATGTTGGTCCGCAAAGTGATCCGACATGCTGGCAAATTCCCAGCAGTCCCCATCCGAAGTAATGGCTGGCACACAAAGGGTGCCCGGCCGAATTTCGGCACTAGTGGCTGTGCATGATGACATCATCACACCCGGTCAGGCGGCTGGGCAATCGACGGGAAAACGACCCGTCTATGCCCAGCTTTATGTGCGTTTATCTTTCATAGATGAAAATAAGAATGAAAGATAATTAAAAAAGAGCGGCGTTTCTTTTTGTTTTGGTTTTTTTTTTTATCTTCTTAGTATTTTCTTCCTTTTTTTCTTAAATTGGCTTCTGCTTGGCCTCTTAGTACATGACCTCTCATTGCAGCATTGATATTTGTACACTAGAGCATTGTTACATCAGTTAGGACCACTGAGGACCTCATGAATCAAACCGCTTGTGATTACGCAAGGCTTGACCTCACTAGATGTAACAGCTGCTTGTGTGGCTGAGTTAATGAGCTTTTTAATGTTAAATTAACTACAGAGGAAGGAGGAGGGTATGAAATAAACCCTCGTTCCTCTTATCAGAATAATAAAACTATTTCAGGTGTTATGCTATTCCTTGGCCTTTCACTACATGACGTGCCAGAACATTGCTTTGTAAAATAAATCAGTCAAAAAGATTGTACAAGTAATTCTCAAAGCATAGTTTGTCACCAAGTAAGTATTGATTGGTTGCTTTCCCAGTCAAGTGCAAATCAACATGATTGATGGGGCTCAGCTGACGTGTAGGATCTGCAGGGACTCCAAGTTCAGATCATTCCTGACCATTCACATACAACAGCTCCAGCATTTGGAAACATTTCTATTGAAGATCTTTATTACAAGACACTTTCACTGACATGACTCAAGGTTTAAAGGGACTGTTTATTTTTTTTTTAAATGGTTAAAGTAACAACAACAAAAAATAGATACAGATATTTCTTTGTTTTAGATTTTTTAATTCAATGTTTTTCTATATACTACATATTATCCATTATGCTGATTTTTTAATCATTGATTGTGTTAATACACTGAATATTTCTGACAAATTAACTTAGGTGCACTGTATTAAATCATTTTTTATGGGCTAGTGGTCAATCTCAATCAGCAAAAAATCACAACCTGTCCAGTTTTTCTAATGTAGAACACACTATGGTGTTCTACATGGTACAGTACAGCGTATAGTAAATACATTTTTTACAGGTTTTAATAGCTTAGTTACTGCATATTCGAGTATAAACTGACTCTGATATAAGCCGAGGTACCTACATTTATCTCCAAAAACGGGAAACTCTTACTCGAGTATAAGCCGAGGGTGGAAAATGCATATTCAGAAAGTTGAGTTTTCTAAATGAGAAAAATATAGAGAAAGCACCATTGCCCCAAGAAATGAATCAAACAGGTGAATCACAAGTTGAATCAATGAACCAAACAGGTGAACAACACAAGTTTATTGTTATTACAAGATTGGTTGGAATGGGCACTTCATATGATCCAAACAAGAAAATAAGTTTCCATTTATTATGATTGTGATCAATACATGGAATGGAAATGAAAGCTTATTTATATGTTTGGAGTTTTCCACCTTCTCCAGGAAAAATGAAAAAATAGTCCACTAGATGGTGATGAAGTCTAAGTTTGCTTACATTTCACCTGCCGATCTCGGAAACACAACAACAACCAAACAACGTGACAGGTAAGTGGGACCCTGACTCAAAGCAGAGGCAGCACATTTTTTGGGCTGAAAAACTTGACTTATACTAAAGTATATAAGATAAGTTTGAAAAAATTATGAAAAGCAAACTAATACAGTTGTGTAATCTCCTCAGTTCAAGACACATGAAAGTCTGCATGGAGTTTGCTAACAAACACCTGAAGGACTCCAAGATAGTGAGAAATGAGAGAAATGAGACCAAGATAGAACTTATTGGCCTTAATTCTAAGCAGTATGTGTGGGAAAAACCAGGCACTGCTCATCACCTATCCAAGACAGTGCCAACCGTGTTTTTCATCTGCAGGGACAGGACGACTAAGAAAAAAGATTATTGCAGTCAAGTACAGGGATATCCTGGACGAAAACCCTTTTTCAGAGTGCTCAGGACCTCAGACTGGGCTGAAGGTTTACCTTTCAACAAGACAATGACCCTAAGCACACAGCTAAAATAACAACAGAGTGGCTTCACAACAACTCTGTGTTTTTGAATGGCCCATCCAGAGCCCTGACTTAAACCCAGTTGAGCAGCTGTGGAGAGACCTAAAAATGTCTGCCAAAGTTTACCATCCAACCTGACAGAACTGGAGAGGATTTGCACGGAGGAATGGCAGAGGATCCCAAAATCTAGGTGCGAAAAACTTGTTGCTTTCCCAAAAAGACTCATGGCTGTATAAGATCAAAAGGGTGCTTCTCTTTAATACCGAGCAAAGGGTCTGAGTACTTAGGACCATGTGACATTTCAGTTTTTCTTTTTTAATAAATCTGTAAAAATGTCTACAATTCTGTGTTTTCTGTCAATATGGGGTGCTGTGTGTACAGTCACAGCTGCAATATAACAAAGAGTGAAAATATTTAGGTGGTTCCCTGAATACTTTCTGTACCCTCTGTATATATATATATATATATATATATATATATATATATATATATAGGCATTAAGGGAAAAGAGGACTAGTTGATAATTTGTGTGTTTTTTTTCTTTCTCTGTTTGCGTACTTGTATACACAATGCAGTCTCTGCCACTGTCTCTAGGTTATGCTGAGACATGTTCCTTGACTAAGTCAATTATTAAAGTCACTTCATAAATAGTGCTGAGCGAGAATATTTGAAATTCGAATATATACGACGAATATTCATCATTCTAGAATTCGCAATATTTCGTGAATATGTGCTAGGTTATTCGCAATGTAGTATATTTGTCCTATTATGCTTCAACATTGTTTACTGGCATATATCGTGCATATTTGTGTGCAATGCAAATGTATACGTGCAATACGCACAGTGCTTGTACTGGCTAAGATCACAGAATGAAGAAGAGAAGCTGTAAAGCTGCATCGCAAATCGTTGCAAATGGGCGCACGCAATGGAAGGCAATAGAATACAGTCAAATCGAATTTTATGAATTTAGAATGTTTCTTTGTATATTCGTGAATAAAAGTTGTTTAGTGTTGGACACTTGTGTTCAACCGGTGTCTCTGCTTGATGATGTCATAAAACGACTAGTTAACTACGACTTTAGTTGTGGTTGACTAGACTTGACAAAATCTTAAGTTGTTATTGCCCAAATAAACTAGTCAAAGTTTTGCAATCTCTTCTGTCCAGTCACTGGCTGGGGCAGGTCCAGGATGATCTTGGCTTAGAGGAAGTAGGTTAAATGAGACTCCCTATTACATCTGGCAGCAGAAAAGAGAATTGCATAAAAAATGTAGAGTGAAGCCGATTATTGCAATAAATGTTAGATTTTTTATGGCTAATTGCATCTAATAAACCCTTGATTATACATTAAAGAGCACCAGTAACCTCCATAATACTATTACGTAGGTGGCCTGTCTGGCTTCTTTGTGAAACCAATAGGGTTTAATGAAAAAATAAATGGAAAAAAAACAGAGCTCTTCCCAAATACATTCATAGATGCACCCAATATTGGCACCCACTGTGGAACTTAATAATTAATTCTAAAGCCCACCAAACACCTTTCAATGTCTCTGTACAATTTGCTTCAGATCTACCAACAACTATGTAGTGCCGGGTCCTTCCTGATAGAATACATAGTGATTGGAAGGTATATATCACTGCTATGTAGTGCTGGGTCCTCCCTGATAGAATATATAGTGATTGGAAGGTATATATCACTGCTATGTAGTGCCGGGTCCTCCCTGACAGAATATATAGTGATTGGACCGTATATATTACTGCTATGTAGTGCTGGGTCCTCCCTGATAGAATACATAGTGATTGGAAGGTATATATCACTGCTATGTAGTGCCAGGTCCTCCCTGATAAAATACATAGTGATTGGAAGGTATATATCACTGCTATGTAGTGCCGGGTCCTCCCTGATAGAACACATAGTGATTGGAAGGGTTAGAAAGGTCTTCATATTACATGGTTTTAGTATAACAAATGCTGATTGTACAGAAATTGTATGGTAAGTTTGTAAGGTGTATAGTGACCTTAAGGCCAGCCTTTAAGACTGAAACAAAACCAATCAATATTAGAGCCTCAACTATGACACATTTTCAACATTTTGACATTTCTCCAGGCTCACACAATTTGGTATATTTATTATAAATTGATTCATTGTTACCTTTTACATTTTATTTAAAAAAAAGAATTAGGAATTGTGTTTGTGTGTGCCAAAAAACTGTTTAAATGATCAACCTAATTTAGTATCTGTGACTGTGCTTTCTAGATGCTCATGACTTTTATACTTTATCTATAACTTTGTTCACTAGTTACAAACTTTTGCAGTGTAATGTTCTTTTTAATAAAAAATATCATAAGTAAAAAAAGGGAACATTATGGGAAAGCTAGATATAGCCCTAGGCGGCTTAATAAGGAGGGAATGTGGGTTATATTTATATATATATTCTCTTTACTATTTTATGGGTCAAATAATAAAAAAACAAAATGAAAACAAGACAGTTAAGGTAGCATCTGGAACACAGTGGTTCCAGCTCCTGGCACATGAAAAGTACTGCAGTCCGGAAGACCGGGCACTAGGTTCCTCTTGTTGATGTTCGAAAAAATGCCTCCATGCATAGGCAGGCAGGTGCTTTTCAGGCAGGCCAAAAAGCACACATGTGAATGTTGCCTACATGTGAAATATTGTACATACAAAAAATAATGTTTACAATTTCCAGCCTTAGGTGAAAGTTCTTGGCTCCTTTTCAGATGCTCATGTAGTCTTGACTGTTTACTGTGTTTAGGAATTGAACCTCATTTACACGCTCAGAAAGATTTAGGGCCATTTCACACTATATGCGTTGTGTTTTACTACTGTGCGCGATTTTACGTAGACAACCAATGTTACCATTCACACTGTATGTGTTGCATTTTTAAAAATGCAGCGTTTCCGCTTGTGTTTTAGAAAACTCACTGCTGTATGCATTTTTGATAAATTTTTCCTGCATTTTTCATTCATTTGTTCAAAAACGCAAACGCAAATGCAAAATGCAGATGCCTATAAAAAATGCATGCCTTTAAAAATGCATATAGTGTAAAATGGCCCTAAGAGCAGCTATCCAAACTGCATTCCATCATAGACTTCCACCCCTCACTGCTATCGTCCCAATCATAAACTGAGGTGGAATTCAATGGGGCATACAGTTAAATCTTAAAGTGCATCTAAGGTAATAAAAAAACAAAGTAACAAAGATACTTACATATTCTTTTCTCTGCAGACATTTACCTTATTTAGGCATCTCTAGATGGCAGTCTAAGGGGGTTAATGGGCTGCAGTAACATGTATGGCCATTAGTTGGTGCTAGATAAGTGGTTGCCATGGTGAAAACCTATCTCCGTAGGCTCATGAAGGGGAAATGGGCTGTTAAAGTAGCAGAGTTTTCTGCAGAAATGTGAGGAGCGATGAGGGAAATTCATGATCATCTTATTACAGGTGATACATGTAGACACATTTAACATTCTCCTTTCTGGATTCAATGCTTTAAGCCACCAATCTAAACATTCAGAATATCAGAAATACCAATGTTAGATCAACATAGAATCCTAGCAACTAATACCTTTCATAGAGGAGCCCAGCAGTGGAAATCACAAGGTGATTCCTTTAAGCTATTACACACTGCGATCCCTAAATGATCTTTGAACGGCTGGCCCATTACTTTAGAAGGCCCTGGTCGATCCAAAGTAATGCGTTCAACCAGAACTAATCCATCAAGTCATATTGTTGTGCAACTGTCTTGCAGTCTTCTGGCCGATTCCTCCGGGAGGGCACCTCCATTTTGCGGATGATCAACCCGCAAGTGAGTGAGTGAGTGAGCGGTGCAGATAGATACGTGTATGGGGGGCCTTAGCATATTTTTCCACCACCTTTACCTCTTAATTCAGATGGGATGTAATAATTTAGATAGCATCTAATGAATGTAGAACTAAAGGCTGCCATACACGCACCGAGTGGCAGCCGATTTTGCTGCCAGCCGATGGGCGTGCACGCTCGTGGCCATCGGCGGCAAAATCAGCCGCCAATCGGGGGTGCCCACATGGACCGCCAGATCCCTGTCGCCCCACAGCTCGTTTGGACTGAGAACGGACATGTCCCATAATCTCTGCCCGATGCTGTTAGTTTCAATGGAGACCGGTGCCTTCATTGAAGCTAGCGGCCGGCACACAAAGGGTGCCGGCAGAAGCTGTCAGCTCTGGAAAGCAGCGTGATGACATCATCACGCTGCACTCCAGAGCTGATCTGAGCTGCTTTGTCGGCCCCCACTCGTTATGTGTGTGGGGGCCTTCATTCTGTAAGAATAAATGACCACATTTTATAATCCCTGTACCTTCTCTTGATAAATAAAAGGTAATATCCTAAAAGCAGGTCCTTATAGATCCCTTTATTAGGCCACCAGGCTAGGCATACGGCAGATACTTGTAATTAACATGTTAATTATAATAATTGCTGTCATTAACTGTGTTTCCTGTCTCCTTGAGTATGAGAAAAGAAAATCATATATTGTAAATAGATTAACTATATAAAAACAGTAGAAGACAAAATGATGTGACCACTTCTTTATAGACAGTAACAGCTCTTCTACAAGTATCCAATAAACACAAAACTTTAACATAAACCACAGATTGAATGATTAACACATTCTAGGCACTTAATTCATTAATGAGACAATTATTATTATTATTATCTTTCAGTCCAGCTGAGCACAAAACCCAGCGAATGGCGATGATCTAACAAATGAGTCAAAATGATGCAATTAATCCATTTAATGGAACCACACTAGTCCAAGCACTTAATATTCAGTTAATCCTGTTTGTAAGACGGATATCTTATTACAAGCAGTATCTATATATTTCAGAGGCTTGCTGTCTGTTGCAGATAGATTTGGAGCATTTGTATTATCCATGCATTTATGTTAATAAATTACATTGAACTTTTGGTACTATACATCTTGTACTATTTTTATTCGTTTGGAAGAGTTGGTATCAAGATCATTTGTAACATTGACATTTACTACCCAGCGTATTTAAGTTTGTTGTCTGCAGGGAGAGCTAGAGGCAATTAGCCCAACTCTGCAATACATATGTTTGATGGTTACTTATCTGTGTTGGGTTTCTGTTTTTGGCTTAACTTTTGCTAAGAAAAAATATAGCATAAAGCTTTCACTCCCTCTTGAGGAAGCTGGGTTCAAGTGGACTTAATAGCAGCAAGGGACTAATGTAACTGAACAGGGCATCTTCACAAATATATCATGCTTTTCTACAGTCTTAAGCCCCCCCATACACCTTTAGATCTCTCTGTCAGATATCCTTTAGATCCACCAACAACTATATAGTAGAGGTTCAGGCCCCCATACTTCTTACAATCTTTCCATACAACTTTTGTACAATAACCCTTATTACTTGTGAGATAAGAACCAATGAAATTACTTAGATTGACAATGTAATCTGTTTAAATTTTCAACTAGGTTGTTTTCGACTGTATTTCAGTATAGGTGAATGAAACTGAAGGGACACTTGGAGGATGCCACAAGCACGCCTATACCAGGTGGGCAATTCTGGATGTGGCTGAATAAGATCTACATTTAGTCACACATTAATGCTGGGGGGGGGGGGATACAAACCATCTATGTTTATTCAAAATATGCCCTACATCCCACAGAATTTAACAACCCAAGTGATACAGTTTCACTTCTGTAGTGACATATCTCTCCTAGCTTTTTTTAGGTATATAAAAACCCCAAAAATTTTCATCCCCCGCAGAATTTACCATTTGTTTAACATTTTTCAGACAATATATATATTAACACAAAACCTAAAATCTATCTATCTATCTATCTATCTATCTATCTATCTATCTATCTATCTATCTATCTATCTATCTATCTATCTATCTATCTATCTATCTATCTATCTATCTATCTATCTATCTATCTATCTATCTATCTATCTATCTATCTATCTATCTATCTATCTATCTATCTATCTATCTATCTATCTATCTATCTATCTATCTCCGTGACTGCATGCTGTGTGATACCTCATTTTGTCCACAAATTTGACTTTTGCAACCTCTTACAGCAAAGCTCAAGTTGAAAGTGGAAGGAGCTAGTCAATTGTGCCACAGTGTTCTGGTGTGAACAATGATCATGCTGTCAGTAAGGGTATCCATACACCCAGTGATGGGCTCACAATAGAAGACCCATTTTTGCATAGCGCAGTGACATCCTGTCAATTGGATGGGAATCAAAGCGCACCATTTTAGGTACCTGATTCCTGGTTAATCATTTGGATGGGCACCCTGGTCCCCATCCAAAGGAATGACATTCGATCAGGATTTACGGTCATGTCCGTTACCTGTTCGACAGACCTTGCTTCAAGATGGAAAACAGGGGTGGGTGCATTAGATGGGCGCTAGATAGATGGCTGCCAACCTTAGTAGCAGCCATCGATCTAGCACATATTTTTGTATGTATGTGGGGACCTTAAGAGAGAACAGAGTGAGCAGGAGTGACCCAGAAGTGTTACTTAACTGAGAACACAGATGTGTGAACTGGATGGACAGAAATATAAATGAGAAACACAGCTCCCTTATGTGTATTTTATCTTATATGCTCGATTTAAAAATGTTTTTAACATACATGGGATACTGAACTTCAAGTAATTAAATTTTAAGGGCCGCTGGCCCATTTACTGTAGCTGATCATGCCTGTGAAGTCCCTTGAACTTTCTGCTGCTTCAAAGACAGAATGCAATGAATGAGGCCCCAGGAAGGTGAATGGCTGGGAGACAATTGTCTATTCTTGTAACCGGGAATCCACATTGGACGTTACTTACAGCAAAATAGACATCTGACATTTCTGTAGGTATTTAATTATCAGTATCTGCGCTGTAGCTGAAGAAATGAACACATCTCCTGCCCAGTTTTAATGAAAGTATGCCACATCAAAAACATTACACCAAGTCATTCTCCAACACTAATTCCACTGGCTTCTTTAATCATTCAACCAAGTTTAATTTTCACTCACTATTTTAAAAAGAATTCCTTTTACTTGAGGATCAGTTTAAATCTTCAGTCAATTAAAACTAATCTCTACCAGTCATCCAGGCTCGGAGCCAAAACATAGGTGACAGAGTCCTTGCAGGTTAAAGGCTACTTTTCATGAATATTGTGCTGCAGAGTATGATCTGTTAAATGTTCATTCTTTTATAAGTTTTATTTACAATATTATAAATGTTTTTACTTTCAGTAGTAAATAGTGATGTGCAACTGAAAATGTTTTTTTTGTAATTGCGTTTTAAAATATTGTGTAACAAGTGTGATACCATACAAATACCTGCTCTTGTTATATTTATAGTTCTATTTTTATTTTATATCATTTTTAATTGGACAATAATACCATTGTCCTGTTTACTTACACTTTCATGTTTCAGCCACTATATTCTTCATCAAAGATTCAGTGCTCTTTAAGGTATAGTTTTCCTTTCATGCTTCCTTCCTTGGACCTAACCTACAAAAATTTGGGCCTGTAGGGGAATATCTGGCCTGTAAAGTTTTAGAATCCAGTTCAAAATCCTCCTGCTCCCCTCCACTTTTTCCCTGCAATGAGTGTAAATTATGCCTACAGAGGTCAAAACATCACCAGGGGGACAACACAGTGATGTGTGGCTCACAAGTCATAAAGTTTTATATTCCTGACCTAACCCATTCTCAACATCCACAGATCCATACTCACCTTGACTCACAGTTATGGTTTAAGTGTTTGCTTACATCCAGAGTAGCATATTTTTACTCTCCTGGTTGTGTCTTCCTACTAAAGGGCTATAAACTATGGATTTAGACTCAGGATACAGCCACACAAAAAGCAAACTCACCGCTTCTGGAAGTAAAGCTAAATACGCATGGCTCTATAAACGGCTGTTTCAAGGAAGCTCCAGCCAAGATGCAGAACTTCTGCAGCTGGCAGCCCATACATTACATCGGATGGAGACCCTCGCGATGTTGCTCTGAGTATGTATGCATCTATGGGTAAAGGTACGAATACATGTATAGATTTGATCAGGATTTCGGTCAAATACCGATTGTGCCTAAATCAAATGTATACACTGTATTTTCGTTTGAATGAAATTTCTTTCGATTTTTGCACAAGAAATAGCTTCATTTAAATTTATTAGACCGAACAAAAATGAAACGATGGTACGTTCGATTTACATTCTTTTTTTAAAAGATAGATGAAATTTTACCAACATGTCCGAGCAGCTTTCAATAGATTTTTGTTCGATATAGTTCATGTTGGTTCAATGTTGGATGAACGAAACCTTTGTTTGGTTTAAAAGTTTCGTTCCAACAATTAAAAATCTTTTTGAATCTATCGAACAAAAAAATCATGATCCCCAGACCCTTCCCATCCATGTCAATTTCTTTCCTTTATATCCCACATCAAAAAATGTGGCCTCTAGTAAAACAGATTCCTTTATAAGTTTTTGATTAATGCAACCAGGGACCAATCGAGCATACACCGGGTGGAGACAGTGTAGAAGACTTCACATGTTTTCTGACTACAGGAGTTTGTTGGTAAAACCTTCATCCATCATATGAGGGCCAGTTTACCCAAAAAGTAAGTGACCACTATATTCACACCACATCTAACTTGTGCATGCCTATTGCTCCGCTCCTTTATAGTTTCTAACTTTCTACTTTTTTTATTTTTTGGAGGGGAAACACACAGTTTCCCTTGAGAAGAGTCCAATAAAACATCCAATTTTAGTCTAGGACAAGCTTGGGATCTCCTAATTTAGACAGTTTTCCTATGTTCCTTAATTTCAGTTCCCATTGTCGACTAGTGATGGAGGAACATCAGCTTTAGCTGTTCACGAACCGGCGAATCGAACTTCTGCAAATACCCTCCGTTTGCATATTCACAGCAAACCTCTGTTGACTTTAAAGGAGGGCGAACTTCTCAAACCTTCAGGTCATATTTGTAGCCACAATACCAATAAAAAAGTGTAAAAAGGGTGCAACCACCTGCACAGTGTCATGCCAAATGGGAATCAATGGATAAACATCCCCCCCAAAATATATTTTTTTTAAATGCTGTTTTTGTTCAGGTCTAATGGAAATCACATCTAGATTACAGATTTTGCCAAAACTTGATGGAGCAAGAGAACTTGATCAGCAGCAGCTCTCCCTATCTATCTTGTACTGCAGACACATGATAAATGTAAAATGGCTGCTTCTGTTATAAGGGGGGTGTCCTCCAGGAGGACAAAATGTGTTATTGGCTATACTGTCCCACCTGACTGTGGGGTAAGGGGTCAAACTTTGTCTCCATGATAAGGTATAGAACATGGCCTTGCGAACATGCTATGTTCACAGCAAACTGTACGCCAGGCAAACTTTTCGGCCATCACTATTGTCCACATACTGGCCAGCATTTGTGATAAAAGAGTTATCTTCTGACTATGTGTAATCTATTTCCTTACTTATTATGGTCTTTGTCTTCAACTGAGACATTTTCCATATCAGACAGAATAAAAATATAATAGATTCTAATTTTCTAATTCCTTCTCCACTCTATACAGAACTAACAATATGACAAAAAAATAAGGATGTCTATATATAGAAAGTAAACATTTTTTTTCTCTTTGAATGGCACCTGGAGACAGAACAGGACACGAAGGTTGGTGGTGGGAATGATGACCTGGAAGATAACAGGATAGTCAGACAATTCTGGGGTCATAGTGAAAAGATTGAGCTTGCTTACGCAGCGCAAGAAGGAAAAGCAGTCATAAACAAGACAACAAGCTAGGTCAGGAAGGAGATAAAGTTCACCAGGGAAAGACAGCTATATAAGATATCTCATAAGATCATAAGTAAATTGAAGATTTCACAGCTAGGATACAGCAGTGTCATTCTGGGAAATACAAGTCAGTGTATGTATATAATCACCTGGGCAGCAGGCCTCTTCCTGAACTAGAATATTACATATATTATATTAGTGATTTGCATTTGCAAAAAGAAAAAATAATATGCCTGTAAATTTTTGAAAATGCACCTACATCTTAATGCCCCTAGCGCTTCAGATGGCACCATCTTGTCCATCGCTGTCCTGTCAGTACTGCACTGGACGAGATGGTGCTGTCTGATGAAGATTACCATTCTGAGCTGCCCCGGAGGCTCTCATTTTCTGAGCTGGCTAGTCCCTTCTAAACTGGCTTGAAGCCGATGTCCCTCCCCCCAAGTGACGTGGCGTCACATCAAACGTCACACATTCTAATGTAAATAACACAAAAAACTGTTTTCTATGCAGATTCAGTGTGAATTGATAAATGTATACTGTACAATTCAAAGTAAAAAAAAAACACAAAACACATTTCCAATTATAATAAAAATGTTATTATAAACAAAATATAAATATTAATACATACTGTTTTGAAATCGTATCTCATTTTATCATACAGATGATACCTTTTATTCATGTAACTTTTTCTTTTTTTATATAATTGTGTGTTTCGAACATTATTATATTCAGGATGTCTACTAGACCATTGTACTGACATATTTTGGGAAGTTACAGGCCTACAACATTAAAAATTCCATTAGAGTCTATGGTGCACTTTTGGTACAGAAATCTGGACCTTGCAAGAGCGCTAGGGAGGTTAAACCTGGTTGAGAGACAATAACACGGTATTTGTTTGGAGTGAGAATTATCAACTTTGCTCAAAACAACTTAACCACCACAAACATCATTAGCGTTGATCATGAATATTCTAATCGCAAATTTTTATTGCGAATATCAGTTCTTCAAGAATCGGTGAAGATCTTGAATATTGTGCTATATCTTTGTAATCGAGAATATTTCAGGTATTTTACATGTGCATGTACAAGTGCCTCTTTGCACAATGAAGGTAATAAAGACTGGAGATCACAAATTCTTGAATTAACGGATTTATTGTGAATATTAGGCGAAAAATTAAAATATGAATATTGCCTATGTTGCTTATCGCTATACATCATTCTGTAAATTCAGAACAATTATTAGTATCTTAAATTTATATACCGTATTAAGCTACATTGTACATGTCACTAACTCTCTCACTCTATGAAGCTCACAATCTTATCTCATATGTAACCAATACAGATTTAGGATATTTGTTTGGGGGAGGGGTACCCGGAGGAAATGCAGAAGTATAGAAAACATACACTCCTTGCAGAGAGTTCTCAAACTAAGATTCAAACCCAGGACCCTAACGTTGCATGGCCAGAGAGGTAGAAGACAAATAAGAACAGAGGTGCACAACCTGGTACAACAAATGGTTAAATAATGTGGAATTGAATAAGATGAAACAAAATTAAACAAAATAAGACAAAATTAAACAAAACAAAAGACAAGATACTCACATTAAAAGAGGTTTACAAGGATGGATCTCTCAGGGCCATGTGCTTTTCACTTCCTCACTTCCTGGTTGGGGATGAGATCATTTCCTGCTTACAGATGCTGGGGGGCTCAAAAGGAACAATGATACACGTTTCAAGCGGAGGCTCTTTTTCTACCAGAATGACTGTTAACCTCCTAAAACTTCTCCTCTATGTTCAACTTCCTGAGGACATTAGCGCTGCTCTGTGTGTGTGTGTGTGGGGGGGGGGGGGGGGGGGGGGGGTTGTATCCAATCCAATCCATGTCTCCCAGTGACCACCGCATGTTACAATAAGAGTGTCGCTGTCTCAAACATTTTTGATTTCTAAAAAAATTTATATTCTAGGACAGGCCTGCAATTTACCAGCCTATATCCAAACAAGGTCTAGTAGAAATGTTGAAAATAATATTATTTCAAACACACAATTATGTAAAAAAATATTAATAATAAAATATATATAATGACAAGATTATAGAATGTATCATTTATACTCGGGTATAAGCCCGATTTATCAGCCCCTAAAATGTGCTGAAATAATTTAATGTGGTATATACTGGAGTCAAGAGATGAAACCCCAAAGTTTCTGAGTTGATCGCAAAGTCCCTGAACATGGTATCATCACCAAATTTGATGGAGATGTAAAGGAAGTTTGTGGTAACACAAAGTATTGCTCTAGGACATGTAGTTTTTGCATAAATTCAATCAAAATTCTAAAAAGTTGACTTAACTTTGCAAAAACCACATAAACTAGAGCAAACTTTTTTTAAAAAGGTTACAACAACCATTTTCTACATATACCTACATATTCAGTAATTATGGCGATGATGTCATATTCAGGGAATTTGCAATTATGTACCTCTGCTTTAGAGATGGTCGAATTTTTTTTCAAAAATTCGACCATTTTGCCGGTTTCGACTTAATTGCAAAGCCCCTGAGCATGGTATCATCACCAAACTTGCTGGAGATGCACAGAAGGGTTGGGGGTATACTACAAAAAAGAAAGTAAGTCTCTAACACAAATAGTGTTTTCACAAATTAAGTTCAAAGTCAAGTAAAAAATTCGAAAATCGGAATTTCGACTTTAACTTTGAACTTCATTTATGCAAAAACTACATGTGCTAGAGCAAAACTTATTTTTTTCAAATGTTTCCCCAACCCTTCTCTACATCTCCAGCAAGTTTGGCAAGGATACCATTTTCAGGGGCTTTGCAATAAGCTCACAAAATTTGCAAGTCGAAAAATTCGACCATCTCTACTCTGCTTATATTCAAATTGGCTTATAGTCAATGTATACTGTAAGTGGAATCCATCAAATTTAATCAAAAAGTATTTGGGGAAATCATGTCAAATTTATGTTTGACTCAAATACAAACCTCAACACCATTGCATGTTATAAAGAATTATTACCTCCTGATAAATTTATAAGAACAAGAACAATGATATAGATGATGATGATGATGGTGTCCTCTTTAAAAGTGGAAGGCTTCATTTGGCACTCAACAGTCTTCCTAAAGAGAATGTACTATCAGAAGGTTATCTAAGGCACAGCATGGGTGCCAGTTTTTTTAAGGTGATGACAGGAAGGGAAAAGAACTATCCACTTTGAGAAGGTTTTCAATTTCACACTTTGGGCTTGGCTTCCCCCAGGCTTTCTTGCTGCTTCCCTAATGAGATGGTCCCTCCCCTAGTTACTGTATCCACCAAGAGCCTTCATCCTGGGAGAAGAAGGCTGGATCATTGCACAGATGGGCCTTGATGGATCCTAAAAGGAAGGCATTACCTGCCGAAGTCACAGAGCAGACACAATTATTACAGGTCTCTGGGTTCATTGTCAATTAGAGTGGCAGTTAAAGCGAGCAGCAGCTGTGACAGATGGCAGGGCTCCAGCAACGTTGTGGTAATGGGAACAGGGCCAAATCAAATCTTTTCTTCCCTTTAAAAAACCACATAGTTGTCAATTAGTCACAATGTGCCAAAAAGGGAAGCAAGCTATATACAAAAGGAGGTCTTACATATACTTTTCTAACCCCTTGGCTTTTGGAGGTTGAGTTTTTTGTTTTTTTAATTTTTCCTTATTTTTTTTAAGAATTCTTTTTCTCTTTTTTTTCTCCTCCACGATTAAAAAAAAAAAACGACAAGAGCATTTATGTGAAATGTTTGCCCTGTGTGAGCTTACAGTATAATTCTCATTTTTCTATTGTGAGGCTCCTTTGAATTTTAATTATATCTCAGGCCCAGACTCGGCTCTAGACACCACTGTAAGAAGGATACACTCATTGTGTTGGGCTTTATTCATTCCGCACAAAATGCGCACAGACAGCTTAAATATCCTTAAGAACACATATTCATTACATAATTGCAAAGAAAATAAATCATGTCTCTCAGTAGGTGCCCAATTAAAATTAAAAATTGCTTCGGCTACCGCGATTATAAAGTAACCTTGGTTTATAATTTGCAAAAAGGACCACAGGAGACACGTACCCGATTTGCTGCTAATAATTTTGTGTTTTAAGGCTCATTATCTGTTTTTTCAGGGGGTTTTCCTTTGCAAGTTGATAATTGTAAAAATGTTTTTTGCCGCTTTTTCACTTAAAACAGGAAGACTTTTTTTTAGCACTTATTTGAAAGTTAGTGTATGTGAGAATAAGATGTAATTGTTTACTCAATCACAAGAATAAACAGGCAGTTGTCCCCATGGGGCTTTGGTTTTGTCTCTTCTGGATCTTCTGGATATATTGCAAGTAGCATTAGGGATGGACCGAACTGTTCGCCGGAGAACAGTTTGGCCGCGAACTCAGCATGTTCGCCGATCCTCTCGCCGGCAGACAGTACGGGTGTTCGACCCGCCCCGTTCGCCGGCCAGAAGAAGATCTAAATTCTTCCTCCGGCAGGATCAGAACCTGCGAGATCGTGCCGGAGGAAGAATCTTTTCACTACAAGACCGGCATGAAGCCGTCTTGTAGTGAAAATACCGGCTCAGAACAGGAAGTGACGTCAGTGACGTCACAGCCGGCTCCCGCAACCAGGAACTATGCGTTCCAGGATGCGTTCCAGGGACCGGATGTGACGTCACTGACCCGATGTTCACCCATCTCTAAGTAGCATAGGATAGATGGATAATGTCAGTTATAATAATAGTTATAATGTGGTTTACTGTCAGTGGTGACCTATTTGCTATAGTACTCATATAGGTGTGTAATCAATGTCTAATGATGCATTTTTTTCCTTTTTTTGCATATATTTCTGGTTTGGCTGCCCCCTCCAAAAAAAAGACAGTTGTAGTTTTTGTAATTTACATTCTAATTTCACACCCCTAACTGTAACCTTTCATATTAATGTTTACCTGTGGTTATCCAATTGTATACATTTAATTCAAAGAATTTTGGCAATCAAAAATGTAACTGATATCATGTCACATGATACAGTGAAGGTGTTTTAATGTGTTTGAGCTGCCACAGCCTTTAATGAGCACGTCGGCTTCATCTTACACATCGAGAAGGAAGAGAGGGAGGGGGGATAAGGGGGCGCTTCTGATTTCTGACAGGCAAACTCCTCTGGCTTAGACGTTTCTGGACTCGGCGTATAAGACAACCCCGGACTTTTTTGAAGATTTTCCTGGGTTCAAAAGTAGTCTTATACACCAGAAAATACAGTAATTTTTTTCACCCCCATTGTGACCGCGGATAAAAGCGCACAATACTGGCCTGTTATGACCCATGTCAGGGGTCGGATGGAGTGGAAAATTCTGCATCACGCAGACGTACGGGAGTCATGTAACACACCGGCATTTTCGGGCAGAGTTTGCGTGTGAAAGGTTAAGGATGTGGTATTGCCGACATGGCAAATACCATGCCTAAACTCAAAGAGACAGCACCCAATAGCAGATAAACTGCAGACGGGCACCATGGACATGATGCACTCAACAATACATTCTTTTTTGTAATGTTTCCACAAGCCTTCTCTCCAGCATGCTGACACCATGTTCAAGGGCTTTGCGATGAACTTCCATATATATTTGTAAAAATTTCATGACCATCTCATGACCAGAGACAGGGGTAAACTATGATTCTGCTGGGGATACTCAAAAAAATCTAGCTATTATTGAAGTTAATTTTACTGGTTAGTTTTACATACATCTTCTTAAATCAGTCAAAATAATTCCATTAGTAAAAGCATTTGATAATGTTACAGTACCTTTGACTTGGGGGCAGTTCACCTGCGGCTTAGGGCGAGTTCCTGCTGCATGGACAGGATGAACCCTATTGATTGAGCATTACAAAGATGCGGAAAAACGGCATTAGACACTACTTTTATCTTCAATGGACATGGAGGAGATACAATGACGCGGCTTTCCGCAGCTTCACATATAACACTGTCCCATTCATTAGAATCATGGACACAAGTATTTTTTTATATATACAGAAAAGCTAACTGTAGTAAGCATCCGCAACAGAGTTATAAAGTTCGTCCCAATCTGAGAAAAATGGTTATTAGTGTTGATCACTTTTTCTTGCAAAAATCTTTTTTGCAAAGGTAATAATGACTGGAGATCATGAATTCTCAAATTTCCAAATTTGTTGTGAATAATGAATATTGCCTATGCTGCTCATCACTAGTGGTCATCTCTTTGTAATGTAGAAAACTGCCTAATTGAAGGAACCACTAGTGATCTCCTCAGGGACCCTGGCTTGGAAAGTCTAGATTACACTATCAAGTATTTACTCCTACTTAGCAGTCATGATTTCCTACAACGACTGCCAGTGATATGACCAATGTGTATACAATCTGAAATCAAGTTTACTGAAATAAGAATATACATATATGATAGATAGATAGATAGATAGATAGATAGATAGATAGATAGATAGATAGATAGATAGATAGATAGATAGATAGATAGATAGATAGATAGATAGATAGATAGATAGATAGATAGATAGATAGATAGATAGATAGATAGATAGATAGATAGATAGATAGAAAGAAAGATAGATAGATAGATAGATAGAGCTAGAACTCACCTTCTACTGTTCATTAGCAGCAGGTCCCATCAGATGGTGTCCTGGGAAGCAGTCCGGACAGCTCTGACTACTGGTTGCTGAGTTTTTCTATTGTTGCAGGGTCCTGGTGGGTAGTGATGGCGCGAACCCGGAATTTGATGTTTGCGAACGGCGAACGTGAACCTCTGCAAATGTCCGCGAACCCGGCGAACCCGGCGAACCCCATAGACTTCAATGGG
>CM070035.1:21474537-21489482 GCA_036250615.1 Ptychadena robeensis | reverse complement strand
CATGGGCGAACGCGAACATGCAATGTTCGCCGCGAATAGTTCTCCGGCGAACAGTTCAGGGCCATCACTACTGGTGGGACTTCCTAGTACACACTGGGCTTTTGACCTGCCTGAGCTTAGTGAGGTACCTGGGTGACTCCTCAAAAGAACATCAGACCAGCTGGTCAGGAGCAGTGGATAAAAGGGGCACACATGTCATGCAGGCATGTGTCAGACCATACACTTGATGCTAAAGAATGCTTTCACCTGTTCTAAAAAAGCAACTCCCCTCTATTAACATGGAGGTCATTGGCATGACCTCCAGCGCCATACCCTGTCATCGGGGCAGACACGGAAGCATCAACAGGTATGCCGATTCTCAGAATCGCTGAGGGAATAAGGCGGACAGGTGAGTTTTTAGGTAGTTATGTCAGTTTTATCAGCTGAGATGCTTACCCCGAAATAACTCGGGCAAAATGCCCAGGAGGTTTAAAGCCAGGAGGCTTGCGATTTTTGAGAACTCTGTTTTGCTTGATCTTATAAACTCGTGAGGATACCCTGTTTGGACTCTAAAGAGTTACATGTCTTGTGGATTTATGTTACAAAAAGCCCCCTTTTGAGGCTGAAACTCACACTTCATATGTAGTTTATCATATTGTTCATGGAATGCCATACATTTTTAACCGGGATGGTTAAAAATGTTAGAATGCTGCTGCTGTACTGAACGAATACCAAGAAAAATACATTTCAATATTTTAAAAATTGTTTGGCTCCCTGTGCTGTTTCTCTATTCACCACTAGAAGCTCTGCATGACTGCATGATCCTGACACCAAGTACAAATTAATTATTATGCAGATATTATTTAAAAAAACATGTAATGGGGTTCCAGTGGGGTTGTGCTTAAAATCGATTTACTCAAACTAAAAAATGAATAATAATGTATATTAATTATAAGTAACTTACGAGCCTCTTTAAATATTCATACTTGATGTCATGTTAAACAATAGATTCTGATGGCAATAGGTATTTAATCTTCTGTTATCAGTAGGTGTTTGCTTGTCACTTTCGGCTAAGTCATGGTTCACCATTACCAGCTGATTACACGATAATGATGTTGTTTCGGACATCACTGTTAACTGTCAGTTCAAATTCTCGGAAAGTGCCGGATCTATTCTTGTACACATTCATCATTTTTTAAAATGTGCAATCATAATCACTATCTCTTCTTATCTATCATTTTGGTCATCTGTTTTTCTCATTTGGTAGCCTAATCATCTCCCTTTGTCTAGTGTTTACTTCCACATTCCACATTAGCCTCTAGCTTAAAGAGGACCTATCACCTCTTTATCTGCTTTTTATTGTCGGGATTTCATCAGATCGGAGGTTAAAATAATATATCAGGCTGAAAACCAACAAAATCTGGTAACATGTCGCCCCTCCAATGACATCACATTGTGGTGGCTTCTTGGCGCAAGGAGACTTGGGAAGGTAGATACCCACAGTCATCTACCTTCCTAAGGGCTTGTGTCCACTATGTCTTTTTCTCCTCTTCGAATATTGCCCAGAGGATTGGAAGATAAAAGCTTCACATATAAAAGCCCAAAATATTTTTGCTTCCTCCGATTGAACAAGATGAGCCAACATAAGATTAGTGTCTTGAGCGAGCCTGTTTGAGTCTTGTCAACTATATCAATATATAAGTAAAACTTTAAAACGTAGCAGTCTTTTCTTACGTTATTGTTAGGACCCCAGCTGTTCTGGTCACTGCCTGCTGGTGGCACTGTTATTGCCCATCCATGGGTTGGTCACACAGTCACCAGCAGGTGGCTCCCTGCAGACTTGGGCTGGGTGGAGCTCCCAC
Organism: Ptychadena robeensis; assembly: GCA_036250615.1. Classification (NCBI taxonomy): domain Eukaryota; kingdom Metazoa; phylum Chordata; class Amphibia; order Anura; family Ptychadenidae; genus Ptychadena; species Ptychadena robeensis. The sequence continues at coordinate 21,487,641 of CM070035.1, read as the reverse complement.
CTTCCTCGTTAGCTGAGGGCTATTTAGGTGTGCTCCATCCAGACCACGCTTGCTGTTCATTGTTGCTGTTGCTGCTTGTCTGGATTTCATGTCATTTCCCTGGCTTCATGCTTCTTGTCCCTGAACCTGAACCCTGGACACTTCTTTACCCTGGACTTTTGCACCTGTTTTGTTCCTGCCTGTAAGTCTGCATTAAATCTGTTTTTGTTCCCCCACAACTCTGTGTCCCCCACTGTTTTTGTCCCCCCACAACTCTCTGTCCCCCACAAGTGTGTGTTGCCTGCCTGGCCGCTCCCTCAGTACCTGATCCTAACAGTTATTCATAATAAGTTGCACAGACTCAACCCTTATGCCAGGTAGCAATTTTTGTGGTCTGGTTAAATCTTTAAAAGATTTAAATGGCACATTCCTTTTTCAGATGACTCCCATCTTCAAGACTACCTAGCCTAGTGCCACTTCAGAAATGACCATGTACAAGAAAACAGTTACATGACCAGCCTTATCGATCAATGATTGCTAGCATGCCTTAGAAACAACCATGTCCTCTGCCGTACACTCAGGAAGTGAGTATGCACATGCAAATGTATACTCTGAGGAGCAAAGTTGAACCATGCAAGGCAGAATAGCTACCCTAAAAACATGTATACTCTAAAATGCCGAACGATAATATGATTTTGTTCTATGAAAACGTTTTGTTCTATGAAGTTTTATTAACACTTCAAAAACTATGAGGAACACATAGGTTGTATTGTACTTAATCTCCCACATAGAACTAAACTTGCCATCAATAGATAAAAAATAAATCAATGACCATCTCTCTTGATACATACTCTTTTTATACATCATTTATTTAGATTACCGTATATACTCGAGAATAAGCCAACCCGAGTATAAGCCGAGGTACCTAATTTTATCTACAAAAACTGGAAAAACGTATTGACTCGAGTACAAGCCGAAGGTGCAAAATGCAAAGTCAGATAGTGGAGTTTTCTAAATGAGAAAAATATAGAGAAAGCACCATTGCCCCTAGGAATTAATCAAACAGGATTAATATTAGTGCCACATCATCAATAAATTTAAGAGAACACAGGATTATTATTATTACAGGATGGCTTTTGGAAGGCAATTCTTATTTTTTTAATCATAGGCTATGGAGTGTTGTATGTGTACTAGTGACCGGCCACCAGGCGGCAGTGTGGAATTTGTTTATATCGATCAGCTGGAGTCTGGAGGGGAGCTGCCTGCCTGAAGCGATCAGCATAGAAATTCACCTGAGTTGAGTGGACCCTGGCTGACTTGAGTATAAGCTGAGGGGAGCATTTTCTGCCCATATTTTGGGGCTGATAAACTCTGCTTATACTCGAGTATATACGGTAACTCTTGTGTCCCACTGTAGGAACAGACCGGATCAGGCTGCTAAGGACTTAAAAGCTTTCTTCATTAGACCCAAAGGGTTGGGACCTAGACATTAACCCCGATTCCATGACTGAAAAGACCCCAGTAGTAGACCATTTCAGTAGCGTTAATTCCAATCATTTAAAAAAAAAATAATAAACCAAACAAGTGACTGAGTGTTTTAAAGTTAAGAATTACCGCATCTAGTGACCATCTCACTACCAGAGGAGGGGTGACAAACTTTACAACCAAAAGGCTAAAAGCAAACAGACTCCAGTCTTTCTAAAGAACCCATTGTACAGTCTCTGCATGTATGGCATATGTAAGAACTTTTCTGCTCTTTCCTGCAGCACCTCCCCTGGATCTATAGCTACACATATTCAAGCATCCTCAGCATCCCATTATTCATGCAGGGAGATATTAATATTTACAGTGTGTCCAGGCCTGAGCAAAGTTGAATGAAACACTTCAGCCTAATATCGTAATATTGTATGAAAATACTGTATTTTGACAGACATATTACTCGTTATAGTCTATATACAGCACTTTCGAGTAGAGCATAACGAGCCCATCAGTGAGCATACAGAGATGAGCATGTATTCCCTGTGCATCAGCAGAATGCAGTCTCTGCCTCTGCTCTGATTGGCTGCATTGGCGTGATAATCAGAAGCTGAGATTGCATGATGGCTAGTCAGCTTGCACACGCTTAGAGAATGTTCAATACTGTGCTCCTTTCTCTGTGTGTATGCTGAACTAAGTGTAGTCATTGTTTGAAGTCATCATGACTTGTTGATTCTACCACAATTTGACTTTACAAAATCATTACTCGTTGCTACCATGGGTTCCCTGACACTTGGGGACACCAAACCTAGTGACACCACTGTAACTGACCACACCATCCATTTATTGGTTTTGCAAATTTAAATCTCTTTAAAATCTTTTTGGTAAGAAAATATTCCCCCTAGTAGTTTTATTTAAATATTGTTCAATTTCAGTGTTCTTCTGTTCTAAGGAAATAGCTGGTTTTATCACTATGTCCTTCCCAGAATAACTCTGGAGTGGGAGGATTCTGTTTATCATACCCACCTGAGGAAATCTCATCAGTTTAGTAAACAAGCCTTTGGGACTATCACACCAGGGGATAGGGGAGGCCTAATATTATACTTGTATGTTACTGCAGCCTTATGAGAAAATCAATGAATGATCACAGAAGGAGGAAATTACTTTTCTAGGAGCATTGGTGTAGAATATGGCTCTGGGTAGCCACATTGTATTGTTTTGTTTTTTGTAAAAAGTTCAAGCAACTTAATATATGGACATATAGAATTTAAAAAAATATATTTTACATGATTTGGACCATGATGTTTTATGTTAAGTTCGATAGCACCATGGCTTGCATTGCAAAAGTTATATTAAAGTGGAACTTTGAAGTAGATCCTGCACAACATTTACATTGCCTTCCCCTTTGTTGTACTACAATGCCAAAAAATACAAAATCTGAATATATTAATCACAAAGAGAACATTTTAGGCTTGTCCCCCAAATCAAAAGTAAAGTGGGGATGAGGTGAGGTAAAGGGAATTTGAAGGTTTCAAAATTAAAAGAGAGAGACAATATATATACATTATAAAAAGTAAAAGTAACATCCAATATCTGAGTAAGTTTCTTCCAGGGAAAAAAAAAGGCTGGGAAGAGGCGCCCATTATGTCATGTAAATGTTCTGTATTTTATTTTGTTTAGAACAGTTACAGGTTAAACATCGACACGTTTTGTGGCAACTTACGCCACTTCCTCAGGACAATGCATATTAGAGTCTTAGGTCATAGAGAATCTCTACGAATAAGTCCTGAAATAATGGGATGAAACGCTTCAGGGGATGAGGTGGTCTTCAGGATTGAATAATACAAAGTCTAATTACATATTGCATCTGAGTACAGTACCCTTGTGATGTATATATCTATATATAGATATATTAGATCACTTGATCTTTTGGCTCGACGCGTTTCGCCATATCACATTGCTTCTGCAAGTGACCTATATCAATGTGTTATCACTGGGAGAGCGAATATTACATAAAAAAAGAAGAAAATATATAAATATCTTGTTTTCAACACTTTAGCATTTTTTTCTTTTGTTATCCCAATTGAAGAAACTCTTCTTCTTATCTTACTCAGCAGGTATATTTCCTTACCCTGTATATGAATTCACATATCATACTCTCAAAGTGCGATCTTCCTATAGTACAACTGTGACCAAAACAAGGTGTCTGGTCTCAAAGATGATGGAAGGTAACACAGGGGACCTTCTTTACAGACTTTCAATCTCTTATTTATGATTGTCCTTAAAGTGGATGTGTAATAAATACAGACCTAGAACCTGAAATGGGATGGAAGGAACTGGGTGGGCCTTCCCATTCCACCAAAATATACCTCCATAAAAAGGAGCCAAGACCACTCAGGGATCCTGGAGAGGTCGAGGAGACCCTGTGCTGCCTGAGCAGTGGATACTGGGAGCACACAAGGAGTGTGGGGCCCAGGCTTGTGACTAATGAGAGTCATGCCATTCATAGAGACTTGAGGAAAAGGAAATAATTTGTGTTGAAGCCTGCAAGACATGAGGCTTTGCATTTTCCTGTGTGCACTTTATTGCATTACAGCTATCAACCCCTGCGAGGGTATTTACTTTGGACCTTTGGTGTTGCTAATAAACATATATAGAAATAATAATAATAATAGAAACAGATTGTGTGGACTGACATTATTTTGAGCACCCCTGATACCCCACTACATATACGTGTGTGTAAAAGTAAACTTTGACTTACCACTGAGTTGGCACAATGGTGGAGAAGCCATAATCCTAAAAAATATACTAACCTACGCTCCCTGGAATCATATGAGATATTCCATATTTAGCTGCCAGTCTTCTGGAGGTAAATTCAGTACAATATCCTAAGGCCCCATTTGGGGCGCAATATACTGGTTTTCAATGTAGAAGATATGACTATAAGTTTTCTGTGCCTGTGCAGAGATGGAGAGAAAAGTGGCTGCAAGTGAAGCTTCATTCTGCCCTGTTATGGGCATGTGTGGTGTGAGTCATACCAAGTGACATGAAGGCGATGGATCTGCTTTAGACATTCCTAAACTTGCCAGTTATTTGTCATACTGGTTTGCTATATCTGTCAGTTAGGGATAAGATGTATATCCAATTATACACTGTATATACAAAAAAATATTACTCACAAACCAAACTTCTGTAATGGAGAGAATGACATTGAGTCTCACATGGTGGAGTTCCATCTACAAACAATAAAGACCTCACTTGTGTAGGACATGTCAGCAGGAACAAGAACCTGGCAAGGTGTTTTGTATGTTGTTATATGGTCTTAAAGCTGATGTATACTCCTAATCTAAAAAATATACATATACAATCTGACTGACATCTGAGCTGGTATGTTCATAGGGAAGTGCTCCACAAACCTAAGAAATATATGTACCTTCTGTGCGAAAGAATCATATGAGAGATTTCTTGCGTGACCACCATAATATGATTTGCTATGAACAACATGTCCTTTTCAATACACAGGATGATCAGGTGCATTCATGGGCATCACTGAGATGGCAGGGCACATCACAAAGAGGAGGAGAGGAGGGGCTACAAGTGACATTCTGAATTTGCTCATTTCAGGTCTTTAATATGCCCAACATATACTTAACTTTCCTTCATTCTCCTGATGTTCCAAGTATGATATAGGTCTCTCCATAACAGATTATTATTATTATCTTGTATTTATAAACACCAACATATTAAACAGCCCTGTGCAGAGCATATAAAGTCATATCACTAACTGTCTGTCAGAGAACTTGGCCAGTGGGCACGGTCACACAAGGAGTCCATGGCACTGGGTAGGCTCTACCTTTAATTCCTCAAAGCCTTTACTAGAAGCTCTTTCACGCTATAACTAAATGCAATTGTAGGGAAGTGAAGGGCAGGTTAGTATATACAATGCTGTTAGTAAGAACTGTATAAGGGCTTAATTCCACTATGAGATAGACAAACCCCCCAATGTGGGGTCCTGCGTTGTCAATGCCGGGGCTCACTGTCAATGACCAATGATGTATCCATTGAATATAAACGGACATGTCTGCTGTAGAATAGCCATGCCCAAAAAGCATGGAGCGAGGAGTTAAATATTCAAACAAATAGGGCACATTACCATGAATGTGGCAGTAATGTGCCCTAAACCATGGGTAATCTACCAACAAGCCACGGGCAAACAGTGGGCAATCCGCTGTTTGGATGGCATGTATGTGTCACTTGTAACGCATAGCTATTCTCTGCATAGCCAAAAGCAAAGCTCACTTTATTTTTTTATTTTACTAGTAATAATAAAAGAAAGAAAGATGCATATGTAATACTGTATATTATAGGCTATTACCTACATTTTCTCACTATATTTGTGGAAAGAGGTATTTAAAGAAAGACCTTCCATAATCTCAACAAGAATTAAAGGAGAGTATGCAGACGGTATATTAGATTTCTGTGTCATTTATTTTCATTGAAGTGATCCAATATCCCACACTTAATATATTTGTTATGAGGAGGGAATATGACATGATGGTGAAACGCCAGCTGAGCAAATCAATGCGGCTTGTTATTTGCCTGCTGTCTTATTAAAGTCAGTGAGTAAGTAAGAATGGTATCTGACAGATGGTCACCATGTCCAGAAGGACTTAAAGTAGTCATTCCAAGGGACCCTCAAATACTCCAGGCTGTCTCAATTTTTCTTCATATAGTAGAGCTCCATGACATTGGCCTTGCAGGCATGGGTATTATTGATCCTGATGTACTTAACACTTGGGACATGGATTGCACAAGCTCTGGTAACTAGACAAATAACTCTCCTCACCCTACTAGTGTAGAGGATCTGGCTACAGGCTCTTGGCTTTATAGCACATTGGTGGTCAGGGGGAGGCTATGGTCATAAACTATGTATCAGGTTAAATTAATGTGCTTGCTCAAGGGTTCTTCATCTCAGCAGTACCTATCACACAATGTACCATGAAAACTGACACAGTGCCCCATCTGCAGCTGATTGATGGCTTGTTCAGCTCTAATCTCCAGTCATCTCTCATTAATTCATTCATTTATTATACTTATTTGTCTTTGGAACATACACTGAAAAGATAAATACAGTTGAAGTTCAGACCTGTAAGCCCCTAATAAAAAAAGTAGATATAACCTCAAAGTGTATTAAACTATTTAATTAATTGCCTGCATTTCCTATATATATATACACAGACTTTTTATCCTAAACCCTTTATCTGATGAAATCAGACAAATCTATCATTTATTTTAAGGACCACATGATGTGTTACTAGTGTCATTAATGATTTCACTTGCAGATGTACTTAAAGTTAATTTAAACCAAAAAACACAATTCATAAATTTTATACCATTCTTGAATACTGTAAAGATTTGTGGCTCAACCAATGACAACAGGTGGCAGGGAGTACAGAGAGTACCTGAAGAGGTACGGTTAGAAGGACAACCAACTTTACAACATAAACTAAGACTATAGAGTAATACAGAGTAAAACTTAGAGTGTAAAGGTAGCCATACACAGGTCGATTTGTCAGCGATCAAATTCCGATCGATTGCTGATCCAATCTTTCCAGGCGATCAGGAATCGGCAATTGATCGGATCGGGAATAGATGCAACACCACCTTGGGAATCCGATTTGTGGCTGATTTGGACATAAGCTGATCTCCAAAATGTCCGATTCCACAAAATCCATCGATCGGAAAGGCTGCTGCATAGGGCTATATGGGTCCATCAATGTACTCTGATTGGCAAACGATCGACCAAAAAACCAACATGTCGGTTCATTGTCCGATCCGATTTTTAGTCGATTTTGATTTTTTTGGTCGATCGGGCAGGGTGATCAAAACCTGATTGACTGCCAATTGATTGCCGATTGAACCCGTGAACGCGTGCAGTAATCGATCTGTCAAAAATCAAGTGGAAAATCGACCTGTGTATGGCTACCTTAACACAGAGAGGGTAATTTTGCGACAACTGAGTAGCAATGAACTACTTAAAGCGGACCTACCACCAGGAATCTATGTTTTCATTAATGGCACCTGAAGTGCCAATAATAGGGAGGAATGCAGTGAAAAACCCTAAAAACGTACCTGTAATGAGCAATTTAGTAATATAATCAGGCATTCCTGTTCACTTCCTGGTTTATGGAGAGAGCAGACCGCGGCAGCTTCGTCACAACACGTGATTTTTCAGTGAGCTGCTTTGCCATAGGAAAACACTGAAGGCCCCCAGTGGCCACCCGCGATATTGCACCACCATGTGTTGGATTTACACTGAAAAATCACGTGCTGCTGTGACGTTCTGCCGGGTCCTGCTACCTCCAGTAACCAGGAAGTAAACAGGAATGCCTGATTATATTACTAAATTGCTCATTACAGGTACGTTTTTGGGGTTTTTCACTGCATTCCTCCCTATTATTGGCACTTCTAGTGCCATTAATGAAAACATAGATTCCTGGTGGTAGGTCCGCTTTAAGTTTGAGTGCCTAACTGATACCGGGGACAGTATGGCCACAAGGGACTGGTATGTGCGTATCCAGAAAAGGCAGAGCGATGAACTGCAGTGTCTAGACACTGGCAGGATCCCCAATAGCAATTAGGTCTGCACCACTCTCCTTTCTTTCTGCACCTGATGCGGCCGGCGGAAGAATTATACATTTAGCTGGTGAACGTGGCGGGTCAAACACCTGTACTGTTCACTGGAGGACAGTTCGGCCATCACTGCTGACTATATTTGCACTGCTGACATCATTCACAACACTAGGTGGCAGTAGCAGTATGCAATACTTGCAAACAAGAACATACTTAACCGGGAAGTAAGACACACAGAAAAAGTAGCTGATGCACTCACATATAGGTCAAGGTTTAATCGAAATAGCTTTTTTGAAGGAAGAAATTCCAGGCTATTTTTTTTGTACACACGGCATTTACACTAACAGGAATTATGATAATCACTAATGTATCCAGTAAATCTATGTATGTACAATAAGCTTTTAGAAAGCTTGAACAGAATCATAAGCATCTGCTTTGAATTCTGTGTTGTATATAACAGATTTGAATACATCTTTACCATTAAAAGGAATATATTTATCTATGGGGTTATGAAGGTAAAAAGGCTCATCCCCGCCATAAATATGCATTCAGAATAATAATAATGAAATAACTTTTCCAGTGTGACCAGGGACTTTGCATACAGCAGATATGAGTGTGTGTCTAAGGTTAATTGCTCGCAGTGATTAATAATAAAAGCCACCAGGCACTATAGATTTTCAGCATGTTATTAATGATATCGTATTTTCCACAAGCGACGTGAAAACAAGTATTAAGCGCAGACAAATTTCTCTCTACGGAGCGAAATCACACCTCCTCGTATTTCTGTTCTCCGAACACCTAAACCCTTTGTGCATATTACAAGTGAGAACTTAACATTAATATATCAGAAGATCTGAAAATGCATTTAACATTTGTGAAACATTTCTCTTCCTTGGCAACAATAAATAACGGCACGTTCTATGAATGAACTTCTCTGAGCGTGGAAAGGATCAGGTTCCATCTGCAGCTAACAGCGTTCATATTTATTAATAAGTGCAGAACATTGCAGCTCTCAGCAGTCACTCCCCCCAATATTTTGTAAGGCTGGAAAAGGCTTTCTGAATGTGCTTTTGCAAAGTTAAACTAAAAGCTATTTAGATGTCATGGATTTTATTTAAAGCGCACCTAAACCCAACAGAAAAACATTTCCCTGTAGCTAGCCAACCCCACATTATTGGTAGTGATGGCCAAACTTCGGCCATGTTCGAAATGTTTAAAAAAAGTCCGCCGTCCGCCCGTAGGCGGGGAATTTGAATCTTAAAAACCGGATGTGACATCAGTGATGTCACGTTAGGTACATGGAATGCATAGTTCCTGGTTGTGCTAGCTGGATATGATGTCACTGACGTCACTTCCTGGATTACGAGCCGGCTTTTCACGGCTAGACCGTGTTCTCTACCCAGTCTTTAGTAAAAAGATTCTTTCTCCGGCAGGATCTCTCTGCTCCTGATGCCGCTGGAGGAAGAATAGAGAGCTCTTTCTCGCCGGCGAACAGGGCGGGTCGAACACCTGTACTGCTTGCCAGTGAGAAGGAGGGCGAACATGTATGTTTTCCCCTCCCCCTCACCCCTACCCCTCTGTGGATCATCTCCTCACCGCCGTGGCAGGCTTCCGACATCTTCAGCAGCTATTCACGTTGATTTTATTTTTTCCCTTTATGCTTTCACTTTGTGTCCATAGACACACATTGTATCTGACAGCCCCCAGTGGCCGCCAGTGTTATTGCAGCCTTAACTCATGCAAGCCTGGAAGCAAACACTGAATCTAAAATGGCCACTCCCACAAAGGACAGCAGAATAGCTAAATATATATTTTTTCTGGGATTCTGGTGTTTTTTCAACTTTAGGTGCGCTTTAAGTAGATAGGAATCCAGTACACATGAATGTAATGATGTCATTTTTAGTATTTCAATATTTCTTAATTCTGCATCTTTTATTAAAATGAAATATGATGATCCTGCCATATAGGTCCATGTTTTATTTCTTTTGGGTAATGGGTTCTGGAGCATTCTAGCCTGTATGGCAGTGGTGGGCAACTGAGTTAATATGGAGGGTCACAAGTGCGGCCCTCTACATCACCATGGGCCGCACATAACATTTTCAATCTATACTGACTTGTATAAGCATTTTTGTTATGTGGAAATGACAGTAGGCACAGCTGCAAGACATTATGTTTCATTTTGTAAATTAAAAATTTTTTTTTTATTGATACTTCAAGCATTGGGTGACACTGTAGTATGGTGATGCACATTTTGATTCAGAGGTTATGTGATGCAATATGAGTTCCTATGCCTTATGCATGAACAGTAAGGTTTCAGGAGCCTCATGTGGAAGACTGAGGAGGGCCGCAGAAGAATGCCCAAAGGGCCGCAGGTTGGGCAGCTAGGCTATTAGGCATCCTGGGCGATCACCTCCTCACCTGCCCCCCTGTGTAGGACGGTGAGGGTTGGGTGTTAGTGGTGTCAGATGGGGTTTAACTGAGGTTCTGCAGCATCTGAGGACACTGGTTAAGCTGCTAATTCTGCAGGGACACAACCCCCCCCCCCCTTCTTCTTAAGCACCTGTTTCCCACTGGATATTGTCAGGGGCAGCAGCATGGGCAGGCAAAAAAAATCCCAATGCCTATAATGCCACCCCCACCACGATGCCGCCCTGGGAAACATCCATTGATGGGGTGTAGAGATGGTAAAATTGTTTTGTCATTTTGACTAGCTGACTTTGTGAATAATTGCAAAGGTGAAATATGGTATCATCACTAAAGTTGTAGGGAAGGGTGGTGGAAACAATATAAAAATTGCTCTTGAAGTCAAGTCAAAGAGAGACTAAATGAAATCATCAGCAACTTAAGGTGGAAAGAATTTTAGGAATTGCAAATGAGAATTGTTGTTTATAGTTGCCATATGCCTCCGTATAATACACAATCATTTTGCTCAGTAATACATAAAGCTTTATTTTTTATATATATATATATATATATATATATATATATATATTGTGACAGACTGCTTGTCTATCACGATGTAAATGGACCCATCAGGTGTATCCTGGAAGGAGTCTAGGAATATGTTTGCCAACAACAATAGCTTGTTGTGCGGTTTTGTTTAGTTTTTGTTTTGGGATTCTGGGATGGGAGGGAAGGAACTGGGTGGGCCTTCCCATTCCATCCAGGAATTACACCTGATGAACATCAGGGAGGTGGCTGAGTGGGATTAAACAAAAAGGACTGAAGCCACTCAGTGAGGGCTCCCAATGTGGTTGGAGACAGTGCTGCTGAGAGCAGCAAATACAGGGCACACAGGGAGTGTGTGGCCCCAAGCTGGTGGCTGCTAGGAGGCAGGCTATTAAGGTTTCCTAAAGGTAGGAACCATTGTATGATCGGTGCCAAGCCAGGAGGCTAGGCATTTTCTGGAACATTCATACAATGTAAACTCTTCTTAACCTCCTCGACAATTAGCTTAGAGTTAGATTGGGGCGAGATACTCACCCTGAACTACACTCGGACATACTCATTTGTTCAGAGGGCGCCTGCAGCGCCCCTTCGTATCGGTGTCACTAATCTTTCCGGGTCCGTCTCTCAGGCATTATTTAAATAATGAAAACATATCTCCATAAGCATGTGAAGGGGATATGATGACATTATTAATTTCTATCTCCTTCTGAAGAGAGAGGAGGGTTTGACAAGGGACATTCAGGATTATCTTTCCAGATAAAGATTTTTATCTTTTAAGGATTCTTAGCATTGGTCTTATATTGTCAGTTTGGTGCAAAAATTCATATTTTATTTACACAATTGTGCTATCAGTTTTTTTTGTTTTTTATTTATGTATTCATATTTTAGCATTTTATATGAAGTGTATAATTTTATGAAATCCCACGCCCAGCTATTTTCAGATATCAGCAGAAGAGGTTCTGAGTTCCAGGTCCTGTAAATTCATAAAATGTTTAGTTAAGAGGGGGAGGGGGGGGGGGAGCTGAGGGAAGGTGATTTCACAAATGTTCAAGCTTCAAATGTTCATGTGAAAATAAGGAAATTGGTTTCTGGCACTCGAGGTGCTAAATGAGAGGCGTCACCCACCAGCAGTAAAGAGGGATGAGATGTACGTTATATAAATATCTGCTGAAATGGTGTATCATGGCATTTGCATGAGAATAAGAAGAACCAAACATTTTTATAAGTGACTTCAATGATAAACAAAATACTGTATTGGCCATTAGATAAAGTCTTGTTTCTATTATAATAACATGGTCATAAAGCAAAGAGGGGAATAAACAGCTGCTTTGTAACAAATATATATATAGATATATATATATATATTTATACAGCATATATATATCTTACATAAGTGAGTACACCCCTGACATTGTGGTATATAGTTCATATATTTTCATGGGACAACACTGAAGACATGAAATGATAGGGAGGGGGCTCGATAATGTTCCTAAATAGAAAAGGGGGCCCTGCAAGGAAAGTTTGGAAACCACTGTACTAATGGATGTTTCCCAGGGATGAAGGAATCCTGGTCAACTCCCAATTAACAATGAAACATCAAACACCCTAGTGCCGTGATGGCGAACCTATGGCACGTGTGCCCGAAATGGCGGGGAATTTAAATCTCCGCCTGAACGGGCGGACGTCTGACTTTTTTAAAAGTCCGATCCGCCTGTTGGCGAACGGACCTGGCTGAAGTTCGGCCATCGCTATCTGAGAGCGATAACACCAAATCTACTCGCCCCCACCCTACTACTCCCTTTGCAGGGACTTTAACTGCACCGGTATGAAAAATGTTATTTTATTAAAAGCAACTTTAAGATCTCAAATGAATGTAATATCATATACATGATTATTAGTGATGGCCCGAACTGTTCGCCGGCGGACTATCCGCGGCGAACAACGCATGTTCGCGAGTTCGACCCGCCCCTATCTTTTTACATTGGTTAAACTTTGACCCTGTGAGTCACAGTCAGCTGACATAATCCAGCCATCAGCAACCCCCACCTCACGGACATCCCACCCCTA
>CM070035.1:21464179-21474493 GCA_036250615.1 Ptychadena robeensis | reverse complement strand
ACTTTTGTGCTAGTTCGCGTTCGCCGTTCGCGTAGCGCAATTCCGGGTTCGAGCCATCACTAATGATTATATGTATCCTATATATTTATCTTATACATGTTTGCATGTATCCATGCACAAAGATTCATGCAGAAAACATATTGCACATATCCCATTGTAAAACTAATAAGTCATATGACACTGGGGAAAAAGACTAATTGGGCACAAGTTGAAGATTTTTCACTTAGGGGTGTACTCACTTTTGTTGCCTGAAGTTTAGACATTAATTGCTGTGTGTTGGGTTATTTTGAGTTATACAAACTGTACACAGACTACTGTACACTGTATCAGCAAAGTGTTTATTCTTAGTGTTGTCCCATTAACCCCCCTGCTGTTCCAGATGGTCCCAGCTCGTCAAGCTCTGCCCTGTTAGAACTGCTGGGTTTGTCAGGCAGAGTTCGGAGCCACAGGAGAGCAAACTCACTGATCCTGTGATTTCGATATAATGAGGCAGCTGCAGGAGAACGATCACTCCCTTCCCCCATGCTCTCCTATGAACCTGGCACATCTGCACTGCCATCTAGTGGTTGCACTGCTAATTTACCTGATAAAGTGAATTGTTGAAATATTAATTATCTGATATTGTAAGTTATTCACAAAGCATCTGAACATGTTATTATATTTAGGATGCCTACCAGACTCCTGTATGGACATACTTTGGGAAGTTACAGGCCTACAATGTAAACAAAATGATTCCATTAAAGTCTATAGTGCGCTTTTGGTACAGGAATCTGTACCTCAGCAGTGCGCTAGGGAGGTTAAAATATATTATATACAACTTAACACAATGTGATGGGTGTACTCACTTATGTGAGATACTGTGTATGTGTGTGTGTGTGTATATATATATTTTGAACATTTCAACTGATTCATCTCTGTGCTCTGAGCCCTCTGGTGGATTCTCCAATATATGAAGCATTTGGTGCTGGTGACAACAGTAGATTGGCTTGCATCCAAGCTGAATTTGTAGCAGCCAAGCCATGCTAGGGTGGGGTCATGCTAACATCTGTAAAGATTCAGCAGGAGATACAACCTTGCCCTATCCATCTAACATATAGAAATCTGTATTTTGCTTGTATAAGGTGCAACATCCAGAATATGTTGGGATCTGTAATTTTTTTAGGTAGCCATCAAAAATGTAAATGAATGGAGGACAGGCGCAGTACAAGGATTAATTTTGTTTGTATTATTTATGCACTGTCTGCAGCTCGCTGGGAAGAGTCAGGATGCTGTCAGGATGCTGTGGATAGAGTCCCCCTAGTAAGCTTCAAATTATATCTTAGATATTTGATTGCTTGTCCTTTATCATGCAAATGTAAAATTATTGTAAGAGCAGTGACACTGACTCTATAATTCAGCTGTCGGCTGCTTTATCACAGCTCGCAGTTGGTCTCTAATGAATATTTCGATGTGTGAGTGTTTGTGGCTGATAAACTATGAACAAATTCTAATTGGGTTTTCCAGTGGCACAGATAAGGGTAGTATTAGCTGAGCAGATGTCTTGAGTAATATTAAATCACTGGATAATGAAAGCTGAAATAATATTCGGTTGTATTGCAGATTACGTCGGTAAAATTGTCTATTCTTTGTAGCTTTTCCGTAAGAATATGATCATTTTACGGCGTGGTTATTGTGGTTGTCATTAGGTGAATTGCCTTGATTATCTTTCTGTTAAACAATAAGCATAATTGTCGCTGTTTGAAGGGAATCATCAGGGCATGAAATAAAAAATAGTAGTCATTTATCGAATTTAACAAAAAATATTAATAATGCAAAATTTAAACAAGTTAGTGTTCAAGTTCTTTATATTTCCTATAGTTGCATTGTTATGTTTTATGGGAGATAGTAGTGTAGTGACATGCACCTGCAGAATCAGGGCAGTGTCCCCTTTAAATTTCTTGCCCATGATGCCCCTGGGTTCCAGACAGATTTAAGGGTGGGTTCTGCTCACAGGAAGTTGCTCAGTGGGGAAGAGTCTGATGGAGTAGGTGTAACTGGGCACGCTGTCCACTCAGAGAACCAAATACCCACCACAGTCTAGGCCGGCGTGCATGCAGCTGAGGAGCACAATAGCATGCAATAATTACTGAGTTACGAGCAACCAGTAGAGATGGTCAAATTTGTTTATTAATTCGACCATTTTGAGTTAATTGCAAAGCCCATGAGCATGGTATTATTACCAAACCTCTGGATATGTTGAGAAGGGTTGGGGGTATACTACAAAAAAGAAAGTATTGCTCTGACACAAATAGTTTTTTGCATAAATTAAGTTCAAAGTGAAGTCAAAATTTCAACTTTGACTTTGAACTTCATTTATGCAAAAATGACATGTGTTCGAGCACATCTTTTATTCAATGTTGCCATAACCCTTCTATACTTTATTTCTCCAGCAATTTTGGTGATGATACCATTTTCAGAGGCTTTACAATAAACAAAATCAGCTAGTCAAAAAATTCTATCATCTCTAGCAACCAACGGTGTTTCCACCATTTAGCCATGCCAGGTTTCCAGTCCCTGACCCCTGTTCCGTGAAACAGAGCTTAGTGCCAGTGGGATTGCTGCCTATGCTAAGGTTCTGTGGAGCTGCTGTATCCATATTCAGGACACGCAATTGTTGGCCTTACTTCCCCTGGCCCCACCAGTGAATTGAAGAAACAGGGTTCCCATCCTAATGGGTTACCCCAAATCTGAACTTTCTTTGATACTGTAAATTTCAATTATCTTTAAATGCTTCTTTTGATCTGAGTACAGGGGTAGTCACAAGCACGGTAAACCACATGCTTTTCAAAGAATTTTTACTTCTTAATATTCCTACAGGCCCCTGGTCCAACAATTTTGATGATAATACCCACGTTTGGGGGACAGTTTGTGGTGAAGAGATCCTGTCTCTGAGCTATGTGGTTCTCAACTAGAAAGGCATTAGGCCTAGTATGGACATTGGAGAGAGACATGCTACATCCCCTCCAGATTTCTTCCCATCTGTACACTTCACCTGCTGTCTGGTTGGTGTCTATTTTTCAATATATAATGGAAGCCATCCCATTTTATTTATTTAAGGATTCTGTCTCTTTTTTGAGCCCCTCCTTAATTTATATGACAGATTTTTTTGACATAAAGCAACATAAGAAAAGAGAGAAAAAAACAAATAGGAACAAACATATTCCGTCAAGGAAGAGAAAATGGCTGGGTCAGTTAGAGATGGTCAAATTTTTCGACTCGCTA
Organism: Ptychadena robeensis; assembly: GCA_036250615.1. NCBI lineage: Eukaryota > Metazoa > Chordata > Amphibia > Anura > Ptychadenidae > Ptychadena > Ptychadena robeensis. Next base: position 21,471,232 of record CM070035.1, on the reverse strand, counting down.
AATTTGTGAGCTGATTGCAAAGCCTCTGAAAATGGTATGATCCCCAACATTGCTGGAGATGTAGAAAAGGGTTGTGGGAACATTTGACAAAAAAAAAGTTTTGCTCTAGCACATGTAGTTTTTGCCTAAATTAAGTTCCAAGTTAAAGTCAAAATTCCAATTTTCGGATATTTGTTGGAGACATACTTTTGATTGTAGTGTACCTCTAACCCTTCTGTACATCTCCAGCAAGTTTAGTGATGATACCATGTTCAAGGGCTTTGCAATGAACTCAAAATCGTCCAAATGGTAGAATATTTGAAACAAAAAATTGACCATCTCTAAATGAAACATCAGAGAGGATGGTTAAAGAACCCCGTAATTTAGGGACAGAGTCTCTTCCCTACGACCTCTGTATAAAATGTTGCACGGTTTCTGGAAGGGTCTCATGTGGGAACCTTACAGGGCTTTCAGATAACTAGAGATGGTCAAATCCTTTTGACTATCTGACTTTGTGAGTCATTGCGAACATGTTATCATAACCAAAACTGGTGATGATGTATAGAGCAAGGTGGTGGGAGCATTACCAAAAAAGTATTGTTCTAGGATAATTTCGACTAAAAAATCATCTTGAATTTAAAATTTATTGAAAAATGAAAAAAAAAAATGGGCTAGAGGAATTCTTTCTGTTTAGGGGCTTTGGAGTTAGTGAACAAAATTAGCTAGAAGAATTTTCTCAATAATTTTCACATCTCTAATAGCTTCTCTTTTGATCTGGATAATTTGCACTGGGGCACTAACCCTGGCATATGTTTTTCAAAGTGTTTATACTTCAACATATTCCTATGGGTCCCTCCACCAAATCATCATACCCAATTTAGTGGGCTTTCAATGAACTGGAAAAGTTAGCAGTTAGCTTTAAGATGCTTATGATGAAAGTCAAATTTAGAAAAAAATAATTTGCTGCTTAGTTTTTTTTTTTCATTTGGGACATGATCCCACAGGTGTCCCAGGAAATCACTCAGCTCCCATGATGCAATGTATGCCTACTGTGCCATCACCAACGTGTGATGGATGGGCTGGCACAGATACAGATTAGCAAACTGCCAGGGATGGAGAGACGAAGAGCTGCTAATTTCCATATTACGTGCACTTAATTCAACAGAAAATAAGTAAAAGTGTTATTGGTTTTATTTAGTGATTTCAACAGCTCTTCATTTTACAAACATATTCTACGTTTCCAAATACACCAGGGAGAGCTCCAGTCTAATTTAAATGCAAAATATTGTTTATAAAATGAGGAGCTGTTGAAATCACTAAATATAACCAATTAACACTTTTATTTACATTCATTGCAATAAAAAAGCAGCTGGTATGCAAATCTCATACCTGGCACACTTACACCTTCTCAGTCTGCCTATCCTCTCACCATTAGGTTTGCCGAACATTGTGTAGTCAACCATGACAAGCTTTAACCTAGTATTCGGAAAAGTACTTTTTGGCTGCTTCTGTCTTATGACTTTTTTCTGAAAGTTTAGGCTGCTGCCCATCATAATACATGCAACAAGCTGTCTGTACTAACAAGTCCCTGAGGGGCTACTTTTAACACATTTTCCCAGTTTTATGGATGACTCTAAGACATTACAGGGGTAATCGAAACACTCAAGGTCCCCACACACGTAGCGAGTGGGGACCGACAGATAAGCTGTGGAGAGCAACATGATGGGTTAGAAAGGTCCTCATATTACATGGTTTTGGTAGAAGAAAAGTTGATTGTACAGAAATTGTATGGAAAGGTGTATGGGGGACTTCAGGGCTTGCTTACACTTTTTATTCCCCATATTCAGCGCGTTGCCATTATGACAATACTAGGGGTCGTTGCCAATGAGTGACGCATCCATTGAACATCAATGGACAATTTAGAATGTATCATACACTGTTTTTTTCCAATTGAAATGAATAGGGTGCATTACTGTTAATGTAATGGTAATGTACTCTAAACCATAGGCAATCCGCCCGCAAGCCATAGCAATAGGCTGTTTGGGTGGCAGGGACACATCATGCCCAGGTGTCCATGCCGCCAAGTGGAAACACTACACTGATATCAATGAATGGTAGCCTACACAGTGTGATAAATGTAAAACTCATTCTTTAAATTCCATTCGTTACCAGTTATAAAAATAAAGACCTGTCCGCATGCTCCATAATACAATTGTATACAAATCCATCAACATTAAAAGATGCTTGTACAATTGATTTTTTTCAACCTGACAATTCATTGCTTTTTCCATTTTCTGCTGTATTTCCATCTCTTTTGGTTGATCAAATTCTGAAGAAATGAATCAATTTTCAAATAATCCAGTTAAACGATAGAACAGAAAAATGCCCTGTATAGTCGACTATCAGGAACCAGACAAGGGGAGCGACCAGACAGGCAGCACACACTGATAACCCGACAGGAATATGGCAAACAAACAGGTTTATTGTGAACTTACATTAAACAGGAAAAAACTAACAAAATAGGTGCAAAAATATTCCAGGGTACAGGTTCAAATGTTCAGGGTTCAGATTCAGAGTGGATTAAAAATGCTCAGCAAGCATGTGTGAGTGAGGCACACAAAGCCCTCAGGCTAATGAGGCAAGTGTCCTCAACTCAGCCCACGCTTGAAGGAAGCCACCTGCTGGTGACTAGGAAAACTAGCTGTGGGAAGCGCTAGCACAGCGCCACCAGCAGGTGGTACATGGGACAGCCCAGGTCCTTACACCAACATTTTTATGTCTTTCCTATAGTTTATGCATTAAAATTAGTAAGCATCAGTTTTAATGTAAATGAGACATGAAGTACTTCCAGAGTGTATGGTGTATAGACATCATGAAATATCAATATATAAATAATATACCTGAGCTCTATAAACATCTGATGCAGGACAGAGGGGTGTCAAATTCCGGCCCCAGGGGCCAAATCTGTCCCACAGTGGGTCTATATGTAGCACACAAGAATTTAAAAAATGTTTTATTTTTCTTTTATTTGACATTTGATGTCACATGTGTTATAGCATAAGGCCTTCTAGATTCAATGTTTAAAACCTAAGCTTGTTTCCATATGAATAGTTTAATCGTTACAACTGATGAAAAGAAAGAACTTCCTCAATTGTAGATATTTTTTCAATAAATATCAGGGTTGGTCCACAATATTGTCCAAGTTTTTAATTTTGGATGACTGTGTGTTTGAATTGGACACTCCTGCCTCAAAAGAGCAACACGTATGTATAGTTCAGGATTTTGTGGGTAACATCCCTCCAAGATATATTCCTCTGTCTAACAATTTTTCCTAAATACTGTGAGTCATTTTGGCTGTCAGATCCATCAATCATGGACAGATGAAAGTATTACACATTTTTGTATGGTATCTCACATACAATGTTTAACATATCTGACCAAGCTACTTATATTATATAAGTTGGTAAGTACTCTCCAATCGGAAATTGACCAATATGGATATAACGGAGAGTGTAGAAAAGATGCCTAACCCAGCGGGCTGGCCACTAATCCCTAGATGGTAAAAGTAATGGTAAAGGATCAAGACTTTATGTACTGTTTCCTACAAGATGTGCTCAGCAATCTAAGAAATGGAAAGTTCTAATAGATTTATTTGGTTGTTGAAGAAACTTTTTGACACAGGAGCATGTGGTCCACTGGCCCATTCGATATGTTTGTCCTCGGTAAGACTGGTTCTACTGTATTCATTCCTAGTGTTAGTATAGTTTAAAATGTTGTGACAAAGTGTAAATAACTTTATATAATATGGTATATCATAGTAGTGTACTGGGAAGTAAGACTCTTAAAGCAACACCTTTGTGAAAAAAAGTGGTAAACCTCTTGCAACCTCTAAACGTTAATGACGTTTTACTTTAAAAGCACCTCAACTATGAAATGTACTTTATTTGCCTTACTGGCTGATAACAAAGCCTCTGAAAATGGTATCATCATCAAAATTACTGGAGACGTAGAGAAGGATTGTGGGAAAATTGAAAAAAAAGGGTTGCTCTAGCATATGTAGCTTTTGCATAAATTAAGTTCAAAGTAAACTTCAAAATTATGACTTTTGAAATGTTTACTTGACTTTGAACTTTATTTATGCAGAAAACATTTTTGTTAGAGCCATCATTTTTGTAGTATACTCCCAACCCTTCTCTACATCTCCAGCAAGTTTGGTAATGATACAATGCTCAGCAGCTTTGCAATTAACTCAAAATTGTCAAAATGGTTGAATTTTTTTTAAAAAATCGACCATCTCTAGAGCTTGGTCTCGGGTTCTAGGAAGCCTGGACAGAGAAGTTGTACTGTCATGTGTGGGTTCAGTCATACCAGCCGCTTGGAAGTGTGCAGGTGGCTTCGGAGCAAGAAAGCCCACGTTTCGTGGTCAGGAACCAATAAGCTGTGCTGCAGTTACCTGCAGAGAAACATGGTTATTGCATTATTAAGACTGCTCTGCATTACGTTCTGCTCAGTTCTTCTTAAATGTTTCCCAGTTAAATAGACTTCCTGTAATACATTTACCTGTAGTAAAGCATTGAAAAAGTTATTTGGCTTCCTGACTCACTAATCTGTCCTTGTCTATGTAAGAGCCATCCTCTACTAAAGAGCCAGAAGCACTTGGAACTCCTCTGCAATTACTGCCAATAATGCCAATTATATTTCATTTTAACTTTCTACTTATTGCATCCTCATCCCCAAGTACCATATTTATGCAGCCATTCACTTGACATTGGCCACACATTCCCCAGTCATTCACCCTTCATTGAGTCTCATCCTGAGCAGTACATGAAAAAGTTCAGTTGCATAACATGTGACATTATAAGATCCTGCAAGATTTGCAATATCATCTTCTGTGAATCTTTACTGCCATCCAAAGTACAGCCCAGCTCAGTTATGTTTTTCCTATATTTGTCCCTTGGCTGCCAAAGACCGCTACTCCTCAAAGCCGCTTCGCTTTCTTGCTTCTAGTTTGTTTTAATGCATGTGCCAAGGATCCTGAGCCTAAAGCAAGATTTAGTGGATTGTGGCTGGTCTTTTGGGGCCTTTGTTTCATATTTTTCCTTTTTACACTGCTACAGAATGATACATTTACATCAGTTTATCTAGCTTTTCACAAATACTTACTGACACTAATAACAATTTTGGAGGCCACATTAAAGTATGAAAACAAAGATTTACTTGGATATGATGCAAAGTAGCTGGTTCACAAAACAGGGTTCCCAATGTTGTACGGGCAACTGATTAGCCCCAACATTGGTATTGTCTCACAATGCAAAAGGCAGGAATAGGTAGCACTGGCCGTTAAGCCTCCATTTTATTTAGGTCTGGACCAGTCCTAAAGATCTCCAAAGGTTCTCCATCTTTATGCGGTAAACGTACGCTATAATCCTCAATGTATTGCATTTAACAGTCAGACCGAGTACAGTCTTCAATATCATATTCAAGCCTTCATTCTAACAGGTTCATGTTGGCAGACATTTCAACAGTGTTATTAGGAAACACAGAGAAAGTTCTTCCATCCTAACTAGGGATTCTGTTGTGATAGAAAAAACATTTGCATTCTCTGGCAAATCCAACATATTCTCTATGATGCATTTTCCATGTAAATTGATAGAAATGCATGAAAAGGCATGTCAAGACATGAAAATGTGAGCTGTATGCTTTCAACGTGTGTGGCAATATACTGAATGTCAGCCCACATCATGTAGAACATTATGGTTATACCACGTCATACGCTTTAAGGTGCATCATGGAGGGTCAACGGCCATCAAGATGCATGTTTTAATACATTTTTATGTATTGACCTGCATGTCTAATAGTCTCACGACAGATACTCCGCTATTATAACAGCACCGGATATCAACATGTCAATCAAGGGTAATGTGGACATTTAATTCCACACTTTTTTTAATTTAAAGAAAAAACTTTTCTGCTTGGGCTTACCCAAAGAATTTTATGTAAAGGAGCCTGAGTGTTGACTGTTCAATTATTATGAATGAATCAACTTCAGCTTAGGAAAGGAGACTGTACACTGCAAGACTGAAGGTAAGGCTGGAGTTCAAGTTTGAATGTCTGTCACTGATAGTATAACATATAGCTATTGGTTCAATACATTTGGCCTTAAGGTATCCAGAAATTTGTGTAAGTCATAGACTTTCCATGACTGTCCTAAGATACTTTTATAGGTTTTTGTAAAAGCTTTACTATATTGAAATGTAAACTCTCCTCATACTACAGAATACCCTGATCTCAGTTTTAAAGGCTTGCTTGGTCTTCACTTTTGAAACATAATCTGTGCTGACATATTCAAGAGAAAATGCATTCCTCTGGCAACCCTTCCAAACAATCCATACTTGTTCAGGCTTTTTTCTAATTGTAATGTCATGAATGTACAATGTGAGCATAGTAACTAAGGCCTGTAATGCCTGAGATAATGCATTGCATAATCTTGGGGTGAAGTTTCTAGGACATTCACTTCTGGTAGGAATATTAACTGACCTGAGTGTTTCCACTTGGTATAAGTCTTTCTCACTCTAGAGGAATGGCCAGAATGTTTTAGGAAATGGTCTTATCAAATTCTCCACATTAATGGGCAGCAGTCATTGCTATATAATCAATATTGTTTTATTTCTAATGCCATTAACCCTTGACATTCTGCTAATACACACTGGAATGCTCCAGACCAAACTATCAATGCATCTGCTTTTAAAGAGATTTTCTTTCACTGATGATCAATGAACCAAATGTTTTTGAATAGGAGCATTTGCATGCTATTTAATCTGTTATTTCCTATGGAAGTGATAAGGGTGTACCTAATTTTTCTGTTTCAATACTTTATTATTAAGTTTTTTAATGTTTCCAACAAATTTGCAAAAACAAAAAATGGCGCATCACCATGGCGTATCGTTGGTACATCATTGAGAAAAAAGAGGCAAAAAAACATGTAGAGAATAGTGAATAGTGATGAACCAATAAATGAATAAATGGGTGTACCTAATTTTTCACACACTGTTTTCGCATTTTTAACTGAGTGTT
>CM070035.1:21447246-21459770 GCA_036250615.1 Ptychadena robeensis | reverse complement strand
TTTTTTATCTAATTTAGAACACACGTTTTTGTTTCATGAGTAACTCAAGGTAAGGTTGTTGTACACCAACTATTAAATTACTTACTTTTTGAGAGATGAATGAAAACAAGATAAGATATTCAATATATAAACACTAAATGAAGAATTGAATATTTTATGAGGTGCCCTTATGAGCTTGAATATATACATTTATTACACAGAGCAGGTACGGTTGAGTGGAGTGAGGAAACCACACCAAAGAACTTTTTTTTTAGGGGCAATACAGGAAAACTCTAGAGCAGGGGAAAAACTTGGTAGAACTATATAAAAATAACTTCAGAATAGTTTTAATGAAGTTGTTCACCCCTCACTGGCTATTTCTAAGACTAGGCAATCAACTGGTGGAGTCCTTGACAGCCACTTGCCAGTTCCTCTGGATCTCTCCTAGCTTGATATCTATTCCAGGTTGCACACTCTGGGGTCTCTCCAGTACTTAAAGCCAGGCAGCAGTCTTGGACACCTTATCGTCTGTCAAACGGCTATGTTGCAGTACTTTCTGAATACAGGCCTCAACACAAAATAAGGTCTTATTCGGAAGCCACCAGCACTCTTGTAAAGTGCTGCAGAGTGGTGGGAAGGGACTCAGACATTACTGTCCTCCTTCACCATCCTCCACCACAGCATTACAGAGCAAATAAAACTTAGGAACAGCCTCTTTTAAAGGGCCTGGGATAGAGCTCCCCTTAGAGGAACCTGACGACGAGTTCAACCCCACTAGGCTTGTCTCTAAAGGGACAGATAAAGCCGCAGCTGTTGTCCCGGTTCCCTCGCAACTTATATATATTTAATAAAATTTACTTTTATGTTTTCAGGTCAATGATCTGCAGTAATGAAGCCATTTGGCCAGCATGACACCCCTACCAGTAATATTTTAGAGGGCCAGCAATGTAATACCCACATTTTTCTTACAAATGGTTAACATAATATAAATGGAACAATGAACAACAAGAGGAAGAGAGCAAAACTGAGAATTAGGTGCAAAAATCATGAAGGACAATGAGAAATGGGCCTCCAAATAAATATATAAAGTGCATTCCAGGGGTCCCCATGTAACAAGATGGACTATAGGTTTTTTATTATGTTGATTTTGTATTATAGTCAGAAAAATTTTAATGAATGCAATTTTGAAAGATCTTCTCTCAACATATTATTATCATTAGTGATGGCTGAAAAGTTTGCCAGGCTGACAGTTCGCAGTGAACACAGCATGTTCACAGTTCGCAAGGCCAACAACATTATGCGTATTCTCCCCGTCCTTTATACCTTAACATGGAGACAAAGTTTGACCCCTCACCCCACAATCAGGTGAGACAGTATAGCCAATAACACATTTTTCCCTCCTGGAGAACATCTCCCTCTATTAAAGAAGCAGCCCGGCGGCCATTTTACATTTATCATGTGTCTGCAGTACTAGATAGATAGGAGGAGCCGCTGCTGATTGAGTGATAGATGAGCTACTTTGCTTTTATACTCCATCCAGTGATGTAACTATAGCTAAGGTATTCTGCAACAAGCAGTTCATCATAACTGGGCAACAAAAGTCCTTTTCTGCGGGATGGGGTATGCTGTATTATGGGATCTGTGCACTGTGTTACAATCCTGAGCAGAGGTGTGCTGGTAGTTGTAGTTCACCATCACAAACTAAAACAGGACATTTCAGAGAGATCTGACTAAATGCGCTGCAGAAGGTACTGTCAGGCTGGCAGTCCACTCCAACTAACTTTTGGCAAAATCTGTAATCTAGATGTGATTTCTGGCCATTACATTAGCATTTTAAAAAATATATATTTTTAGGGGGAAGGTTAAGCCATTGATCTGGCATGACACAGTCCAGATGGCTGCACCCTTTTGACACTTTTTGTATTTTGGCTACAAATATGACCTGAAGGTTTGGGAAGTTTGCCCTCCATTAAAGCCAATGGAGGTTCGTTGTGAACATGCGAACGGTGGGTATTTTCAGAAGTTCGATTTGCCTGTTTGCGAACAGCCACAGCTGATGTTCGGCCATCACTTATTATAATATACAATAATATTATTTGCTAGAGAGGTTGGTGCCGAGCCGCTGACCATGGACCGGGTTACCACTTTTTAAGCACTCAGCTGTCCTCTGATAAAGAAGCAGCTGTGTTTTGCTTCTTAAACGTTTCTTAAGTTGGATGTCTGTAATCCAGGGACTGCTTGTGCATTGCAGAGGTATTAACAATGAAATAGGATTGTTTTAAGGAGACCTATAATAACAGATAATAAAAATGAGACAATATATTCGCTGCTGTTATTGGCATCTCTTTCTGTAAATGATATTTGCTTGGGAGTAATGCTATTCGAAGTGACTTATGCCAATTGTCAGACTTTCAAATGTAATGCTTGTTTTGGCTTAGTGACTCCATAAGTGTTGCAGCTACAGACAACCAAACAGCAGCAAGTATTCGGTGATAGCCAGCATTGGCAAAGCCTATGTTTGTTGGATTTCCCACAAAGTGGAGACAGAGAAGTAGTGGGAGTGGGCTGAAGATGGATAACAGGAGGTAGTGAAACTTGTACGGGAGGTGGAGATAGGAAGCAGTGGAAGCATGTTCATTTTGAAAAGTATATTTTAACTTTAGCTGTATAAATAAATGAATGTTATAAAGAATAACCAATCACAGGCAAGGGCATGACTGTATGCTTGTCATCACAGCTTTACCTAATTCACAGAACTAAGTGAAAATTTACTTTGCAAAATATACATTCTTTGTTATTTTAGTAAACCAATCCCAATGAGAATGTTTGCAGAGGGGAAAAGCAGATGAGATTATAATAAAGGAAGGCCAATGAGGCAGAGATACAAGATCATAAAAAGAATGCAGTAGGTCTTAGTGAGCAAAAAGAATCTACAAATCCCCCAAAGGATACATAATGGAGATGATGAATGGAGAATAAAGGAACACTCAAGGTGCAATTCTCATTTCACCCCATGGCCCAAGATCACAGTCCTCCTTGACTTTGTGGCAGTGACTTAACAATGGTCTTGGCATGATAGATGTCCATGTACACATCAATGTATTATACTACTACCCTGGGTTGAAAGGTGGGGTTTTCCTTCTTTGAATTCTTCATTCAATAATGGCACAGGCATTACTCTGCACCAAGACTGTTATGAGAATATGACAGACAGAAGTGGAATGCGCTCATTTTTATTTATGACTGTATTGTGGTTGCAGTTATGCCATGTTTTAAGGTCATTATGGCTCAGGATTTGGTAAATTTCAGTATATTGTTCTGACGTCAAATACAAATACACAAAATACAACCAATGTCTCACCCCCTCTACCAATACACAGGAAAAAGCATATACAATACTTTACCGCATGCATTGCTTCCCATACAAGAGAAATAAAATAAGTTCTGCATTGCGTTGTGCGGTTTTCTTTGATCTCATAATCCAATGGTCAGTTAATGTTGGTTAATAGTTATTTATTTTATTTGTTCCTTCGGGTTCTTTCATGTTTTCTAGCATGTTTTCTGTGCAGCATGCATAGAAATCTTTTTTCAAAACTGTAGTCGAGCCCCCCCAACAATCTCAGGACACTCTTAATAATTCCGAGATCTTAAGCTGGGAATAGACGGTACGATGTACTGTCTATTCCTTATGCGATTCTGTGCAGTAGCATAATGACGTCATCACGTCCCACCGCTAGTGCCAAGAATCGGCCAGCACTCTGCATCTGCAGCTTATTAGTTCGGCTGGGGGTGGCCGCCCTCAGCCGAACTAATGGGATTGGGCTAAAATTTACCGTCCTGACGGATCTCTGTGCGATCCGACAGGATGGCTGATTTCAGCCCAATCCTCGTCAGTTGCAGCCTTCCATTCCTGCACGAGCCGATCCTTAAGGGATGCGGGAGCGCGCACGGCATCGGATCGGGGATCGGATCGTGCAGAAATTGGTACGTATGTATGTATGCCCAGCTTCAAAGGGTGTTGGTGTGACTATTGTTAAATTTAAAACATTGGTAATATATAAAGGGGTGTGGCGGTAAGTAATTAACCATAACAGCTTTTCCAATGTATAAGTCATGAGCAATCATACCATACAACAACACAAAACAGTTGAAATATATAAGCAAAGAAATTGTATTGTACTATTCACGGTGGAGGGAGTGACAGAGGCACGGTTATACAAGACCATTTATACAGCCATTGTGTCAATATTTTGCAGATGTTTTGCATTTTAACCATGTTGAACCATATAAGTTAATGGCATTTTATGTAATTATGTAGCTGACTTTTTTTGAAGTTGTCTACAAGCTCTCGAAAATGAAAAGGTCAGATTATTCAACTCTGCTGGTTCCATTTTTTTAGTGCTAGACAGATTAATTTCTTGACTTGATTGAATGAATGTCAATGCTTTAAAAGTTATTAAATCTCTAGAAAGAGGCGTCATGAGGGTGATAATGAGATTAGCATTTGAGGAACCTAATTTGCTGTTGCACTGTAGTTAATTATTACATTGACACTACTTGATGTACATGATTGATTTTCAGAACTTTATGATTTAATGATATAAAATAAATATTCCATGAAATAAATGCTTTTGTTCAACTTACATCTCTTGCAAGTCTAAATAGGTTCTTGATGTAGTTGCATCATATTCTTTACTGTACATTAATTTGGGTATTTAGAGGTTTGTTAACAACCCAGGCATGTTAACATGCCTGAAACATGCATGTGCTGGTATGTATGCAGGACGCGAGCGGCACGATTTGTTCAAGGTGTATGTAAAAACTGCATATGCTAGAGCAATAGTTTCTTTTTTTGGAGTATACCCTCAACTTTATTTGCATTTCCAGCAAATTTGGAGATGATACCATTTTCAGAGGCTTAATAATTAACTGACAAATTTGAACTGGTTGTGAGTAAAAAAAAAAAAAAAAAGTTGACCATTTGCTGCTTTTCCTCTATTAAACCCTAAATAAGATTTCCTTTCCTGTGCCTTGTTAACCAAAAATACCAGCTAATTTTAATACTTGTTTTTTTATATTATTAATATTATATTTCATTATAAGTTTGTGAATTATTCTAATTTAATTCATTTTAAAATTAATTTTAGTGGTACAAGGTTATACCAGGTTAAACCAACCTTATTCTTTTTTGGGGGGGGGGGTTACCTAACGCACGTTTATAGATAGTTTAATCTAAAATACATCTTTCTTTTGTAATCTCATGTAGTTTATGGAAATCCTAGACAATTTGGCTGATTAATATTCTCTGTAATCTAAAATGGATTTCTCAGGTTAGTGAAAATAGCTCTTTAGTGATATAAGTGTTCCTATAGTAAGGAGTTTTGGTTAAGCACCCACAGAGCTGGCAAAATTGGGGCTGGTGGCTGGTATAGATCGTTATATACCAGTTTTCAGGTCAGTTACAAGGGCACCAACAGGGATGTTTATTTTAAAGTTTTTACTGCATTATTAAAACTATTACATTTAGTGAATTATTCAAACGTTGAATCTGTTGTCCTAGTCATTGCAACGCATTTACTTGCACTCTCATAGCATACTCAAGCTGGGCGCATCATGGTAAACATTTATGCATACCCCTAAGTATGGAACCCTTTATTTTTGTAGTATCAAGCTCAAAGCACAAAAATATAAGAATTCTGTCAACTATGAGATTTGATTACTTTACCAGGGCAGTCAAATGTGCAAGATATATGTCACAATAACAAGTGAAAGACACTTAACTGGTAGTCTGTATCTCCTGAGTGACTTTAAGTGCTCAGGAATGGCAATGTTCTTTTAACACATGCATTCACACATAGGATTTTAGTACGGTGGCCCACTTTAATGCTTTGGAACGTTTTATGAATACAGCGTTCTTTGCTTGTCAATTTAAGCTTCAGTTTTTTTTACATTTTCTTGTCGATGACAGATTCTCACTGTGATGTGTAAAACAATTTACAGTTATCAGAGTTGGGTTTTATGACTTTAGAAAACCCAGTGTGAAAGCAATAAGCCATTTATAGCTACAGATGTATAATGCTTTTTCAGGGTTTTAGTCCTCCATGACTTTGCATGCACCTGTCAGTCCATATACTTTACACCATGACATTGAAAAGAAGGCACAAAATGTGTCCACCAACATGTTATCTATTAGCTATAACATAAATTATTTGACACTTTTTGCTGTCGTATGGTAGAACAGATGTTCGAATAATTTGCATGTTACTATCACCCACACTATGTATCCATGATATGTTATCGTGTGTTGCCAGAACATCTGCTGCCAATTTGTGTGATGTGACCAGACAATCGATCTTGGTGGGTAAGAAAAATGAGATTGTTATGGCCATTAGGCTAATATTGTTCCAGGATAATTCTGGTGGTGAATGTCCTGGCCGATCTATTGTAGAAGACCACTTGATGGGTAAATTATGCATGCATTATCGGTAGAGATGGACGAATTTTTCAACTTGCTAACTTTGTGAGCTGATTGCAAAGCCTCTGAAAATGGTAGCATCACCAAAATTACTTAAGATGTAAAGAAGGGTTGTAGGAACATTGGAAATGTTATATGTCTAGTATATGTCGTTTTTGCATAAATTATGTTCAAAAACAAAGTTGAAATTCCAATTTTTGAAATTTTGACTTTACTTTGAACTTAATTTATGCAAAAACTTTGCGTTAGAGACATACTTTTTTTTCTGTAGTATACCCCCAACCCTTCTATACATCTCCAGCAAGTTTGGTGATGGTACCATGTTCAGGGGCTTTTCCATTTACTCGAAATCGTCAAAATGGTTGAATTTTTAAAAATTTTTTTGACCATCTCTAATTATCGGAACATCACCTACATGTCTTTATGCCCTCCAAGATTAAATACTGTCTCCAGTTTGCTGTGCTTGAACCCAACCTTCCTGGACCAATTCTTATTTTGTTTATTAACTTACTTGTTAGATGACCAAGGTAACTAAATCTCTTCAGATGTTGACTGTTCACTAGAATTGGTAAAAAAAATTTTTAAATTCGACCATTTTGACGATTTCGAGTTAATTACAAAACCCCTGAACATGGTATCATCACCAAACTTGCTGGACATGTACAGAAGGGTTGGGGGTATACTCCCAAAAAAAGTATGTCTCTAACACAAATAGTTTTTGCATAAATTAAGTTCAAAATCAAGTCAAAATTTTGAAAATCGGAATATCGACTTTAATTTTGAACTTAACTTATGCAAAAACTACATGTGTTAGAGCATAACTTTATTTCCACAATGTTTAAAGAATAAATGTTTCCACAACCCTTCTCTACATCTCCAGCAATTTTGGCGATGATACCTTTTTCAGAGGCTTTACAATCAGCTCACAAAGTTAGCAAGTCGAAAAATTCGACCATCTCTACTGTTCACCTGATAGCATACTTTAAAGCAGTGGTTCTCAACATTTTTAGATCTGCCACCCCAGAATTGAAGTTGTAGTGGAGTGTCACTTCCTGCATTTGGAATGCAGAAGCACTGGTTTGAAGTGTCACTTTCGCGTTCCGAATACTAAAAGTGACACTCCACGACATCACTTCTGGCATGATCAGGTGAGTGTAATGTCCCCTCCCTCCTGTTTTTTAAGTTAGGAGGAAGGGGGCATTACTCTCCCTCCTAACGTTCCACCCTGCTTGTGGGCATCAACACTGCTGCTGCTTGTTAGCAGGAGTTCTAATGGGTCCTGCCCACAGGATGAGAGCTGCTGCTTTAGAGCATCCTTATTTAAACATCTCTTATCTTATTGTGGACCATAGGCTAAAAAGTAAATGATGAAAGAAAAGAGAAGAAGGAGCACAAAGTGGCCTTTCAAACATACAAGTATCATTTTAACAACAGAATAAATGATATTTTACCAGTGGTGTGTGGACTTTTTATGTGCCCATTTGGAAAAGTCAAACAAGACAGATATGATTGGATGAGAAAACCTAACCTGCAATTTACCTTCTAATTCTGCCCAGAGATATTTAACAAAGCCAAGGTAAAGGGGTAAATATAAAGATATAACAACATGAAAAAACCCAATGAACCCAACCTGCGGTGTCAGAAACATACAAAATGGTCACATTCAATGTGAAATGCTTTCTGGGCTGAAAATAATGTGTTTTTTTTTTCTATTCTTAGCGAATAATCCATAGTCTCAATATCTATCCCCTTTAAATCCAAACATGATTGCCACTTTCAGTTAAATGAACAGATTCAGTGAGTTCCTGTGCGCTTACTGCTTCCTTTCCACTGCCAATACAGACTTACATCTTTAAAGTATCCAGAGACTTTTACCATGCATAACACTATATTACTCATTGTATCTGTAGTGTGAAGTTCACATATGAGAAATGTGAGAGCCTAAAATAAATACTACATGACCCTGAGATGTGTGAAGACCCTTGGGAGTTTAGAAAATGAAATGCCTATCAGTCTCTGACACAGCAGACGCTCCCTTCACTTGGCAGCTTTATGCTTCATTACACTTGACTGAGATATATAGGTACAGCCCCAGGCAGCAACTATAGTCTAAAAGTAAGATGCATTCTGGGACAGGCAAATGTGTCACTCGCTCTAGAATTAGAATTATTTGGGCTAAACAACTGAAAAAAAATAGAGACCCTCTAGATTATTATAAGAAGCCAATTATATAAGATGTGTTTACAATCTTTATAGAGTTATGAAAAAAGCTGGATGGTCTATTTGGTTTATCAATAACCCTTACTAAAGATCTCGTAACAAAAGACATTTGGTTAAGACTATGTCTACTCCCGGTATCATGGACTTATTAGCTTGGCGTGTCCATGATACCCAACCAGTGAATGGCCCACAGAATGTCTGTGCATGGCCTGTGCTTTAGGGTGAGATAAATGCTGCATTGGTGGAAACGTGCCCTATTCATTTTTTTGGTCATGCTGATGTGTCTATTGATATGTCAAAGGATGTGTCAGGATCAGATACAGATGGGGGCAACCAGATAGGCAGCACTGACATTCACTGACACTGACATCCAGACAGAGGTTGGGTGGTGAAAAACAGATTTAATGAACCACTTACAGACAGGAACAAAACATGTGCAAAAGTCCAGGGTAAAGGAGTGTCCAGGGTTCGGGTTCACAGAATGGTTTAGCTATGGACACAGGACATGACATCAAGACAGGAAAACAATGAACAGAAAGCATGGTCTGCATGAAGCACACCTAAATAGCCCTAAAGCTAACGAGGAAGGTGTGAGCTTCATCCAGCCCACGCTTGCAGGGAGCCACCTGCTGGTGACTGTGGGACCAACCCATGGATGGGCAATCACAGTGCCACCAGCAGGCGGTAACTGGTACAGCCGGGGTCCTCACAGGATGAATTACTGTGTCATTGCTGAAGCCCAATGTCACAATAAAGACAATGCAGTGCCCCAAGTTGAGATTGGCGTGGTGCAGAGAGGCTCAGGTTATGAAGCACCTGTGTGTAGTCACACTATAGTCACACTATAGTCCATTGCTTTAAATGGGGCTTGTCCGCCCGACGCCTTTTTCCTTGCATTTAGCATACACATACACAGTTTAGACAAACCTTTAAAAAGTGTAGAGATGGTCATAAAATTGCAACTAATTTATTTGGGAGGTAAGGTATCATCACCAAAATTGCTGGAGATGTAGAGAAGGGTTGTGGGAACATTACAAAAATATACTGTTCTAGCACATGTAATCTTTGCCTAAATTTAGTTAAAAGGTTTGTCAAGATTTGAACCTTAATTTAGGCACAAACTACCAGTGCTAGAGAAATACTTTCTTTTTTGTTTATGTTCCCACAGCCATTCTCCATCTCCAGCAAATTTGATGATGATACCATGTTCAGGGTCTTTGCCTTTAACTCTCAAAATCAGCTAGTCCAAATTAAAAAATAAATAAAAGTTATCTACCTCTATGGTCAGTGTACTGCTTTGATTTAGGGATCTGTATAAATAATGTACTAGGCAATTGCCAAGGCTTCTTATATTGCATTCAATTTTCATATTAGATTTGCATTTTGAATTCTGATCCATCATATATTTGACCCAACATCTGACATTCATTTCTATTGTACAAAAAATTACTATTTGATCAAAAAAAAGACAATTAAATTGCAAATCTGAACACCTCCACATTGCATACACTTGTGGGAAAAATTTAATCTTTTTTTTACCATAGATCATAATAAAATATGTCAGCAATACAAGGAAATATTCTTTAAGTAAACTCATGAAGAAGCACATGATAGGGTTATGATATGTTGATCAGCTAATTTTTAGTATTGCTCTGATTGGCTATTCTAGCCTACACAGAAAGCAGAAATGAGACACGATCAAATATATAATATAAAATAAATAGGTCAATATCCTGATCATATAGTAAAATAGACTGTGAGGTTTATTCAAATAGTTTGTGAATTTGCCATCCCCATTGTGTATTGCTAGTCAAAGAAAGATAGATTTAACCACTCCCTCAGCGCTCACTGACATACAAATCAGGATCGAACTACGACATAGCATACAACTGTTTCATTTATTGCTTACAATCAGTTACATAGGAATCATAGAGATAAAGAATCTATACATCACCGAATATTGCATCATCACTCCATTACTGGGGGGATTACTGGGGGGACCTCAGCCAGAGGGAGGCAGCGCAAAACAACGTCTCAGCATCACACAGCACGTCTGCAGTGGAAAGTCCCCAACTCCTTAGATATTTTCTTTTTTGTAGTAGTAAATGGGGGAACATTCCTCCCAATAGTTGTTAGCATTATGGGAAAGCGCAGTCTCGCTAAGTCTGCGTGTCCCTCCGTGATTGGCAGGCAATCGTCCAAACTGTGCATGCATTTAACTAGTCCTGGTTAAGTTGTGTTTGTGCACGCTTATGGTTACGTGCTGTCACCACAAGTTAGATACCTGAGGTATTTGACGCATGTGCCGTTCCTCTTTCCCAGGAAACTTTATTCACTTTTAGACAATAACAAACAAAGACCAAGGACACATATTTTGTTATGAACATGTTATTCTGACCAAGAATAACCTAATGTTTCAGTGTCTCATGAGGGATCATCATTGAAGCTACAGCCATTACTATCTATCTATACTATACATATATTAGCTATCTTGCTATATGTACAGTCACTCACACAATCTTATCAGATTCGTATCACACATTGAAAACAGTTTGTTCACATTAGAGATGGTACTTTTTGGTTTACATGGTATCATTACCAAAATATTTAGAGTACATTTAAATGTAAAATGAGAAAAATTATAATATCGCTCTACGTTGTTTTTGCATAAATTAAGTTTAAAGAAATTTCAAACTACATGTTATAAAGTAATTATAACCCCTCTCTACATCTGCAGCAAATTTGTTCAAGGGCTTTGAACCCAAAGCAAAGTAGTCAACATTTTGAGGCCGACTTTAGTTAACAAAAAGTAGATGATCCTTTTAGGCAGAGTATTGGAGACACTAACATATTTATGTATGTTGCTACTGCAGACATTTATAAGCACAATGTGCAAATAAATACATTGCTGAACAGACGTAGACTATAAAGTCATTATCGTTATTGATAGCAGTTGATTTATGAAATACACAAATTTATTCCACTTTGATTTTATGCGTCGTGAACTTTAACCTCTCTGAGTTGATCATTCTCCTTTCTGCCACATCCCAGTCAGTCTGGTTTGTAACCTTGACCCTGATTTCAGATACCTGACTCTGACCTTTACTCTGAATCTATGGCTATGATTTGTCTTATGTCCCTGTGGAGTCTATGGCTGTGCTTGATTCTGACTGGCTATTTATAGTGAATGTCTGCTGCTCTTCTGTCTATTATAAGAATGTCAGATATAAAATATAATGAAATCATGAATAATATTTTTCCTAGCTAATGTTCTTCCAATATCTTTTCCATATTGAGGCAACACAGCCTGTGGTGCTCAGTATCTGAGAATACACAGACATATACAATTATAGTGCAGAACATTCATATATACAGAAAGAAAGCTTCATGGATCCTGCTAGTTTTTGAAGAAGTATAATGTAATTATCAAAATTATTATAATGTCTTATATTTAATGAAATATAATGCCAGTGTGAGATCCTCTATATATAATAAAGTGCAGACCTTGTGTAAATATGTCAGAGGTAATGGAAGAGTAATTGACTCAATGGCAAAGAATAGGTCTGCTTGATCCTTATAAAGTGCTCATCTTGAGACAGTTGATATCAAAGGACCCAGATCTGTAAGTCAGGGAGAAGAGATGATCATGAACCTAGAGACTGCTATAGCTGAAGAGAGTATTCTTTGAATGCTCATCAAATCTGTACTTATAAATAGATGTAGAGCAAAAAAGAACACCATTGGATATTCAACAAGAACACTGTCTTACTGCAGGGGTGCAAAACACATGGATCAAGATCTAACGATCGCTAAGGCAACAGTTAGGTGCGGAGCCCTCATAGTTTTCTCA
>CM070035.1:21411113-21435156 GCA_036250615.1 Ptychadena robeensis | reverse complement strand
TTCAATAATAAAATTATTCCTCAAAAATACCACTTGCCTAATATTTCTGCACTCCCTGTACATGATACATGCAGAGCCTGTACCATTCACAAGGGAGAGACCAAAGATGGTGATGTTCACGGCGAACCAACCACTGGGCGGACTGTTCGGCTATCACTGACTGCCATTTATGCAGCCATTACAGCACACTATAAATCTGCTCTAATGAATATTGCAGGAGTATATGCATGTAGATAGGAAGGGTCTAGGACAGTGACAGCGCCCCCCCGATGCGGTCAGGGGGCAGCCGCCGCCTAAAAACTCGGTGGATCAAGTTTTTGACCGCGGTCCGCACTCTTCGTGGCTGCTCACCTCTGACCGCAGCCATAGAGGGGAATGGCCCCAGCAAAAAACCACATGAGATGCGGTTCTTAGCGGGGCGAATCTTAGTGGCGGCAATCGTGCTGGGTAGAGTAGTTCTTCAGTAATAGTGTTGCGCTCTTATATTAGATTTTCAAATATTTCGACATTTCATGAATATATCTTTGCGATTTTTTGCAGTTCCCTCCATTGCCATGGATCACAATTATATATAATTATATATTAAGCATATATTTTTTTACGGAAATGACAAACATCCTCCCAATCAAATATGCAAGCTCCATTGCATTCATTGCGCATATTTGACCACATTGCGATTTCTCAGAAAATATGCCAGATAATCGCTATTTCAAATTTTGAGATTTATACCACTAACCATGATCTCTCACCCCTACTTGACCAATTTATCTTACATTGCGCTTACAAAATCGCATTGCAATTTTTAGATAGCTATCCATGTCCACAAACGCACATATTCGAGATTAAGAATATCGAATCATTGTGTCAATATTACTGCGAATATTTGTGAAATTATGCAAATTCAAATATCGCCTAGTCGCTCATCACTATTCAGCAACTGGCAGAAGGGAATACTTGCAGTTATAGTTTCTTAGCAAAGCAAGTTTGTGTGTGCTTGCATGACTTGTGTAGATATATATGGTATAAAGAAAAGAAAACAATTATGATTACAATAAAGCAATGGGTAACTTTCATAATAATTACAACAATTATATTGAATTTAGTTCTTCATACTTACAATACAGTCAAGTATTATTGACCTACAGCATATACAGTACTGTGTCTGAGGTTTCTTGAATATTACAACACATTTAGGATTGGTCAAGGGAACAAAGACGACTCTAACATACAATGTTACTTGAAATCAACTCCAGTCATCCCTTTAACTATGTATGTTCCTTACCAGTCAACCGTGAGAAAGATAAGTGAGTAGAACATCTAAATGAATACTCTCTATACAGTGATCCCTATATCTGCAGACAGCCAGACTGAGAAATACAATAGTACATGGTAACACCAGAACTCCGAAAAAAGATAAAGAATACTCAACTTTACAACGTTACAAAATCTTCAGTATATGATCTGTAAACTGTGATCCCTTTATACACAATTATCATTATCCTCAGTAACTGTGGAAATTGTGAAGATATTAAACTTCAAATGTTCACAACAGGGGCGTAGCTAGAAATCACTGGGCCCCATAGCAAAAAGTTTTTTTATGGGCCCCCCCCTGACCTGACACTACCTATAGGTAGATATACAGTGAGACCCCCTGGAGGTTGCCAGAGAGCCCCCATTAAAGACAAACAGAGCCCCTCTTTATAGATAGTTCATCACATTGACAGCAGCATGTATCTCTAAGGAAGTGAGGGACAGGCATGACAGCAGTATGCATCTCTATTAGAATGAGGGACAGACATAACAGCAGTATATATCTCTATGAGAATTAGGGACAGACATGACAGCAGTATATATCTCTATGAGAATTAGGGACAGACATGACAGCAGTATATCTCTATTTGAATGAAGGGCAGACATGACAGCAGTATATTTCTATGTGAATTAAGGGCAGACATGGAAGCAGCATATCTCTATGTGAATGAAGAACAGACATGACAGCAGAATATCTCTATGTGAATGAAGAACAGACATGACAGCAGAATATCTCTATGTGAATGAAGGGCAGACATGACAGCAGTATATCTCTATGTGAATGAAGGGCAGACATGGCAGCAGTACATCTCTATGTGAATGAAGTGCAGACATAATAGCAGTATATCTCTGTGAATGAAAGGCAGACATGACAGACAGAGGGCCTACAATAAATCATTAGTTATAACTACAGAACCTGTCACCAGTATGTTCTTCTTAATAAAGATGGCTGTGCTCAAACCACATACTATATATTTATTATAGATAGTTGTCTAGTAAGAGCATGCACATTTTTAAAGTAACAGTACAATAATGATTGGATTGCAAGGTAAATGTGAAATCCTGGACTGGGATACATTGAAAAGGAATGTGTCCAAAGGACTAAATGTCTTCCTTGGCCTACCAGTCCTTTTACCAGTCCATGTCTCCAATGATATTCCTAAGGTTTGACCAATGTCTTCAAGTGCTCTTGCACACTATGCGCTGGCAGAGAAAAGGTACATATCGGCTAAACGGGTCACATGTACCTTGAACAACTTATGAACTCAAGAAAGAGTTTATTTTATAATCCAAGTGCTCTTGCACACTATGCACTGTGTGGCTTCAGAATACATAAACAAAATGATACCAATATTAGATGTCGAGAAACATTAGCAAGATGGAATTGTGTCTTCTTCCCTGTTGCGCGCATCCGCAGTGGGGGAAAAAACTGCAGTGGATACAAGCCCTAAATTTAGTATGTGAGAACTGGAGTGTTATGCATTATAAAGGATAACAGCAACACATGTGTTCCATAAAAAGACAAATTTTCTGGGGTGTGAAGAAGACGGATGCTCTTTGCAACAACTCCTTCACTACCCCAAATGAAGACTAGGGACTTCATGGGGACATTAAATGCTCCTGATTGTATACACAGTAGTCATGCAAACTCAACACATGCAGAAGCCATAAGAAATATATATTATGTCTGTGGAAGGTCTCATCACCCAATGGGACTTGCTAACATTTTGCTGATCATCCAACTGACTTTCTTAATTCAGAAGCAATAGCCTCATATCCTGTTCTGTGATCAGATCAATAAAGAGAGAATTATAACGAAATCTGAATTGAGGAAGCCAATTGGGTGACTACTAAAAACTCATCAAGAAAACTTTAGCAAGTCCCATTGCCTTGACTAATTAAAATCAGACCTCAATATATAACTTTCATTCTTCCCCACCCACAGGTTATTCTTAAGGTAGGAATACACGGGTCGATTTCTGCACAGAAATCTGGAAAAAAATATATCCTTATATGCCATTTTTCGAGCGAGATCAACAGATTTTGCTCAGCCAAACAGGTTACCAACATGTTGGTAAACCTTGTTCGATATCCTATACTTTGAATAGGGACCCACGGTTTCCCAATTAAAGTATAGGATGGGCTGAATGCTGGCTCCCGATATCGGGGAAGCGGGGCAGTAGCGGGAAGCCGAGATCTCTCTGTCGGCTCAAAAATAGCTGTGTATTCCAGCCTTTATACCTTGATCCGGGTCATGGTTGATAGGGGGGCCCGGACAATGAGGAAAAAAAACAAGCAGCCAGAAGAGACGGGCCCCATTGTGGCCACGGGCCCCATAGCGGTGCTATGGCAGCTATGGTGGTTCCTACGCCACTGGTTTACAAGAGAGATAGTGGTGAAATTTCCGTAAAATTAGGACTATCCAACTTTGTGAGTTAAATTCAAAGTTCCTGAACCTGGTATGATCACCAAAATTGCTGGAAATGTAGAAAAGGACTGTGGGAATATTACAAAAAAAATTGCTCTAAAATAAATGTAATCACTTTATATTCCAGCAGCTGTGGGGGTCAAAGGTAACTTGTTTTAAGGCTGAACTTTAGAAACTATCATTATTATTATGATTATCAACATTAAAGTGAATCCTCAAGTCAACTCCTATGGTTAAATATCATTTTATGTCCAAGAGCAGCATTAGGAAAGCTTTTCTTTCCTGCTCCCTCACTCCCCATGCAATGGTCGATAACCCTCAGCATCCTCTGTTCTCTTGGGAAGGTGACGACATCAATGCTGCTGCCCACCAATCATGGCGGACAAGAGAGGCTTAACCTACCTAGTGGTGGAGACTAACCTAGTTCGTCGAGAGTTTGGGTTCGTCTCAACCGCTACCGCGGCATCGTTAAAAAAACTGCCATATCCCGGAAAGCTGTGGAAATCCATCGCATCTCCCTAAAGAACCGCAGGTGCAATGTCAGCATGACCACAGTCTCTGGCTTGCCCCCCACCTGTGAAGGGTAAAGTCCAGAGTTTACACACAGCTCTAACTGCAGCCATGTGTTGTCCCTGGCTATGCTGGCTGCTTCTGCATGCAGATTATCCCTACTATCATTATTACAGTATTAAGGTGAGCAGTGTTGGGAATCTTCTCACTGATTTTCCATTTGCCAAAGTACGGGCAATGGTCAGTATTTCTGGTGTTAGGTGAAAAGTGGCTGGACAACTGGGGGGATTAAAAGTTCATGCATGCCTTGAGCAGTATTATTCAGTGTTTTGGCAGTGAATTGCTTATTCATAACAATGATAATGTCGATTATGTGTGAAAGAAAATGGTTAAAAGAATGTCCGGCTGAATGGTAGCCTTGCACTACACAGAAATCTAAGGAATGAACAGAATAGAATACAGACAGAAAATACTGTATTTTTTCGGACCATAAGACACACTTCATATAAACAAAATGAGTTTTGAAGAGAAAGTAAGGAAAAATAAACAGAGACAGCTATTCAGATATCTGATAGTGAATATTCAGATATCAAGTGAATATATAGAATGTTCCAGCAGGTCTGGGCCATGCAGTATTCACTCTATATTCCTCCAGCCAACAGGCCAGTGCCAGGAGGGAGGGCTTTGCTGCAGCATAGTGTGCAGGGCTGAAACGTTAGCATGTGTCTATACTCTAGCAGTACCCATTCTCTGAACACACTGTCCAACTTGAAGAGGCACATTTTACAATCTGGCACTGAACAACTATACCCATTAGCAGCTATATACATATGGGAGGGGATATGAGTTTGTGTCACATGATGTATTTATTGCAATGCAGAATGTTGTATAATGTGTCTCTTCATAGGTTGGTCAGTGTGTTCAGAGAATGGGTACTGCTAGTGCTAATGCAGATAAGATCTCTTTTTGGCAGTGGCTTTTTGGCTTGGCTGGAGTGAATGTAACACATTTCTTCCTCCTGGGATGTATAGTTTTTTATTTTACATATTTGGACTATGAGACGCAGGGACACTTTCCAATTGATTTTAATGGTAAAAAAAGTGTGTCTTATAGTCCAAAAAATACAGTACATAAAGCACAAAAAATACATTTGTTAAAATTATTATGTTAAAATCTCTTTTCATTGTGTTTGCGATTAATACGTTTGATCACAAAATTTCAAATCACACATTTTTATTGCAAATATCGGCAACTCAAGAATTCGCAAAGATCTTGAATATAGTGCTATATCTTCTTAATCATGAATATTTAAGATTTTTACATCAGTACTAGGAACTACCGTGCATTGGGTAGTTCATTGTTCATTGTTGCATGTACAAGTGCCGATTTGCACAACGAAGGTAATAATGATTGGATATCACAAGTTCTCAAATTTACACATTTATTGTGAATACTAGGCAATAAATTTGCAATATTTGTGGAATATGAATATTGCCTCTGCTGCTCATCACTAGTGATTAACTTTTAATCAAGTGCAGAGCATTTTAATCACTTCAAAATTTATCCATTACCCAAATGATGATTGGATGGAATGAAGAATTAGAATTGAAGTATGTCTTTTTAAATTACAATATAAAAGTTAGTTAAATGTTTATTTTTGAAGTAGTACAATTGCTAATTAGTGTAAGAACAATAAAAGCCACAAGAAGTAAAGATCCATGAACACAAAAATGACAGTAGGGTAAATCAAGCACGGTTTGCCGCAGCTCTGTGGATTTTTTTTTCCTGGTTATTCAACATTAATAATTTATTTTACACCACTATAAATCATATCATTTATGAAAACCTTTAAAGCATTAATTGTGAGCCGTCATTAGGTAATTATCTGGTTATTTCCTTAACATTGGCAATTAGGCTTATCTCATTTCCTTTTCTCATTAGGCCACTCTCTCCAGATTAATTAACTCTTTATCAATGTCCTCTTATAGTGCTCACTTGCTGTAATAGGTAGGGCCTTCCTGCTTGGCCTGTGATTGTTTTGCTTAATTTAATGTTGGTCAGTACTGCAGTGTTTCTTCACTTTATTTAAAGTTAAGATGTGAGTCCTAATTAAATGATATTCCGTTTGCGGAAGCATTGCATACAGAGAACGTTTCTTTTATCTCAGTTCTTCTGATTTACTGCAATTTCTTTCTAGACACTTTTGATCGACATATATTCTTTCCATCGTGATGTGTTCAAGAAATGTCTGTTGGTTTTCCTGATGGTAACAACAGTGGTCCATGCCAGCAGTGATGTAATGGGGTCCTTAAAAAGGAATGTCATGAATATATTTTCTCCATGTGTCATGCTATCTCTGGAATTTGGGATTTTCTAGTCAAACATATTTGACTTGAAGTGAGGAGATCTGGTCATCTGTATAGAGTGAACATTCTTGTGGAAACCCTGTTTATAAATATTGATGGTCGAACTGTCTGCAAGGCCGCGAACAGGCGGGGTATGTGAATCTTGCACAACAGGCAGACATCAGACTTTTTTTTTTTTTAAAGTTAGGCCATCACTATTTATAAGAGCAAAGCCTAATCGATCATAGAACAATGCTAAACAGCATATGAGGATCCAGTGGACATCCAGAAGACCTAGCTACAACTTTTTTTCCCAATAAACTTTAGAAATAGGGCAGTTGGAAAGAGCTGTGCAGCCAACTTCCTCTCACTTCAAGAAAACATTGGAGGGAAGTTATTGCCATATGGTCATTAAAGTTATGAGAGCATAGACTTTGTAAACAGTAAAGGTGCCCATACACATATAGATGGGAGCACGATCGATGACCCATTCGAATGCTGACGTCACACCATGCGCGCTTGCACCTATCGATTGCAGGGCCATCCTTGTAGGGTATTATTCTCCTTGGTGGTTCACTGAGGTTCAGATTTCTGTACCAAAAGTGATATAGTGTTTTGTCTTTCTGCCCCCATTGGCGTCACCGATTAAGCCGAAGACATGGGGCCGGAAAGGCTCAGTGTGCCTGCAGCTCTGTAGAAATGCTGCAGGCACACGGAGAGCCGGCCGTGGCACCCGATTACGGAACGGGCGCAGTTTGATACACGATCAAACTGCGCCCGTACTTGCTAGGGTAATGCTAGGGAGGTAAAAAAAAATTGTAATTGTACCTTTAAATTTTAAAATTCCCTCCCGCCTCCGTGACGTCATCGAGCATGAGCGCCGATCCCAGAAATAGTTGGAGATACCAGCTGTTTCGGGGGACAGAGCTGGATCCGGCTGAATTTTTTTTTAAATGAAAAAAATGGAAAAAAAAATGTAACTTGAAATCCGTGTCCCACCTCCGTGACATCACTCCAGACAAATTGCAGGCATTTTGCACGAACTGGCTTCGGCATAGCCCTAGGGAGGTTAAATTGCTTTATTGTAGTTTTCTACATACAGGATTGACAGAATACACTATCTGCCTAGCAGTAAACAAATTAATGTTTATATGAGGGATGATAGTTCAAATAAGAACAATTAACTGTAGAAAAAATTTTTGGGAATTGAACAAGTTACTCAGTTTACTGTTCCAATAGCCATACATTACCAACATTTGTGGCTTTATAAGGCACACTTTATTCCTCAAAAATTTGAAGAAAAAAGTCAGTGCATCATATACAGGAGCGGTAGGCTGCTGACAGAAGGGCAAAAGCACATTTGGTTAGGGTGTGCAATGCTGGAGCACACTATACTGTAAATTGTTATTTAGTAGAGTAGAGCCACTTCTCAGAGACTAATCTATATAGACTTTCTTTACACTGGCAGCTCACTCTGGAACATGCATTTTACATATTCACTCAGGAGGAGGGGTTAGTCTGCAACTGTCACAGTAGGTTATATATTTACTGCAGTTGATCAAAGGTGGTCGTGGACAGCTTCTATCTCTACTGGGTTGGAGTGCCCATCCCCTAAATGGTCATAGAGTGAACTGAAAGTACCCTCAATGGGGACTTTTAGTTGGCAGACCCAACCCTCAACAAGTCAATAAAATTACCAGATGGAAAAACAAACACATTTCTTCAATATAAAAGTATACAATACTAGAAATGCCCAATGTGGACAAAGTTTTTCCGGTTTATGCTGTGAAGAGGATGTTTCCTCTACAGGTCAACATGTTTCGCTCCAATATCAAGGTTTCCTCTGGACATTAACAATATATCTGGAACAGTAATTATGGCATTAGATCAACATTGCGTCTCAGATACAAAATAAACATGCTTAAAAACATATTTTCGTGTTGTTGGTTTTATAATAAGAAAACAAAAAATACATTTATACAAATATTGACCTTTCCGACCAACCACATAGTATGTATGGATAGAAAGTATAACTATAACTATAGCTATGCGAGGCTTACCCAGATGATGATATCAACTTTTAAACCTTATGAGCGAAAACCAGAACAAGCAGGGGACAGACCGGCGGAGAGTGGGGCTCCAAAGGAGGGCTCCCCAGCCCAACAGAGAAGTCTTCTATTAGCGCTTGTTGAAAATCAGGGCCAAAACAAAAAAAGATCAGTTTTCTTCATCTTAAAACAAACCTTTTTAATACCTGGACTCTCATTTCCTCTTGGATGTTCTCTTTAGATTTGGAGAGCAGTGTGTTTGTCTTCTTTCTGTCTTTGTTACTTCACTGGCCATCACCAAGTTGAAGGAGGATTTTCCCAGTGTTATTTTAAAAAAGCAGAATAAGGAAGAAAAAAAATACAAGGATCTTATCAGGAGCAGTTGTAACTGAGTATAAAGATATATTGGACTAACAAGATGGTTGTCCAATAACTTTTTTTTGGGGTTGTCTGCAGTGGTAGTCCTGTAGGATTAGTGTATTGGCAACAACCTCATGGTGAAGTAAAGCATGTAAGGAGTTATATTTAAACCTCTTCTGCTCCTACTCAGTAGGTTGGATAATCTGGTGGTCACGCTCATGTGACCTTTAAGATGCCCAAGAGTGTCTCCTGCTTTTCCTGATTACTCTTGTTGATGCAAAGTGGTTTTTGTTGTGTGGTAGCCAAAAAAAGGGAAAGCTCTGATTGAGGCACCCATTGGTAGTTTTTTATTTAATGTAAATAGTGAGAGAATAAAACATCGTAAAACATCGACACATTTCGGGACTATGGCTGTCACTTCTTCAGGATGGGGGGTTTCAATACAAGGTCTTTTAAGATGCTTGTTCGGGTTCAAAGGACCTTTTAAAATTCAATTAAAACTTTAGAATTTTAAATCAAATTCAAAGGAATTTTTCAAAGGTCCTTTAAACCCGAACAAGCATCTAAACATACCTTGTATTGAAATCCCCAGATGGGGTTGATGTTTTATTCTCGCACTTTTTATGTTCAATAAAAAACTACTGAGAACAAATGAGCGCTTCAATCAGAACTTTCCTTGCTTGCAAAATCTTATTTAGATTTGGTTCTGGGCTCTGCATGGGTCATTCCAGAACTTTTTTACATCTGTTAAAACTGTTTTTGTTGATCTTCAGCTTTCTAGAAGATGTATTTTTTTGGTAAAAAGATTCTTTTTTGAACTGTTTAATAAAAGCAATGTCAACACTTGATATTGATTGATTATTGATGTTCTTTCAATTGTATTTGTGGGTAGGCACCATTTGCAACAGAACACAATGTTGACACTAATGTCAAAGACAAAAAAGACACTAAAGACAAAAATCAGGATGTACTGCTTATGTGGGTTCTGGACAACATAGTCACCATAACACACAGTAAGAGTTGACCTATCACTGAACCTTCCTGTTCCTTTCATTATAGGCAATTACTTTTAGTTGTGAGGATGTTTGCTTGAATTACTGTCAGAGCTGTCGCACTATCAAAAAAATAAGGAGTCATGATAATGAGAATTCTCTTGAATGTTTTAGTCTTTGGTTTAGGAAAAACAGAAAATCAGTCTAGTTTGTGAAATGTGTGTCAGAAATGCATTATTTCTATCATTTTACTTTTGTATGCCATAACTTTCCTCTTTTTATAAGGTTCTTTCATTAATTCCCCCCACAACAGATGTACCAAATGTCTAATCTTTTTAAGTTTTCTGAACTGAAAACACCTCTTCAAACCCAGCTCCAATTGCAGACACATGATCTGGGGTCTGCTAGAGTTACCGGTTGGTTGGTGCCAGAAGTTAAAGTGGACCTATCACCCGCTTTTTTACTTCTACTGATCGGCAATAAAATTTCCAATAATAGGGCAGCATGCGGCATAAAAACCAACTTATCTGTAATTGGTACATAAAAATTGGCCCTCGCAGCCCCTCACTGTAATGACGCATTGCAGAAGGGGACAGGAAGAGCTAAAATCTCTGTGAGCAGTGACAGCCAGGAGAATACCTGAAATACACAGAGATTTAAAAAACATTATATGGAGCTCCAAGTGGCCACAGTAATATTGCACTGAATTAACCCCCACGGAAGCCTGGTAGATAAATATGGAATCTCTCATATGATTCCAGAAAAAAACATGCACAAGTATATTTTTTTTAGGATTGTGGAGCATTAGGCCATCATCAGAGGTAAGTCATATATTCATTTTATATATATACAGTATATGTTTTAGATTTTGAGTATACATCCGCTTTAACAAACAAAAGGTTATGATCAAAAGGGGTCAAGACAGAAACATAAACCTGAAAACAAAAGTTGAAGTCTTAAAGCATAGCAATTTATGTCACATATCATGAAAACTGAAGCCAAGAAAATGACAATGCTTCTTGATATTGTGGGGGTTCGGCTTCAAACGGTGCTCCCAAAACATCAAACCACACAATTGGTATAATTTTTGATTTTTCTTTATGCTTCTTTGCACCATACAATTCAAACAAAACTCAAGAGGGTCATGGAAATCCAAATAAAGTCTTTTTGAAAATACCAAGCCATAAACTGTTGTCCTTGGCTTCCCAGCAGCAACAGGTCACTCCTTGTGAGCCCCCCTGTATCCCCTGCTCCAGCAGCCACAGCCCTGGCTCCACACTCCTTGTAATCCTCCTGTCTCATACTTGGTCAAAAGCACTGACACTGTGGTTTCTGATCCTTTTATGGAGACACACCCAGCTCCACTCCCCTGCATTAAGTGTTTGAGTGTACCTGGGTGAATAGGAAGGACCACCCAGTTTCATCCCTCCTATCCCAGAGTTTGGGACCCTATAACCAAAATTAACTTAAAACTGTTCAGCAACCAACCGCTGCTGCTAAGCAATACTATCCTGAACTCCCTGGCACATTTACCACTGGATATGGTCTGTTTACACAGTGACAGACAACCGGTCACAATATACAGCTCATAAAAATAAATTCTTACTTTTTGAAGAAAAATAAATCATAAAAAAACAAATGTCTTGCCCATAGTAACGAATATTTGTATATCATTTTTCCAGGAAAAAAAAATAAGGCGACAGATGTGTTTCTCATATTATTTCTTCCATTTTTTTTATCATTCTTTAAAAAAAATAAAAATAAATTGGCTCCATTGTGTATTTTTTTATAAAACAAAAGTTCTTTTATCCAGGCATGACCGAACTTTAGTAACCAAATGAAATGGTTTCCATTACCATTGACCGAAGAAATGGTTTCCATTTCCATTGACCGAAGAAATCTAAGTTAAGCGGAAGCTTCCTGATACCCATTATTACTATTGTTATTGAACCTTCCTAGCGCTTTAGACAACCCCAGTTTGTTCAGTGTTTGGGTCCCAAACGCTAGGTGACCGGTGATTGTGTGAATCCAATATATCCCCGGAAAGCTGCAGCGATTCTCTAAATCTCTGCAGCATTTTCGGGTTTGCGGCACTGACCAAATCTCATCACGTTACCATTGATAACGCCGATGAGGGCGGGGTGATCGTTAAAAAACATTGCGGTAGAGGCAGAACGTCAGCCCCTACAGCACCTTTTTACAGGTGATCGCAGAAGAGTACATTGCACTCTTTTTGAGTTTCCTGCTCTTCCCCCTCCCCTGTCCACATGTGGGCTGGGTAAACCAACACCCCTCCATTATATTATTATCTATGGCAAGATTCTAAACAGCGCATAATACACAGAAAGTTACAAAAGACTTAGAGACCTACGATACAGAACCTACAATACTGAACCAAAGCCCATGCTAGAACTTTCACACTGACACTGCAAGCTGTGGTTCTTGATGGAGATTGGTGTCCTTTTGCTGCACTTCAAGCTATTTCTTAGGCCATGTGCACAAAATGGCACTGCTTGGAATGTTTAATGTTATCCCTCCTCTAGAAGTAAAACCCCAGAGCATTCATTTTATCATTCATTTTATGAGTGAAGCTGCTAGCCAACGAAAACTTCAATGCAGGCCACATTTGGTCCAGCATAAAGCAGCCCAATTAATTCATAATCTACCATATACTACAATAACGTTGCCATATTTGAAGTCTAAATTGTAATTTCTGCACAACTGGACAGAGAAGAGAGTAACACAGGGGCAGGGTAATCCTTACAAGCAATGAACTGCTATAATCACTGTACCTAACTGATAACAGGGAAAGTATGGCCACAAAGTACTGGTTCTTATGTATGCTTGTAAGGTGGGGTGATAAAAAGGGTTGGTTTGAAAATGTTGTAATGCAAATTTGTAAGTTGAAATTTTTACTTTTTTAAATTTCGCGAAATCGAATTTTCCTGGGGCCATTTCGACTTTGCTTAGCCGATTGGGAAAATCTAAATTTAAGTAAAATTAAATGTCCTATGTAGTGTAGTCACACAAACCAAGTGATATGCTGTCCCCTTTAAGGCCATGTGCCAGGAGGCTTTGCAGAGGAGCTAAAAGCTTGATTCCAGGAAGAGGAAGTCCAGTCCAGAGCAGTGAGACCTGATGATACAGTGGCAGCCAGGCACACTAGCTGGCTCCAGGCTCCACGTGTTCATCCATCTATGCTGGCGTGCGTACAGCCCACGGACCAAATAGTACGTGCTACTCGCAGACCCAGTTGCCATTCATTCTGTCCCGTTCGCGGCCACCTGGAATACCCTCTTCAAGTGGGGTGGGCAAACGTTACCCGGCGGGACCAATGCCTTGGGATCTGTTCCCAATTGATCCAGCACTGGTCGGGCTGTGCAGCTGTAGCTCACCTGTTTGCTACTTGGACCCACATACCCTCTATCTGCAAGGAGGACCGGTCCCAGTGTGTTAAGGGACAGGTTGAAGGTTGCAGCATTCAGTGAAAGAGACTATCCTTCTATATTGTTAAATACATTTTGACCGTGAGTTACCAGCATCCATTTCTATTCTGCTGTGGTTTAGTTAATAAAAGGGTTTTGCAAGCAGTATGTCCGCCTCCGTGTCGTTGTTTGATCCTGAACCTGTACACCTACATTTCAACCATCTCTGGTTATAAACTGTAGTCTCTAAGCAATTGGACTTTTAATAGTGATCAGGTCTGAACCACATGGTCTGTGATGCGCACCACCCTACTGGCACCCTGGCACTGGTATAAGGTTGGATAGTCAGCAGCTTCTTGTAACTGGAAATTTTAAAGACAGTGAATGCTGTTGCACTCACTGGCTTCTGGCACGCTAGACTAGACTGATGAGGGTAACATCAGGTAGCATGCCCAGCTACTGGGCCTCTCTTAAATCCCACCTCTCTTATACCCCCCCTGTCTTCATGGGGATCATGGTCCGTAGTTCATGGTTGCATTAAACTACAACATTAACAGTTACTCTGTGCAAGCTTGATGTAGATACAGTGTATGCTTACTAATAACACACCTAGGCTGGTTATGGTCCTCAGTGTAAAGGTATTTGGCCTACTTTCCACTCTATAATATAAAAATGTCCTATACACTCCAAATTACTTTTTTAACTGACTAAATAATTACAGATTTTACTTTATTTCTCATTATTGATCTATTACGCTCTTTGTTCTTTGTTACTTTTGTTTATAACTTTTATTACAGATCTGTAATGAGATGTTAAAGCTGAACATTTATTTTTGCAGTTTGCAGCATCTTCTAGCACAGGGGTGGGTAACCTCACATGAGCAATTTTGCCCCATTTTACTATTTACTAGTCTGCGCCCCAAAACATAACACATTCACACGTCCGCAGTAAGGGAGCAATTGTGCAACGCAGTGCATTAACCAATAAAGTATTTTTTTGTGTGGTGTGTCCATGTGCCATGTGTACTGCGTAACAAGTGCCCTGACAGTAAAGGGCACAGCATGCATAGGGTGAAAGGGATATAAAAGGTGCCTCTCCTCTCCATTTTTTGGTGTGTTTACTCCTTTTCTTTTCTACACCCAGGGATTTCGGTTAAGGGGATTCTGGGAAGGGGATGTGTGGCTGGGCCGCCCTTTGTGCTACATCACCCTCTTTACCTCTAGACCCTCACTCTGACCCTCAGCACTACTGACTAGCTTACCCTCATCCTGGGGCATCTCAGGTTGGTCTTTCTGTCCCATCTCTCCTGGCTGTTCCTCTTTCAACGGCATCTGGATTTTGGGGTAAGGATAGGAGCAGGTCTTCTACCAGTTCTGTCAGCTTCAGCCTTAAGGGAGTGGAAAGTGAACAAGGACAAGATGCTGCTTCTGCAGCCAGCCATCATAGCTAGTGGCATGTTTTCTCTAGCTTTAGGCCTGCTCTTTTACCTACAACAACTATGCACTAGTAGGATGGCACCCAGGGAGCCACAACAAGGAGACTTAAAAGCAGAAAGTGGCTCTGGAGCTGCAGGTTGCAGACTAAAAAGCCAAAAGTGGCTCTGGAGCTGAAGGTTGCAGACCTCTATTCTAAGCCTTTCCCCCCAGTCTAGCTATCCACTGCTCACCCTTTTCACTTATTACATTTCAGTTTCAGACATGGAAGCTAAACATCACATGTAATGCTTGCCCTTACAACCAGTTATGATTCCTCTTGCTATAAGAGACACAGGCCCAAATAAGGTAATAGGTAAAATAACAGTGTATTTAACCTTTTTTGTTCGAAAGTTCAGAAGAGAACCATGTAAAGCTAAAGCTATTTTGCAGGTAAAATATTGATACTGGAAAAATAACTAGGCTTGGTCCATCTTGAATAGTGATGAGCGACATAAGCAACATTCGTATTCGTGGCATGCCGCAAATTTTATGGAAAACATTCGGAAAATATTCGCATTTGGCAATATTCGGGGTTTTTTTTATTGCGAATATTCGGCAATATATTCACCATCCTCGCGAATTTCCGAATTGCCGATATTTGTGATTAATATTCGGAATCCGAATATTCGCGATCATCACTAATCTTGAATGAGGCTATAAGACTTAGGCAATTAGAAGAAATTATGTTAATGGTACAACATCCTCCACAAAGCAATAACCAATAATTCAAACTTAAATAAAATAAATAGATGAATACGGTTTGATATTTATTGGTTCTATGGGATATGTGTATAATATATGCGGTAAATAACTGTACCATTATTACAATATCTCCAATAAAACAGATCACTGGCGTCTCATTTTTGTTTGTCTTAATATGATTGTATCATTAGGGAGTTTCAAAGGAACAAGATGCTGTTGCTTAGTCATGACTGAAAATTGAGACTGGGTGATGTAATATTGTGTTGTCTTTAATACATAATGACAGGATACACAGTGCCAGCTTCACTGAGCAGAAGCCACTCTAACCAGCAAATGCTTCTCCAATATGTTAGCAGGGAACATTTCACTCCACGGAATAATGAACTAGACAGCAACAGCAATTGGCATAAATAACCTATAAAAACAACACACCTCTATGCAATGCCATCATCACTTCCAGATTAAAGGAGCATTTTCCTTATTACATTAGAATTAACCAACCAAATGCCAACCAAGAAACTAGAGAGAAATAACACAATTATGGGAAAGAATTAAGTTAACTTTTTATTTTATGTTTTCTTATAAACTGTTTCCCTCTTATCTAAGAATCAAAATGTGCCATCATCCCATTAAATGTATATACCAACAACAAAAAACAGAACTGGAGAATGAAATGAGAATCCTCTGTGTCCTACCTATCACTTCCCAGTATGGAGACTAGGGGCTCCAAGGGACTTTTGAGGCCTTAATGATTCCATTGGTTTGTGAGGATATGTTTTTTAATCATTTATTGTAACATGATATATAAACAACAATTATACATGATACATAGTAATGAGCAAGACATTTCATACAGCTGTTTCAGGTTCAATTGGATTAAAAATATTGTCAATTTGCATAGAAAAATCACAATGACTGAAGAACACCTTCTTGACGCATTTCACTTTTACAGCTTCTTCAGGAGATATATAGGTGCTCAGAATTTATTCTCTGGTTTGTCTGCTAGAAGCTGTTTTACTTTACCAACAGCAAAAGGTGTCAGAGTGAGCAACGCCCGGGTCAGTTGCAGCTTTCTCTTACTGACCGCCCTGATAGTCGCCCTCACCAGTAAGGCGGACATGTTGTTGTCCTCTCGCCCATGGGAATGTAGGAAAAGCCTTCTGAGAACGGAGGGAGGAAGCTACCTAAATTTAATGTATTTAAGTTCCAGTGATCCCTGGACAATATTAGAAGTTTTATGATTGATTTTATTTGCAACAATGTTTTTAAGTAGAGCACACACCCTGATATAGATATTTTTGGCATCAATGTCTATATCCCTACCATAGCTCCCAATGTACTCCTTCATAGGTCTTCTAATATTTATCTGCAGTAGGTTCTCTGGCAGCTTTTCTTCTTCTGTGCCTGTTCACACTACACTTTGCCAAAGTCTCCAACCATGATGTCATCTGCTGCATTGAATACTACTCATTTTCAAGTCCTCTGTGTTTTGTAGAGTACCTTAACCAAAACCCACGTGTGTGCCCTTGCCTATTATTTATGTTTCTGTGTTTATCAATTCTGTACTTCTCCATTGTTTATGTTTTCCATGGTAGGTTGTCCACACTGTCTCCTCCTTTTGATATTGAACTCAAACTTCTAAGCAGAATTAAAATTCTACCACATATTTTGAAACCTGCATATGTTCTACTCCTTGTAAATATGTCATTTTAAAAATGAAATTAAAGGATATAGAAACTAAGCTTAATTTAGACTAGATAGAGTAGTTATGTGAAGTGCACACTGCAGAAGAACACTCCTTGGAAGTTTTAGAATTTTTAACCATTGGGTAGGCAGGGCCACCATCGGAAATTTCGGAGCCCTCTTTAAGGTCATTTTTCAGGGCCCCATACCCCCATACCTCCACAGGATGTGTATCTGCCATAAGACATCGGAAGCAAGTCCATCGAGGCTGCTGTCAAGAGGGCCAGTGCGCAGGACAGGAATAGTGTTGAGCAAGAATATTCGAAATTCGAATATATTCGGTGAATATCCGACATTCGAGAATTCGCAATATTTCGCAAATTTTGCTCAGATATTCACAGTGGCGGATATTCGTCATTTAATGCTTCAACATTGTTTACTGGTATACATCACGCATATTTGTACACATTGCGAATGTATACACGCAATGCTCGTTCTGACTAAGATCACAGAATGAAGAAGAGAAGCTGTAAAGCTGCATCGCGAACAGGCACGCACGATGGAAGGCAATAGAGTACAGTTGAAATGAATTTTACTAATTTCGAATATTCCTTAATATATTTGTGAAATTACGCGAATATGAATATGCCATATGCTGCCAGTGGCAGACATGGCACCAACTGGGCAGCAGACTACCATCCCTCCTCCCTATATTGGCAAGCCTTAGGTTCACTTTTTATCTGTTTCTCCATTGAGATATATAAAGTTCCACTGTGTGCACGCTATATGTGTAGATAGGATGTACTTGCATTTATTTTTAGTTTAGGGGCCCTAGAATAAGTTTAGCCTTGGGGTTGGCTCTGAAGCTTATTCTCATACAAATGGATATTTAGAACTAACACATTTCTGTATATTAGGGGATAGTTCTGCTGATTAATCCCAGGGTTTCAGGGCTTTAACTACACTAAAGAAGACCCATCAAGTGTGTGGTGGGGTCATAAACATTGATGGTGAATTAATCTATTCCAGGGTGTGGGGAGAAATATGTCAAGTCAATCAGATGCACCATGATTTCAAACATCAGGGCTAATGGTATAAAGTTCACAATATAGAGAAGGACATTTCAATGTATGCTTTGTATCTCTGCCTAGTATATGGAATTTTTGCATTCTACATCCTTTCTCTTCTCTCCATCCTCTGGAACTTGGTTATCTGCAGTTCCTCTCTCTGGATACTCTTTATCTTTCCTCTCCAGTCAATCTGCTTTCTCTACCCCATTTAGTGCTCCATTATCATCCATTACTCTTTGCTCCCCTCCACTTGCTGCCATGAATGATTTACACTTCACCTCTATTCCCAATCATTCACAACCAACACATTATTTTTCCTGCTTTGCCTGTTCTGTGTTACTAAATGGCCAGTGATCAGCCCTTTAAGACCCCCACAAGGCTCCATGATCAGCATACACGTTGTGTCTCCACCTCCAATGTTCAGTTCAGTTACATTATCTACTTGGATTTGTGTTCTTATATCTTGTTCACATGTGTATATTGGTAAATTAAGCAAAAAATTATACAAGACAATCAAATCACTCAGAGACCAAAGGTCATTTGACCTAAATTAACCTTTGTGTAAAAGCCGGACATTTACCATGTTGAACCAGATGAGATGAATGGATAAAGACAGCTTGCCACAAAAATATAACCCATTTTCTTAAGCTGTACAATGGCGGTGATCGATCTGACATTGGCCATTCCCATCCAAAGTAAATAAAGGCTCACAAAGGGTGCATGGCTAATTCTTGGCACGACCAGCCGTGCAGGATGACATCATCATGCTTGGTCGATCTGCCGAGAAATTGCCAGTAGAACTAACCGTCTATGGCCACCTAGACATAGATAGTGATTAAACTTAGATAGCGATTATTAGAATTTTTCTTTATTCTTAATAATTATATAAACAAAATCTCAATGAAAAGGTATCGGCCAGAAAAACAGAGAGTCTAAAGGTTAAAAAAACAATACTGTAGCACAATAAGCATACAATAGCCATATTGGTTGTTAGCAATATTGAAGATAATATACAGTTTTATTTAAAGAGAACTGTTTTTGTCAGCACCTCTCCATAACCGCTCCACCTAAGTTAAGGGAAATCAAACCCAATGCTAGTCTGATGATGACACAGGCCCAGTTGGCATTGGTAGTTTCATGGTCCCTTTGTGTGCTTGTGCCCCCCACATCCATGAGTGTTAGTGGTTGGTGTCCCATCCTATCTGAATGCAGAACAGTCCAGAGCTACTGTGAACCAAAACTGGGTGAAATAATCACTTCCATGTTGTGTTGTCACAACATCTGGGGTCTGCAGGAAGTGGGTGTTGTATTTTGTTCTCAGAGGTAAGTAATATTCTTTTTTCCTACAACCAATCTTGTCCATTTTTAAAAGTCAACTTTTATTTTTTGTTTTAGATAGTTTGCAAGTTTTTGAACTGTTTACTGCTTTATATCTGCATCTTACAATATTCTATAATTACTTATAAAAAATATTATTTATGACTGACCATAATTGATGGTAAAGTGTGCAAAAACATTTCAAAACATTAACACATTCTCATTCAAAGAATGAAAGAGCACAAAACTTGACATTACGTAATTTGCTGTTGACTGTTACTCCCAATGTACTCTGCCTTAAACACCTTTTGTTCCCTCTTCACAAGACAACATTCGTTAGTTGAATTTATGCTCTAGAATTAGCATGATCTCGCACTTTCATCATGATCTTGTTCACAGCTAGGCAGATGGGAATGACAGTAACTTTGCTTCATGGCATTCTGGCTCACTTAACAGAGCTCTAGGGATCATTGTTAAAAAACAAAAAACACTTTAAGAAATTATGGATATTTTCTGAATGAAACAAACTTTTCTTAACCAGCTTAAACACCTAAGGCTGTGTCAAACTAAGGATCCTGTTTCTGGCAC
Source organism: Ptychadena robeensis (assembly GCA_036250615.1). Taxonomy (NCBI): domain Eukaryota; kingdom Metazoa; phylum Chordata; class Amphibia; order Anura; family Ptychadenidae; genus Ptychadena; species Ptychadena robeensis. The sequence continues at coordinate 21,414,902 of CM070035.1, read as the reverse complement.
CAACTTTCACTTTTTTTGAAGTTTTGAAGAAAGGTATTACTCCAACTTTTATTCTGTGATGCTGGTGTGGCATGTCAGTGTCATTGAAGCACACTGCACCAAGAAAGTAGAGCAACACAGGGATAGTGAAGTGGTCACTGTTCCACGTCCTATTTATCTCTGCTTTTAACTTTTAACAGATCTGTTGAAACCATAGATTATTATTATTATTATTAACATTTATTTATATAGCGCCAGCATATTACGCAGCGCATACATGAAGTGGAGATACAACACAGTATAACACACAGGTACAGTAATCCACAGGAGAAGTAGAGGACCCGCCCGGACGGGCTTACAATCAATAGGGTTGGGGGAACAAGGTATACAATAGTTGGTGGGGATGGGACTGGCATGGTTGTGATGTTAGGAGAAGATGGATAAGAGGCTGAAGAGGTGGGTTTTTAGAGCTTTTTTGAAGGTGGCAAAGGTAGGAGCAAGTCTGATGGGGCAAAAGGGAGAGTAGTTCCAGAGAGTAGAGCGGCCCTAGAGAAGTCTTGGAGCCGTGCATGTATGAGTTTATGAGTTGGGGATGTCATTAGTATTCACTGGAGGAGCGGGGGGGGGGGGGGGTTAGGGGTGTATTTGTGTACAGGTTGGAGATGTAAGGAGGACAGGAGTGCGTAGTGATTGAAGGCAAGCACAGACTTTAAATTTAATTCTCTGGACAAGGGGAAGCCAGTGTAGATTTGCAGAGGGAGCAGCAGATGTGGAGCGGTTAGAGGAGTAGATGAGTCTAGCAGCGCCATTCAGAGATGGACTGAAGAGGCGAAAGTCTAGTGAGAGGGAGACCGAGAGGATGATTTTACATAGTCGACGAGATATGTATGAGAGCGTGTACCGGACTTTGGTGGTCTCTGGGATAGGAAGGGGCGGATTTTGGAGATGTTGCGGAGATGAATGGCAGGTCTAGCGATGTTATGAGGTGTGGGGAGCGCGCAGAGTCGAAGGTGACACCAGGCAGCGAGCTTGTGGAATGGGGGAGATGATGGTGTTATTTACTGTAAGTGAGGATGTTAGGGGGAGGAGGCTTGGAAGGTGATGAGGGAAAGATAATGATTTCAGTTTTGCTCAGATTGAGTTTAAGGAATCTTCAGCCATCCATGGAAGAGATGGACGATAGGCGTGAGAGATGTTGTCAAGGACAGAGGGAGTGAGGCCGAGGTAGAAAGAAGATTTGGTGTCATCAGCATATAGATGGTATTGCAGACCAAAGGATGAGATGAGTTTGCCAAGGGAGGAGTGTAGAGGAGAAAGAACTGGGCCAGGGACTGGCTTGTGGGACGGGCAACAGGAGAGGGGTTGTGAAGAAGAGGAGCATTAGAAGAGGTTTGGAAGGATCGGGGTCAGTCAAGTAGGAAGAGAACAGGAGAGTGGGCAAGTCACGAATACCAACAGGTGCGGGCGTAGAAGAAGAGGGGTGCAACGGGGAGTGTCAAAGGCAAGAAGAGAGTCCAACAGAAGAAGGCAAAGAAAGTTGCCTTTGGGCTTGGCAGGTGGCAGGTCATTGGCAACTTTAGTGATGGCTTGCTCAGTGGAATGAGAAGGGGCCGGAGCCGGTGGGAGGGGGTCAAGAGGGAATTCACAGCAGATAGTCGGAGATCTTGTGTCTACAAGGTTCAAGCAGGTGGAAGCAAAAGGAAGAGAGAGATCGGTCGGGATAGTTGAGGGAAGAGAGGGGTCAAGTGATGGCTCTTCAGTATGGGGAGGATTGTGGCATGTTTGAAGATGATGGGAAGATACCAAGGAGAGGTGAATAGTTCAGTCAGTGCCGGGGCAGAGTGGTGGAAGGGGTCTAAGTAAGTCAGGCGGGTAAGGGTCGAGGGCAGGTGGGGGAGGGAGAGGAGCGAAGTAAGGTGGTGACTCCTCCAGACGACGGGGAAGTGAGGTGAGGGAAGAGTTACGGAGGTAGGATGGAGGAATGGGGGTGAGAGAGTTACAGGAGGGTGGGATTGGAGGAATGGGGGTGAGGGTAAAAGTACAGAAGGTGGGATGGAGGGAGAAGGGGTGGTGGCGGTTGGGGAAATAAATTCGGATGGCTTCGATTTTGTCTTGAAGTATGTGGCGAGGTCGTGTGGGCAAATGAAGGTGGCAGTGGAGGAGGAGGTGTAGGATTGAGAGAGAGGTTGAAGGTGGAGAGAGGCAGTGAGGGTGGATGGCTTGTGAGGATATGAGTGAGGAGAAGATCGTTTGTTTGCAGCAGAAGTCAGCAATTGAATTGCTGAGTTGGCTTGTAGATAGAAGGTCGCTGTTGCTGACCAGACGTTCTCCATTTGCGGCCCTGCGAGCATCTTTGTAGGCCGTGAGGTGTGCTTACGTGGCAGGGACGGGGGTTGGTGGGGCGGGAGAGCGGAGGGGGGCAGGGGCAAGTTTTTAGGACGATGAGGGTGAGATAGTCAGAGGCAGCTTGGTCAGGGGATGTGAGGTTAGATATAGTGGAGGCAAGTGAAGATAAAGAGTCGGCTCTGTGCCAACGTTCAGTCGGAGGGGTGTGGAGGTGGATAAATGGGCAAGAGTGTCACATTGAAGGTTAGAAGATGGCGGTCCAGAGAGGGGAAAGCGGAGTTGGTCCAGGTGGGGGGGAGGGGGCAAAGTTAGTAAACACCAGGTCAAGTGTGTGTCCAGCGAGGTGTGTGGGGGTGTGTATGTGCTGGGTCAGGCCAAGGGAGTCTGTAAAGAGGAAGTTTGGGCAGATGGGGGGGCTGGGGTAATCATGGCTAGATTGGAAGTACCAAGGATAAGAAGGTAGGTCGGGCAGTGGAAAATTGGGGAGCCAGAGGAGTTGTCAAAGAATGGGATGTAGGGCCAGGGGGGGCGATAGATTACGGCAAACGAGGAGGGGCAGGGGGTGAAACAGACGGATGGTGTGAGCACAAGGAAGAAAAGCGAGTGAGGGATGAGTTGTAGTACAGTGTAGGTGCAGCGAGGAGAGAGAAGGAGACCTACACCACCACTGGCCTGTTGTCAAGGTCTGGGGGTGTGAGTGAAGTGCAGGCCTCCTAGGATGAGCAGCAGCAAGGGCAGATTCAGAGGGTAGAGAGCAGGGTTCAGTGAAGCCACGAGGTTTAGAGAGCTTAGAAGAAGGAGATTGTGAATGGAACAGCAGTTTGTTACCAACAGATCTGGTGAGGGGGGTGGCTTCGATGGGAAGGCGGACAGGTACAGGTTAGGAGGAGGGTGTGTTTTCCTGGTGGAGAGAGAAGAGAAGGGGGTAGACAGGCAATGAGGAGGGCCAGGGTTGGGGGAGAGGTGTCCCCAGAAAAAGAAGGAGCAGAGAAAGCAGTGGAGGAGTACAGAAATGGGCAGCATGTGGGAGGTGTAACAGTGGAAGAAGATAGAGCGACGTAGAGGGGGAGGTTTTAGCAGCAGGGGAGGCAGGAGGGAGGATACATAATGAAAGTTACAGAGTGCACAACAGGGGGAGATGAGGGGAGGTGGATAGGTAGTACTATAATCCAATATGGAGCAGAGTGGAGGTGTGGCATCAGTCTGGATCTGGCAGGTTGAAGCGTCAGTCCATGGTGTTCCTTTGTGTGGTTTCGGGTAGCAGCAGGCTGTTGTTGCTGCCCATCCTGGTCAAATCCCTGGGTCAATTCCCTGGATAATTACCACGTTGCACTTAAAATCGGCACTTTCAAGAAGGCACGCGACTGAAGTCACAAGCGACTTAGAGAGATTGTTATATGGAATATCTGTGTTGGCCTAGGCTGGTGTTGGACTGATTGCAATTTCCACAAACAGCTGTACCAG
>CM070035.1:21397681-21410888 GCA_036250615.1 Ptychadena robeensis | reverse complement strand
ATTGGTTACAATGGCACACACATGAACGACATACCATTAACACACAGATTTGAATTGATCAATGATTGGTTACAATGGCACACACATGAACGACATACCATTAACACACAAATTTGAATTGATCGATGATTGGTTACAATGGCACGCACATGAACGACATACCTGTTGAGAGGATGAGAGAAGTGGAGATTAGATGATGGCAGGACCGCAAGTGACTACAGTAAACAATGCAATAGATCTCGTTCCCTGGATAATTCCCACGTGGCACTTAAAATCGGCACTTTAAAGAAGGCGACTAAAGTCAGGGGCGACTTAAAGAGATTGTTTTATGGAGTATCTGTGTTGGGCTAGGCTGGTGTTGGACTAGATCAGGGGTTTTATCCTAAGGGTCCCCACACATGCAATGAGCGGCGGCCAATTGTGCCATCGACCAATGTGCGTGCGTGCTCGGGGCCGACGGCCGGTGGCAAAATCGGCCTCTGATTGGGGTGACCACATGGGGCGACAGATCCCATGTCGCCTCAAAGCTCATCTGTAAATCTCTGGCCAATGCCATTAGTTTCAATGTGGACTAACGGTCAGCACTACAGATGGTCGAATTTTTCGACTTGCTAACTTTGTGAGCTGATTGCAAATCCCCTGAAGAAGGTATCATCACCATAATTGCTGGTGATGTAGAGAAAAGGGTTTTGGGAACATTTGAAAAAAAAAAGGTTTGCTCTAGCACATGAAGATTTTGCATAAATTAAGTTAAAAAGTAAAGTTGAAATCCCGGTTTTCGAATTTTTGACTTGACTTTGAACCTCATTTGTGCAAAAACTGTTTGTGTTAGAGACATACTTTACAAACGTTCATGGGCTTTGCAATTAACCTGAAATCGGCGAAATGGTAGAATTTTTTAAAATCTCTAGCCAGCACACAAAAGGTGCACGCCAATGCTGTGAGCGATGTAGAGCATACAGAGGGCCAAAATTAAAAACTTGGACAAAGGGCAACTTTCATATCTATTGAAAAAAATATCTACAGTTTAGGAAATTTTTCCTTCTCATCAGATATAACAATGATCCTTTTCATATGAAAACAAATTTTTAAACATTGAATCTGGAACAAGACAAGCAAAAAGCAAGACACAAGGAACAACCAAGACATATACGTGCCATACATTTTTTAATAAAATGTAAAAAATAATGTCCAGAGCCAAATATAATTACATGACAAATATCATTGCCATAGAAATATCTCACTTTGCATGTAATCAGTCTATTTCATATATAAGTTTCACCTTTAAGTTGAATTAGGCTATGTTCCCACATAGGCGATCAGCTGCGGGGCTGACACGATTTTAATCACGTGTGATTCAATAAGTAACATCTTTCAGGGAAAGGTGCTAAAATAGCATTATACATGATCTTCTTTCAAGTAAAGCCAGCTATAGATGTATCGGTATTCCATTTGATTTCCAAACAATCGACTGTGTCGAACGATCTGATCGATCAGCCATTCAGGAATCGAAGCCGGCCCACCTTGAGCGATCGAACATCCAAAATCGAAAAAAAGATTGCTCGTTGACTGATTGGACATATGTTTTTTTGGCATAGATCTGGCTGCATGATCGACCCTTTTGGCCTAATCTACCTTCCTATGTGCCAGCTACTTGGAATTGAGAGGAGTTGATCCTCTCTTTTAACCGGTAAACAATCAGGGGACCAAATCATCAGGGAATCGTTTACGTTAGTTGTGCGCTCTTCGATCTTTGAATGGTCGACTGACGATTACTCGACTCGATATGTGGGGCTTCACACATCACAGCTCTTATCACCCGACCTTACCACCATGAACATAATGAATAAATAAATCACCTTTATTAATCAAAAATTGCATTATGCTCAATTGCTTTGAGCCATTACTACACATAGATCAAGACCTGTATTAAGAACCTTAGATAGAAACATGTGACAAAAAAGTAATGAACACAAATTGTGACATTTGACATTATTAGCAAAAATGTTAAATAAATGAATACTGCATGTTTATTGGAAATATGGATATGTTATAGTCATATATAATTCACACATAAAAAAAAGTTATAACTATACCAAGTTCACCACTTGGTATAGTTATATAGATAATTATAGTCTGTTAGGATATGTTTTCACAACATCAAAATGTTGACACATTCCATTATATTTAAGTTGCAATTCCATTGCTTTAAAATCAATGTAGAGCAATACGTCGATCTTGACGCAACGGAGCCCAACGCAAGTGTGGGTGCACTGACGCACCCATAGAGAATACATTGAATCCATAACCAGCGTATACCCATCTAATGGCCTGTTTTCCCCTTAAAAAAATGACTTACCCAACATCACTTCCAGTCTTTCAAAATTATTACTTTTGGGATCGTGAAGGACCAGAAGAATGGGCAGAAAGATCCTAAAGATCCTTCCATCTTTAACGCATACCTTAGTGCATGCCTTAGGGACAGAGGAAACTTTGTGGACTCAGTGACGCGGTGATCACAAAGCCTAAGTCACATGGAACAGTGTTCAACAGATATTAAAAGTTTTCAGATAGTAGAGCTTTTAAAAACATTTGAGTTGGAGAAGAATCAGGGTTGAATGAGGATAATTCATAAGTGGAATGCTAGGACCACTTCAATCAAAAACTTAAAGATAGGCTTGAATCAAAGACCTACTACAGTACCTGCTTGGCTTACAATTCATAGCTGTTTTATATTGCTTAGATGCTATATGCACAAAAAAATTTTAACAAAAAAGAAAAAACAAAATAGCATAATCTAAGTAGGGAACAAATCAAAATACAAAGAAGCTTAATAATAAATGCTGTAAAGTTACTCTCAGTAAATTGATGCCAACATGTACAGTAGTATAGAGAAATATGATGGGCACTAGACAACATTTAGAACATAGAACACATTTGAGGTGGGAAAAACCCTATCCTCATGGCACCCTGGGTCACTATGTCGTGTAGCATAGGACCCTATTATCAAGGGACTTTAAATGCAATATTGTAAAATATAACAATACAATATTGCCTTTAAAGTCCCTTGATAATAGGGTCCTATGCTACACCAATTAGTGACCCAGGGTGCCATGAGGATAGGGTTTTTCCCACCTCAAATATGTTCTATTTAACTATTGGGATGTTGGCATATTATAATTGCAACATGGTTGCCCATTCTTTGTTTGCCCAACATTTAGAACATATTTATATATACAGTGCAAAGTATACACAAAACATAATTTTTTCCACATTTTGTTGTGGTCGAGCCTTATTCCAAACTGGATTAAAAAAAAATTTCCTCAGAATCCTACATATCACATTTCATAGTTTACTTGAGGTTTTGGCAAAAGTTTTTAAAATAAAACAAAACAAAAGAGAAATCACATGTATGTAAATATTCACAGTTTTTCCTTAATACTTTATCAATGCAGCAATTACTGCCTAAAGTTTTTGAACATGATACCACAAGCTTGGCACACCTATCCTCTGCCATTTTCACCCATTCCTCTTTGCAGCACCTCTCAAGTAGTGATGAGTAGTGATGGCCGAACTGTCCGCAAGGCGGACAGTTCGGCGGCGAACATAGATGTTCGCCCATCTTCTCGCCGGCGAGCAGTGCGGGTGTTCGACCCGCTCCGTTCGCCAGTGAGAAGATGATCTCTATTCTTCCTCCGGCAGGATCACAACCTGTGTGATCACGCCGGAGGAAGAATCTTTTCACTAGAAGACCGGCCTCCTAGTGAAAAAAACAGAGTCGGAGCAGGAAGTGACGTCAGTGACGTCACATCCGGCTCACGGAACCAGGAACTATGCGTTCCAGTATGCGTTCCAGGGACCGGATGTGACGTCACTGAGGCGGGGAATTTGAATGTGTCCGCGAACAGGCGGACGGCGGACGTCTTTAGAAGTCCGACCCGCCCGTTCGCGGACAGTCCTGGCCGATGTTCGGCCATCACTAGTGATGAGCAGCATAGGTTCAGCAAATGTTCATATTTGCAAAATATCACACATTTTCCACCTAATGTTCACACAGTTTATTTTTATTGCACATATCGCCACTTGTACATGCACATATTGCGAATGCAATGCATGGTAGTTCCGGGTACTGATGTAAAATCTTAAATATCAGTGATTACGAAGATAAAGCACTATATACGAGATCTTCACAAATTCTTCACAAAAGTGCTGATAGTCGTAATATAAATTTGCTATTAGAACATTCACATGGGAAGGGAAGTGTCAGTGCACAGCCCGTGTAAAATCTTTTCAGAGACGTTCAATTAGATTCAAGTTTGGGCACTGGCTGGGCCACTCAAGGACATTTACAGAGTAGTCCTGAAGCCACTCCTTTGATATCTTGGCTGTGTGCTTAAGGTTGTTGTCCTGCTGAAAATTAAACCATCATCCAAGTCTGAGTTCAAGAGCGTGCTGGAGCAGATTTTCATCCAGGATGTCTCTGTATGTTGCTGCAGTTATTTTTCTCTATTTTGCTGACTAGTCTCCTAGTTCCTCCTGCTGAAAAACATCCCTACATCATGATGCTGCCACCACCATGCTTCACTGTAGGGATGGCATTAGCCTGGTGCTGAACTGTGCCTGGTTTCCTCCAAATGTGATGCCTGGCATTCATAACAAAGATTTCAATCTTTGTCTCATCAGACAAGAGATTTTTGACTGGTCTGAGAGTCCTTCGGGTGCCTTTTTGCAAACTCCAGGTGGGCTGCCATGTGCCTTTTTTTTCTAAGGGAGGATTCTGTCTGGCCACTCTACCATACTAGCAAATAGCCGCCCATGACCTGGGGTGATCAGCCGTTGCAATCACGGGATCTAAAATGGCGTCATGCCGCAACAAATCACTATAGTGGGAACAAGCCCTTAGGCTACTAAAGGGCTTGAACTATGAATAGGTAAGATGGTTGGGAGGGTCTCCTATTCACCCCACCCAGTACCTATGGGGTTGGTTTGGCTGCACAACAGCAACATAATGAGGTCAGCTGATCTCATCAGTGGGAAGACTCGTGGTCTTGTTGACAAACATTTGTGGAAAGACAAGCTTCACTGCTTCCCCTGCAGGATACATGGACTGTTATTCTGGGACAGGTCTATAAGACACAGCCTAATTGTTGTTTTTGTTTGCTCAATAAAGCATTGTTGAGAAACTTTGTTGAACTCCAGTGTGGTGACGGTGAACCCCCCAAAGAAACAACCACTGGAATTTTTTCATTGTAGTGGATCTCAGTAAGCATAGCTGTGCAGCTGAAGTCAGTTGAGACTATTCCAAATGGATGACAATCAATTTTCTTAAAAATTTTGCATTCAATAGGTTACTGGACAAATGAAATCAGCCTCCTATTTGTACATTAGCCCCTTCAATTTATTCCAAATATGCCAGAAAAGAAATCCATTATTTTCTTGATTGGGTATTCAAAGCACATATTTAATCTATTGACTAATCTTGGTAAGTATTCACATTCCTAAGTGAATAGTGTATATTCCTTTACTAAATGAGATCACATGTCTCCTGAGACTGGGAATAGATAAGGCTGAAGGCTATATCATACTCAATTTCCTACTAGGCAATGGTGACACCAGAATTAGCAGCTGGCTTGCTAAATATCTTGGGAACTCCAACATTAAGATCTTCCTTTCAAAGTTCTACTTTGTGTTTACCAACTTGAAAGTCTTATATGTTCCTGTTTCTGCTACTGTAGTGTACATTATATATAGTAAATGAGACTAAACAGAGATTATGGAACCCCATAATGACCACAACAGATAAGCAAACATAGGAACACAGATGCAGAAATCTCACCAACATACAGGAAAGTACAGTCCTGGCCAAAAGTTTTGAGAATGATACAAATATTAGTTTTCACAAAGTTTGCTGCTGCGCTGCTTTTAGATCTTTGTTGCGGTTGTTTCTGTGATGCATTGAAATATTATTATAAACACTTCATACGTTTCAAAGGCTTTTATCAATAATTACATAAGATTGAAGCAAAGAGTCAGTATTTGCAGTGTTGGCCCTTCTTTTTCAGGACCTCTGCAATTTGACGGGGCATGCTCTCAATCAACTTTTGGGCCTAATCATGACTGATAGCAACCCATAATCACTTCTTTGAGTTTGTCAGAATGAGTTGGTTTTTGTTTGTCCACCCGCCTCTTGAGGAATGACCACAAGTTCTCAATGGGATTAACCTCCCTAGCGCTCTTGCAAGGTCCAGATTTCTGTACCAAAAGCGCACCATAGACTTAAATGGAATTTATTTTTGTTGTAGGCCTGTAACTTCCCAAAATATGTCTGTACAAGGGTCTAAAGGCTGCCATACACGGCACGGATTCGTGCCGGATTCTGGCGTGATGGATTCCGGGCGCGTGCACGCGGATCCATTGTGCCGGAATCCCCTGCAGCCCACCTTGCCCGTCCGATCGCATCCGCTGGATCAGGGGCACAGAATCGGATCCGAGGAAGAACCAACCTGTTGGTCTTTTCGGTCTGATTCTGCTCTGATCAGGGGGCGTTGCGGTCCGGGAGGCGATCCATCGGACACGGATCCCTCCCGGATCCGGCCGTACAAGGTGGGCTGCCACGATCGGATTCCCTAATTGGCTGATCTTTCTCACCTGTGGATGCCGGCGGAATCGATCAGCCAGGGAATCCGTGCCGTGTATGGCTAGCTTAATAGACATCCTGAATATAATAATGTTTGAAACACACAATTATGTAAAAAAAAATTACATAAAAAAATGAATAAAAGGTATCATTTGAATGATAAAATCTCTTAAATACTTATCTGGTATGAATGATTTCAAAACAGTATGTCTTTATATTTATGTTTTGTTTATAATAACATTTTATTACACTTGGAAATGCATTTTGTTTTTGTTTTACTTTGAATTGTATTGGATACAGTTATCACTGTATCAAATACAATGCCCTTTGGCATTCTTTGAAAGGGTTAACTTCAAAGAAGACATCTGGAAATGACACTGGGGGTGATTTTTCAGATGTGCTCTTTGAAGTTAACCTAATTTACATGTCCCAATGTGACGTCATCATGTCAGTTGGGGGTGGGGGATGAGCCGCTCTCCAGAAGCCTGCTTGTCACATCGGGGACACCGGGACAACACAAAATGGAGCTGCCGGAGCCCCATTCTTCACTGGATGACACCATCTAGTCCAGTGCAATAGTGACTGCCAGCGCTGGACGAGATGGTGCCGCCGATAATGCTAGGGAGTTAAGTTCTGGGGAGTTTCCAGGCCATGGACCCAAAATTTCAACAATTTGGTCCCCGAGCCACTTAGTTATCACCTTTGCCTTATGGCACGGTGCTCCATTGTGCTGAAAAATGCATTGTTCTTCACCAAAGTGTTGTTGGATTGTTGGAAGTTGCTGTTGGAGGGTGATATGGTAAAGAACCTTGGTTCTTTATTCATAGCTGTGTTTTTGGGCAAAATTGTGAGTGAGCCCACTCCCTTGGATGAGAAGCAACCCCACACATGAATGGTCTCAGGATGCTATACTGTTGGCATGACACAGGACTGATGGTAGCGCTCACCTTTTCTTCTCCGGACAAGCCCTTTTCAAGCAGTCCATTCACCATACTTTCTGCAGTAGATCAATGTGTTCCTGGTGTTTTTTTGGGAGAGAAGTGGCTTCTTTGCTGCCTTTCTTGACACCAGGCCATCTTCCAAAAGCCTTTGTCTAATTGTGCGTGCAGATGCGTTCACACCTGCCTGCTACCATTCCTGAGCAACCTCTGGACTGGTGGCACTCCGATACCGCAGCTGAATCCTCTTTAGGAGACGATCCTGGCACTTGCTGGACTTTCTTGAACGCCCTGAAGCCATCTCAACAAGAATTTTTTGGAATTTTGTTAATTTTCATGGCAAAGAAGGATTATGCAATTCATGTGAACACTCTTCATAACATTCTGGAGTATATGCAAATTGATATTATAAAAACTTAAGCAGCAACTTTTCGAATTTTAAATATTTGTGTCATGACTGTACAGTGTTAGTGATGGCCGAACTTCGGGCAGGTCCATCTGGGAACAGGCGGATTGGACTTTGAATTGAAAAAAAAAACTATACCTGGGATTCACAGTTCCCAGTTTCGATATCCGGACGTGGCGTCACTGACATCACTTCCGATTTAAGCCGATTTTTTTTCATAAGTTTGTCTTCTCTCTGCGGTCTCTCGTGAAAGAATTCTTCCACACAGAAGAATAGTCACCTTCTTCTCTCTGGTGAAAAGGGCAGGTTGAACCCGTACTGTTCACCAGGGGAAGAATAAGCATGTTATGTTCGATTCCGCCTTGTGGACAGTTCTGCCATCACTATACAGGGTATCTCTAGGCATCATTCAACCAGAAGACTGAGGACATCTAGTGGTGAAGTAAATGACTGCAGTAAACAGTACTGAAGAAGGTAAGTATTACAGGTGATAACACAGGACAACAAAACCAGACTTTTTTCTGTATCAGAGATAAAACTCTTTTTTTCCCTATCATGTCAGTTTTTAATGTTATGAACCATGCAACTCATAACCTCCTGGGTCTTGCACACGTGGCACAATATTTTAAAAAGAGCGCCGTGGCAATCCGGATTTTCCACCCTCCAGGAAGATCAGAATACGACATCACTGGTGCAACCAGACGTGTGCTAGGAAAAGGCAACGCTTCCTCCATTACATAGAGGTAAATGGTGCCGCCTACATCACTTTGCACATCGATTCCCATTTGAAGGGGACCATGGTCCTGGGTATACCCTGGCTGGGAGCTGCTGATAGGCAGCGCTGAGAGTTGGACACAGGATGGCTACAAAGGAGCATAGGTTGCTGTTTTCAGTGCGGGGGGAGCCCCCCTCCTTTGCAGCCATCCTGTGTCCCGATCTCAGCTCTGCCTGTTAGCAGCTCACAGCCAGTGTTGTGAGATAGGTAGGTTGGAAATGGTCTCCGATACAAATTTTGTATTGTGTAATTTATATTTTTTAAGCTCTACTGTCGCACTTATTATCTAACAGTGTTCATTTAAATTATTGATAAATCATCTTTAAAATAATAACTATATACACGACCAGAAAATTCATATTCTAGCCTCCGTATTCAGAAAGAAACACTGATTGCTCTTACAAAATTGAATTGATTTGCACAGCTAAGCTGGTTATAGCATTTAGCTGGGTATTGCATTTCTGTGTAGAATGCTAGAAAGGTAGGGGAAATATCTGCAAGCTCGTAATAAGCTAAATTAATCAGATCAAGGGTTAAAGTGCAGAGTGACCTCATTAGTTTTATGTATAAACTGTACAGGCAATTGGAGTTACCACAGAAAGGATAAATGTGGTCGCATTCTATTGATTGATTAAACTGTCTCCCTGCTTTTGGGAACATGTTGGTTCAAACAGAAAGTCACTTGAGCAGTGACCCAAAGAGAGATACCTATAACAGGTCTCCAAAACAAATCAAAGAAATGTTGTTGTTTTTGTTAATGTCTAAAGATCCTATTACTCAAATACATTGTTTTAAAATATGGTAGATTAAAGCATGTAGCGGGGAAATATTGATTGATGGTTGTGAGGATACAAGCATGTAGCTGGGTGGACTGAGCAATTTCAGTGTTTCTGTGATTGTATAAATACCTTTGTGTAGATAGGTAGATCGATAGATAAATATGGGAGGGATAGATAGATAGATAGATAGATAGATAGATAGATAGATAGATAGATAGATAGATAGATAGATAGATAGATAGATAGATAGATAGATAGATAGATAGATAGATAGATAGATAGATAGATAGATAGATAGATAGATAGATAGCAGTTTTTTTTTATACAGGATGTCTCTGTACAGTCATCTGTGTCTTTATGCACATGTCTGTGCTGCAGTCATCTTTACCATTTTGCTGAGTGGTCTACCAGTTTCTGACTCTGTAATACATCCCCACAGTATGATACTGCCACCACCATGCTTCACTCACTGTAGGGATGGTATTGGCCTGGTGATAAGCTGTACCTGGTTTCTTTGAAATATGGCATTCACTCTTCAATCATTGCCTCATTGGACCATTTTGTTTTCCTTCAGGTGCTTTTTGGCAAACTCCAGTTGGACACCATGTTCCTTTTTCGAAGGAGTGGCTTCTGTCTTGCCACTTTACCATACAGGCCTGATTAATGTGTTGCTGCATAGATGGTTGTGCTTCTGAAAGAGGAACCAAAGATGACCTCTGGAGCTCTGACCATATGGCTCTTGGTCATCTCTCTGATTGAGGCTCTTCTCCCCCGATCTCTTAGTTTAGATGGACAAATAGCTTTAGGAAGAGTCCGGATGGTTTTTAACTTTTTCTACTTACGAATGATGGAGGTCACTGTGCACGTGCACGTCAGGAACTTCAAAGCAGCAGAAATTTGTGGGCCTCAAGGCAATCCTGTCTTGAAGGTCTACAGACAATTGCTTTGACTACATGCTTGGTTTGTGGTCTGAAATAAACTTGCAACAGTGGGACCTTATATAGACAGGTATGTGCCTTTCAAAGCATATCAAATCACCTGAATTTACCACAGGTGGTTGCAGAAACATCTGAAGTAGTGTTGAGCTCAAATATTCGAATTGCGAATATTGGCTATTCGAGAATGAGCAAATTTTGCGAATATGGTGGCGGATATTTGCAATATTCGTCATTGGGGTGCTTATGGGCATAGATTGAGAATATACATTCGCAATGCGAAAATAAATAAGGTAATTGCAAGGCGATTATAATATTGCCCATTTATTTTATATATATGCGCAATTGCGAATATTCACAAATATAGAATCGAATATTAGTAGAAGTATAAGCGAAATATCGCAAATTCAAATATTGCCTTTGCAATACCTGATCTCAATTTTGAGCTTCATGACAAAGGTTGTGAATTCTTATGTATCATGAGTTTAGCAGGCTTAATTGTCTCTGACCCCCCCCCCCCCCAGTGCAGTCATAATTCATGACCTCCAAATACCATCATCCCATGAGTGCAGAGTTCAGAGGTAATAATATTTTTATATTACAGAAAGCCCTATTTTTGTTTAAATGTTATGTCCAGATTTGTATTTTCTGGTTTGCTGGATTACAGGACTGATTAGGGAACTTTATACCATATACCTGTGAATTGCCCTTCTTACATTTATAAGAGTATCCTTACAAACTCCCATACTTGATGTACTTTTAAAAAGTGCTAGCTCAAAGATTGACCAATTTTCCTTACACACTGACAAGACGCCAAAACACAGTTTTCTCTTTTACAGTTCTGGCAGTCTGACAGCAGCCATCAGGACCTCATAGAATTCTAGACGACGTGACCTAGAAATGCTGCGTAGGGAATTTGTTAAGAAAATGTTCAGTTATCGTCACCCTTATCTGCTCACTGCGTTAGGAGGGTCTGTAACAGTTATAAAGGGAAAGTAGACCCTGGACTGGAAATCAATATTACGAGACCAAGTTATAGGAGACCAGAAAAAAAACACAAAACCCAGATGTAATGATGATAGATAATGCTAATACTTTCTTCCTTTACCAGGATCCCATAGGGTAAGACTTCTAAAAGGTACATGTTATGTGAGGCTGCATATGTCAGCATATCTATCTATATTTACCCATGCTTGGGTGTTTTACATAAATTAGATGATTCCAAACTCTCTATTCATGTTTATTCATTGGTATTATTTTTTTTACCTGTATTCTATCCAGTCTTACCTGCAGATACAGACAGCATGGAATCATGACACAGGAAAGGCCACCCAATGTGGATTCTTGGCCATTGGACCCACTACCTAGTGGCCAGTATGAAATACAGGAACAGAAGTGTAAAGAAGGTTGGGGAAGGAAAGGTAGCTAACATTTTTAATAGCCAATAAAAAGCTCAGGGATAGTTAGGTAGGGCTGGCAAACATTTTGACTTGTCGGCCATAAATGTTTTCTAAATTTGACGGAGGGGCCGGAGCAAGAAGCCCTGAAAGGAAATAAAAACAAATAGAAAAAATATATAAACAATATTCAAAAATAAAGGTGTTATCTCCACTTATTCCAGGGAATGGGAACTTGAGTGTCTTTACACCAAGGTGACATAGGGCCAAATTAAAAGACTAAAGGGCCAGTTTTGGCCCCCAGGCCTTAGTTTCCCATGACTGGGTAAGACCATGTAAGGGGGCAAATGAAGGGGCACATTATCAAGAAAACCAAACAGTTTTTGTTGTATAGTTAGGGTAGTCAGCACAATAGTTTAGGATGTATCATAATTTTGAATCATCCAAGTGGACCACATGTGTGTGTATTGATCAGTATGATATCATTATCTGCCACTAGGATTTCACCATATCCAGTTACTGAAACCATTTAGCAATCATTGGGAAATCTCAATAGCGCCAATATCAGGAATTGTGGATTGATTGAATATTCATTGTGTATTTGTAGTACAACTATGTCAATTAATTGTCACACTTTGATTTATTATCACCACTTACATTTCATATTATTATTGTAGGTTGGGCATATCCAACAGACAAGAGATAAAAAGGAGTAAAACAGGGAACACAGGATGTTGTCTACTCTGTTGGCTGGCTATATGACATGCCCTCTGCTCTATTCAGGTATTTCTGCCGGGTCCTATCCCATAGGGTCTGGTAGGCTTTGTAAGGGGGTTCAACAACGAAGATGGTCCCCTTTACAGGTTACATCAGACTCCCTCTAGGCATATATCCTGGTAAAGTCTGGAAAGGGGGATGACAAGCATGCATACCTTTGCAAGACGGAAAACCCTCATTGTGGGGTAGGTGTCTTTTTCCCCACAATTAAACCTGATGTTGCGTGATTCCACAGGTCAGTATAGTTAGGGTAGTTAGCACAATAGTTTAGGATGTATCATCATTTTGAATCATCCAAGTGGACCACATGTGTGTGTATTGATCAGTATGGTATCATTATCTGCCACTAGGATTTCACCATATCCTGAAACCATTTAGAAATCATTAGGAAATCTGAATAGCAACAAAATCAGGAATTGTGGATGGATTGAATAATCACTGTGTATTTGTAATACTACTATGTCAATTAATTGTCACACTTGGGTTTATTAGCATCACTTACATTTTATATATATATATATATATATATATATATATATACAGTGGAGGAAATAATTATTTGA
>CM070035.1:21344878-21363770 GCA_036250615.1 Ptychadena robeensis | reverse complement strand
GCCATATGTTCGCGAACATGGGGCGAACGCGAACATGCGAAGTTCGCCACGAACAGTTCTTCCTGACCACAGCTTTTCATTTCTGTATTTGTTCATTTGTATTCTGTTAAAATATATATCTATACAGCTGGGGCAGAGGACAATCACATACTATTAGGCTGAAGTTATTTGCTCAGCTATGCCTCATCATGCTATCATCCAGAATGCACTGCTAAAGGGATACCAGGGATGCATGGATTTGTGTAGCTAGGAATCCAGGGGAGGTGCTGCAGGAACACGCAGAGCAGAAATGAACAAGAGAGAGAAAATTGTCATGCAAAGTGCCCAGGTTACCTGAGAGAGGATGCCACTACCTCCATATCACATGGAGGCAAAAAGCATTCATTTGCTGTTTTTTTGTATTTTTCATAAATGCGGGTTGACAAATTAATACTTTATTATGGAATAATGCACCTGCACACCAAAGTACTTTACTTTACTGCATTTTAATCATACAATGAAGTGCACAAGATAACTTCAGAAGGGTTGGGGAATATTTAAAAGAAAAAAAATATGTCTCTAACACAAATAGTTGTTGAATAAATTAAGTTCAAAATTAAAGTCGAATTTCCTGGATTTTCGACATTTTGACTTGACTTTGAACTTAATTTGTGCAAAAACTATTTGTGTTAGAGACATACTTTTTTCTTTCAAATGTTACCCCAACCCTTCTCTACATCAGCAAGTTTGGTGCTGATACCATGTTCAGGGGCTTTGCAATTACCTCGAAATTGTCAAATTTCCTAAAAAAAATTCTACCATTTCTAGTAAATAATTGTCAAACACCACCAGTAAGGGATGTGGAAGTTCTGGATGCATACTAACTGAAATCTATACCAACTAAACAGACATTCCAAAATGAATAAATAACTTAAGAATGAATGCTGGAGTGCCTTAACTGAATTAAAGCATGGTTAATACATTCAATTTTTTTTTTGTATTTCAGAACCAGTTTAAAATCACAGAAGGACGAAAGTCCCATTATATGAATGTGTGAATTCCATCAATCACCTTAGTAGAGTATAATCTTCATACTATATGACTTAAATGGACATGCATTTAAACACAGTTCTAGCACAGGCATGTTAATAGGAGCCATTATATTTGAACATTTATTACATTTTTGATTGATGCTTTAATTTCCTAAGTTGGTTAAATGTTCTATGGTTAATTACTTTTCTGGTACTGTAATATAACCCATCCACAGCTTAACAGCTTAACATGTTTATAGATCTATAACTCCAAAGTGATTCTACTCATTACCATTGCACGGTTCTCAGATATAGGCCTGTCAGATCCTTTTATATTAATGAGGTATAAAAAGCAAGGTCTTGCGTTCCATTGTAGGTGAAATCTGTTTGGTAAGTACATTGTAATGCATTTATTTATGCAGGCTTACTAGTCTACCATTTTAAAATAGTTTACATTGTTGTGGATTTTTGACCACTTTAACATCTGTTCACTTTTAATATCAATTATACCTCCTATGCAGGTAAATTCATACCTCCTGTGCAGGGCCGTTTCTCTGGTTTGCAGAATATGCATGTGCATAAAGCCCCAGGGATCCCATGGGGCCTCCAGCTGGTCCCTGGCATGCATATTCTGCACCCTCCCGTCCATCGGAGCAGCATGAGGGGAAGGAGAAGAAGAGGAGGGAGAGTGTTCCTCCTTTTTTTCTTCTCCAACAGCACCCTGCCCCCCTGGAGGGGATCTGTGTGTGAAGGGGGAAGGGGAGCTACCCCCCTCATTTGAAAGGGGGGTTGTGATGTGTGGTGATAGCGTGTGTGCAGAAAAGCACCCCCCCCCCCTGGTCGACAGGGGGCCCTAGGCAATTGATTGAATTATTACAAGTATTGTATAATTTGTCCCACCCCCCTTGTGCTGATAATGTGGGAGGTGGGACAATTAGTGATTTCAATAATCCAGAAAAAATCCAGGATTTGTTGAAATCGGAATTTGGCCGGGAAAGACGCATAAAAAACGTGACCAAAACGGAAAGGTTGACAGTTATGACGTATCCGCTCGCATGCGATGTTGCGGACAATTAACTGACGTGCACGCTCGCTCAGGGGTTGATTGCTCGCAAAATGTAGGTGTTCACCTAAAATGGCAGTGCAAGTCAGTCGCACGGCGATCCGCATTGATAGTTCTTTTCTGGTCGATCACTAAACTAACATAAGTATCTTAGGGGCCTCTAGAAACTTGGGAGGGGATCGGACCTTGTAAGGCTACCTTAAGATGCCAAAAATTTAAAACTAGCTTGTACATTTCATACACAGTAAAGTTGAGCCAATCAAACTTTGGAGCAACTGTGCTTGATTGACTTAACAGGTTGCTTATGTTGAATTGTCAGCATCTCCAGTCATTATTATGGATCAAATATACAAAATATATGGATATTATTAACTCCACTAAATGGACTCAAAACCCAACATTCTGCCCAATAATTGAATAAGACTATTTTATTGAATGGCTAATTGATAGATTGATTAATTGACTGACTGATCATCCAATTTACACTCTTTTTGACCAGACTCACTCAAGAGCAAAGGGCAATCAACACACACTGACACATAACATACGATTGATGGATATGACAATTGTTACAACAAAACAATTGAATCTTTAGGAATCAATGCAACAACATGAGTTGTTTTGTTCAATATATGATCATTTCCCTAAGGGAATAAATCAGTTTTGGTAAATATTAAGCCAAAATAATCTCCTTTGTTGCTTCTAACATAATATTCTCTAAACAAATCAGAATGAACATCATTTGCAATTTTTATTTTGTCACCATATTGGATAAGATCTTTGCACTCATGATTAGTAATTTTTTTGGTATAGAAAAATTAAGAAGAGCCGTTCCTCCGAGTAGGCTCACTCTGCCCTCATCAGAACCGCAATGGAAATAAAAATATTCAACTCAACCTCCCTGACAGTACACTGAGATTTCTGAAGGGTTTTCTTTTGTTGTAGGCTTTCAACTTACCAAATACGTCCAAATAAGGGTTTAGTAGACATCCTGACAATAATAATGTTTGAAAATAAATTTTATTGTCAAATTAAATTTTGTTTAAAACTTTATTATAGTGAGGATGACTATTAGACCATTGTTTTGACATAGTTTGGAAAGCTACAGACCTACAATATAAAAAGATTCCTTGGACGCCCCTAGCGTGCTGTTTTCATCGACCCAGTATGGGTAATCAAAGCAGAGTACATAGTACATAGCCATGTTTGCCTGACTTCCCTCCTCCTCTCTACACATCCCCGACATCATCGTTGTGGGGCCAGAAACCGACCATGTTCCCTTAACATGGAGGTCAATGACGCCATCTCCCACCTCTTTGGAATCACCGATGACCGCAAAGAGGCATTGCCAGAAGAAATCTGCAGAGATTTAGAATTGATGCGGGCTCACCATAAATAGAGGAGTATCCCTGATTGTAGCTCGGGGTACTCAGGGCAACCTCCAGGAAAGTTAGTGTACCATTATTTATGGGGGGAAATCCAGATAACAGTTAAAAGCCATGGTGTTCGCTGCAAACCTGTGTCTCTAGGAATGTGCAAGCTATTTTTTCCTTCTTGCTGTGGGGGTTCATCATCTTCAAAGGGGCCATCTTTTTGACCTCATTTCACACACATAGCACAAATTAAATACCACAAATAGAGAAGCAACATATCAACCACAACAGTTGCTGCATTACAATTACAGAATTAGATTGAAAAGCTTACAATCTGCAAAAAAACACACGTTTCTCAACAAAGCCTTTAACTGCTCTTGAGACAAAGTGCAACTTTTTTATGCCTAGTTTACAAACTGTTGTTCAATGTTGGTTTAGGAGAAGCAGGGCCAGAAGGTTGCATTTCACAAAGCAGCAGCTTGAAGTTTTGAAGAGAGGAGGTGATGATGGAGCCTGGACTGGTGGTGGTATTTAAGATTACATTGGTTCAATGCAAGATGAGGCAGGTACTTCATTTTTGTTCTGAACAGACCTGAACAGACCTCCAGCAGAGGTGGTAGATCAGTCAATAGTGAGCACATTTAAACATGCTTGAGACAAGCATAGAGATGTTCTAAGACAAAAATAGGGTGAAGAAAAATAATAACAAATTAACAAAAGAAAGGGCTCTTAAATTTTATATATATATATATATATATATATATATATATATATATATATATATATATATATATAAATAACACACATTTTGCTTTAGTGTCTCAAATTTCCACCTCATTGTGACATTTAAAAATCATCTGTTTCATTAAATAGCAATTCTCTATCCAACTGTTTGAAAAATAAGAAGCTGTGACCTGATCTGTTCAATAAGTTGCCATATTGTCAGATCAATAAATTGCTTTGCCATTGGAAGTTTGTTTTTAACATATTGTTAATAGCATTCATTGTCCAGTTAAAATGGCTAATGATATCAGGTAAGCAATAGTTTTAGAGAGGAATAGTGACACATATGGACAGAGTCCTTATCTGAGAAATCAATACCTAAGGTCGTAAGGTTATATAGGAAAAGTACCATTTATTCAAGAAAATGAAAGGATAGATGCAATAGACTCCATGGGTAGAGCAAATTGATCACATTCTTGAATTTTCCCCATAATTGACTTTGATCTTGTTCACATCCTTAGGTAATCATTCTAAGCCCCCTCCTCCCCCACATACACATATGGGTCCCCAGACGATTTGTTTTGACAAGTGTATGGGTCCCCATCCAAAGTATCTGACCGGAATTCATGTATGAGTGGCACACATATCGATTCCCATCTATTCCATGGCCGGATGAAAACAGAGTGCTGGTCAGTAGGGATGGCCGAAAATTCGCATAGTCGAATTTTGATGGAGCCATTTCGAGTTTTCGCCGAAAAAGTCGAAAATCAGCCTGATATTTCGACTGAAATCGAATTTCAACCTAAAAAATAACTTTGCTTTTGATTTGCCGTGCCGCTATTTCGCATGCGAGTATCACCATTTTATTTAAAATTTTTGCATAGACGAAAATTCTCATGGTGCTAGCTAACTTTGTCAGCTTATTGCAAAGCCTCTGAAAATGGTATCCTCACAAAAATTGCTGGAGTTGTAGAGAAGGGTCGGGGAAACATTTGAAAACAATAAATTTTGCTCTAACATGTCAAGTTTGTGTATAAATTTAGTTTAAATCTCAGCTCTGATTGTAAAGCTCTGCTACTATGTACACTGATTCTTCTATTATAGCTCATACAGCAAATCCAAATTTTCCACCTTATGTGAATTTTTTACCTTATGCGAATTTTAGGCTTTATGCGAATTGTTGAGTGTTTTATGCGAATTTTTGGTATCATGCGAATTTTCGACTTCGACTAGAAAAAAAGTCGAAATTTCGCAGTCGAATCGAAATTCGATTGGGAAACTCGAAATTTAAGTAGAATCGAATTTTATTCATTTCGACCATCTCTAGTGGTCAGTCACTGGCCAATTCCATGGGAATCCATGCATGTATGCCTAGCATATGATTGCTGACAATATGCTGTGAAATGTTTAAATTGGTAGGATAATTTGTTAAAGCACATTAAAATTCACCTAATGTACTTCATGTCCCTCGCTAGTGATGGCCGAACTGCCCGCAAGGCAGACAGTTCTTCCCCGAACAAGCATGTTCGCCCTCCTTCTCGCCAGCGGACAGTACTGGTGTTCGACCCGCCCCGTTCGCCAGCGAGAAGAAGATCTATATTCTTCCTCCGGCAGGATCAGACCCTGCGAGATCGTGCCGGAGGAAGAATCTTTTCACTAGAAGACCGGGCATGAAGCCGGTCTTCTAGTGAAAATACCGGCTCGGAGCAGGAAGTGACGTCAGTGACGTCACATCCGGCTCCCGTAACCAGGAACTATGCGTTCCAGGATGCGTTCCAAGGACCAGATGTGACATCACTGATGTCACATCCGGTTTTTCCGATTCAAATTCCCCGCCTACAGGCGGGGAATTTGAATGTGTCCTCGAACAGGCGGACTTCTTTAAAAGTCCAACCTGCCCATTCGCGGACAGTCCAGGCCGATGTTCGGCCATCACTATCCCTCGCTGTGAAACACCTCATTATATGCATTGCATCACCTTCACTAGCCGATGGAGTAACATTTTCACCAATGAAAGCCATTATCTGGCTTTATCTGGCAAATCTCTAAAATACTTATTTTGTATGATAGATTTCAAAACAGTATATAGTTATATTTGTGTTTTGTTTATAATAACATTTTTATTACAATTGGAAATATGTTTTTTGTTTTTTTGTTATTTACTTTGAATTGTATTGGATACAGTTATCACTGTATCCAGTACAATTCCCTTTGACACCCTCTCTCCTTTGGTGTTATGAACACAGGGAGGGTTAACTTCAAAGGGAACATCTGGGAATCTGAAACTAAAACAGTTTCTGCATAGAAAACTAGAGGACTGTTTCTCGTGCGATTTACTTTTGAATCTCCGCCGATCCCCCCCCCCCCCCAATTTTTTTAGGATATAAAATCTTAATATTGCCCATTAAATTTGTATTGTAAATTATTGTTATAACTGGTATAATGATTATATATAATATATTATCTCATTCATAATATTAATTGTTATAAGTATAAAAAATATATATAAATAAAAATAGCATTATTTTCCCATGTAAGCAACTGGTTGTTGAATGTAGGAATCATATTGCAATTAGATTATTTCATTATTACGCACTTCTAATAATGAGTACAATCACAAAGTTTTTTGCTATTTATTTTTATTAGTGGATAGAGATGGTCTATTTTGAGTTATTGCAAAACCCCTGAGCATGGTTTCATCCCCAAACTTGCTAGGGATATAGAGAAGGGTTTGGGGTATACAAAAAAAAACAGTTATCACTGCATCCAGTACAATTCCCTGTGACACCCTCTGAAATTGCAGGCAGCCCAACAGAGCAAGAAGCAAGACGTGTTAAAGACAGGAACACATATTATTATTTAGATGCAATATTTAGATTAAAAAATATTCATTAAAAAGTAGAAACCTTTTTTACAAAATGAATAAAGAAAAAGAAAGCACAAAAGGCCATACAGTCCAGCAAAGAAGTAAGAATAATTCCTAATATTGGCACTTGGCACATATATACACTTTAACTTGAGTATTGACTCATAGAATTTTAATTAATCAAATGTGACAGATTTCTTAACATGTTGACTTATTGTGGACAAATAATATGCTAAAAACCTAAAGCAAATAAAAATGTGGAGCTATTTTTATGCTATTTTTATGTCTGTTAATCATTTTTGTGAAAACTGATGAAATATTTCCCAATTCTCACTTCTGTTCAATATTTTGGAAGTGGGCAAGAAATAATGAATCCCTTGGTTTGCTTTTTGAAAGTCTTCTGTTTCCTACTGATTAGGAGGCATGTCTGTTAAACGTACAAAAATGGATAATAACATATCTTGGGGGCATTGCATTACTTTTCTTGTTTTGGATACAAATGAAAACCTACAAAACCCGCCAATCATTGTTGAAGAAATAGAGTTGACATTTACAGAATTAATCTCTTAAAGCTCCACAGTCATTTCCCAGACTGATACCCTGCAGCCTAAGAAACGATTCAAGGAGACTTACAGTCACACATAAAGCCTTATTTAAATCCCATTTGGTCAATGTGGCCCTTAGAGGGAAACATTTTGGAGCTAATGTAGTTCTGCTTAAATATCACAGATGGCCGGAGGGTGGAGATCTGCAGATCAATACATGTCTCAGATTGATCATAACACACTAGCATACAGTCTGCCAGACATCATGCCTCCTTTGGATAATAAGGTCAGGCAGGCTTCATTATTGGTAACAATGTGAGAAAAATATGGCACACCAGAGTTCACTAGCAATCATGTTTTGGTCACTAGAATTGTACAGGTTATTGACATTGTTGAATTACGTCACTTTAAAAATGCATAAGGTATGGCTTGGTACCAAAGGTTCAAAAAGACAAAGAAATGTATATAAATTGTTCAGTTTCCCCAAATTAGACCTAGACATGAAAGACATCCACATTTACAAGGAGAAAATAGGAAACCTCCAGTTTCGCCATAACAATCCTTTATAGAAAATCTCTGAAATGTTTTATATATATTTTAAATATGCCTTTTTTCCTTAATCTATAAACTAGAAATTAAAAAAAAAAATCAATCATGATCATGACTTGACACCTCTGGTTTTCTTTTTGTAAATATTAGCCTAGAAATGAATGTTTTTTGTGTTCACCAGAAATACCCAGGGCAAGGTTGCCCAACTTGTGAATTGCGATCAATTGGTTAATCGCAAAGACAACAAAAATTAATTCTGGAGCTCTGCGTTTTTTTTTCTCATCTTTATTCATGTACAAAATAGTCTTGTGCCATATATGTTCATTCTGTCATGCAAGGTAAACAATATCTATTTTAAATATAAATTATAGTATTAGTATTAGTATAAGGATGAGACAAAGTTTTTTGGGAGGGACCACTGGTAGCCAAATTTACCACATCCAATTTACAAATTTTTAGGAGGGGGAGGGGGGAACTAACCCTCAGGGGTGGCCAGCCCCAACGGACTTTTAAGGTGAAATCAGTTAAAAAAAGGTTCCAGTCAAGGGATTGACGTCAATCCCTTGACTGGAACCTTTTTTTAACTGATTTCACCTTAAAAGTCCGTTGGGGCTGGCCACCCCTGAGGGTTAGTTCCCCCCTCCCCCTCCTAAAAATTAGTATTAGTATACCCCATATTTTCCCCAATAAGACACATCTTTTCCATCAAAACTTGGGGGGGAAATGTTTGTGTCGTATAGTGCTAATGCGCGACAAGCTGCAGCCGTAGACTATGTGGGTGCTCAGCTGGACAGCACCTGGAGGAATGTATACCAACCAGGCAGAGTCACTTGTGCTGTTTGTATGTTAGCTGGGCAGCTTGAGCCCGGCTGTCATACACACAGCAGAGGGAAGATCCGCCAATGCATTCCTGTGTATAAAAAAACTTAACCTACCATCACTAAAAGTACAGAAAGAGGGAAGCAAGAATGGAGAAAAAACAAGACAAGTAAGAAATAGGAGATATTGGAAGGCAAATCATTTGTAATCTATAAATATTTTAACACAACTCCCACACCAAGCCAAATATTCCAGATAATCTGAAATTAAAGTAAACAAACCTGAGTAATATAAGCAGAGTCAAAAGAGAAAACAAATGAAAAGTAGATGCCAAGTTTAGGAAAATGATATATTAATAATAGAAAGATTCAATCAACTGTTATAGGCAGATTTCGATTTTTTTGTCAGCCATTTTATGTACTGGAACACTGGCCATATAAAATTAATATAAAAAATTATAATAATATAAAAAATAAAACATTCATCATTTACGTAAAAATTTAAGCCAAACTGAAGATCTGCTTGAAACACCCCATGAATCAATAACTTGAGAAACCATTTTAAGCAGCTATAGCATGTATTAGTTTATGAGCCTTGTCCATGGTTGTGGAGCAGTTTTGTCCTATTCCTCTTTACAGTGTTGCTTCACTTCATTGAGCTTTGTGGGCATTTGTTAATACACAGCTATATTCAGTTCCAACCACAACATTTTACCAGGTTGAGGTTTGGACTGAGCCATCATAACAATTTTTTTTCTTTTACAACCATTTTGACTGAAAACTTACTTAACCCCCAATACAGGAAAAAAGGAAATAATCTAAATAACAACTAGAATGATAAATAACCCCCAGCAACTTTCAATTTTCAACTTTCAATTCAAGCACCATAAAAAATAATCCAACAGATTTCCACCGACCTTGGATGAACTTATGAAAAAAGGTTGGTGCAAATCTGTTGGACTCTATCTCCTCAATTTCTGAAGAACAAAATTAGGAATTGACAATATTGAATTATATTTATTATCATTAGACAAGAGGAAGAGTTGAAAGAATACCATTCTTTAGGCTATTTCCGGTGTCCGGTATTTCGTGTGGCTATAGGGTGAGCAGTGGTTTGGTGGCCCTCAGTGAGAGGCAAATGCTTGGCCTGACATCTGCATAATTGGTGAGTCCCTTTGACCCCATTTATGTTTTGAGGACTACAGCCAAATATCTTGCTAATGATGTTATATTTGGCCCCACAGAACCCACTGTATGTGTAATGCCTGCAGAAGCCAATTGTAATGTACCATGTCACGATTTGTACACATGCTTCACTCTATATAAGGAATTTACACATGATTAAGAAGGAAACTGTTTTGTATTTGTAATTGATTGTATGATTACGATTGTAACATTTATTCATGTGGACTTAATAAAGGTCCATAACAAAAGTATACATTGGTGATGCATTTTCAACTAAAGTCCCACTTGAGGGGACTTGATATGTTCATAGCCTTATTTTAGGATGGGAATGCTTGAGTAACTCATGAAACTAGGTTCAAATCTCTTGTGTTAAAGAACAAAATCTCTCTACTTTTAGCATGGTCTATAGGTCACTTATAGTGCTTGATATTATTGTGATATTTGGAGCTCTCTGTAAGACAAACCAGTATGATTGGATGTAATTGGAGTGGCAATAGCAATGTTGTTAGAGTAAGGGTTTTGTTTTATTATTATTTGTGTTGATGAATGATTAACTTGTTTATGATGTTATTTACTTGGGTATGCCATCATGTGAAAGAAGGGAATTATGATTTAAAGAGTATTGCTCTTTATTTTTTATTATCAATCAATTAAAGACCCACAAAGAAAATGCAAAGAAAGTATTTTATTTGCATTTCTTGTAAAGGAATAGGGATCACAAGAACACTTCTTTGCTGTGATGGTGAAGTTACTTTTGTTAGATAATTATTCAGTTCCTGAGGGGTATATTGAAACTTGATTGATATAGGTCTTTAAAGAAGATGAAACTGGCCTCCGGGATATCTTACATGGATTCCTTTGGTGTCCCTTGAGATTTATAAAATGTAAGTGTACTAGACAGTGTAGAGCCCAGTGAAATATGCAAAACCTTTACTGTATCCCCAAACAAAAATATTTCTAACCCTGTGAAACATGTTAACATGTTAAAGGATGCGTTAATCTGTTCCCAGGGTTTTTATTCATATTGTAAAATTTAACTTTATTATAATCTTTTCAATCTCCATGAAGCCACTGCGTTTTATTTTTATGAAGTCAGCTATCGGTGGTTTGCCATTATTTCTAATGGTGTCAATGCAAAACACGATAATGACCAATATTGCCAAATAAATATAGTGAATCATATGGCTCTATACCCAATAGCTGGTGACTCTGACACCTCTTTGTATTTCATACAAGGTTGACCACAGCAAACATATAAGGTTAACCATTGCAAACACTAAAAGGGAGTAATTCTCATAGCAATTTCTACTTCATTTTAGACACAAGATAACATGCCTGTATCTTCTATATGCAGTTTTAAACTATACCCCATACCCAGCTCTACTTTATTGATTGACACTGGCTCCTAGCTAGTGATGAGCAGCATAGGCAATATTCGTGATAAATTTGTAATTTCCAATCTTTTGAACACAATGCATGGTACTTTCCACAGATTAAAAAAAAACAACTCAAATATTCGCAATTAAGAAGATATAGCACTAGAGATATTCACAAATTCACAAAGGGCTGATATTCACATTAGAAATTAGAATTATCACATTCAACACTACTCCTATCAAGGGCCTTAATGTCAAAACCTAAGTCAGGCACACAGATGGGAACATCATACCCTGTGGTGAGACTTTTATTTCATTATTCTAAATTTTATATTCCTAAGAAAATGTCATTTAGTTAGTTATAGTAGAGCGTTAGCCATCAATGAATACAGAGCATTTGGAGAGTTTGTTAAACAGTATCACTTAAACTCTAAACTCTCTGTATTTTAGTTAGTTAATATTGGCTGTGTTAAATATTTCCTACAATACTTTGATTTGGTTTAATTGGGCCCATAGCCCCACTATTTATGTTATGTAAATCAAATTTATTCACAAATATTTGTGCATGTACAACCTCAAATTTTAATTCCAGATTAAATGTGACTGTGCGATCACCAGTGAATGTGCGACCACCTGCTGCCCAAAGACTTGGCCATGGGTGGTCACACATGCTGGGGAAGAATTGTACATATGTCTATCCGGCAGAGTGGGTCAGAACCCGCTCAGCTGGGACAGCGCTGACAATCTGTTTGCTCTACATAGACAAAGATTAGTCTGTGGCAAAGCACTTCTCCCTATGGCAGAGCGAGATGTTCTGTAAAGTTATCCAATGAAGGCACCTAGTTAGAAGCACCCATTTTAACGCATACACAAGGACAAGTGTAAATATGTTAAAGCAATCATCATCACAAAACACATAAATCTTTTATACTGTACAAATGTTTCGATGTACTACATATCTTTTGTCAAGAAATACTGAATGCACTCACAGTCATATCATTCCATCTGCTCCAGGTTATTTTTATTGATCAGTAGTGGCATGTTCTTTGGTATATATAAAATCGATGTGCTATCTTAAGCAGGCTGCCATTTATTTCTATTGGATTGTATAAGTGTTGACATTTGAGAATGATTGGTGCCCCAGTGGTTTGTTTCTGGTCAACAATATTATCATATCATATCATATCATATCAAGTCCCATATATTGTTATGTTATGCTGCTGGACCATGTGCTTATATGCTGTGCTACTGAAACATATGTTATCATTTCATGTACTACTCTCATGTGATAGCTATATATGACAACATAATACAATTCCTTTAACTTGTTTTTGACACTTAAAGTGAACCTAAAGTAATAAAAATATATATTAAATAAAAAATGTAAATACTTCTGAGTCATCAAAATGGTAGAGAAATACTTAACAACCTTAAAAAATATCACAAATTATACCTACCTGCTGTTCTCTGGCAGTGGCCATATTTAAGTCTCTGTAGATGCCAGTCTTCCAATGGTTAATTAACAGCAGTAACAGGTAAGGACACTAGAGGGTGCTAGATAATGGTTTTCAATGGTAAAAATATTTTTGTAGGCTTGTACTGTGCCGACAGTTTCTGTCTCAAGCTGTCAAAATGTTGCAGCCATTTTTGGTCGGAGTGGAGGAGCGATAAGGGACAATCAGGATTTATTCATTACAGGTAAGGTGTTTATTTTGGCAGATCCCCCAAATATAGGATATTTGATATGAAGGCACATGGAAATACAGGAGGTGAGTTTAGATTTTAGATGAGCTAAAGGAAGGTGGCTTTGTACTCCACTAAATACCAAAAACTTGAAGATCTTTGTGGAGCAACTGACAATTTTTAGAACAATTTCTGTGCATTAAAAGTCGAATTTACTGTTTACATTGCAAACTAACTGTTACAAACAGTACATTTTATTTTATGTAAACTCTGAAAAGCATACATAGGTGTTCTGTGCTACATTACATATTTCTCTATTGTAAAGTATAATGCACCCATTCTTAAAATACAACTTTTATAGCACTATATAATTTTATGTACCATTTAGTAGTTGTGACCTTCAGCACTACAGTGAAGTCAGCAACTTTGTTAAATGACTGCTGTAACACAACACTTACAGGTTAGACCTCCTAAAGGGAGCCCTGTGTTCTAGACCGCGCAGCTTGATCTGGAAAGGTCTTTCTTGGTGTCATGTACACTTCCAGTGAATCACCCTGTTTCAGATCTTCTAAACTAACACTGAATAACCAATAAAAATAACACTATGCAGAGAGCATATCGCTAAATATTTATAATTGTAATATTCAAACTAGTCTTCAAGATACTCCCCTTCCTATCCCCAGAGACCACCCAAGTCCTAGAACACACTCTCATCATTTCTTGGCTTGACTACTGCAACACCATCCTCTCTGGTCTTGCTCTAACTCTCTGTCCTCTAAGCTCTATCCATCCTGCTGCTCCTCTCTGTAAATCTCTACACTGGCCCCAAATTGTCAAGAGAATCAAATTCACAGTTTTGTGCCTTGCTTTTATATCATTACATATCACTTGCAGCCGTATCCTTTCTTACATCTAACCAGCCTAACTCCACCACTGACCTACTGTTGACATTTCCACTCATAACATCATCCAATGTACAGCTTAAAGACTTCTCTAGGGCAGTTCCTACTCGCTGGAGCTCTCTCTCCCTCATTCCATTAGCCCTGAACCCCCCCCCCCCCACCTCCTTAGTCTGGCCTACCCATCTTCTCATTTTTGACATCACCACCCTGCAAGTCCCATTCCTCCTACCCATTGTATTCTTTGTTTTCTATCTCTTAGATTAGTATATTGTTATACCGTGTTAGCCATCGATGCATACAGAAAGTTTGGAGATCAATTGATGCTGTTTATTGGCATCATTGAAGTCATTGTAAAAGCAAGCTTTTCGGATGTCGCAGATCCCTTCTTAAGTCTGAAAAAGGGTTTTGAGACATGCAGAAAGCTTTCTTTTTCAATGACTTCAGTCAGCCAATAAACTGTATGCCTTGAACTTCAAATTATCTGTGTACAACTCTTAGATTGCAAGCTGTATGGGGCAGGGTCCTTCTCTCCTCCTGTGTCATAGTCTGTATGTATGATAGCTTATGTTGCATTTCCATATTCCATATTCCATATTCTGTTTGCTCTATATAAATGCATAATAATAGTTTATTTTGGCAACAGATGCTGAAAAGCAAATTATTTACATGGAAAAAAATGTAAGATATCCAAACAATCCTCCCTTGTTGTACAGTGACAATGAACTATTAGGTCTTCCCATAGACTGGTTGCCTCCTAATCTTTTTATTTTAAATTGATCCTTTTGCCCTTAATCACTGTCTGTGGACAGCGTGGCAACCTGAATATCAATGTATTTGAAATGCAGTGGTCAGCTGTCCCTAAAGGCAGTTTGTTAGGATGTCAGAATACATTTAAATAATAACACCAAGCACCCTGTACATCTGTACACAATCATTGTCTAACACAACAGAATAAGAATCCTTATGCTCAAAAAAGTGGCAGTTATTTTTAGCAGACACAATGAGATTTAAAAATTGCAGTCATATAGGTCAAATGAATTAAAAATGATGAATAGAGCCTAAAGCCCCCCATAGACAGGCAGACTCCTCCATACAACTTTCATGAGACCTACCAACAACTATGTAGTATAGTGACCTCCCTGATAGAATACATAGTGATTGGAAGGTGTAGAAAGGTCCTCCTATTACATGGTTTTGGTAGAAGAAAAGTTGTTTGTACAGAAGTTGCATGGAGGAGTCTGCCTGTCTATGGGGGGCTTAATACATCAGAAAAGAAAACTAAGGGAATAAAATTAGTTTGCTTTGGAAATCAAGAGCAGATCTTTGTAACCAAAATAAAGACTTTGATTGGTGGCCAGCAGTGATTTTATAGAAAAGGTTACATCCTGCATAAGACTTACGAGACTGTGTCTTGTATGAATGGAGTAGAGATGGTTGCAAAATGTCAACTAGTTTATTTGAGAGTTGAATGCAAAACTATTGTATAAGGTATCATCACCAAAATTACAGGAGATTTTTAGAAGGGTTGTGGGAACATTAAATAAATATTAAGTTCAAAGTTAAGTTGAAAATGACTTGAAAGTCAATTTGATTTTAAAATCACTTGATGCAAAAGCTGCATGTGCTAGAGCAAGACTGGTGATGATACCATGTATAGGGACTTTGCAATGAACTTACAAAGCATTGGTGTTGTTACTATTATTTCCAATACAAGTGTTTTGGAACTATAAATGGCAGCGCATACAAACTGCATTCAGCATTATAAAAAGGTAAAACTCACTGTACAGCGAAACACATGACAATCTTTATGATATTACCCTGTGCAGCACTTTGTGCATATTAAGGCCCCCATACACCTTACAGTCTTTTCATACAATTTCTGTACAACCAACTTTTGTTCTATCAAAACCATGTAATATGAGGATCTTCCTAAACCTTCCAATCAGTATGTATTCTATCAGGGAGGCCACTATACTACACGGTTGTTGGTAGATCTAATGAAAATTGTATGGATCGATCTTAAGGTGTATGGGGGGCTTTAGTGATAGATGAAAATTGGCAGAGGGTGTTTGCAGGCCATCCGTTGACACTTCTGCAAGTTTCCATGGTTCGTATGACAGGTGCAATTCTCAAACCATCATGTCATATTTCTTTATTGCCTTAATACCATTAAAAAAAGTGTGAAAACACCTGGGCAGTGTCATGCCAAAGGTGGATCAATTGGTTTGATTGTAAAAGGGGACCACAGACAGTGTGGAGTCCACTCCCCACCAGAGCATTTACCACTCTGGTGGGGACTCTGGTGGGGACTCCACCCCCCATACCACCAGGCCCAATGCCATACTTCAATGAGGGTGAGGCCCCTCGTTATGATGAGGGGGTCTCTTTTCCACAACATGAGTCTGGCATTGTGGGGGCATGGGTGGGGGTTCATTGAGTATCTGGGGTTTACCTTTAACAAGGGGACCTCCAGATCCCACTCCATACTCAAATTAGTACAGAGGTATCCAACTTCTTACCCATTCACAGAGAAGAGTTGAAAAAGCTCCTTGAAATAAGAGATGAGAAGGAGTAAAAGATTTTTATAAAAAATTCTACCCTACAAAAAATTTTACTGAAAAGTGTATACTCCACGGTTTTAATCCATCTCTTCCTGAAGGGTCAAGTGTTCCACGAAGGGGGGTCCCTTCCCTGGTTTTCCAGTGTCTTTGTCCCATGAAGTCAGGCAACTAAATGAATCTTCAAAGCTGCCAGGTAAATTAAGTAATAGAACATTTCACTCAGAAAAGTTTGCCATTTGAATGTGTATTATTGTACTTATAAAAACGATAGGCCCATTTTACCCCCTTTCATAACCTCACTCACCCTTCCCTTTTACATATGTATATTGACTTAGATCTGATAGCTGTGGCCCTCTGTTTATTTATATCCATGGCAGTCTTAGGGCTTGTTTCCACTTAAGCGGAAGCCAGCGGTTATGCACGGCACGGATACATCCGCGCCTATTCTGTTCAATGGGCTAGTCCCCGGCCGTGCCCAGCACTGACCGCGGCCATAGAGGTGAATGGCCGCCGCTAAAAACCGCATGAGATGCGGTTCTTAGCGGCGGCGGCGGTTCTTAGCGGCGGCAATCGCAAGCCCTTAGTATCATCTGTGCATTACAGATGTGTAGAATTTTAGTGAGGACCTATTCTGACCTATTGTCCCTCACAGTTAGCGCAAATTATACTTACAACCTGCAAACAAGAAATGTTAAAAACAACGAAACCTTACCTATAATCAGTAAACCTTAATTTCCCCCATTATTTTCTCCATCCAATTAAATGTTGCTATCTCCTCTACCAGTAGTGTTGAGCTCGAATATTCGATTTTCGAATATTTAGCTCGAATATCGCCATTTCGCGAATATTCGCAAATATATCATCGGATATCCAACGCGATCGCGATTTTTTGCGATTTATTGCACTTGTATAATCGCAATTTTATAATCGCGATCCATTGCAATGAATGGGATCGCGATTACATAATTGCAATGCGATTTTTTCAAACGGAAATGACAGATATTCTCCCAGTCGAGTATCAGAGCTCCATTGACTTGCATGCATTGCGCATATTTGATCGCAATTGCGATTTTAAGATCGCAATTCATGTCGTAAGTGCGGATATTTGAGATTACGAATATGGAATCGAATATTATGGTGGATATTCGCGAAATTACGCGAATTCGAATATTGCCGAGTCGCTCATCACTATCTACCAGGTGCACCAAAACTTAGGAAGAGAGACTTCACTGCCCTAGCGACCCTTCCCGAGTCATGTGAGATAAGTTTTTTCAGTATAGAAAACAATTTAGTGCCATCTACTGACCATTCTTGATCACCTAAGGAACTGCCACTCATGGTATAAGTTGAGAGATTTATAGGAGTCAAAGTCCCAGAAGAGAGCAAATGTTTCTGGGATGCTGCTACCACTACATCTACAAGCAAATGTAAATCTCATAAGTGGTTCACGCTGTAAGCTGAACCCATTCTATAGAATGCCAATTGCCTGAATGTCAAAAAAGCATGGGTGGCAATTAGCTGAAAGTCCATAACCATTCAGGGTCCGAGATTCAGAAAATATTAAAGAAAGAGGAACATAACAGACAAGCAGTCTTCAAGACCATATCTTAAGATCGGGTCAGCAATGCTATGCCATTCTTGATGCAGCATTCCACCCTTTGCAGAAAATCATCCGATTAAAGATGATAACATTTTGGGGAAAAATTTTGACTAGCTGACTTTGTGAGTATATTGCAAAGTAGTGATGAGCAGCAGAGGCAATATTTGTATTAGCCTAATATTAGCAATAAATTTGTGATCTCCAGTCATTGTGCATTGTGCAAATTGGCGCTTGTGCATACACATATTGGGAATGCAATGCACAGTAGCTTTGGGTACTGATCTTGAATAATTTTGAATATTCACAATTTCTAAGGTATAGCACTATATATATCGCAAATCCTCGAAGTGCAAATATTCGCACTGCAAATTTGCAACCTATTCGCAATAGAAATATTCAAGATCAACACTTTTGCAACACTAAACACTAAGCCCTTAAACATGGTATAATAACCCAAATAGCTGGTGAAGAAATTCAACCATTCCATACATAGCTGTCAACTTAAAAAAAAACGGGGACATACAGGAAGTGGCACGTTACAAGTACCTGAAGTGACGTCACCGGAAGTTCGCGCTTATTTAGCAGGGAGAGGGCGTTACTCTCCCTGCTAATGTCCCACCCCGCACATGATCAGCACA
>CM070035.1:21327250-21340683 GCA_036250615.1 Ptychadena robeensis | reverse complement strand
GTAGACTCCATTGTCCAGGGATACAGGGATGTATGGCAGGACAGTATGACTTTAAGAAACTTTAAGAAAAAGCCAATCACAACTGCTATCCCTGACTGTGCTCAGTCCTATTGTAATTTTTCAGGATTTTCAGGATTAGGATCATGTTAACATGATTGGCAGATCCATTCTCAGATCAACATTTAAATGATACCGACACAACCAGCACAAGAAACACCCTGACAGACAGAATAAGAACCGAGCTGAAACAAGGAATACTCAAACCTTTATGTGTATACAAAAACATAACATTTATAACTTTTTGAAGATGGGGGATCATAACGAAATTGCTCAGGAAAACTAATTGCAACCAGTTTACATTTTAAGGAACCAAAGAACAATAGCCTTTCAGAAACTAAGTGTAGTACGCGGATGGGGATTTATAAACTGGATTTATTTACCTAGGAGCTCTCTGAGCTGAATGAGTTAAGGAAACAAGTATACATTTGCGATAAGTATGAGTGTCATGTAGCTCCTCCTAATTGGCTGTGTGAACTTGGGGGGTTCACAGTCACCACGCTGGAATTCAATGTCTTTTGAATCCACAAGGCTTTATTTATGCCCCAAACAGTTAAGCTTAACTTCAGCCATTCCAAAACAACAGTCAGCCTTGTCTGTCATCCAAACAGAGTTCATTTCTCTTCCCCCTGATTAGGTCAGGTGACCTGGTTATAAGACTGCTGTGCAGCCAACACGCACCCAGAGGTGCTGGGTGGGGTGAAAAGGAGGCCCATCCTGCCTATTCACAGTCCAGGCCCTGTCAGCAGGTTGCAGCCCACAGACTGCTATTCAAATCCTGGACTGTGTCCATCCAGGACCCTAGGGGTTACCTAAAAGGGGACACAGACCAAAAATGGGCAACACATATACCCCATTCAGGACCCATCCCTGGCGTCCTGTACAGCTGATATAACTTCAACCTAAAAATTAAGTCTCATAGCTGAATACTTTATTAAATTGGATACAACAGAAAATACTGAAAATTTACTCAGGTTCTGATATAGAGGAATGGAAATGTTTGAGATGTAATTCCAATAATTGAGTGTAATTAAGTTTTCACTCCCATTAGGGCATGAGATATAGAAAGTATGGGCATCCTGAAAAATAATAAACTAAATATTCCCTGTATTTGTCAAAATATTGCTCTATCCAACACCTAATAGAAAAGTTAAATATACAATGTATACGGAAAGTATTCACAGCACATCACTTTTTCCACATTTTCCGTTTGGTTCGTTTCAGCCTCAAGCTGGGCATAGATTTCCCAGTGATCAATTTTTTAAACGATCGTGCATGCGATTCCGGAATCAACTCCAATTACAGAATCGAACGCACACTGCACCATATGACGTCTTCGATTCCTGGTCGGTGATCTGTCTCACAGAAATCGTATGGAAAATCGAGACGTCTATGCCCAGCTTTATTCAGAATACCACACATAACACCCCCTAATGATAAAGGTGAAAAAAAGTTTACCGTATTTTTCGCCTTATAAAACGCACCGGCACATAAGACGCATCCAGTTTTTAGGGCAGAAAAACCAGAAAAAAAAGATTTAATAAGTTTTCACATCAATTGGGTTAATGCAATGAATTTAATGGATGCAATATTCAATTCAGCCAGAAGGTGTCACTAGCAGCAGTACACTCTCAGCTGAAAATGTCATACTTTACACTGATCTACAGGAGGAGGGAGGGGGGGGACCTGGGCTGTGTTCTGCTCTCTCTCTCCTCTCCCGATGTCACTGATTCTGTGTCCGTGGGGCAGCACAGGCAGAGTGATTGCTGTTCCCACGGACAGGAGAGCTATAGATGCAAGTTCATCTAGCTCTGACTTAATTTCCCATGCTAGTTCAGGGCTGGCATAGGCAATTACACAGTTCAGATGGGAGAGCCGGACATCGGCTCTCCCATCTGAACTGACAGCTCCTCCAGCTCCCCTCCGTGCCGGGAGAGCTGGCGGGAAGCCAAGGTGCGACCACCAGCGGCCAAGTGGCTGAGGTGCGCATTCGGCGTATAAGACGCGGGCACTTTTTTGCCCCCAATTTTGGGGGTGAAAAAATTCGTCTTATATGCCGAAAAATATGGTACCTGAGGAATTGACAAATGTATTAAAAAAAAAAAATCCCATGTACATAAGTATTCACAACCTTTATTCAATACTTTTTCGATGCACCTCTGTCAGCAATTACAGCCTCAAGTCTTTTGGAATATGATGTCACAAGCTTGGCACACCTATGGAAAAAAAAATACTTTAAGAATAAAAACAATGAGTCATGAAATACTTGAGAAATTACCAAGCCACCCAAAAGTCACAGATTTTTTAAATGGCCTTCGTTGGGTACAGTCTGAATATTATTAAAATTCTGTTTGTAGATCTTAAACGTGTGAAAGATGCAAAAAGACTAAAGTGCCTTTCTTCTGCTAAAGAGAAGACTTCTATAAGACAGAATTGGGAAGATTCCAGGAGTTAAAAAAAAAACCTGGCAGCAGAGGAATTTCAAAGTTGTTATCGCTGCCAGGAGGTGCAATAAAATACAGACTAAAAAGATATACAGCCTTTTAAATAAACTCCACTAGTTGTTTTCAAGAACAACATCATGCATCTAAAGACAGCCATTATTTTATTCACAGTGACCTGAAATCTGTCTTATTTCTCTCACATCAGCTGAAAATTGAAATAAGATTGGAAAAGGATAATGCCATTTCAAAGTATATAAAGTAAGTCTGAACTATAAAAAGACGAGTTAGTAGAAGAGAGAATAAGATAGCTCCAACGAGGAAAGTGATGCCAAGAGATGCAAAGTATGTAAAATCTCACTTTGGTGCCACCGCTTTTCTCCTCCACTAATGCCACCTTCCATAATCTGCTTTTCCATAGCCCACCCAGTCAATCAACCTTTCCCTAATGTTGCCCCAGTACCTCTGGATTCATAGGGTCCTCATGAACCTTTTGGTGTAAGGGTATGTTTTCACATCCGTCGGGACCCCCTACACTAAGCGTATTTCTTGGCGGGAGGTCCCGCTGGAGCACATACACTTTACCCGTTCACGGATGCTGTGGCGCTGAGCCATTTTGCCAATGCAGGGGTTTATGTAAAACCCTTGTGAAAGAAAATATCTAGACCCGCACTTACAGGTAGTGTGTTCACAACTCCCGGCACACAGACTCCCTCTCAGGTCGGAGATGTAGCTGACATAATCTCCAGGTGCTGGGCTACGATGGATCAGTCTGTCCACAATCTTGTAAAATCTGTATATAGTAGCAATGGTCCGCCCACTGGAATCTTTAAAAATCTTAAGCTTTATTTCAAAATTAGTTCATAAATACAGAATACTGACAGGGTACCTCCAGAGATCACTCCCTCTGATGCATTTCACTTGGTATGGTTTGTTACGATTAAGCTTTCTAAGTGAAACGCGTCAGGGTGGATGATTTCTGGAGGTACCCTGTCTGCATTCTGTATTTATTATCTAACTTTATAATAAAGCTGAAGATTTTTAAAGATTCCGGTGTGCAGACCATTGCTACTATATACAGATTTTACAGGGGTTTATGTAGTTGAGTACGTTTTATTCTTATAGGTTTCTTTGTAGATATATGATGTGCCTGCCTTGCAGCCATAGCCTTACCACATTACTATCATTGTGCTGAAAGCTCTAAGGCATTATATTCTCCCAGGCACATCCCAGAATCCTTTATTAACACAACATTAACAAACAATTAAACAGTTCACAAATATTTAATTGAGTCTAATGTTATACAGCATGATAACACATTCAAGCTCTCACTGTACTCTATGTGAAGCAAGCAATCAGGAATGGCTATAAACAATAGCGTTTGAGTGAAAGCTTTAAAAATCTCTTACAACATCTGTATGCAAATGTAGACGACTGCTATCGGAGTTGCGAAGATTCCACTGTGATTGACAGCACTCCTTTTTGTCTTCTTCAAAGGGGGGACAAAGGTTTTGTAGGGGCATCCAATTACTAACGGAGGCTATTATGCACGAGACATATTGTTGTTCAAACATGCCATGTTCAAATTGCCTCCCTCTTGATAAACTTTTGTTTTGTCCCTGTATCTAGAGTTTGTCCTTGCTGTAGCAGGCCTAGCAGGGAGTTGGGGATTGAGACAGCGCAGACATAGAAAAGCTCGGCAGGGCGAGGTGCCACGCTGGGCTTGGAGACCACAACTGCCACTCATTGCATCGTTAGCAATAAAAAGGAGCCAGTCAAGCTTGTTGTCTTGTCATCATATTATAAGAAAGTTGGCTGCCGACCAAATTAGCTAGCTATGGGAGTGAGAATGAGATGCCATGTCACAATAATGCAAATGAAACTGTTCTCTGTCTACACCTCTCCCTAAACAGTATTAGACATTTTTGTTTTCATGCTATTGGTTACTATGAATGTGTTTTGTAGTCTTGTAAATAGCTACATATATATATTTTCTTTATTTACATATTATTTGGAACATTTGAAGGCAATTGTAAATATATGACACCAGTAAGATCAGCCCTTTGTTTAATAGGCAAGCCGGTCCTTCAAATAGCTTATCAACTGGCTCGGCATGTGGGCGGGTCTAGCAAGGCCACTACCACTCTCCTGTATGTCCAGAAGCCGGGCTGAAAGCTAGGTGGGAGGGCTTTGTGACTAAGGGGGATCTTGTATTAGTTGGGGGGCCAGGCTAGTTGGAGGAAGAGGAAGGGAAGTGGAGGTTTCATTATGGGGTAAAAGGGATGGACAACTCCCTTTTGGAATTTGATTTAACTCACTCACTCACCCACCCTCCCTGCTTTTCTTTGTGTTAATTAATGTGTTAATGTTTTCTTTTATAGAATTTTCTATAGAATGTCACAACATGGCAGTACCTTGACAGTACCGGGGAATTAAAATGGAATATTAAAGATATTGGGGCAGGTTGGTATAATAGGTCAGTCTTTACCTACTAGTTATATATGATAATGTGGAGTTAAGGCCCACTTCTTTTCATATAGTGATGTTGTGGAAGTTTTGATAAGGTACATAAGTTATGTAAGCTAGTTAACATAAGGGCTGATGGCTGGTATGGTTGGTGGTATGAATGCTTGTTTTGACCCTTAATTTATTAAATTGTTCTTTTTATGAACAGCTATGTCCTGTAGATATACAATTCATCAAAAATTCCTCGGAATTCTATACACAACACCCAATAATGACAATATGAAAAATGTTTACTGAAAAACATGGGATGAGTTAAGATTGAAGGAGTGCAGTGATGGTGCCACTGACCTAGCTTGACCTCCTGAACATTTACCTCAAACCCAGCTTGGGGTAAGTTTGCTTGGTCCGTAAACTCACCCAGAGCTATGTTCAGGGATACTTACCTATCCTCTACCAGCCTGCTGCGAATCTTAGCATCAGCGGACCAGCAGATCTCTTCCTGGTACACCTCTTCCGTGTCATCGATGGCCGGTGTGCTTTGTACTGGTGTAGGGGGTGAAGGGAAAGAGTCGAGAATCCCAGTGGATTATTTAAAAAAATGCAGCATGAAAATTAATGTTAGTGTAATGCAGTGGTTCCTAAACCTTACTTGCAGGGCCCCCATTATCGAGTCCCCCTCCCTATTCAAACACAGGTTAAGAATGAGGAACCACTGGTGTACTGCAATGCATCCGCAGGCAGCCAGAGGTTCCCTCCAGTTGCAGAATACGCAGCCCTGTGTGGTCAATAATGCCCCTGGTCTAAGTAATGCATGTTAACTAGAGATGGTCGAATTTTTCGACTTGCTAACTTTGTGAGCTGATTTTAAAGCCCCTGAACATGCTACCATCACCAAACTTGCTGGAGATGTAGAGAAGTGTTGTGGAAACATTTGAAAAACAAGAAGTTTTGCTGTAGCACATGTCGTTTTTGCATAAATTAAGTTCAAACTTAAAGTCAAAATTCCGATTTTCGAAATTTTGACTTGACTTTGAACTTAATTTGTGCAAAAACTATTTGTGTTAAGCTAGCCATACACGTGTCGGATTCCATGTCCAATCGATTCATCATCCGATCGATTCCGGCGATTCTGCTGGGAATCGCAGGTGTGATCAATCGGCCAATTAAGAGTATCCATCGCTGCATACCACCTTGTCCAACGGATTCCGGCACGATTCCGGGACGATTCCGTGTCCGATTCCACCTCACAAATGGCAA
Source organism: Ptychadena robeensis (assembly GCA_036250615.1). Lineage (NCBI taxonomy): Eukaryota > Metazoa > Chordata > Amphibia > Anura > Ptychadenidae > Ptychadena > Ptychadena robeensis. The sequence continues at coordinate 21,334,462 of CM070035.1, read as the reverse complement.
CTCCCCCTGATCTGTGCAGAATCGGATCAAAAAGACCAACATGTTGGTTCTCTGACGGATCCGATTCTGGGCCCCTGAACGATCGGACGTGATCGGACGGACAAGGTGGGCTGCACACGATTCCGGCACGATCGATTCATGTGCACGCGCCCGGAATCGATCGGCCCGGAATCCGGCCGGAATCCGACCCGTGTATGGGGGTCTTTAGAGACATTCTTTCTTTTTTGTAGTGTGCCCCCAACCCTTCTCTACATCTCTTTGGTGATGATACAATGTTCAGAAGGCTTGCAATTAACTCGAAATGGTCAAAATGGTCGAATTAAAAAAAAAAATTTGCTCCTCTCTAATGTTAACTCAAGTGTGATCTTGCTCCTCAGTATAGGCAGGATTACCCTGCCACTGTGAATACTCTCCAAACATATTGTTGTGCAGTTGTATGTTGATTGTAGCTAGACCACTTGTTCCTTTAGGTAGAATAAAGAAAAGGTGGATCACGTGCACCTATTGTCATTGATTGATCCACAAATTTTTACGTTAATAATTTTGCAGTCCCACTTTCAATCAGCCAATGAGCCATTAATGCCGCACATAAACCTTGGCAACTGTATTAAGTGAAAACGTCTGCTTAATTAACCTCCACATTACCTGTCATCTATGTTTTATGTGATCCTTCTAGGATTACCAGCTTTATTTCTTGTCACATGATTCTGCGTTGTGCAGCCACCTTCTTCTCTTTTACTAGAGATTACATTAGAGATGGTTGCGGAGAGCTCTTTCCTTTGGCTTTACCATTGCTGTTTATGCCAATGGGGCTCCAGCTGGCAACTGATATAAGCAAAGCAGTAGCAAGTAAGGGGAAGTAGTAGAGAAGATCCACTTGGTGATGGAGAGCGTGTTAATGTCAGGTGTCAGGTAGTGAAACCAGAAGCACAGAGAACCAGTGCTTTTAATTTTAATAACGTTACAAACTCGAAAAATGGCAGGTAGCTCGAAGGTCCATTTACACGGCACTGCAGTGTAAATAGGGTAACGCCTCATGAAATAACAGTTCTCGCCTGTTGCCTCCAGCACTTCGGTGAGTGGGTATTAACCGCAGCCACAGTGGTCCATGTAAAGACTAGAGATGGGCGAACATCGCCATTTACTGTCCGCGAACGGGCGGGTCGGACTTTTAAATAAGTCCGCCGTCCGCCCTGTTCGCGGACACATTCAAATTCCCCGCCTCTAGGCGGGGAATTTGAATCGGAAAAACCGGATGTGACGTCAGTGACGTCACATCCGGTTCTTGGACCGCAACCTGGAATGCATAGTTCCTGGTTACGGGCGCAGGATGTGACGTCACTGACGTCACTTCCTGCTCCAAGCCGGATTTTTCACTACAAGACCGGCTGCATGCCCGGTCTTGTAGTGAAAAGATTCTTCCTCCGGCACGATCTCGCAGGTTCTGATCCTGCCGGAGGAAGAATTTAGATCTTCTTCTCGTCGGCGAACGGGGCGGGTCGAACACCCGTACTGTCCGCCGGCGAGAGGATGGGCGAACATGCTCGTTCGCCGCCGAACTGTTCTCCGGCGAACAGTTCGTCCATCCCTAGTAAAGACAGCGGATCCCTAGTACGAGGTAGTCTCACAGCTGGAACCTGTGCCGCTGACCTCAGAGGGAAGTGCTACACCACTTTGTTCTGAGCAAGGGCCTATCTGTTCAAATAAAAAAAGAAATCAGGGGAAAACAGACATTAGTGACGTCACTTCCGGTATGCGGATCGTGGTTCTTCCACGTTGCAAGTACCAGAAGTCATTGATGTCACTTCGGGTACTGGGCTTACCTCTCGGCTAATTTAGAATAACGCCCTATCCCTGCTAAATGAGAGTGATTTCAAGTATCCGGGAAAAATCCAGAATTTCTTGAAAATCAGGATTTGGTCGGGAAAGCCACTTAAAAATTGTGACTTTCCCAGCCAAAACAGGACGGTTGACAGGTATGCATGGGACAGCTTAATGCAGTCAGCTACGGACAAAGGGATTTCTGGTGCAGAGTGCAGGCCTACACGGAGTGTCCCTACCTGAGAGAGAATGGGAACCCTGACCTCCTTTCTCCTTACACGCAGGAACACAGAGTGCCTGGCTTCCGGCTAAGGGGCCTTTGACCAGCTCTACTATGGGTCCTCCTCTAGTATCGGGAAGCCTAACTGCCATCTCTATCTGTCCCTCATGTTGCTCCACTACCGGTACTTCCTGTGCCTCAGCTGGGTGTCCCCAATACAGATGAAGGTGTGACTACCCAGTGGTTGCACCTTCACACTGTAAGACACATGCATTTTTTTCCCAGGTTTTTTGGGAGAAGTGCATCTTATAGTGCAAACCATACAGTATATTGTATATTTATGGTCCAGGTTTTAGATAATAAACACCCTTTAAAATAGATATTGACATAGATATTTAGCTACACTGATCAAACGTGTGCCTTAAAAGCAGCCTCAAGAGCGGAGTTGGTCTATTTCCATCTTCATTTTTTTTAGTAGGGAATAGATATATAATAACTCACAGTTATTAGGAATTGTTATTGAACAATCTTTAGAATGCATTAGTATTAGTATATTAGTTACACTATAAGAGCAAGTGGAATAGGTTCTGTGTTTTTGGAAATGTAGTATCTACAATGAACAGCAATTTGGACAGATATGAATGTTTGTATATGTACAATATGTTACGTAGAATTGTAGAAATGGAAGCCATCTTGGACCAGACCCAAACCATTAACATTCCAGTAGGCTAAGATCTTTCTGTTAACACTGCTTTCCCAATAAATTTAGATAATGGCCACTTTCATCTTCACCCGTTCAGTTACGCTCAGTGAATTCCATTTAATATAAATAGCAGATTTATGAATTTATGTAAATGTAAAATATTAACATTTAAACAGCTGTAAAAAAATCAACAAATGTTTTGCTTTTTCCTTTTGACCATCTCTGAAAAACACATTTCATCGTAACAGACTTTTAAAGTTTCATCCTTGGTGGTTTTACAAGTTTAAAATAGCTGTTGGAAGAAGTCAAGCATGTTTATTAGCATTCCGTAAGATTGTAAAAGGAAAACACCTGGGAGGTTTACATTTTATATCCCTGGCACTGCTAATTATTCTCTTAGGGCCTAATTAGGCAAACCCTTATTTGACTTTTTAACAAGCTTTTTACCTATATTACGACTGAATTAACAAACAGCTAGAATGGCGATCACATAAAGTTTAGATCTTGCGCAGGTATATTCAGGCATTTATTTTGCTGAATGTAAAATTGAGCAGATGCTCGGCAAATGTTTTTTTTTTATCTTTGTAAGAAGAAAATGTCCACATGAATATAACATTTTGATAAACACCATTAGCTTGTTCACACAAGCGTTGTCCTGTGCTGCCTCTCTGGCTGAACTGAAATATGTCTTTGAGTTGTTTTATAGAACTCATTGACACACAGATCAAACTGAAATGTAATATTATTCACTGAAGACAACAAAAGTGGAGTGATATATAGTTCTCTTTATTTGTTTTTATTTAATCTTTGTTCCCTATGTAGTGTCAACAAAATCTATGGCATTCTACAGAGAACACACAACCATATACACTTGATACTTTTCTCTAAGGAACTTACAATCTAATGCCTTTACTCTAGTGATAAACATATAAACACAGTGAGGTTTCCATGGAAGGTAATTAAATTAGCGTTGTTTTGACCCAAGAGATCAATGCATCTATAAAAATCCTCACTAAGATAAGGAGAAGGCAGAAACTAACTGCTAATATTATAGCTACTGACATCTATTACAAAGAAGATTATACATTCCACCACAGCGCTGGACTATGTCTGTGCTTGTAAAATATTGGATCCAGGTTGGTTGTAAAATTTATATTGTCTAATCCAGGCAAGTACAAAGATGGGCCAGGGGACCCATTGCCACCCATGTTCAAGTTTCCAGCCTTAGCCGAAATCAATGGTATTATTATTATCTTGTATTTATATAGTGCAGACATATTATACAGCGCTTTACAGAGCATATATATAGTGATATAATTAACTGTCACTTAGAGGAGCTCAAATCCTAATGTCCTTACCATAGTCATGTACATGTAACTAACACATGTGCCATATTTTAAGGCATGTGTAACTAACATAGGAAGATTTGCATATTTTGGGGGAAGCCAATGAGTCTCAGCGTGTCTTTGAAGTGTGGGAGGAAACTGGAGCACCGTAGCAAACCTACACAGACACAGGGAGAACATGCAAACTCCTTGCAGATAGTGCCCAGGCTGAGATTTGAACCTGTAGGAATGTGGACTAAAGGATAGGTGTACTGTACCATGGTCATAAAGGGGTTAACAGTGTCCCTATGAAAATGTCAGTAAAAGTGTTTGTATAGGTTACATGTGGGAGGTGAATTGGAGTCTAAGTCTGTGACTACCAACCTAAAATGTAGTGTGCTGTATGGGGACACTGTAATTTGAGGTGTTGCCAAGCAAAGCAGGTGTTCTGCTGGAGTAAGGAGTGAGATGTATCAATTTAAGGAATGTGCTGGCAGAAACAGGAACATTCTAGAGCTGTATATGATGTAAGCTTGGCGAGCCATTTGGGAGAGGTCTGCTGGGGGAAGCAGTGGTTACTTTAGCCCAAGGAGTGGGAGGGGCTGGGTCTTTGTAGAAGCAAAGGAGAATAGAGCAGAGGTTTAGTGGATCCAGTGGGAGCAGGCCCAGGCTCCAAAGACCAGGCCTGCACTGAGATATAACTAAGGCCTCACCCTTGTCCCCCGCTTGTCCCTTGTCCTAGCCAAGGAGAAGTCACTTGGGTGAGGAAGGCTAGGGTACAGACCGGTTACCAGCAGATACTGCTCCCAGATGGCTCCCAGGAAGAACATGGATTGTAACTGGCACTGTGATGTTGCTGCAATAAAGGGGCACCGTATTTACACCAATCTGATGTGTCTTGGACCCTTATTGCGGGATGTGCGCAAGGACCTGCTAAAGGGAAGAAAGCCCCCTCAGCCGCAGTTGCAGGTGAGGACCGTGAGGCCTGGCTGCCCCTTGAACAGAAGGGAGGTATGTGCATGTGGAGACCTGGAGGAAGTCCGCAAGAAAAGGAGGGGTGAGATCATTATTGTCCCCTGATTCACCCAGGTACGTGAGGTGCACCCAGGTGCAAGAGATGGGCAGTGTCTTGTCTTTCAAACCTGGGACACTAGTCCTGCATGGCCAGACTGCTAACCCCCTGAGCTACCATGCTGCCCCAGTATGCAGGGGCAATCCCCACTGGGTATCACCATTTTACTCACAAATACGGGGTGACAACAAACCTTACAACCAGTGCTGTTTTTTTTTAAATGGCTAAAGGGCTTGCTAAAGTGTTCCAATTTCTCTCAAGAACCACAGCTACAATGTCATTGTAATAGCTGCAGCACAGTCTGTTGTTTGCAACCCCATCAAGGGTACAGTTTACATAGAGCTTTGCCTGCAGTCATATGTTGTGCCTTTGTCTATTGACTAATGCTTCAGCATGCAGACCAGCCCTACAATCAGAATACAGTATTATGGTGAGGAGTGCTAGGAAATCTGTAGCGGAGTGGCCTGTGTATGGTATGGTTGAAACCAGTGTGTGAAGGTTTAATGAATACAGTGATGAATATGCCTTTGATATTGTGACGATGTGACCATGGCCCCCTGCCAGGGGAGAGGTGATATAAGGCCCAGAATCCATATGGGAGTGGTCTTTTCCTGGGTGCCAGACCAAGTGACCTGTTGTGGTCAGTTGTGTCATGCTGGACACTAGCCCCTATGGGTAATACACACCATCTGCCCATGGGGTGGATGACCAGGAACCTTCAGAGATGTAACTGATGACATCTCCTTTGTCCCCACCTAGGTGCCCTTGCCCTAAGGAGTTGTCACCGGGTCGATGGAGAGCTAGGCCAGAGACTCATGAAGCTGGCAACAGCTGCCCCCTCATAGCTGGCATGGAACTGATGGCTGTACCTGGAGAAAATCAATAAAAGGTACTAGTTCTAACACCAGCATCAGCATGTGCATAGACTTTATTTGGTGCATGTGTAAGGGCCTGCATTGGGTCACTGCCTCTAACAGGTGTAGTGATAATCAGATGCCAGGTGCAACAGGTGCCAGGTCTGCAGAAGGGGTCAGACATTGAGTGGTTCTGAAAGATGCCAGACCCTGACCATTGACAATAATCATACCAAGTATCTTTCCATCTTGCATGATTGCTTCATAGGTACAACTTTATATAATCATATAAATTGTGTTCCTGGTTGATCTCGAAAGGTGGGGTTGCACCTGAATTTCAGCCAAGCAACCGCACACAGTGGTTGAACAGCTGAAAAATCAGGCAGTAATCTGCTCATGTATGGCTAACTTTAGTGTAAAGAGGATCCTTTACAGCCAAGAAAGTTGCTGTGGTAGCCTCCATGAGGATCTGCTTTTGCCATGATGCGGTCAATACAGATCAGAAAGATGTTTAGAGCATGTGAACCTGCGGTCTCAGTAGCATTTAAAACTGAAGGCGACCTCATGCCATTGACAATAGGGATGGTCGAAATTTCGCATAGGGCCATTTCGAGTTTTTGTCTAAAAGTTTGAAAATCAACCCAAAATTTTGACTTAAAAATATGTTATAGTGTTGATTGTGAAAATCAGCATTTTACTGCAAATTTTATTATAATGTAATATAATTGACGGACCTGGCTGAAGTTCAGCCATCACTGGCGAGAATCGATGTGCACAATTTGGGGAATCAATTCCCATCCAAAGTAATGCCGATGTCATGTCAGATCCAGGTTCAATCAATTTTCTGTTGAGCAGGATCGATTGCTCTTGGTGAGCTGTCGGGCTTAAGGGCTTGTCCCCACTGGTGAGGCTGGCAGCGTGGCGGCGCGGTCCCGTGGCAGCCGCGAACAGCTGAACAAAGTGTATGAGCCACTGCCGCGTCTAAAGTACATTTCAATGTAAAAACGCTAAAAACTCGGGTGCCCGCGCAAGTGGGGACAAGCCCATTGAAACTAATGGAAGTGGCTGCCACTACATGGCTCAAGACCGCGCTGCCAGCTTCACCAGTGGGGACAAGCCCTTAGTCTACCTGTTGCAGATGTGAGGGCTTAGGACAACTACACACTACAGGGAGTGCAGAATTATTAGGCAAGTGGTATTTTTGAGGAATAATTTTA
>CM070035.1:21314738-21327150 GCA_036250615.1 Ptychadena robeensis | reverse complement strand
ACATGCATAAAGAGGATGATGTGGTCAAAATATTCATTTGCCTAATAATTCTGCACTCCCCGTATACTGGGCATCCAGTACTGGAAATTGGCTTGAGACATGCAGCCAAGAAACTATAGGATCAATGCCAAGTAATCGCTTCTGGTCATGAAAATCTACCCTGAACTAGACTCTATATTACCACCAAGGAGGTAAATAAGATATATTTCTATTTCATATATCACATAGTCAACTAAACTCCTCAAAGTTTGAAGTACAAATGCTTTTATCAATAAGTCTGCAGGTTGAGACAGAAACTTAAACTGCACTCAGTCTAGTCCTCATGCACAGATATATTTAACGCTGTATATAGATTTATATTTTTCCCATTTCCTTTTTATTTTTATGGTCAAGAGTCAGACAGCACTGCTGAGCTTGAATGATGTCCAGATTCATGTTGAAGTTTTCAAACTATGGGAATAGGTTGAATCAGTATATTCAGACTTCTTCCTTTACTAATGCCCTAGATAAATGTAATGTGTGAAATATAATATTTTTACTGAAGTCGTATATAGAAATAGCAAGGAATTGACTAATAATTACCTTTATGATGCCTCCAAGGAAGAATAAAGTGTGAAATAAAAGATGGAAGTTACGCTGTTCTAAAGCTCAGGGCGCAGGACGATCATGAAAATTATTTTATAAAATGAATGAGTGGAAATATAAGAAACTGCTGTGTGATATTTTCTATTGGATCCTAAAATTAATTGTTAATACTAAAGGTTTGAAAAGGTAAAAAAAAAAATAATTCAAATCTAATCCAGAGCAGACATCATGCCAGTGTGCACAAAGATGCCATAAACGGCTCTTCAAGTGATTAAAATAAAGCACAGAGAAGAAAAGAGTATTCCATATTTAATACTTTATATATTTGCAGAATTAAAATTTGGCCAGAATTAAAGCGGATGTAAACTCTGAAAATAAAAGCATAAAAATAAACATATATACAAAACTCACCTATTTGCAGTATTCATCCAGGGTCAGTGAACCCTAAAGCTAAATAATAAATATTTACTTTTCCTGCCTGCTCACTCCCACACCAGACTTGGTGTAGACTGGTTTTGCTCCCTTCACCAATTCAAATCTGAATCTGATGACACTCCACCCCTCCAGCTTAAGCAAATGACATCACTGGATTGCACTGCTGTGCCAGGACTCGTCATTTCTACTACCAGAATGAGAGGATAGACAGGCGGTGAGTACAGCTGGTAGGGGTGCTGCCAGGAAGGTAGATCTGGCATATCTGCCACAGGCCAAGAATATATGCACAGTCCCCTGGACAAAAGTTTAACACCTATGGTCCAGCATATATTGTATATGCCTAGAATTGTCAACATCAATGCACATGTCTATGCTGTAGTGAGAATGTGCCGACATTAATAACAACACCAACCTCCAGCTGGTGGCCTGGCTCAACGTCATGGAAACAGCCGGTGTAGAAGGCATGTAATATGGATGGGTTACCTCGACATCCCTGTCAAGGAATGCACTTAATGGAGGAGGTGTTGATGGAGCCCATGGAAACATCCCTTACGTCTGCATTGTCTGCATTCAACTATGTCCCTCAATACTTTCCTTGCCTCAGAGGGTTAAAGTGTCCAGCAGAAGAGCTCCCTCTGCTGGATACTAGCTGCATTCCCTACCCTGTCAGGTTCCTCTACCTCCTGTCCTTTTTAAGGGAGTATCAGGCAACAGGAAGTTGCCTGAGCAGGTGGGTCTTTCATGTTGTCTCCAGGTTTGTTTCTTTGTGTTATCTATTCTCAGACTCCCCGGCTTCTGACCTTTGGCTTGTTATACGGATTTATCCGGAGCTTCAAACTGGTAAATCATCAGCTACTAACTGCACGGGTGTGCCCAAGGACAGCAACCTGCAAATTATCTGCAGGACTCTGCAAGTCCATCACCCCTTGTGGGGTAGTCTGGTGAACACCAGGCAGTTCCTTAACCTCCTGAGCGTTTGCCACGTGGCACGGTTTTTTCAAAACTGTGCCACGGGCAATCGCGGCGGAGCACAATATGCTCCGCCGTGATTTCCTGCTCAGCTGGAGGACCTACACATAAGCCCGGCGTCACTGGAGACGCCGAACTTATGCTGAAGAAAGGCGATGCCCCTCCAGTTTGACGGAGGTCTATGGCGCCGCCTACCCCCGCCCCCTTCGCGTCACCGGTGACGCGATCGGGGGCGGACCCGGAAGCATCGGCATACATGCCGATGCTCCCGACCGCCGTCAGAAGACGGCGAGACCTCGAGCGTGCCTCTCGTTAGCTGGGGCTGAGTTTCATGCATCATGAAACTCAGCCCGAGTTAACTCGGGGAGAACGCTCAGAAGGTTAAACTCTGCACCTTGGATTGCACCTTTGCCAACTGTACAGCTATCCCAGTGGGTCCACTACTTATTATTATCATATATAGCGCCCACATATTACGCAGCACTGTACAATACATAAGAGTGGAGATACAACACAATATAGTACACACAGGTACAGTTATGACACAGGTGGAGTAGAGGACCCTGCTCAGACAGGCTTACAGTTTAATAGGTTGGTGTCACTCACTGTGACAATATGTATGTAGAGGACGGAATGTTCCTCTTTTTTGCCATCACTTAGCTATTTTTCTATGTATTGTACAACATTCTAAAGCCTAATGATATACATGGCTGGAATACAGCAATCAGTAATAACAGACATATTGTAAGACATTAATTTGATTTCATACAGTTTATATTTGCGGTCTTGGAAACATTCCCAGATACACATTACAGAGAAAATACAACAGTCAAAATGTCAAAATTCTTTTCAAGATTTCCCAAAACACATCAAGTTTGTCTTTTCAAGGAGCCTTGACTCCTTAGCCACCTACAATCAAGAAAGACCCCAGGAAGTCTGGGAATTGTGACAGGTATAAGACAAAAACACATTTTAAGGGTCCCCATACACCTTTAGATTTCTCTGTCAGATTTCCATTTTGTTTTACCAAAACCATGAAATATGAGGGACTTTCTAAACCATCATGTCTACCTGTGTTCAATCGCAGAGGACCCGGCACTACATAGTTGTTAGTAGATCTAAGGGATATCTGACAGAGAGATCTGTGTATGGCCGGCTTAAGAGAAGGCTGAATGTACAGACAAATTTACCACCTTAAGTAAAGCACATATTTTCCATGTGTAGCCAGCGTGGTGTAGAATTCCTTTTCAATTCAAATGCTTTGAACTCCTTATGATCAGAAGTAACCAATTTAAATTATTTAACATGTTTCCCAATAGGTTAAAAGGAAGACAGGTAATGAAGTAATCTTGCATGAGGAAAAGGTCAAGGCAGCGATTGAAGTATGAAATAACCAAAAGGAAAATACTGAAAATATGTGTAAAAAGTATAAATCTACTGTATGTGTATGTACAGATGATAAGGGTGAGAGTGATTGATGCTGATGACTAATTGGGTGAGAGTGATTTATTGACTAATTGATTGATTAGAATTACTGAACAAAGTTAAGCCCTCCATACACGTTCCGATTTTTTGTACGATTGATTTTACGTCCGATCGTGTCACCGGATTTTTACTTAAAATTTTATGGTCGGTTGGCTGGCACGAAATATCGGAATTAGAATTATCACCGATCAATCGGCCCGACGGCAGATCGACCAAAATTTACGGACAGGCATGAAGCGGTCCCACAATTCCGCATCCGATTAATCTCCAGATTGATCACGTGTATGGGGGGGCTTAAGTGTGTTAAAAATTAATTAGGAAATATCCTTAAAACAAGTATGCAGATTTGGCCAGTGGCTTCACTAGCTCAGAGCAGAAGATGTGTTTAGCAGTGGCTTTTACTATTTTACTGCTAGAGAAGGGGTGACACCAATCCACCAAAACTACTTTCCCACCAGAGCCACTACCCATCACAGCTTCAATGTCAGTGTGACAGCTGCAGAACAGTCTATGGCTTTACCCTGACCCTTGTGAATGGTACAGTCATGTGTCCCCAGGTGTTCCAGCACCAGCGCATCTGCAGCACACATAGTGGGAAAGAGTCCTGAATATAAATAAAACATAGAATAGAATGGAGTGAGAGAAACCTCATCAGTTTTCATGATTTCAGACCAGACTGCCTCTGATTTCATAAATATGGCATGTTAAACATAGTAAAAAAATAAAGAAGAAGATTTCATCTGATGGATGAAAAATATTTCGGCTTTTTCCTACTGGCCAGATCTACCTGCTCCAGCCAGCAAAATCAGGGGGTTGGGGTTGCGTCTTCAAACTCATAAAGTTAGCTAGTTGAAATGTTCCCAAAACACTATCTTTAGCCTCCAACTGTTCAGCTATTAGTTTTCCTTTCTCTGAGTCTTTTAATATCTATTCCATCGAGTCTCTATGTATTCATGCTTTTCACCGCTCATCCATGTGTCTTTTTTTACATATCTGGGACTTCCCCCTCTCTGCAGAATAAATCCAAATCTGCATGCCATATTTAAAGTTGAACCTAGTATAGTGTAGTTAGTTGTTTTTGTTTAAAACTTTCAAGTGATATTTTAGCAATGTATGATTAGCTTTTCGAAAATCATGTTTTTATGGTTTGTTTATATTTAATTTATAAGTAACATTCTCATTAAAATTATTTTGTCCTGCATATTAATACACAGTCATTTTTACTTTAATGTTTGTTTAACTTTCATGGTTGTGACAGAATCAATCTTTCCATTACAAGGGCAGTGAAAAGGGAGATGACAACTTCCCTGTCACCACCAACAGATCCTCCTCAATTTACAGGTGTCTCCTTCTCACAAAAAAGTACAGAGCTTGTTCCAAACCAAGACGCAAACTACCAGCCAACTATTATTTCACAACTTGTATATAGTAGACATATAGTATAACAGATTATATGACTAGTGGTGATGTACTTTAGGGAAACATCAGCCCTAAATTATTATGTCAAGTTGCAGGCTGCATTTACTAGGAGGTTCTACCGTAAAAAGATGTTGTAGGTACACGTCAGAACATCACAGGAGTAGATGTCATTTAGCTTGTCTGTAAAAAATGGGAGAATTTGTCTTTGAAGTAAGAACTCTTTATTAACCTATAAAAACAGCTGTCTATGCTATATATTGCAGCAGTGCCTCTGGTCTGATCTACACCTGAACTTTGAGATCAGAATTTTCAGCTCCAGTTTGATATAAATGGAATTATCACTGCTGAGAAAGCAAATATGTCATAGCATATTCATTCTGTGGAAATACAGTAGAAACAGAGCAGAAGTGACATCTTTCCTAAATTTATGGTATGAATTATTGAGAAATCTTACTGACATGGTGCCAAGGAAATCTGATATCAAATATAGAAAGATAATGTCTGACTGAGCAGTGAATGCTATGGCAAAAAAGTTATATTCTAATAGTGCTGAGCACGAATATTCAAATTGCTCATCTTTATTATGAATATCAGCACTTCGAGAAGAACTCGAATATAGTGCTATATCTTTGTAATCTCAAATATTCGCGATTCTGGGAAAGCACTATGCATTGCACACACAATATTCACATGTAACAAGTGACAATATTTGCAAAGAATTCACAAAGAATTAAGTATATATACAGATTTGAATCAGTCTGGGGGTCATATTTAGAGATGGTCAAATTTTTTGACTAGCTGACTTTGTAAGCTGATTGCAAAGCCTCTGAAAATGGTATCATCACCAAGATTGCTGGAGATGTAGAGAAGGGTTTTGGGAACATTTAAAATAACGTAAAAAAATTTTTTTTGCTCTAGCACGTGTCGTTTTTGCATAAATTAAGTTCAAAATCAAAGTTGAAATTCCAATTTTCGACATTTTGACTTGATTTTTACTTATTTTGTGCAAAAACTATTTATGTTAGAGCAATACTTTTTTTGTAGTATACCCGACCCTTCTCTTAATCTCCAGCAAGTTTGGTGATGATGCCATGCTCAGGGACTTATTTATTTGATATCATTGAAATGGTTGCACTGAAGTGTAATTTCTTCCTAATGGGTAGGTGTCTTCTCCATCGGCTGCCATCAGTAAATTTTAAGAGATGGTCCAATTATTTTTTCAAAATTGCAAAGCCCCTGAGCATGGTATCATCACTAAACTTACTGGAGATGTAGGCTAAGGGTTGCGGGTATTAACCACTTAAATATGTGCCATGAGGGTTGTGACATCACTTCCAGGTAAAAAATTTTAAATGGTGTATGTGGGTAGGAGTTGGGAGCCCTGGCTTGTCTTGGATATAGGCAAGGGAGGCCTCAAGGAAAAAAGGTTGGGAACAACTACTCTAGTATATATTTTCTCCAGACCTCTCCACCAGTAACCTTTCCTTCCACTGAGCTCCTCTTCCACACTACTACTACTACTTACACTCTTATTTTACAATACCCCTTTTAGTATTTCTCTTCTCCTTCTCAAGCTCTGCCTTTCCTCTGGAATACCTCTCCTCCTTTTACAGAATACCCCTGTAGCAAACCTCTATTTCATTTTTCCATCTCTTATAACATGTACCTGAAATAGATTCCTACTATCTTAAGCCTGCCATACACCCACCGAGTGGGTGCCGACAGAGCTGGTGCAATCAACTGTGGTGTGCAGCGTGATGACGTCATCAGCTGCATTCCCGAGCTGTAAGCATCGGCGGGCACCCTTTGTGTTCCGGCCATTACCTTCAATGAAGACGCCGGTCTTCATTGAAGTTAATGGCAGCGGCCGGCATCGGCCATAGAACATGGGACATGTCTGTTCTCTGGCCGGCCGAGCTGTGGGGTAACAGGGATCTGTCGCCCCATGTGGACATACCCAATCGGCGGTCAGCGGCAAAATCGGCCGCCGATCGGTATGTGTATGGCAGGCTTTACCAGTGCACTTCTCTAGTATCTCACTTCTTTTCTTTTGGGGATTTCCTAAACAGCAGGATCATTTTCAAACAATATCCATATTATCTAAAAAAATTATATATAAATTATTAAGACTGGTAACAAAAGACTCAAACAAAAGACTTCATGCAGTATATATTTTACTTTGGCACATGTTAATACATTTAAATTACAATGAATGTTTCATTTAAATTTTTTTCCCCTTTTTTTAATTCACAATGTTAATTATAAAATACCAATGTTAGTTTTAAAGGAGCGTGATTCTCAAATCCCCTATCATTATTAACCTATGGAACAATGTTAATTAACAACATTAGACTTGTGTTCCAATTGTCAGATTTCAAATTACAATTTATTTAGTTAATTATTCAGACTGAGGACATTATTGCTGAGATAAATCAAATGTTCTAGATCATAATGCATAAAACATTTTAAAAAGTCAAAGCCAAAATGTTGCTAGTTGGAAATAAAAAAAATGCAATACTGGTGTCGCTGAGTAAAATAAAATGAGACTTTTATTTCATGTTTTGTGCCATGTACAGCAAAAGCCCCAAAAATGAGATTGCCAGCATTGTTTCTGGAGGTTATTCATGGTAGAGCTGTCATAGTATCACAGTAGACTACACAGTATTAATAATGCTTTGAAGCAAATTAGAAACAGATGGTGTAATATTATTGGAATCATTTTTCAGCAGGGAAACTATATTGACTACATGTGCATAGAAAACTATTTAATTTAGACAGAATTATTCTCAGTTCCTTTATTGTAACATCATAAAATGGTTGAATGTTGCTGACTTACAGCTCCAATGAAAAAGGGACTTGTTGTAACTTGTGGCAGAAATGTTAAGATTACTTAAATTTAATTACTGGTTCAAATATTGCAGTAGGCAAGTGTGCTCATCACACGCCGGCAGAAAAAAAAGGGAATTTTACTCAGAACACAAATCACCCGTTATATGGCCATTTATTACCAAGCTTAAGGGTCTTCACAATCTTATGGGGGCCCCACACACAAAAGCTACTGATTTTGGTGTCAGAAGCCCCCAAGCATACCACCCCCCCTTGTACCGCACATTGGCCCAGCGGCATTGAGTAGGAGATGGAGGTCATCCCCACGTTTTCCAGGATATAATGTCCAAAGAAAATCTCATTTAGATCCAAAAATAGTTCCACAATAACTGCAACTAAAGCAGGGTACAGACATGTAGATATGGGCCAGATCAATGGCTGCTTCGAGTGCCATGCATGCTCACGGCCATTAATTAATTGACCCATATAATATGTGGCCATCGCTGTTTTCGAGTGGGACCAATCAATCCCGCTCTAATGTACTTAATGTCACTACACAACATAAATTGGAAGTTAATCTAAACTCATAGACGTGACATTCACTGTCTATAGAAAGTCTGCAGAGTAAAGAGGATTTGTTTATTTGAAAGTTGATTTAGATAAAATGAACCTACTTGGGTGACTCCCCTCTTCCTTGCTTTGTACAGCAAGTGCCCAGTGTCCTTTATCTGGCATTTATTAGGTAGTTTATTCATCAATTTGCATTTTTCTTTTCTTGTGTCTTTTAGTAATCTATTATTATATTATTATCTCTTATCTGCCAAAACCCAGTAGATCGGCCTTCATTCATACAGACCTTGTATGGTTTTTTATTCTAAAACAACTGAGTAGATAAAGGCAACTCACCACCATTAATTCTCAATAGTTTGTGGTCTTAGTAGTAACTGTTGGTGGTAGATTGCCTTGCTCTTTTCAGTCATTTTTTATGATTGAATGCTTGTTGAATGAGGTTTCAATTGCTAGAAAATGTTATACACTTATACATTTATTGGCAATGCAGATGTTCTCCAGCCGCTTTCAATCAGAACAATATGCCACCCCCAGTTTCATCTATTTCCCAGTTTTGCAGTGTGAATTATTGAAACAACTGCCATGTCATGCCATGTAGATTTTACGCCAGTTCTAAAGGGAATCTATCTATCTATCTATCTATCTATCTATCTATCTATCTATCTATCTATCTATCTATCTATCTATCTATCTATCTATCTATCTATCTATCTATCTATCTATCTATCTATCTATCTATCTATCTATCTATCTATCTATCTATCTATCAAAATGTATACTAGTTTACTTGGGAGTATATTTGTAAAGCCCACATTTTGCTTGGTTTTCAGGATGGGTCTACACTAGGTGGGGAAAACCATGAAACACGAACACCCAAGGACACTTTTTTGTTTGTGAGGCTTAGTTAAGGTGATATGATATATTTATTAGCAACAAGAGAAATTAATGTTGTGCTGAGAGTTTATATTATAAGAGATTATCTTATGTCGAACCTGTATTGTGTTGTTATAAATTGTTAATAAAAAAAGGATTGCTCTAGCTCTGCTTTTGCATAAATATGTAGAACATTTTGTATTGACTTTGAGCTTAGTTTATGCAAAAACTAATTGTGTTTGTTTTGTAATGTTTTTAAAGATTTGGATTTTCAAGACGGAAAAAAAGGCTCATGCAAGGTGTCCATTTAGGTTTATTTGTGGTAAAGTAGCATCAGCAAGTTTTGTGGCGCACAGGCCACTTCATCAGGATGAGTATTAAAACAAGGTAGTCTGTTAAGTACTTTGTACAAGTGTTTTGTAATGTTACCTTCGCTACACCAATTTTGGTGACAATAACATCTACACTGACCTTCCATTTTTTTTTTTTTTCTACTGGAATACAGCTTTTCAAATTCTGTCCTTTCTTATTTAACTGGGTACTCAAAACTGGGGGGAAAAAATAACCCATAAGGTCGACAACTGAACAAAAAACTGAACACAATTCTCCATAATTTCTATTTGCAGTAGATGATTAAATGCCCACAAGTGTACCTACCTAGATATTTTGTGTGTGTTTTTTAAACATACATAGCAGATATCTAAGTAAATACTGGTGACTTGAGTAGCCAAATCATTTATATTTATACATTATACTATTTCTTTGGGTATGAAATGCACTTTAAGGACACATTCATTTAATGAGGTTGACTTAGGAAAAGGCATTTGTATGGACACCAGAAAAGAGGTCGTGTACAAACAGAAATTGTATTTGCTGTATTAAATGTAATGTGGACACAGAATAACAATATTCCGGTGAGATATGATAGAGGGCTACAGGTCTGGGGTCTGAAATAGAGACAGCATTTGAAGACAATGCAAATATAATTTAGATGTAGTATGGTGGAGAGAAATATATCACTGAACATGGATATCCTCTGCTATGTATTTAGACACAAAAAAAGTCATTTGCTAAAATCCATTATACAGTTTATATTGACTCCCTTTTCAAAATGGAAACAGATACAGCTGTACATGTAATACATTAGTTCACTACTGATAGTGACCTAATGTAGTAGAAAAATTTGGTCGATATATATAATAATATAGTAGAATAGAAGTTTTTCTTCAGCATAAGCCAACCCTTCATACAAAAACTGTCTGGCACAGGCAGAGGCTTGGTTTACATATGAGGAAGATCTTTTGATGTAGATGCCATACCCCCTGCTCCTCTATCCAGATACTGCAATCCTCACTTGTCTGTATCTCATGTTTTCTTCCTTCTGGCCTGGCTTTTATTTTTTGATATTTTGGTTTGCATTGTGAATGTTACTTATTCTGTAATTGTTTTTTACTTTTCCAGTCATTGTTTTAGATCCAGAACATTAAAATAATAAATATACATTTTCCAAAAATATTTTGTCTCCCCTATGTCTGGTTTATGGTCCAATGTGGATAGTTATAAACATTGGAAAGCCTTGGATAGTTAAAAGCTATTCTGGTTGCTCATTTTGGCTGTTGCATGGGATTGGAATCTGGAATGGAAAGGAAGGATCAGATGAGCCTTTCAATTCCACCTTGGTACACATTTTTGGACTCAAGACAAACAGGAAGCATTGAAGAAAGTTTAGGTGTTTAGTCAGGTGGTTGTACCATAGGAGTTTGAAACCAGGTGGCTAAATTTTATGGGTTGAAGTAGAGTTCTCACAAGTAATGCCCAGGAGGGGGAGAAAACCCCTAGAAAGCTTAAACCTATGAGTCAGCTGGTATTTTTCTTTTGTTATGCAATAACATTTTTAATTTAAGGACTGCCAATTCTGTTTTCTTTGAACAATAAACCAGACTTTTGTTAAATATGAATTGATCAGGAGTCGGCAACCTGCAGCTCTACAGGCATTTGCTGTGGCGCTACATGCATGCCTCCACTTTCCCTCCTATCAGCACATATACACTGTAAGGACATTAAGACAGCAGCCAAGATTAAGTATCTTGACAGAGATCTCAGCTGCTCTCCTATCTTCCAGTATGGGGGCTGAGAGGGTGTGGGAACAAAAAGTAGGCAGCGAGGATCCACTGACTGGGTGGGGAGATCACAGGAGATCTCAGTTGCTATATTATACTTCCCACATGTGCGTCGGGTGCAATGTACGGGTGCAGAGCAGCCAAGATCTGGAGATTTCTGGTGTGGCTACTTGCTTTGACTTAGCTCCTTCCTCCCAGCCCCAACCAGCGTCTCTTTAGCTGCAAAAGATTGCCAACTACTGAACTAGGCTATTATTTCTTTTTATAATAGTCACATATTAACTACAGATTTATTTGAGGACTCACAATATTAACTACATCAACGTAAATCAATAAAGTTATTGATTAGTTTCCATGTATTTAAGTGCATAATGATGCATTTATGCAACACATATAAACTTTTGAAATCACCCTCCAAGCTATTGTTCCCCAGAAAACAGCTCTACATTTCGGACACAATCAACAGGTATTTTTATTTTGCACCTTTTTTATTGGATATAACAAAATACTATGAATTCTATATTTAACAGACCAAAGGAAAATAAGAAAGGTCCTGCTTGACACAAAAAAAAGAAAATCATGGTTTTACAGTGTCAGTTTTGTGACTTGTAGATATTATTAAAGGATGTCATGCAACAAATCATTACATTTACTCAAGGATGAGGTAAAAGAACAGGCTCCATCAGTCAGTTCCTTAGGGTCTAATTGGGTGGACACCGTCTTGTCATTGTGGCTTAGGAAAAGTCTCAGAGATGACATTATAGTGCTGTAACAGATACAGAAAGTGGCAGAAGATGAGTGAATCTGCCAGGGAAAAGTTTTGTGAGTCTTGCAAAAAGTTACAATATCACTTTGCAACAAACACATTGAGGTCAATGGGTGGCAAATCCTATTATCAATGTATAAGGTTCTAGCTCTAACAACAAAAAAATATGGCTGCTGTGAGCCCACAAACATTTAACAAATTGCCAGGGTTGATGTTTCTTCAAATTATGGGCTATTGAGCTGACCAATGGCGACCTTACTTATTTATGTTGGTAAATCTGCAATATTTTTCTCAAAAAAGTTAAAGGGGGCGTGGTTTGGCGCCGTACTGCATGGACGCCTGAGTGAGGAGCTCCGCGCCAAGG
>CM070035.1:21294194-21311255 GCA_036250615.1 Ptychadena robeensis | reverse complement strand
GCAAGTGGCATCTTGGCAGTTGCACGCTTGACTTTTCTCAGTTCATGGGCAGTTATTTTGTGGCTTTGTTGTTCCACGCGCTTCTTGCGACCCTATTGACTATTTTGAATGAAACGTTTGATTGTTCGATGATCACGCTTCAGAAGCTTTGCAATTTTAAGAGTGCTGCAGCCTGCAACTTTTCTAAGCCTGTCAAGTCCTTCGTTTGACCCATTTTGCCAAAGGAAAGGAAGTTGCCTAATAATTATGCACACCTAATATAGGGTGTTGATGTCATTAGACCACACCCCTTCTCATTACAGAGATGCACATCACCTAATATGCTTAATTGGTAGTAGGCTTTCGAGCCTATACAGCTTGGAGTAAGACAACATGCATAAAGAGGATGATGTGGTCAAAATAATCATTTGCCTAATAATTCTGCACTCCCTGTAGTTAGAGAGATATCAGGCACGTTTATTCAGGCTGGTTACTCAAGTGACAAAAGTACTTGAGTGACAAAAACTAACATTGCCAAGAGAGGTCACTAAAGTTGTCTATAAATTTTCCCTTAGCCCAAGTTTACATTTACAACATGAAATTCATTATTTCAAGAATTAAAAGGGAAGAGTTTTTTTTCATAAATGTTCAAAGGTAGGTAGATTTAAAGAATTTTAACTTAAACGCAAATGTGATGCAAAACTACATGTGCTAGAACAGTGATGGCAAAGCTTTCAGAGACCGAGTGCCCAAACTGAAACCCAAACCCAACTTATTTATCTCAAAGTGCAGGTATGGCAATCTAAACTGAATTACACAACTCATATACACACACATGAAACATGTTAACACACACTCTACTTTCTTATAGAAAAGGAGAGAGTATGGAGGGCTGTGTGCAATCAGAAGAGAGAGAGGAAGAGAACTGACAGCATTGAGAGCCAGTAGGCTGCAGTTCTTTCCTCTGTGCTGGCTGACAGCTCACGTGCCCAAAGAGAGGGCTCTGAGTACCACCTCTGGCACATGTGCCTGATGTTCGCCATCACTGTGCTAGAGCAATATTTCATTCATATAGTGTTCTCACAACCCTTTTCTATGTCTACATATTGCTCATGTTCAGACATTTTACAATAACTCCCTCTTTGTTGGCATCCTCGATGATCCTTCACGTTCCTCCTCCTCCACATCAGTGATGATGCCAAAAAGTGTGTGTGTGTGTGTGTGGGGTGGAGGGCACACCATTGATGGTCAACACCCAGGTGGTGAAGGGACTTTGCATTCAACTCTTAAAATTGGCTTCAATATATAGACATTTTAGACAGACATGTAATTCAATATAACCAATTTACGTGCTTCTAAGGAACGGACAGATGTTTGTGATATTCCTATGAATTCTGAACAGCAAACCTAACACTTAACAAATGTATAATGCGTGTATATATATATATATATATATGTATATATATATATATATATATATATATATATGTGTGTGTGTGTGTGTGTATGTGTATGGATTACTTAACAATAAATTAATACAAATTCAAATAAGTATTGGTTTATACTCAGTACAGCATATCATATTATATTTATGAAACAAGTAAAACAATTTATGTTTATTGTATAAACATGATACAACTAAAGACCTTTTGTTTAACATCAAATATTACACGAAAAGCCAATTCTTAAAAATAACTAACACAATTCTAGTAATCACTTCCAGATTTCAATAATGTTTGCTAACAGCCAAAAGTCTTCCTAGTGAATCACTGACCTCCTATAGTTTGTTTGTCCTGGTGCAGCAGGACTTAAAATGAAAGTAAACCCAGCAAATTGCAAAGATTGTAAATTTACATTGGTTAGCGGCTCGCAGCGAAAGATTTCATGCAAAGAGCCGGGTTACAATTACAGACCAATATTTGCTGTGCATGAAGTGTGGAGGAAAAGGGACATTATTTGTGTTTGGTTTCTCTGGCCGCTATCATGGAAGCAGGGAGAGTAAGATAAACCGTCTGCATTCCATTTTATCTGACATTTTACTATATGAACAATCAGACCACACAAGCTCAGTTCATAGGTATGCTGTGGAGAGAGCTCCTGTGTGGTCCCCCCCAGCATTAGACTAATACGCCCTAATCAGCTTATTATTACTAAGCTTGTTCTACACTGCTAAAAGTAGATCAGCTGTTTAGAATGGAGATCTAGCCACATTTATTTTCATACGCTGAAATCTAATATCTTTACAATAACAATGCTATGGTTCAGCCACTGACAATTGTAACAGAATATTGTGTTCCTGTTACTAGAAAGGTGAAATCCATGAGTGGCCTGAAACTGCTGAATCAGTGTTTTAAACTTTTATGATGAGAAACCGTAAAGTGAGGTTTATTAAACTCATGGATAACATTATTTGCTTTCCTATTTGATCCTCATTAACATGCAAATTCTATTCTTAATTAAAAGGCTTTCAGTTTTTTATGACATGCCTTGCTTTAGATCCAGTGTTATCATGTCTATGATCCAAGGAAAATCATAGCTGATTGGAGGAGCCGGCAGGGTGCTGTTTAATGAAAACGAAAAGCAGCAATGCTCACATGTCATGTCTATGATCTAAAATTAAGGGATGGGTGGGCCTAGATCAAGAAGAATAGAAAGAAAAGGGTTAATCTGGGCATAGACAGGCAGATTCCTGCCCAATTCAACAGCCGGTCGCCTGCTGTGCGCGTTCCCACAATCGATTGGCGGTCAGCAGAGAATTGGATGCGCCCCCTGTCACATTGACAAAGAATCTGCCGCATGTCGGATCGCACAGTGATCTGACATGCCGGTAAATTCAGAGCCGACTCTCAGCATTAGTGGCCATGCGTGATGACGTCATCATGCCAGGTCGGTCGGCTGAGCAGTCGTCAGGAAAACGACCCGTCTTTGTCCAGCTTTAGATAGTGATGTTCATTTAACAGCCAGGAAATGATCCACAGGAAAAGGTAGACATATCCAAAGTCTTGCCCAGGGGCCTATTACAGCTTATGCTGAAGTTTCCATTTGACTGCATCCTCAGCCATAAGTAGAGGCCATCCACACTGAGATGCAACCATTTCACTCCAAACTATACTGCAATTTCAGTCTTTCGCTGCCCACTCCCCTTGGGAATGGTAAAATCCAGAGTTTAAACAGGGCTCTGCCTACAGCCATGTGTTGTTACTTTCTGTTCTTCCTGATTTATCATACAGATTCTTACTATCCTTACTGATACTTACTGATTCATCATATATAGAGCCTTACTATTAGTGATGAGCGGCATAGGCAACATTTGTATTCGCGGCATGCCACAAATTTTATGGAAAACATTCGGAAAATATTTGCATTCGGAAATATTCAGGGTTTTTTTTATTGCGAATATCGGCAGTTTTTATTGCGAATTTAGCGCGCAATATATGTTTAACATGGTGCGAATTTTTATGCGAATTTTCAAAAGTGAAGATTTTCGCAATATTCGCATCACCCCAATATTCAATTAAAAAACTGTTGATGGTGTTGCTAAGCTCTTGCTGCAGCCTTCCCATTGCATTGAGAGGCATGTGTAATGGATAAAAAATACAGAATATCCGGAATTGCGAATATTCGGCAATATATTCACCATCTTCGTGAATTTTCGAATTGCCGATATTCACGATTAATATTCGGAATCCAAATATTCGCGATCATCACTACTTACTATCAGCATTCAGCATTAATAGCTCATAGAAGTTCATGCTGTATACTGGTGGAAGTCTGGCTCAGTGTTTCTTAACTCCATTTTAAAGATATCAGTAGCAATTTCTGCAACACCCCCCTTGGATCCCTGGCATCCCTTTAGCAGTGCATTCTTAATGCTGGTGAATGGAGATTTATATTTATAGTATGTCCAGATACTCATGTCGCATTTGCAGGTAATTGCTTGTTCACTGGGTGATTAAAAACCACCCATGTAAATGAACCCTAAAACTATAGTCTAATGGTATGTAGTGATGGACAAACATCAGCTAAGGCTGTTCGCGAACAGGCAATACAAACTTCTGCAAATACCCACCGTTTGCATGTTTGTGGCGGACCTCCATTGACTTTAATGAAGAGCTAACTTCTCAAACCTTCAAGTCATATTTGTAGCCAAAATACCAAATAAAAAAGTCAAAAGGGTGCAACCACCGGGACAGTGTCATGCCAGAGGGGGATCAATAGCTAAACTGATTTTTTTAAAATGCTGTTTTCTTCAGGTCTAATGGCCAGAAATCACATCTAGATCTAAAGATTTTGCCAAAAGTTACCGAACCGTACCTTCTGCAGCGCATCACATTTAGCCAGACCTCTCTGCAATGCATAATACAGCATACCCCACCCCCAGAGAAGGACTTTTGTGGCTCAGTAATGATGAACTACATGTAACAGAACACCTTAGCTATAGTTACAGATCACTGGATGGAGTATAAAAGCAAAGTAGCTCATCTATCCCTCAATCTGCAGCAGCTCTCCATATCTATCTAGTACTAGAGACACAGGATAAATGTAAAATGGCCGCCAGGCTGCTTCTTTAATAGGGGGGGGGGGGTGTCCTCTAGGAGTGAAAAATGTGTTGTTTAATGTACTGTCCTAGCTATAGGGTGAGGGGTCACACTTTGTCTCCATGTTAAAGTATAGGGGGCGGGTCGAACACCCATAATGTTCGCCAGCATTGCGAACTGCGAACATGCTATGTTCGGCAAGAACTATCCCCCGGGTGAACTATCCGCCGGGGCGAACTTTTCAGCCATCACTAATGCTATGTGATCACCCTCTGCCCCTGCTGAATATATATATATATATATATATTTATTTATTTATTTTTATTTATTGTATGCCTTTTTATACAACATTTTTCAATTAAAACTGTGTGCTACGTTTTGAAAATGCAGTAAGTTATGATAATAAATAAGTAAAATGCTCATCTGACACTCTCGCCCAAGACACCATGTTTCATGTCAAAACCTAGGCGTTCATGCTAATTAAAACCCCCTTTAAAGCTTGCTATCTGTTTATTTTCATACAAGTCTCCCAACGTTTTCATAAATGATTTCCTTCCAGGAACTTTGTAATGTAGATGAATTTTGCTGGCTAATTGTTAATTATATCAGAAGCATTTTATCTTTAATCACTGGGCCCTATCATCTCATGTCAGCACATATCATCATACATTCTGTAGGAAAGTGACAGCTCGTTCGCACTTTCCCTACACTAGGTACACACCGGTATAAGCTCAAACACTATCACGCTGGGCACCTAAACAAATGCCAAGTGTGAAACGTGTGATGGCGGTGCTGTTTATGTGCAGAAACTCCATCATCTACCTGCAGAGCCTGCCTTCCACCCGCTGTGGCCTTCAGCTAATGATAGTCAATTAAGCTTTATTCCTGCTAAAAGAACTTTAAACCTAAAAATATTTCAAGGAACTATGAAAGAGTTTAGACCTTGTACAGGATGAAAAGCAGAGATGCAAAAAAGCCGATAATTAGACTGAAACGTGTAATGAAATACTTTTTAGAATCTAATCTGCTAAAGATAAATGAGACGTGCATAAGGCACCTTGGAAGTCAGAGAGGAAAGAACAAAGGTAAATTCGGTATCTAATTAAAATAACATTTTACGATGCTTTTAATCAATATGTTTACCTTTGATATATGGGGCAACGCAGAAGTCCTGAATGTTCTGTTTATTTTATTTTTAAAGCAGAAGTAAAAATACGTTAAATTACAATGGAAGAAATCAGTACTTTTACAGAATTCCTGCAGGAAAGGGTATTTATGGTAAAAACTCAAAATGGCTGCAATCATGGTGGCTGCTGTAATAACTAGTGATGGCCGAACAGTTCGGGCGCGAACATGGATGTTCGCACTCCTTCTAGCCGGTGAGCAGTATGGGTGTTCAGGAGCAGCGAGATCCAGCCGGAGGAAGAATCTTTTTACTAGAAGACCGGGTAGAGAAGCATGTTTGGGATGTATACGACAGAGTGTTCCAGTTCCTGCCAATATTCAGCAACTTCGCACAGCTTCATTACATGAGCAACAGCTCTGGTAGACATTCCAACAGTCAGCATGCCCATTGAATGCTCTCTCAAATGTTGCAACATCTGTGGCATTGTGCTGCGTGATCAAACTGCACCTTTCAGAATGGCTTTTTATTGTGGGCAGTCTAAGGCACACCTGTGCAATATTCATGCTGTCTAATCAGCACCTTCATATGCCACACTCTCGAGAGTTATCTCGGCAAAGGAGAAGTGCTCACTCACCCAGATTTAGACAGATTTGTGAACAATAATAATAATGGGTCTTTTGTGTATGTAGAAAATGTTTTAGGTCTTTAAGTTCAGCTCCTACAAATTGGGTGCAAAACCCTTAGTGTTGCGTGTATTATTTCATTTAGTGTAAATATAAAACTGAACTATGTTCTATAAGTTAGAACATAATCATATTCAGTGGGATCCCGCCCCCCCCAGAGAAGAATAGGGCAGTATATCCTTACAAATTCATGCTCCAGCGCTATTGAATCTCTACAAAGCCTTTGGCTGCTTTCTGCTGCCTAACCAACCACAACTCAAGAGAGGCCACCATCTCCAGAGCAGATTGTAGAAGAGCAGCCATGCATGGTTGTGGTGGTCTTGGGGAGGTGGAAGTGTTTGAGATCTCCCTCTGAGTTGCTTTAAAGAGAGTCTTAACCAATTCTTTCTATGTTTTTGACCTACAATTGCAATATTTCTTTGCTTGGTATATATGTAAGTATGTAAGTAGCAGGAACTGGTAGACTTGGGTTCCCTCTATAGGGCCATTTCATACTAGTCCCATGGCTGCATTTTTTTACTGGCACAGAATGTGTAAGGTAATAAAACCCAGCGCTTTCGCATTCCTCTGTGCTGCGTCTCCCAGTGTGACGTTCCCTATGGAAACCTATCTTACGCAAGCTGGGCTTTGTTGCTGTACTGTATTGCAAGGCCGGGTAGTGTGAAAGTGCACTTACAAACGCCTAAAAGAGGAACACTGCCTACTATGCAGATTACCAACCAGAAAGTAGCCATAAACTGTCCATTATGGCTGGCGATTGTTGGGGGAGCAATATTGCCTGCCATTCACCATTCATAAAACAAGGTCTGCAAGGCTTGACATTTGATACTGGGAAACAGCTGAGGTACTTAAAAATTGGTGGTCAGCAAAAACTCATAGCCTATGTGTTACTTCTTGAGGCCACTGGCAGCCATTCTGACAACTGGTTTTGCAAGATCAACCAAGAATTTGCCACATGTCGGATCGCACAGTGATCTGACATGTTGGTAAAATCCCGGCCAATCCCATTACTGTGGGTGCATGGCCATGATATCATCAAAAACAAAAACAGTATTTGATTAAAAAAAAAAGTAATTAATCCTATACAAATAATTTCAAAATATTGGACTACCATAACAATGCATCAAAACAGATTATTATCTACAGGAATCTCATGGGATGTAAGTTCCAATGGCCTAACCATAGATTGGGCATCAGGGGTTCAAATACTTTTAAAGCCCGTTTGAGAAGATTAAGAAGGGGTTGAAGACACATGAAACATACGCTTTACCTCCTTTTCCAAATTGCTGAGAAGTTTTATTTTACAACTTCACCACACACTTAACACTCCACCATTACACCACAAACATAACAGTGTGTTCAAAATAGCCAATAGAGATGGTCTAATTTTTCGACTACCTGACTTCTTGAGCTGATTGCAAAGCCTCTGAGAATGATATCATCACCAAAATTGCTGGTGATGTTGAAAAGAGTTGTGGAAACATTGGAAAAAAAAGTTTTGCTCTAGTTTTTGCATAAATTAAGTGAACTTAATTTATGCAAAAACAATGTGTGTTAGAGCAATACTTTTTGCAATATACCTTTAACAATTCTCCAGCAAGTTTGGTGATGATGCTGTCAGGATCAGGTACAGAGGGGGGGGGGGGACCAGACAGGCAGAACACACTGACATCCAGACAGAGGTAGGGTGGTATCAAAAACAGATTTAATGATGACTCAGAGGCAGGAACGAAACAGGTACGAAAAGTCCAGGGTGAAGGAGTGTCCAGGATTCAGGTATGGAGACAGGAAATTACATGAAGACAGTGAAAGCAAAGCAATGAACAACAAACGTGTCTGGATGAAGCACACCATATAGCCCTAAAGTTAACAAGGCAGGTGTGTGCTCCACCCAGCCAACGCTTGCAGGGAGCCACTTGCTGGTGACTGTGGGACAAACCCATAGAAGGGCAAGCACAGTGCCATCAGCAGGCGGTGACCGGTACAGTCGGGGTCCTCACAGATGCCCTGCTAAGGGGTTTTGGAATTAACTTGAAATGGTCCAATTTTTTAATAAAAAAATTACCATCTTTACTAAGCAAACAATAGATTTGGTAAAAAAAAATAACAATGACATTTTAGGACAATAGCTTTTGTTAAAAATCATGTCAGAAATTTCTTGTTAAGTTTCATGATAATATAAAATGTAGGAGAGTGCGCTCTTTCCAGGGAAAGCGCAACATAATAATTCAGATTATCCGAAACACCATAAATCTGCTCTCAGCTTGTGTCTTTCTTATTGAATTTACTGAATGCAAATGCTAGAAGATTAGTCATGTCCTATTATAATTTAGGTTTTATACTAGAACTCTTAGTAATAATTGTATATTTCCTGTGGAAAAAATATAAAGCATTACAAATTTATGGTGCAGCTCAATCTTCTAATTTACATTTCAACACAGTTGTTGGTATTTAAAAAAAGAAAAAAAAACATAAGAAAAACAACTACTGAAGCAGCTGCCTAGCAACAGAATTAGTCATCTTGTGATCTTTGCCTTTTGACTTACATTTTGACTTTTTTACTGGTATTTTGCATAAAAAAATATGTGCCGCTGCCTTGTCCTCTTTATTGCTTCATTATACATTTCTAGAAAGAAAATAATATGATATATCTGAGAGGTTTATGAGTAGCTTCTGAAATGCATTCTATTGTAATGATCTGTTTACTTTACCTTTTTTTTCATTTTGTGATTTTCCTGTTGGTT
The DNA here is from genome assembly GCA_036250615.1 of Ptychadena robeensis. Taxonomy (NCBI): domain Eukaryota; kingdom Metazoa; phylum Chordata; class Amphibia; order Anura; family Ptychadenidae; genus Ptychadena; species Ptychadena robeensis. Next base: position 21,302,185 of record CM070035.1, on the reverse strand, counting down.
TTTTTGCCCGGTCATTTTTGTGTGTTGACTAGTTTTTATCTCAGTAAAATATTATAAACTAGGATGAATGGATTGTGAAAAGCACTCGTGATCAGAAGACTCAAAGGGCTAGTTGGAAAGAGGTGGGGATGGAAAGCTTGGTGGCCTAGCCAGAGGGACATGATATCTCAATGTTAAACTTAGTGTGCTCAGATTTTATAATCAGTGTGCCACTTCCCATAATCCTTATTGATCTTGCTAATCCATTAATTTATATTAACACGAAGCCCTGTCCAAATGATGTTTTCAGTGGAGATCAGAGGTGTCAAACTCAAACACACAGCGGACAAACATTTAAAACTTATACAAAGGCACAAGCCTGCCTTGAAATTCTTTGAAATATGCCTACAATTAGAGAGATTTTATCTTCTCATCTGATAAAATGATGAATCCTTTTATGGAAACAAAATGTTGCTGTTGCATTCATTTCTGAAAATGAATGCAAAAATGTAATGCATCTCTGTCCCTGAAATCCAATAATCAAATATTTTTTCTTTTTTCAGGATAAACAGGATCGGTTCTTCCAATCATGCTTTACTTGATATGATTAAAGCCCTGCTGGACTGAAAAGTGTTTAACGTGAATACTGATGTTTTAGTTTAAACAATGGTAGATGCAGATTTTTTGCCAGTATCAGCTAGCACTTCCGTTACTGGCAAAAAAATGGAAACGCAGCCGCACGGCAGTGTGAAGGAACTTGCAGAGTCCTCACCACCATTGCAGCATCATTTCTATATAGAGATGGTAAAAAATTTTTAAAAAAAATTAGAAGATTTCGAGTTATTGCAAAGCCCCTGAACATGGTATCATCACCAAACTTGCTGGAGATGAAGAGAAGCGTTGGGGGAACATTTGAAAGAAAAAGTATGTCTCTAACACAAATAGTTTTTGCACAAATTAAGTTCAAAGTCATGTCATTTATTCAAAAACTATGACATACAACAAAATAGGTATGGGTACATACATTATAACAAGTAGTTGTAAATGTAGATTAGGGGTGTAAAATTCTGGTGGATATAAGAGACATAAAGGGCACATTTTAATGTCAATAATCTTGAATATAAATAGCTCTTCCTGGGAATGCCAGACTATTCAGACTTGTTTACAATAGAAATTGTACTTTTCTGTGTAGCCTGTTTTGTTCACCTTTCTGATGGCTCCTCCTGGGAGGAGCATAATTAACAGCATATTTAACCGCGTGGTAGGTATATGGAACCTCCATGCAGCCTAAAACTAAAGGATAAAGTTGCTCTAATTGAAAAATACCACTGTAGTACCGCTACAATTATAACTTATAATATCAATTGTTTCCATGGTGTATTCTTTTCTTTCATCAGCTAGATAGACACAAAACACAATAATATGAAGTGTTGTGTTAAAGATATCAGAGAAGGCAGAATAAGGCAGAAAAGTCATGGCTGATGGGGGGAGGTTTACATTTCTGGATATAGCTGCATCCGTAGAGTCTGTTTAAAATAGCACCTGGGACTCCACTGGTTATTAATTTATGTTTTGCTTAATACAGGCATTTTAGATTCAATGCATTGCTTGCAAAGAGCCTAGGTTATTTCAATAAACATTGTGCTGTGTTCAGACAGAACATCTGAATTATTTATTTCCACCTCATAGCTTTTGTGAACAGAGGATTCATATACCAGAAGCTGGTGAGCTACACTGGACCTGACTTAGTTTTAGATTTAATGACCACTGCTTCAGGCCTTTGCTTGAAGTTGTCACTATTTGAGGTGGTTCCTTGTCTGCACTAAGATGCCCTCAGCACTAGTGATGAGCGACTAGGCAATATTCGAATTCGCGTAATTTCGCGAACATCCGCCATAATATTCGATTCCATATTCGTAATCTCGAATATCTGCACTTACGACATGAATTGCGATCTAAAAATCGCAATTGCGATCACATATGCGCGATGCATGCAAGTCAATGGAGCTCGGATATTCGACTGGGAGAATATCCGTCATTTCCGTTTTAGAAATCGCATTGCGATTATATAATCGCGATCCCATTCATTGCATTGGATCGCAATTATACAATTGCGATTATGCAATCGCAATAAATCGCGAAAAATCGCGATCGCGTTGGATATCCGATGATATATTCGCGAATATTCGCCAAATGGCGAAATAGCGATATTCGAGCTAAATATTCGAAAATCGAATATTCGAGCGCAACACTACTCAGCACTTATGTGCTATAATATTGCCTCTTCACAGCCTACCTTCCCTTTAGATATATTTCAAAGAGGCCAAGACCAGAGCAAATGTGTATACAACAAATTGAGTGTGAATAAACAACTACATACTCCTTAATTCAATACATAGGAAGCAAAGTATAGAGCCAACAAGTATAGAGCCTACAGACAGGACAAAAAATCTACACCATTCATTCGGAAGAAGTGGTAAGTTGTGCCACGAAACGCTAGTTTTTAGTGTTGATGCATTTCTTGTTTTAAACTATTACCAAATAAAAATAAAAATACTTTTATGGGTGCCTCTTCCCAGCCTATTTTTGTAAGTGTATTCAAAAAAGAAGTCTCGCTCTAAAGTAGTGTAACCAACATCCCATAATAAATCGAAATAGAGAATAAGGCTTGGGGCATGAAAAACATATCAAGCCACCAAGTCTGTGTACCCCCTGTAAAAACAGAGGCAAGGGGACTTTAACGGTTACAAATAAATCTGTAAGAGTACAAAGAGTTGTCACACTAGTTTGGTCTAAAATATCACAATGTAAAACATATTTAATAAATAAAGAAATCACGTTGTGTGTCCATTCAAGGTACATCATAATACAAGTTGACACGGCGCCCTGGAGTCATTTATGGGGTGTTAATGCCACCTCTCCATCTGGTTGTAAAGAAGCATTGAAGGATTTGACCATCCCGACGTACATTTCGTCATGAAATAGGCTTCCTCAGGGGATGATATTTAGAGGGCATTTATATATAGAATCATAAAATGTACCAAAAGAGACCCACACACAATAAAGCAGTGGCGGCCAAATCCAGTGGGGCGAACAAGGAGCCCAAACACGCAAGGACCAAAGCCCAGCCCAACAAGGGCAACCATTAGTTCCAGTATAGCAGTATCCAGTAGATAATTTAACAATGTCAGCAGTGTAGTTAGGTATATAGGTTTGGGTTGGTAATAGCGTGTTCAAGATTCGCACGTGCGCCCTCAACACCTGGGCGACCAGGTTCTATGATATACAAAATATTCTTGAGGACATAAATTTGCACTTAACTGCAAGATAACGCTGGGTGAGTAGGAATGTGGAGAGTAGTACAGAAACCCCACAGACATATGGTGAGCAGGTAACCAACTGAAGAAACCTGATGGAAGATTTTCCATATTTCCATGATTTATATAAAACCATCCCCAAAGTTTGCTGATTATAATGATCTAACATAGAATATCTAACATAGAATATGATCTAACATAGAATATCTAACATAGAATATATCTAACATAGAATATGTACATAGTGTAATTAACATGAAATCATCATATACATTTCAATCTTGTAGGACTCTTTGAACTAGGACTAATCTTATGGTCCCTAAAATGTTATGTTATGTACTTTTTACTTTTGTTTCACCTTTTTTTCTGGTCAATCTGTTTTTTCTGTCTTAATCTGGTCAATGGAGACAAGAACCAGATCTCCCTAGAAGCTGTGTAAAAGCAATTCACTACTAATAATGGTCTGCAGCTAGCTATAGATAGTAAGCAAAACAACACCATAGCAGTGATCTGGTAACGAAGAGGGAGAGGAAAAGAGATGAACGTGAGCTGCCTGACCCTCCAAAGTAAGAGAGAAGCTGCTTGTCATTGTGTTTACGAACATACAATCACCCCCGTTTGCCTTCAGAACTGCTTTCATTCTTCGATTCAACAAGGTACTGGAAATATTTCTCAGAGACATTAGCCCATAGTGACATGATAGCATCCCAAAGTTGATCCATGATGCGAATTTCCCGTTCCACCACATCCCAAAGGTGCTCTATTGGATTGAGATCTGGTGATTGTGGAGGCCATTTGAGTACAGTGAACTCATTGTCATGTTCAAGAAACCAGTCTGAGATGATTCTAGCTTTATGACATGACAGTGCATAGTCCTGCTGTAAGTAGCCATCAGAAGATCAAACCAGCCCATCTGGCACCAACAACCATGCCAAGTTCAAAGTCACTTATTCTGAAGCTCAGTTTGAACTGCAGCAGTTCGTCTTGACCATGTCATTATGCCTAAATGCATTGAGTTGTCACCATGTGATTGGCTGATTAGTAATTTGCACCAACGAGCAGTTAGACAGGTGTGCCTAATAAAGTAACGGGTGAGTGTATATTCACATCATACCATTTGGTATTGAGAAAGCTGTGGGTTGACTACCAAAATGTCTTCCAGTAAACTTCAAGTCCAGTTGCTTTGACTTAATAATTCTAATATACTATGACCTGGATGAATGAGAACCTTCACAGATATTTGTGAGCATCATTTTACTTTAATTGTTCATGTATAAATAGGATGAGAAAGTATTTTGTTTCTTTGATCTGCATACTATGGACCATTGTGTACCAAGATCAAGACACACAGTAGCTGGTTATTTCATTTATTGGTCTTTGCACTCAACTGACAGTTACTAAAAGTTTCCAAATTGGGTGCTGAGCTGGGACAAACTGTTATGTTCCCTATAACCACCCAAGTGGTCAAACATTTCTTCATTTATGACCATTTCTTGGAATGCACTCTGTAAGGCAACCTGTAAGCATAAACCTATATCTTCTAACCCCAATATAGATAGGTCATCCAAATTTGTTTTCCAATTTTCTTTAGAGAGTTAGTTCACTTTAACTCATATTTTTTATTTTCTTTCATGCAAATATTATTTAGCAACATGTTTACTACACCTTTAGAAAAGTTTTTACATCAGTTGTCTTACCTTAACTTGGGTATATAGCTAAATGTCTTTACACATCTTTAAGCTATAATTAGCAGATGTTAGCTGCTGTAAGTTAATTCATAAATGAAAAATAAGGTAGACTGACCATTGGCCAAGCATGACTCCAGACCTCAACCCTATTGAGCATCTTTGGGACATACTCAAATAGAAGGTAAAGGAGCGCAAGGGCCCTAACATCCACCAGCTCTGTGATGCCATCATTGAAGGAAGCATGGAGAATCCCAGTGGCAACATGTGAAGCTCCAGTAAACTCCATGCCCTGGAGAGTTACCACTGTGCTGGAAATAAATTACAACATGTTTACTACACCTTTAGAAAAGTTTTTAGATCAGTGTTTCTACCTTAACCTGGGCATATAGCTAAATGTCTTTACACCTCTTTAAGCTATAATTAGCAGATGTTAGCCACTGTAAGTTCATTCATAAATGAAAAATAAGAGAAGGTAGACTGACCATTGGCCAAGCATGACTCAAGACCTCAACCCTATTGAGCATCTTTGAGACATGCTGAAATAGAAGGTGAAGTAGCACAAGGGTCCTAACATGCACCAGTTCTGTGATACCATCATTGGAGGATGCATGGAGAATTCCAGTGGCAACATGTGAAGCTCTAATTAACCCCATGCCCTGGAGAGTTACCACTGTGCTGGAAATTAATTACTTAGGGATGTTTTTACTTTTGCTGACAAAAGTTAAGACATTAATGGCTGTGTGTTATTTTGAGGGAACAGCAAATTTACAGTGTTATACAAGCTGTACACTGACTACTTTCCATTGTATCAAAGTGTCATATCTTCAGTGTTGTCCCATGAAAGAATATTATAAAGTGTTTACCACATTGTGAGGGGTGTACTAACTTTTGTGATATGTTGTGCATGTAGTAAATCATTCTGTATTTGCCTATCCTGTCTGTCTACATCTACCTCTCTATATGCCTATGTGTCTATATAGTCATGTATCAAATATTTATTTACTTACCTATCCATCTATATATTTCTCAGTCAGTATGTCTATTTTTCCCCATGATGAATTCTATGTCAGAGTCATGGTTAATTTTATAGCACCACCATTTAGAAAGTATCTATTTTTTGCTCCTTTTCCAGACACAATCAATATGTTTACTTCGCACTGATAAATCATGCCTGAAATATTTATGGACAATTATTATTTACCATGACAACTTCCAGATGCTAAATTGCTAACGCAATTCTCAAAGTCACACTGCTACATTTCCCAAAAGCAATAAATATAGATTTTTTTCCTTAGTGAATGAGGATCCTTACTGCCTTATGATGCAAAAAAAAGTTGTTTATGTTTCATAGTTCAAAACAGCTATTAAATGTTACGTTACATAAATAATTGAATATAAATTTAAGGTTTCTGAAAATTATGGTTAAAACAGTCATATCAGGAAGTGGCCCCTGGAGACCTATAATTAAAAGCACTGTGCTGTTATAAAGTAAATCTAGAGCTCAACAAGCATTTGCATATCAGATTTGTTGTTGGTTTTGCCTGATCTAGTCAGGTTTGTAGGGTCTGATCCCCACCGTGCTGATATTGCAATGTACCTCCTATGTGCCAGTGTGTAAGCGTCCATAAAATATCAATACACTTCTGGTCAACAGGACAATTCAGTGAAAGTTGCACAGGACCATGCAATCAACACCTATTACTTTGGAAGCACAACAATAATTACACATTTAACCACCATGGTAAAAATAATTCAGTAGATAAACAAGTAGTGATGTTTGATCCCCACCGTGCTGATATTGCAACGTATCTCCTTTATGCCAGTGTGTATGCGTCCATAAAATATCAATACACAATTGATGCATTCCAACCAGGGGATTGTCATGCAGTAGAGACCTGGCCTCACACTGTTTCATGTTTCCTTGCCAGTGCACCCTCCATTGACTCTCCATAGATTACCTTCTTCTTAAGTTTAGAATATTAGTCCCTGGAGCCTGCGCTGTGCAGACAGGAGAGATGAAGCAGTGCCTGATGTCAACTAACCCAAGTATTGCAGCTGCAAGATCTTGGTAAGCAGTGGTGTAGGAACCACCATAGCAGCCATGGGTCCTGTAGCCATGAGGGGGCCGCTGCTCCTGGCTGCCTGTTCTTTCTTTCTTTTCTCTCCTTTCTGTCCCTGACCTCCTGGGCAGTATTCCTGAGCTCACTTTGGGTGAAAATAAAGTATTGAAATTGGTAAGCCCAAGCTGGTGCAATGTAAACAAACTTAGGCGGCAGCACCATCTTGGGGAAAATTTTTTATATAAATGGTGGAATTTCATTTCGAAAATGACATCTGACTGTGTGAGTTAATGAACCTACAGTGGAGGAAATAATTATTTGACCCCTCTCTGATTTTGGAAGTTTGTCCAATGACAAAGAAATGAAAAGTCTCAGAACAGTATCATTTCAATGGTAGGTTTATTGTAACAGTGGCAGATAGCACATCAAAAGTAAAATCGAAAAAATAACTTTAAATAAAAGATAGCAACTGATTTGCATTTCATTGAGTGAAATAAGTATTTGACCCCCTACCAACCATTAAGAGTTCTGGCTCCCACACACTGGTAAGACACTTCTACTCAATTAGTCACCCTCATTAAGGACACCTGTCTTAACTAGTCACCTGTATAAAAGACACCTGTCCACAGAATCAATCAATCAAGCAGACTCCAAACTCTCCAACATGGGAAAGACCAAAGAGCTGTCCACGGATGTCAGAGACAAAATTGTAGACCTGCACAAGGCTGAAATGGGCTACAAAACCATTAGCAAGAAGCTGGGAGAGAAGGTGACAACTGTTGGTGCGATTGTTCGAAAATGGAAGGAGCACAAAATGACCATCAATTGACCTCGATCTGGGGCTCCACGCAAGATCTCACCTCGTGGGCTGTCAATGGTTCTGAGACAGGTGAAAAAGCATCCTAGAACTACACGGGAGGAGTTAGTTATTGACCTCAAATTAGCAG
>CM070035.1:21250164-21269516 GCA_036250615.1 Ptychadena robeensis | reverse complement strand
GGCCTAATCGCCTCTCGTTGTCAAGAAACTGCAGTTCATCACACTACATACGCAAGTACCAGCCCTGTGTTGCCCTACTGTCCCTGGTATCAGTTAGGCTAGATTTACATTGTCATTTTCTCGAGCACCTGCAAACTTGTGCAGGTGCTTGCGAGATAGCAACCCCATGACAGTTCTATCAGACGAAAGCCTGAAAACTGAAAGGCGGATGCCTCATGTTGCTTCTGCTGGTTGGTTGTGCTTATTGCTCCTTTACCGGGTGGTTAAAAACCACCTGTGTAAACGAGCTCTAAAGGCCGCCACAGACGCACCGAGCGGCGGCGATTTTGCCGCCGACCGATATGCGTGCACGCTCGCGGCTGTCGAGGGTGCCCACATAGGGCCAGCCGCCCCAAAGTTCGGTCAGACAGAGAACGGACATGTCCGATAATCTCTGGCTGATGCTGTTAGTTTCAATGGAGACCGGCGTCCCCGTTCAAGCTAACGGCTGGCACACACGATGCTGTGAGCGACAGAATGCAGTATGATGATGTCATCACGCTGCACTCCATTGCTGATCTGTTGGCCCCCACTCGGTCTTAAGGCTCGTGGTTCATTGTTCTTCAGTAGCAGGATTACCCTGCCTCTGACCCTTGAAGTTAATTTGCATGAAGCCGCCTATTGGGATTGGTTATTCCACAAATCTTAACAATATCACCATGACATGAAATGTAATTAAAAATCTTTTTTTGTATTTTGTTTAAAAACAATGCTACATTAGACTTTTCTTGTGGCATGGCTATTGTATGAATATTATAAAATATGTTATATGTGTCCAATTTATTCAAATGTTATCTCTAATCATCAAATCGTTATATTAAATTGTAAGACTTTTTCTTTTCTGATTTCAGTGAAAAACCTTGCGATTTCCCTTGTATCTTGTATATATGTTATTTGCAGCACTTTCTAAATGCCCTGCAGTCTGTGTTCACAAATAAAGAATGGATCAGAAATCTTCTCTTTATCCTGCTCTGTAAATACTGTTCTTCTAACCATGGCCTGACTTGTACTTAATTCTTCTGCTGTCTGCCACTGTCTCTATCTCTGTGTGTTTTAGACCCCTATTTCTCATATGTCACCTTCACCCTAACCTTGTACCAGCCATAGTGTTGTCTTCAAATGGTAAAACATGAGATAAAAAGCACGTCATAAATACTGCACATCCCTCCTTGACAACTGTAACACTATTGGCAACAATTTAAAGTAGAAATGGTCTATTATAAATGCTGTGTGCCTTGTAAATCATTCCCCCTCACTTTTCTTCACACCTCTTGCCTCACTCTCTGGATTTTCAATGTCCACAAAGTAAATAATGAAAAAGTAACCCAAGACAATCATAAGACTGATATTAGCGATTAGAGATATAGCTCAAGGTGCCGATATTTGCAATAAAAATTGAATTTGAATATTTGTGACCAATACTGGTCACAAATATTCAAATTCAATTTTTATTGCAAATATCGGCACCTTGAGCTATATCTCTAATCGCTAATATCTTTTTTACATTAGTACTGTCATGCATTGTATTTGCAATATGCGCATGTACAAGTGCCAATATACACAATGAAGATAATCTGTGGAAAGTATCATACATTGCATTTGCAATATGCGCATGTATAAGTGCCAATTTGCCCAATGAAGGTCATAATGACTGGAGATCACGAATTCTCGAATTTACTATTGTATTGCAAATATCAGATGAAAAATTTGCAATATTTAGCAAAAACAAATATTGCTCATCACTAGTCCACAGGACAATATTCACAATCTTTGCTCTGACATATAGTGTCTATAGCAAATAGGCATCTTGGTCCTCCTTCGCAAGTTACTGATCAAGTGTCTTGTTATTAAACATTCAATTACAGAAGCCAGCTTCTTCATTGGATGATCAGAGAAAGAATTAAATTTCCTCCAGCAATTTTTTTTTTAAAAGAGTCATCTATCAGCAAATATTAACTTCTGCTTTTAGTATTCCACAAACATTGTTTGATAAAGGGCATTTATAAGTACATTGAAGCAATTATTAGAGGTAAAACTGAAATGCCATATGTTACTCCCTTGCACCACAAATGACAGGCGTGAAACCCTTTGGGAGATGATATTTCAAGCATCCCATACAACCTGGACTTTTGATTTAAATTCTGATGCCTCCTCCGGGATAGTGCAAATATACGAACGTTGTAGGGCATCCAGAGTACATGGAGGTGTTGAACACATACCATCTGTTAAGTTACCCTTTGATTTGTAACAAAGGCTCCTGGATAGTTTGGAATTGTGCAGATTGCTTTTAATTTAATGGGTGCCAATGGATATAAAATAAATTACTACAGTACAGTTCCATATGTTGTGTAGTTTATCCGATGCATGACTGGTGGTAAGCAGGGGCTTCCAGTCATTATTCATGGATGGCTTATACATATTTAAATAAAATAAAAATAGACACGAAACTCATAAAACAGTACATCTGTCATTTTAAAATAAGCCTTCATTAAATATTGTGTCCTCATACAAAGTAAATAATGAAAAAGTAACCCAAGACAATCATAAGACTGATTTAATTAGTAATTCAATTAAAATGTGACTTAATAAAACTTTACATGTAAATACTTGCAATTCTTTACATAAAATTCCCATTACCTCATACATACTGGTTGGGCTTAAGTTTCCAAAAAAAAAGGAAAGGGGGGGGGGACAAGTCATATGCTGAACATTACCAAAGAGGAAATTGTATTATCTGGAAAAAGTAGGCTTTGGCTCCACTGTAAAGCAGCAAACATGTATTAGTTACATTTGTCTAAACCAGTGGTTCACAAACTTTCCCTGCATTTACTTTTTACCCATTTTCTAGATAGGAACATTATCGAGCCCCCCCTCCCCTCATATATACACATACACACACCAGTTATACAGAAACATTCATCATTCACATAGAGACAGAAACACACACATGCACTCTACTTACTGTCTGCATCTAGTTGGTCAACAGTTGGTTTACTGCATGTCTCTATCAGTCCCCTAGCTGTGCCCCTCCTGGAATACCTCTGCACCCCCACTGGGAGAACCCCCCCCCTCCCAGTTTGGGATTGGTAACGAAACATCTTATTTAGTCCAAAATGGACAGTCAACCTCCACCTAATTCCTCATGTCATCTGTGATGGTGGACAGATGTGAGTTAGTTATGAATAGGGTAGTGGTACTCATCAACTTTACATTCAGTTTTATCTTTGCAGTGTTCTTCTCTCTACCTAGTCAATCTTGGAGGTGAGTGTGGTGTGGCACGTAGTGGTGGCTACAAGCACTTTTGCCATATCGGAATCCGGAGCTGCAGCCAATATGCACTTCTCCAACTTAGTGGCCACATTTATGGGGAAAGAAACAGCAGCACAGCCCAATTACCCTCAGTCAATCTCTTTTCTTTACAGTAGCACCTATAATATTACTCATGAAGCCTCAAGCAATAGTAGCATCATACACAAAGTGACACGGTGAAGCAGATATAAACTAGGGATGGTTGAAAAATTTGAAATGCGAATTTCGACTTGCCCATTTTGACTTTTCGAGGTTAACATTGTCTAAAATCTAAATTTGTGTTGATCGCAAATATGGTCATCACACATTTTTATTGCAAATATTTGTTAAAAAGGTAAAGATAATTTGTGCCAAAAGTTCAAATTTTCGCAATAAAAATTTGTGAATAGAATAAAAAATATGTTTAGTGTAAGGCCTGTTCCGACCACCATTTTGTTAAACAATCCTCCATTTTATGTCTTAGTTCGGTTGAATGCCGAGTGGAAAAGTACCAAACTGCAGAAAAGTACTGAGAGTAGAAAAGAGAACAGGACATATTGTATAGTGCTATGATTTATGAGGTCATAATTTGCACAGCTTAAAAAGCACCAACATTTAATTGTGGGCTAAGCATTGGAAGCACCATGCCAAGGGGGCTTTTGGCTACTATTTGATACCCAGGATTTGTCTGGGTTGATTTCTTCCCCACAAGCCAAGTTAACTATTAGTAAGCTTTAATATTAGTGTCACATATATGCATTTACCATATATTGCATGTGCTAGTGTGACATTTTCTATAACCACTGAGCTTTATTTCAAATAAATGACATTAAGCAACATAAATATATATTAAACTTAATATGTGTGGCATCTTCTGAGAATGTAAACCTACAGTGAGGTAGACGGTTTCCTCTACCTTACATTACAGCATCCTAAAAATTTCATTACTGGCAGTCAAGGACCCCCACATCTGTGACAAGCATGTACTGCAGTTAAAAAATTCAGTCGAGAATGGACCCCTTGTTGCCCTTTCCCTTTGCTTCCAATAATCCTACCTAGAAAGTACATGGGAGGGGCCAGGAATTCATGGTTCAACAAGAAATTGGGTTTCAAGATATATTTGTCCAAGAGATCCAACAATGTACAAAATATGACTTTCTGGTGGTTCATATAATGCAAAATTGAGAGAAAGCGATGTAACTTCTGGTATTTGGAATGTGGAAGTGTCAGGGAGGAGTGTCACTTCCGCGTTCCAAATATCGGTTGGTGAAGTATTACATTCACCCCCCTTTTTTACCACCCCACTTGTGCAGATGATGTGCTGAGTGGGAAGTTAGGAGGAAGAGTAACACCCCTCTAACTTCCCACCCCGCTTGTTGGCCACTGCACTCATACAAGCACTACCCGGAGAGCAATCGTCTTCTCTACAAATCACAACACAAACTCTAACATATTACCCAATCCTTTATCCTATACAACATATACATCTGTCGATTTATTCATCCACACCGCCAGATTCCCTTTATTTGATATATCAGAACCCAAATGTTCCCATGGTGCTAGTTGTCTCCTACTTTTACCTTAATCACTCATCGTTACAGCTAAGCAATACTGAGACCAGTTAAGTAATTTATCTGCTCAAAAGTACACATTTGTCCCTATTGTGTGTTTAAAAAGATCCTTCTTATCCAAAGTTTAAAATTTTTCCATCACTTCTATATCTTTGCCAAGAAAAATGCAATATATTATAATGTTACCCCAAATATGCTTTCTGTCTGTCAGTTTTCCACTTGTAGAACCTAGGATACATTTACATCTTATGCTGTTCACTTATTTATAAGTATTTTATATATAATTTACATTATGTATTTATGTAACAGATAAGCTGGGAAAATTCCACTATATTAGGCTTTAATTACAGACATGTACTCTCTGTAAAAAGCATATCCTCATTAAAGTCTACTAGACTGTCCCATGATATCAATTTGCAAACTCAGACAGAGTAAGTCAGAGGCACAAATTGCCACGCGTTGAAAGACAAAAGAAAGTTTTAGACGTTAAACAGAAAATAGAGAACTTAATGTAGGGCTTCAAGACAGCTGGCTGTGCCTATGCTGAACCATTTTTATGGGTATTTTTATTAACCTTTTGAAGGCACATGACTTTATTGGACAGAAGTTATATTCCTGATATCCTTGGTTTACCTTTGCAAAAAGTCATTTTTTTATTCTGTAAAAATACATGGTTTCTTTCCTTTTTTTTTTCTTTTTTATAAAAAGCATTTTTCAAGTCTCCTGCATAGTTTACTTTTTTTTAAAAAGCATGAGAACAAGAAAATAAAGTTCTCAAGGTCATAAGCAACTTTAACATCTTATCAAATAAAACAACTCTGAAACATCTATATTTTTCCTGTAAACCATGACTTTTACTGAAAAAGTTTCAACTGTGTGAGCATAGTCTCTTAGGCTGGGTCTACTCTATAACATGTCCATAGCACCGTCCGCTGTTTGGGTGCTGTTTAGGATGCGGTTTGCATGCGTCACACGCCATTGTTTCCGGTGTATCACGCCCAGATCCCCATCCGCTCCCACTGCTGAGCCCAACCACTGGCACGTCATTCCCCATATTGGCTTACAGGGGGCTGCTGCACTGTGCGGTTTTTCCACGTTCTTCACGCAATTTTCCGTAGTGTAGACACAGCCTTAGAGACCATAATCTACATTATCAGTCAGAAGTGGGAGTAACTCTGTAGCTAAATTAGGAGCTAGACCACATAGCAGGCATCAGGCTAGACCCCCCATCATAAACACAGGGCTTCCAGATGCATAACTCTTTAGGTTCTATATATAGTGCATCTGGAGTGTATTCACAGAGCATTACTTTTACCACATTTTGTTTATTTACAGCCTTATTTCAAAATTGAGAATTCTTTTCCTCAGAATTCTACACGCAACACTCTATAACAAAAATGTGAAATAAGTTTACTTGTAATTTTGGCAAGTGTATTGATATAAATAAAAACATTGAGAAAGCACATGTCCATAAGTATTCACTTTGCCAGAAAAATCTAAATTGAGCTCAGGTGCATCCTGTTTCCCCTCATAATCCTTGAGAATTAATTGCAGCTCAATTGGAGTCCACCTGTGATCAATTCAGTTGATTGGACATGATTTGAAAAGGCACACACCTGTCTATATAAGGTATAGACAGTTCATGTCAGAGCACAAACCAAGCATGAAGTTAAAGGAATTGTTTGTAGACCTCCGATACAGAATTGTCTGGGGAAGGTTACAGAAACATTTCTGCTGCTTTGAAGGTCCAGTGAGCACTGTGGCCTCCACCATCTATAAGTGAAAGAAGTTCAAACCCACCAGAACTCTTCCTATAGCTGGCCAGCCATCTAAACTGAACAGTCAGGGGAGAAGGGCTTTAGTCAGAGAAGTGACCAAGTACCTGATGGTCACTCTGTCAGAGCTTCAGAGGTCCTCTGTGGAGAGAGGGGAACCTTCCAGAAGGAAAGAAATCCACCACTCAGACCTGTATGGTAGAGTAGCCAGAAGGAAGCCACTCTTTAGTAGAAGGCACATGGCAGCCCGTCTAGAGTCTGGCAAAAGGCACCTGAATCTAAAACAGTATCTTCCTTTACCAGAGCTCCCTTTTCCTTTCACTAAACTCCAACCTTAACCAATGTCACCATTTCTACCCCTAATCCCAACCTACAAAATCACCATACTCCATACCCACCCAGTCAAGCACTCTTTCCCCTAATGGTTCCCCTCTGTGTTAGTGCTGAGCACGAATATTCAAATCACAAATTTTTATTATGAATATCAGGACTTCGAGATCTTGACTATCAGGACTTTATATTCTTTATCTCGAATATTCGAGTTTCTAGGGAAAGTAGCATGCATTGTGCACACAATAATCGCATGAACAGATGTTGATTACTTCTTAGTGGTTTCTTATATGATTTCACATATTTTCAGCTGCAATATGAAATTCTGCCAATAGATGAATTACACACATTGCAATAAATCGTATTACAACTGCTGATGTTTCCAAACTATAATGAAATATAAATCTTGAATTAGTGAATATACTTTGAGTATTTGTAGAATAATTTGAGAAATGTTGCCAATTCGAATATTGGCTATGCTGCTCATCACTACTCTGAGGGTAAGGCTCCACTTGCGCCATTGAGCGTTTTTTATTTTTGCCACAGCTGAACCGCTCCCATTACCCCCGTAGTGGAGCCTTAAAGCGGACCTACCACAAGAAATCTTTGTTTTCATGAATGGCACTAGAAGTGCCAATAATAGGGAGGACTGAAGGGGAAAAAAATTACCTGTAATGACCAATTTAAGAAGATAATCCCACAGCTCTTCTCACTTCCTGTTTCACTTTAGGCAGAGAAAGGCAGCACGTCACAGGAAGCCTTGTTTTCTCAGTGATCTTCTTTTTAAATTCCCATAGAAGATCACTGAACGCCCCCCAGTGGCCACCGGCGATATTGCATCCCCAGTTTCATGTGTTGCCTTCAGCGAAACAGGAAGAGAGGAGAGCTGTGGGGTTATCTTCTTAAATTGGTCATTATAGTTTTCTAGTGCCATTCATAAAAACACAGATTTCTGGTGGAAGGTCCACTTTAAGCTAGGCACACACGGGTAGATTCCACCACGCTGTGATTGAGGGTCGATTGAACGAGAATCAATGTGCACAACATGGGCACATCGATTCCCATCCCCTTTCACACTGACAGCGGGCGGCTGAGCAAGAGGCAGGAGCTACAGCTGTTCCAATAATTTGCATGAATACTCATGTCTCCTTGCAAAGTAATGGAGATTGAATGGGGGTTTCCAACATGTATCAAGTTTCAATAGAGCCCACTTGAAGAAAGGTACACACGGGTAGCTTTGTGAACAGATTAGAGTACAATCAATCACTAGTGATGGCTGAAAAGTTCGCCTGGCAGACAGTTCGCGTCTAACCTAGCATGTTCGCAGTTTGCAATTTCGGTGACCATTATGGGAGCAACAAAAGTCCTTTTCTGGGGGTGGGGCATGCTGTATTATGCATTTCAGAGAGATCTGACTAAACGTGATACGCTACAGAAGGTACTGTCAGATAACTTTTGACAAAATCTTTAATCTATATGTGAATTCTGGCCAATAGACCTGAAGAAAACAGCATTTTGAAAAATCCATATTTTAGGGGAGAAGTTTTGATCCCCCTCTGGCATGACACTGTCCAGGTGGGTGCACCCTTTTGACTTTCTTTATTGGTATTTTGGCTACAAATATGACCTGAAGGTTATTCCTGGACTTGACCATGTAAAGCAAAGGTTCACTTAAATTATTACGACCCTATTGCATTTCAGGATTACTTGGTCACAACCGTACAATTTAATAAAAATTCACTTTCTCCAGCCATGTTTTCTGTAACATACAGCAATAATCAATGATGCAGGAAAGGTTACAGCATTATCAAAATTTCATTATATAGCCGCAACGTCTGGAAGGGCAGTGTCAGGAAGCCTTTGCGCAGAAAATGAACACCTATTAAAAGTAATATATAAGAACAGGAATGAAAAAATCACAGTCACTTGGTAAGATTGTCATTCATTAGCACTTATCTGCTCCTGTCAGAATTTCTACTGTGATCTTTCTGAAAGATTAATTTGGATATTCCAGCATAGTATGTGACCTACTCAAAATTTTCACTTGGAAGATATTAAAGTCTGCTGAACAGTCTGCAGAATTTAACTCTTCGGAATGTAATTGAGCCTCTAATTGCTTATCTCACTTGTATTCTTCGGGTTCAGAGTTCAGTGCAGTCTACCTCAGGTGAAAACTGGCACAGAGCTCTGATTATTAAGGATTATTTGGGGGGAAATTATCTCGGAATGATATGATTGGCTTTATGTAAGTCATTACACCATTTGCAGGAGGATTGTGTCTTCAGCAAAGGTTACATCTCCATGGAGTTGTCACAGCTGGCTATGTGACTCTCCTGCAGTTATAATGGGTATTAATCATGTTTAAGGTGGTTAACATCTACCTGTTAGACCAAGCAGAGCTCAGAGGAAAATGGGAATTGCTAAAGATTCACAATTTTATTAAGCAAGGTAAGAACCAAATACAGAGTGAAAGTTTCTTTCATGTCGGAAATCTGATTGGGTTAATATTTAAAAAAATTCTGTAAAAATTATTTTTACTAAAAAGCTGTTACTGGTGAGGAATACATATGGACATCCTGAAATGTATTTCCACTTAAAGGACATAATAAAAAAAAATAATAATATTGAATAAATCTATGTTAAATCTATCTATCTATCTATCTATCTATCTATCTATCTATCTATCTATCTATCTATCTATCTATCTATCTATCTATCTATCTATCTATCTATCTATCTATCTATCTATCTATCTATCTATCTATCTATCTATCTATCTATCTATCTATCTATCTATCTATCTATCTATCTATCTATCTATCTATCTATCTATCTATCTATCTGTATCTGCGTGTTAATTTACTGCAGCATCATGAGTGGGCACTAGATGGTTATATAGATAATGGTTTTCACCTGGGAAACCATATCTCCATAGGCTTATACACAGAGCATAATGTATTTACCTGACTGCCACTGGGCTTGCAGCTATCTGTTTTTTTCCCCGCTGTATCGTGATTTCATCAGAGGGAAGGAGCAACTATAGACAATATGAGGCCTTGATGACCTCATTTAGGTGGGGAGGTGGTGCCATTGAGCTACATATCAGAATTTCTAATCGACATAGGGTCATATAAAAACATAAATCAGTGCCTACTAGAGATGGTAGAATTTTTTTTTAAAAATTCGACGATTTTGAGTTAATTGCAAAGCTCCAGAACACGGTATCATCACCAAACTTGCTGCAGATGTAGAGAAGGGTTGAGGGTATACTCCAAAAAAGAAAGTATGTCTCTAACACAAATAGTTTTTGCACAAATTATGTTCAAATTCAGGTAAAAATTTCAAAAATCAGAATTTCGACTTGACTTTGAACTTAATTTATGCAAAAACTACATGTGCCAGAGCAAAACTTCTTTTTTTCAAATGTTCCCACAACCCTTCTCTACATCTCCAGTAAGATTGGTCATGTTCAGGGGCTTTGCAATCAGCTCACAAAGTTAGCAAGTCAAAAAATTTGACTATCTCTAGTGCATACATCACCAAAAAGAATACACAGATACATAATTTGTTTGGCCGGAAAAAGACCTCAATTCAAACTAGCCTCTGGGACTTTAACGGCAAACAGATCCACACAGAAGTGTTCACATAAGAAGACATCATTTTATTAAGAACGGAAACCAGCACAGAGCTCTGGTTATTAAGGATTATTTGGGGGGAAAAAGATTCATACACATCATAAAATCCGGCCAATCCACAATTTAAAAGTAATCATACACATCCAACTGAGTCCAACTGGAGGGAATGCAGTGTAGAGACGAGTTGGGGGAAGGGGGCTCCCATATGCCTGGTCTCCACACTGCATTCCCTCTAGTTGGACTTCGACCGCTTCTTGGACCTAGACTGAGACTGAGCTTTATTATTGCCTGACCTGTGCTTCCCTCACTGCGCCTACCCACACACCCATTCCGCAGGACACTAGCTTAGACCTTACCTTTTCTTCTATGTTGACAGTTAATCTAGGGTTAAACACGTTGAGATTGTTGTCATTGACCACCTATGTGTTTAAAGCTAGTTTATGTGTATGATTACTTTTAACCTGTGGATTGTCCGGATTTTATGATGTGTATAACTCTTTTTTTCTGTCGATCTTTATAAAATTAGGTCTTCTTATGTGAACACTTCTGTGTAGATCTGTGTGCCGCTAAAGTCCCAGGGGTTAGATACCCCCTGTTTGGATTGGGGTCTTTTTCCGTCCAAACAAATTTTGTAATTGAGCTACATGTACAATCAACTTAATTCAATACATTTTTTTGTTGATTGATTAAAAATCTATGGCAGCCCACGTGGTTATATCGACCTAAAATGATTAAAATTGGGAACATTTTTGATCGAAAAATGATCGGGCATACAGGAAATTTTTAATCAGTTGTAATGAAATTGAACCTTAATTCAATTACGATTTCAGTCGTTTCAAAAAAAAATTGATCTGTTACTATATTTGGCATAGATTACAATCAATCACTGATTTCCCTGACCCAAAAAAATGTATTGTTTTAAGTTGATTGAAAGGAAAATCTAGATGTGTATGGGAGCCTTAATGGAGGCGCCACTGATGGGAGATCAATGGACTGAGTTTTTGTCAATGCAAATTAACAAGGCACATCCCTAAGTGGCAGGAAAACTGCCCTACGAATTGGCTGCCACATGTGGACACGCGGCCTAAAGCTGGCCATACACCTTTAGATCTCTCTGTCAGATATCATTTAGATCTACCAACAACTATGAAGTGCTGGGTCCTCTGGGATTGAACACAGGTAGACTTGATGGTTTAGAAAGTCCCTCATATTACATGGTTTTGGTAAAACAAAAGGAGATCTACAGGAAATCTGACAGAGAGATCGAAAGGTGTTTGGTCAGCTTAAGTTTCCAGTTTATGAAGATTATAAAGTCAGAAATTAGGTAAATGTAGTGGATGGGCAGTAACAAATAGAACTTTGTTTTCTCTGGAGGGCGTGCTTAAATTCCCTTGTCTAGAGTCAATCTTTTTTTTTTTCAAGTTCCCTGAAACAACTGAATCCTTCAACAGATTTCCTTTTCTCATAGCCAGAGTGCTCCTGAGTGACATCTAGACATCCACTAGAGGGAGAATCTGTAAAATACTCACAGCAATACAGGAACAGCAAGAATGTAAAAATGTGGAAGGCTCATTAAAATGACTTCCATGTAAACCTTCCCATTACAGCTCATATCATGTAGTGAGCTCATTCTTATTTCCCTAATGGCTGCTAATACTTTGCAAAGGCTGGTGCCTTGACCTGAGAGACTAGAAGAATTCACTATAGATAGTTTTGATCACGGTTAATGAGAAACTTTTTAGCATCTTTGATGCCAGGGAAAGCTTTGGGCTCACAGGTGTTTAACTTCTTAGCTGCCAAGACCATTTTGTCGCTCACATAATGATTGCCGGTATGAATTCCAAAATGTAAAGCAGGGCTCCAGCTAATCCTGTAGTTTGCTATGAAAAAGGATACAGCAGGTGTACCATAGGCTTGTTTTCCTCCTTATCTCTCGTGTTTGTACACAGGGTCATTAGAAATGACCAAAAACTATTGTTCCAATTACCAAAATTCGAAGTGTGTACATAGCTTAAGAAGTGGAAGAGGATCAGATCAATGGAAGCTATTGAACTGTTGATCTTTCTCTTTATCACTAACATCTTCATCTTCATATTCCGTTCTTTTCGGACTATAAGACGCACCAGACCATAAGAAGACCCAGTTTTTAGAGCAGGAAATCTGAAAAAAATCATAAGTTTAAAAGAATAAGGGGGAAAAGTCCCCTGCAGTACCTAATTTAAGTCACAAAAATGGTGTCACTAGGGAGTACACCTAACGTCATCTCCTCTTACTCACAGGGAAGGGAGCAGGGCTGGGGGGGGGGGGGGGATCTGCACTCTGGTCTCCCTCTCGCCTCTGTGTGTAGCTTTCCCCACACACACTCTGCATTGGTTATATCTGCGGGGCTCTGCAACAATAGCCAATACAGTTCAGATGGAAGATCTGGCTGTGTGCAGATTTCACATCTGCCATGAGAGCTGGCGGGGAGCCAAGGTGCAATCACCAGCGGCCATTTGGTTGGTCGCACATTCGGACCATAAGACACGGGCACTTTTTCCGCCCTGAAAAAGTGTGTCTTATAGTGTGAAAAATAAGGCAGGTAGGTCTTCCTTGCTTGTTTTGAGCCACCAGCAAGCAGAGCAGTGAGAATCAGGGTAGTGATATTAATAGACCTCGTTTACACAGGTCAAAAAACTGCCTGGAACCACCGCAACCACCCAGTGACCTGCCATGGGGGATGCCATGGTTATCTAAATGCCCCCGGAGCACAAAAAAAAGCTATGGCTCTTGCTTATGTACGTTTTTTTTACAATGTTACCACAACTCTTCCCTACATCTCCAGCGATTCTGTTCAGGGCCTTGGCAAATAACTTAAAATTAGATGCCTGGATTGGAAAAATAGGTACCTCTGCTTATATCCGGGTCGGCTAAGGTTGCATTGCTTTGACATTACTATATGATACCTTATTTTTCTAGACAATTCTAGACATAAATTAAACATTTTATGTTAATATTAACATAATCAATGGAAATTCAAACATATTGTAGTCCCCATAGATATAGCAAAAACCCTAAAGAGTTTTATATTTCACTGAACATTCGTACCAAACGAAAAATCCCTTTAGTTTTAAGTACATTCTGAATACAAACCTTCATCTTGCTATTTCATCTCCCTCTAGATAGCCAAAAGAAACACATAAGGGTTCTGCTATAAATAAAGCACTTATGGGTAATTACAGATATTGAAGGGGCTAGGCATGCACTCCTATAACCGTTAATTAGTCAATTTTCATTAAGATAAATCAGTGAGGAAAAAACGATTGCCTAATTTCATAAAATAATGGGCTGGGGACAGGATGTTTATTCACGTCGAGGAATTTGGGCAGTATAGGGGGTTCGGCAAACATATGCTAGATAAGGTTCACAGAAGAGAGAATTAAGCTTGTGCATCGAGAAATACAAATGTTAAGAACAAAAAAGGTAGGCTGGGGATCCTCCAGATGTTCAGATGAAAGGGTTCACAACTTGAGCATGCATTCCTTCTTTATAATTGCTTATTTAAAAAATAATTCCACCTTACGCTGTATTGTTTCCAAGGAAAGAACTTTTGTGAAGTATACCTCAGTTAGTTAATTACTTAAATCATAAACATAAGATCCCATGACAAGTTTCCATGATGTTCCTCAGCATAAATCATACTAATCTACAAAAATCACCATGAGGTTGGACTGGGTTAATGTGTAAAAGTGGTTATAGATGGTTCGATTTATGGCCAATTTTACCGCAGATCGACAGCCGTGCGCGGCAATCAATCTGCCACAAAATTGTGTGTAAATCTAATGCTCCCACCTTAAATTGCGCCATTAATTGGCCCTGAAGTTGATCTAACAAATTACAGACATGTCCGTAATATTTTAAACGATCTCATTACTTTTACATCCAAAGTAAATGCTGGCTAGAGATGGTCGAATTTTGTTTAAAAAAAATTCAAAGATTTAGACGATTTCGAGTTAATTCCAAAGCCACTGAACATATCATCACCAAACTTGCTGGAGATGTACAGGAGGGTTGAGGGTATACTACAAAAAAACACAAATAGTTTTTGCAAAAATTAAGTTCAAAGTCAAGTCAAAAAGTGTTAAGCTCGAATATACGAATTGCAAATATATTTGTCGAATATCGGCTATTTGAGTATTCGCAGATTTTGTGAAAATGGTGGTGGATATTTGCAATTTTGAATATTTGCGATATTCACCATTGGGATGCTTATGGGCATGGATTGCGAATATATATTCGCAATGCGAAAATAAATAGCACATGTGACCATTCATTCATGAAGGTAATTGCGAGGCGATTATAATTGTGAATCTATATTGCGAATATATAGATTCAAATATTAGTAGAATTATTCACGAAATATCGCAAATTCGAATATTGCCTATGTCCCTTATCTAACTAAAGTCAAAATTTGAAAAATTGTTTTTAAACTTAATTTATGCAAAAACTACATGTATTAGAGCAAAACTTTTAATTTCATATGTTCCCACAACCCTTCTCTGCATCTCCAGAAAGTTTAGTGATGATATCGTTTTCAGAGGCTTTGCAATCAGTAACATTGTAAAGCAGATGTAAGGCAGGGTCAGTTTCTTCTAATGAAGCCCTGGGTGGCTGTAAATACCTGAAAATATTGCAATTCTCTCCTTTATCCGAAACTACATTTTCTCAACATATTCTTTTATCAGTCAGTTCGGCAGTTTGATTGCTGCCAACCCGTTATTTGTAAAAACACTTAGGCCAGAGACAGAACCATGGTCTGTAGCTTAGAGAGTGCCCAATACAAGCACTACAAGGAGAGTTTTTGACACCTTAGCACTTCACTATATGCTTTTTCATTTTTGCTATAAGCATTACACAAAAGGGACAAGCTTGACCTAGAAATAACAAAAATAAAGAAAGGATGATTGATGACATTTCAGGACAGGCAACCAGCATTAAAAGAGAGAAAACATTACAAGTGCCAACCCAGTCTCTGCTGTAACCAAAGCTAAACTTGTTGTTGTTGCTTATGTTTTATTGTCTTTTTTAAACTTTACAAGACATAGAACATGTAAATATCTTATAAGTATAAACTTTGAGTTTACTATGGTATTATAGAGGATATTACAATAACATACTATAGACATACTATTACATACTATAGACATACTGTAGTGCTATAATACTACACAAGTGATTGGTGGTTAGTTAGGTCACCTATATCTGTATTTGTTGGTGAAACAGAGTAATGTAAATTACAATAATGAGGTTCATACTCCCCAACATATCTCATATCTCAACATATTATGCAATTTTTCCCCCTCAAAATCAGGAAATCAAGAAATGTGTGTCTTATAGAGCTCACTTCAGACAAGACAAGCTGCTACAGACAGGTCTAAGTTCCAGCGCATGATGCAGGGCTGAAACTGTTGCATGTGGCTATACACTAAACAGTACCTATTCTCTGAACCCACTGACCAATTTATGGAGAGTAACATTTTACAATCTGTCACTTACAACTTACCCAGGAGCAGCTATTTACATACGGGAGGAGGGATGTCACATAATTTTTGATTATTTTCACATGTGATTAGAGATGGTCGAATTTTTTTTAAAAAATTCGACCATTTCGCCGGTTTCGACTTAATTGCAAAGCCCCTGAGCATGGTATCATCACCAAACTTGCTGGGGATGTAGAGAAGGGTTGGGGGGTACACTTCAAAAAAGAAAGTATGTCTCTAACACAAATAGTTTTTTCACAAATTAAGTTCAAAGTCAAGTAAAAATTTCGAAAATCGGAATTTCGACTTTAACTTTGAACTTAATTTATGCAAAAACGACATGTGCTAGAGCCATACTTTTTTCTTTCAAATGTTCCTCCAACCCTTCTCTACATTTCCAGCAATTTTGGTGATGATACCGTTTTCAGGGGCTTTGCAATCAGCTCACAAAGTTAGCAAGTCGAAAAATTCGACCATCTCTACATGTGATACTCAAAGGGGAATGTTTCACAATGGTCCTCATTTATTGCCTGGTGTGTTTATTCTTTGGGTGGGGGATTCTTCCCCTGCTCTATGTTTCCCTATTTTCTTATTATTTTGATTTTACAGAGATTGTATAGGCTTTGTTTTCATGCTGATAGTTTTGCTTTGTTTCTTTAGTTTGTTTGAAACGTAAAAGAATGTATAAATATATGTTAAAAAAATTATAGCTGAGCTGAGGGATCATTCTGTTGTTGTGAATATACTGTATATTGTGATGCCTTCCATAAGTTAATAGTTATATAATAGCTGGGTGAGTTGAGGCCTAAGTTTTGTTTATTTTACATTGCAGCAAATATGTTATGTAAGTCTATAATCTCAATCAATCTATATGTGAATAGCTGCTCATAGGTAAGTTAGTCACAGAAAAGTTGGTTAGTGGGTTCAGAGAATAGATACTGCTAGTTTTCAGACATGTCCTAAAGTTTCAGCCGTGCACACTCTGCTGGAACTAAGCTCTGCCTCCTAGCACTGGCCTATTGACTTGGCTGGAGGGACAGAGGCATAGCCTTGAGACCTTGCAACCAGCCTTTTGGCTTGGCTGAAAAAATATTGGGTAATTACTGCCCACTTGGCTGGAGCATGCTGTATATTTATATATGTATGTATGTATGTATGTATGTATACTTTATATGTGAATGGCTGTGTCTCTGACTTTGACTTTTTTTATTCAAATTTTACCAAAACTATGGTGTGTGCTATGGTCTAGTGTCTTACAGTATAAAATAATACGGCATGCAGTTTATTGTGAATGAACCCAAAACCCCTTTCTTTTTCCTCCACCACTCCATTCCACTCATTATTTAAAAGAACAAAAGCAAACATTTAATAGTTGGATGGAAGGTTTAATTTAGTATATCCATAGTTATTTATATTAGGTAGTTAACCTTCTGAGCGTCTAGCCCGAGTTAACTCGGGCTGAGTTTCATGCATCATGAAACTCAGCCCCAGTTAACTAGAGCCGCGCTCTAGGTATCGCCGTCTGCTTACGGCGGTCGGGAGCACCGGCATGTATGCCGATGCTTCCGGGTCCGCCCCCGATCGCGTCACCAGTGACGCGAAGGGGGCGGGGGTAGGCGGCGCCATAGACCTCCGTCAAACTGGAGGGGCGTCGCTTTTCATCAGCATAAGTCCGGCGTCTCCAGGGACGCCGGGCTTATGTTAATGACCTCCAGCTGAGCAGGCAATTACGGCGGAGCATATTGTGCTCCGCCGCGATTGCCCGTGGCACGGTTATGAAAAAACCGTGCCACGTGGCAAACGCTCAGAGGGTTAAATAGTACCATTGGGTCCATTGGTTAAATAGACAACTGGGGTAAAAGAAGAGTTTTCTGAGGACTGTCTTGTGTTGTAAATTATTTTTTGTTTTCAATTATTAAAGTTTGTTATCAGAAAATCTTAATTTTTTACTGTTGCTATACGAATAGAAATTAACACTGAACTAGTGTTCTACAGTTAGGTGACAATGTTTACCCTGACATTGCCCTGACATTTCTTTCTTATATAGGAAAACACTATTCTCTTTACTCCTGACTTCAAAGTTAGTTGTTTTATTTTTCACTGTGCATTTGACAATTTCATTACAGCTAACTGCTGAGTGCGACGGCTGCACACAGGAAAAAGCATTTTCATGGAAACGAATGATTGAAAGTTGTTAGAAGAGAACAGAGCACATGCTTATAGTATAGACTGCTAAGCCAGAAAGCTTCATGGTTCAGTGAATGTAACAAAATGGATAATATTTAACAATATCTTCTTTGTTCTAAGCCTACGGATATACGTAAGATGTTCTTTTGCAAGGAAATATAAAGACGTAGGTATTATAGCAGTTTTTATCATGCGTGTAATAGACAATGACTGCAAAAGCAGTAAGAACCAATGTTTTAACAATGGTCCATATTTAGTTTTCTGTAATGCTTGCCATATATATATGCGCCAATTTCAACCAATTGCTTTGACGCCGGATTCATTCATAAATACAATATAACAATACTGTTACAGTGTATTTTGTCCTTCAAGCCTGTTTTTTTCGGCATAATACTTTATAGTTCCTATTTATCCCTATATAACTTTTCCTTTCCTTTTACTTTTTTTTCTGCTGACCATTCGTTACTGTATTCCCGCAATTGAAAATGCATTTAAAAGAATAAATACTTTCCATTTTTAAATAACTTCAACATTTCTCTAAAAAAAAAAAAAAACTGAAAGAAAGAAAATCATTAAATAAAATGTATCTTTTAATACCCGGTTTCCCCTATGATAAGCCATCCCCATGAAATAAGCCACCCCTTGATTTTTGCCCAAAACTTTAAAATAAGCCACCCCCCACAAATAAGCTACCCCCCACCACTAATACCTGCCCCTGCCCGAATCTCCCATTTGGGTGATACAGTGGGTAACTGTGTGACTCCATCATGGCTGGCTGCAGTACAGGAAGGACAAGCAAGCTGCTGATCCCTGCCGTAACGGAGTCTGTTACCCGGCTGTACCGGAAGAACCCAAAAAAAGTGATTCAGTAAAAGGAAAGGGACCAATGATTGGCACAAAGTGAATAGAAGGGGACAATGAATGGCACAGAGTGATCAGAAGGGGAATATGATTGGCACAGAGTGATCAAAGGGGACAATGAATGGCACAGAGTGATCAGAAGGGGGC
>CM070035.1:21223399-21246518 GCA_036250615.1 Ptychadena robeensis | reverse complement strand
TATATATATATATATATATATATATATATATATATATATTGTGGGGGATCAGCTCCAAACTGTTGCTCTCAGACCATCAATCCACACGATAATTTTCCTTTTAGGGCTCCTGCCCGTGTTTATTTGTGAAACAAACAGTGCAAATATAACTTACCCCCGCAGGGGTTAATTTCACTCCAAAATAAAAAGTCCTTGAAAATGACAAGTGACCTGGCTTTGCACTGTCCAATATAAATCAGTGTCCTACACTCAACTACTCGGCTGCTCGGCAGCAACAGGCCTGGGCCCCACACTCCCTGTGTGCCCCCTTGTACCAACTGCTCCAGCAGCCCTGGGCCCCACACTCCTTGTGCACCCCGTCTCCAACTTCCATGAGAAGCCCTGACACACTGGTCTCTGCTCCTTTTGTGGAGACACAGCCTTCTCCACTGGTCTGGCAAACAGGTGTTAACCCTTTGCGTGTGACTGGGGGAATAGGAAGGCCCACCCAGTTCCATCCTCCCTATCCCAGAGTTCGGGAACCCATAACCAAAATTAAATAAAACACTGTTCAGCAACCAACTGTTGCTGGCCAATACTGTTCCGAACTCCTTCCAGGATACACTCAATGGGAACACAGCCTGCATGTAGGGGAAATATGCCTCTCTGGCAGGACCCATCCCAGCGGTCTTGTACAATATATACATATTGCCTGACCCAGGGTTTAACTTGAGGTGAACTTTAAGTAAGTAATTCTTTACACAGGCCTTGGTTGGTATAAATTTACTTCTCACTATACAGTCTTTCTCTATCTGTGGTCCCAGGGATAGAGCACAGTCCATAGGGTACAACGTTACATAAATATAGTACAACAATTGGCTGAGGCTCTAACCCAGGTGGAAAAGTGCTGCTGTCTTTGTAAAAGTAAGCGGAGAAGTCTCTTATCCAAAGGCTATGTTTAAGGGGGAGTCCTACTTCCTCAACCCATAGCCCGGTAGGAGAGTGACAGTTACAAAGAGAGATCTTTTTTGTCCCTCAGACCTGAATGCTAGGTCTAACGCTAGGCATACACAGCTTGATAAGAAAGATAATAAATAGTTGCACTCAACCTTCAGCAGTGATTACACAGTTACAGTGATTTCAGTAACCAGAAGGGCCCTCAGTGGGTGTATGGGGCCTGGGCAAAGATGCCCCTATGGTTGAAAAAGAGCCTCCGCTCGAAACGCGTCCCGTTCCTGTTGAGCTATCCAGCATCTGTAAGCAGGAAGTGATCTCACCCCTAACCAGGAAGTGACGTCATCCTGGAAAACACATGGCCCTGAGAGATCAATACTTGTAAACCTCCTCTAATGTGAGTATTTTGTCAGTTGTTTTGTTTTTTTATTCCATTCCACATTATTTACCCATTTACAGTACCTTACTTTGTTGTACTAGGTCGTGTCCTTGTTCCTATACACAGCTTGTCCCCTCGGTCCCCATTCAAAGTAATGAAAATAGAAGATGGTTTACCAACATGTTGGTTTCCTGTTCAACCAAGAAAGACTGGACAGCTCTATTTTCTAGTAACTTCCGTTACACTACATAACACAAGAAGTAATTTTTAATCAGATTGGTAATACCACACACCCAACTTCACTATCCCCAGGTGATTGACTTTGGATTAAAAAGTGGTAATGCTTAGGCCTATGAACAACAGCTGATATTTGCTGTATATATCTCCCACCTACCCAATGTATATGCTGCTTTGCAAATTCCATCTATATCCGTTTTTAATTAATTATTGAATTAGTTTGCAAAGATAACTATTTTAAACATAACAATTTTAAACAAAAATAGAAAGATTGGTAGCAAAACTTTTACAGTATAATACAATATTTTTTTTGCTATTTTCCTTCCCATGTTATTTTCCAAACTGATTACTGAATGGGGGTTCTACAATCATTATATTAACTTAAGCAAGCTTAGCACAGTAATGAGAAACACTGCAGTGTATACATCCAATTAGGTGTAAATGAACCTAGGAAAATACAGCACCAAAGATGAAGCTCAAATTGCAGGGGGGCAAGGATTTAACTTGTTTTCTTTCTGAAAAGACAAAGGCAGTTTATTACCACAAAACTATCAAGTGAAGAAGATATCACACCAGGCTGGGATAGAAGAATGAAACTAGTCACTAGGAGTCATATTGGTTTAGAGATGTAGTGTAAAGGATAAAAAAAAGATGTGCAATAAAAGTGGAAAAACTGCAGGCCATAGCAGGCTATACGTTTCTGGGCTTTAGGCACAAACCCATAGGTCCTGGATAAAGCGGTTGGGTTCTGGCAGACGGCAATTTTCACACGGAGCCTTGGGAATATACTGCTCAACTTTTATTGAACTTTTGCACAAAACGGGACTGAGGGTTTAAGGGAAGGGGGGTTTCTATGAATACTAATATAGACTGGCAGGGCAAATAATTCCCAATCTTTGCCTAGTATTTCCCACCTTCATCTGGGTAATCTGTGGCACTAGCCCCTTCTACACTGGCTGCTTCTGTACTTTAAGCAATGAGCAGATATCCTGTCGAAAGTGATCTCAGAACTTCTCCCCAGGGTAGCAACAGGTTCTCTTCTTGGAAAACAACTTTAAAGTGGGTTTTAACACAAATTTTAAAAAACACACATTAAATAGACACAATACTTACCTGTCAGCAGTTCAGATGCTGAAAAACGGCTGCACAAAACCCCCCCAAAAACATACTTATCTTCTTCACCTTCAGTTCTGAAGACTTAGCTTCTGTAGAAGAGCAGCTGCTTCTGCCATCACTGCTCCCTCCTCTCCCCCCCCCCCCCTCCACTCTACCTCCCTCTACAGTATACTCTCTGTCGGAGCTGGAGAGCTCTGTGGGGGGGGGGGGGGGGGGGGAGTGTGAAGGGGAAAATCAGCTGCTGATGAGTTCCTGCCTGGGACACATGTCCCAAACGCCATTTTGGCTGCCTAGGCATGATGTAAGGCAGTGGGAGGGGAGCACTCGGAAGTGCCCCTCCTGCTGTCAGAAAAATATTTTTTATTTTACAATTCAGGATCTCAGCAGTATCGGCTGAGCTGCAGCCAATACTGCTGAGTGACCTCCCAGGTGGTAGGTTCGCTTTAATCTCCAGACAGCTCCACTGCTCTCTTCTTATCTTGAACAAAACATTCATTTGCTTGAGACAGGATCCTCTCTGTCTAGCACACAGGACCACAGAGCCCCCTGGCAGGGGAAAACCTGGGTCACACAAGATAAAGTACCTGTCCGAGTTGACACCTTTTATAGTCCTACTAGTACTCCTCCCAGATTCTGGAAACCCCCAGACTTCTCTATCTCTGGGCAGAAAAGACTTGTTTACAGATTCTGCCTAAGTATGTCTGTCACTGGGCAGATTTCAATTGCTACTTTCCTCCAAAACAGAGTTTTGGCGGGAAAGCTAGGCAACTCTGCCCCTGTCACAGAAAATATTAACCTCTTAAACACTATGCACTAGCAAAATAGAAGGAGACTTACATCTTGAAAGATAGGAAATGGGGCATTTGACCAAAATATTTATAGAACTTATTAAAGGAAAATTTAAAAACCATGGAGATGATTTACTTTAAGATTATTCCATGTTTATGTTGTAAAGTAACAGACATACTCTAGTGAATGTGATGTCACCACAAAAGAATTGATAAAATAAATGCATGCTTTTACATGCTTTATTTCATTTATTTACTAAGCAAAGCAAATTCTCTCACAAAGTCCAAATTAACTGCATCTAACCATGCTTAACTAACTTAATATGAGTTGGCAATTTAAAATGTTGACCAATAGACTGACTTGGAGCAGCAAAATTCTTGTAGTAACAAAAAGTCAGGTCTGACTAGGAAATATATATAAAACTTTATCAGGCCCTTGGATAAAACCCCACATACACTATACTGCAAAAAACACAATACAGAACAGTATAATTAGAACATACCTTTCTGAATGTCAGCTCTTTTTCTTTCATTGCATATTCTTTAGCAGGTATATTCTCAACATCAACAACAAATCTCAAGATCTTTGGCTTGCATTTATAACTACAATATGCACAACAATAATTTTTGTTTGTATAATGGTTATCACTAATTGTGGAGAAAGTAATACATAGTAAAATTTTCTTAACTTCAGTTTCTGGAAAAAACATTCTATAGATTGGTAATTCAGACTTTTCTTTTTGGTCATCTGATGGACAAGTCTGAAGTTTCTTAGTGTCTTAGTTTCAGTGAAGGGTAACCAAACCCCCCCTCTCCCCCCATACACGGGCAATGCCTGTGCAATCGAGGAGCTTTCAAGTGCAGCTTGATGAACATGGTGCACAGTGTAAAATGTTATATTAAAACATCTTATTCACTGAAGAGTTTTCACTATATGACATTAAGCTGTATTGCGCTATAGAGTTATGCTAACATCCGATTAGTAATTGGTGGCATTTTTTTTTTGTGGCGTCCTCAATTCTCTGTTACCTAACCTGTTACCTGTTCACTTGTATTATGTTTTTTTTTCCAATGTCTTATTTGCTAATACTATACATGTCCTGAACTCCAACGTCTGTATTATTTGTATTGGTTTTTTTTTCTTCTAATCGTTTCTGTGGATTGCACTTGCACTATCTGTTTGACACCATGTTTATTTTGTTTGGAAATGTTGGTTTTCTTTAACCGCCCTAGCGGTCAGGACGGCACCATCTCATCCAGCGCTGCTACTCCGACTATCGCACTGGACGAGATGGCGCCGTCCAGTACATATCGGGGCATTGGCAGCGCATACTTATTGTTTTGCTCTGTCCCCAATGCGACATGCCTCCTTGGATCCTCCGGCTCACCCCCCCCCCCCCCCCCCCCCCCCCCCCCCTCCGAGTGACGTGACACATCGGGGAGGCAGCAGGAAATTTGAAAGTAAATTGCACAAAAGCAGTTTTCTATGTAGAAAACTGCTTTCAATGTTCACCTATGTACTAAACATCGCCCAAATAAAGTCTCTGGTGCCCCAGATGTGCCCATTTGCAGTAACCCTCTCTTCCCTGGTGTGATTTTACCACATCTATCACAGCCGGTTAGAGAGGGTTACTGCAAATGGGCACATCTGGGGCACATGAGACTTTATTTGGGTGAGATTTAGTACATAGCAGCATAACTTTGTGCCCTGATTTTTGTGTTTTCTCATTAATTTTATAATTTTTTTTTATATTTTACATAATTGTTTGTTTCAAACATTATATTCAGGATGTCTATCAGACCCTTGTACAGACATATTTTGGGGAAGTTACAGGCCTACAACATAAAGAAAAATTTACCATTGAAGTCTATGGTGCACTTTTGGTACAGAAATCTGGACCTCAGCAGTACGCTAGGGAGGTTAATCGTTTCTGTGGATTGCACTTGCACTATCTGTTTGACACCATGTTTATTTTGTTTGGAAATGTTGGTTTTCTTTAATAAATGTATATTGTGTAAAAAAAACATCTTTTTCACTATACACATTTTAGGACATGATTAAAAAGGTTAGAACAGGCAATGCATAACATTTGTCACCCCGGTAGGAAAAATTATATCCACAAAACTTACATTATTTATTAGTAAATCCTTATTTTATATATATTTAATCCCCTGCCTGTGGCCCTTCATATGTCTTATACTTACCAGAATTGATTTCTCATCTCAGTGTAAACAATGTCCATACAACATATTGCATTGTTTGGCTGTTGCTAGCTAATTAAACTCTAATTAAAGGAAATTAAGTAGAAAAGTAAAGACATTATAGGATGAGTTGCCTTTTTTTCTGGGTCACACGTGGACACTTTATATCAGACAGGGAATTTTTTGACGATCTGTTCTCAGATATATGTTCATAAGATGTGCACATTTTCAGAAGCTAGATTAGAAGATAAAATTGATGTTGTTAATGTGGAGATAGGCCATACTTCATACACATTGTCCTGTCACTTGGGGCATATTTTTTAAACTATTTGAAAAGCTCTAAAATTGCGACATTTGTCTGTCTCTTCGAGTCCTTGGGATAAAATAAAATAGCAGTAACCAAGAGGATAGTGCGCTTTTCCTGTTAGATATTTACTTTTAATTCATGTGAGATTCTCAATCAACAAGCATCATTCAGACACCTCTGGAGGGACATAACATGGAATTTATCAAACGCTAGCAGCCAGTCAGCAGTAGTTACTGGCTGAATTTTTCCAATTGGGTATACTGCTGACTCAATTATTATGAGCTTTCCGCCTCATTGACTGGATCCATTTACCAATTGAGGTATTTTTCTATCACTGACATATTGAACATTCTCATTTGTAATCATAGCAGAACTTTCATTTATATAATCAATAAATGTAAGTGGAGGACTGCTGTCTCATAAGTCAGTATTTCTTCGTAACAGTGGTTGTATTGACGGATAGAAATGTGTAACAGTTCAAATGTACGGATGGATGTCAATTTGCCAACAAACTTCTTGATGTATGGAAGGGGATGTTATAACTGAGAGTCAAATATTACCTTTGTTTTATTGTAAATTGGCATTCTGGTGTAAATGAACATG
Organism: Ptychadena robeensis; assembly: GCA_036250615.1. NCBI lineage: Eukaryota > Metazoa > Chordata > Amphibia > Anura > Ptychadenidae > Ptychadena > Ptychadena robeensis. The sequence goes on along the minus strand of CM070035.1, from coordinate 21,239,953 downwards.
ACACGGTTTGCATATGTAGCTTTTTATTTTCTACTGGGTCCCTTTTCTGTATAATGCTTAATCAATGCAGAGCAAAAAGAACAGGGTTGTATCTAAAGTGCAATATCATTCAAACAGCTACATAAGCAAATTGAATGTTCTCCATCTAATAGGCTGTTGGCAATATGATTTGTAAAATAACAAGTATATTCTATTTACAGTCTTTATGCTTGCTTTGACATATGGTTCATTCAAAATAATAAAAAATGTCTTTGATTTGTGCTGCCTTAACCTCCCTAGCTGCGGTGCTAGGTCCAGATTTCTGAGGTGCTAGGTCCAGATTTGAGAGCTGAGGTCCAGATTTCTGTACCAAAAGCGCACCATAGACTTAACTGGATTTCTTTTTGTTGTAGGCCTGTAACTTTCCAAAATATGTCCGTACAAAGGTTTAGTAGACATCGTGAATATAATAATGTTTGATACACACAATTATAGAAAAAAATTTAAATTTCCAAAAAAATAATAATAAAAGGTATCATTTGAATGATAAAATCTCTAAAATACGTCTTTTGTATGATAGATTTAAAAACAGTATGTATGTATATTTATGTTTTGTGTATAATAAAATTTTTATTACAATTGGAAATGTGTTTTGTGGGGTTTGTTTACTTTGAATTGTATTGGATACAGTTATTACTTTATCCAGTATAATTCTCTTGGCACCCTCACTTATCTGGTGTGATGAACAGACCAGGGGAGGGAGGGTTCACTTTAAAGGGCAAATCTGGGAATCACACTGAAACAGTTTTCTGCATAGAAAAATTTTCTTGTGCAATTTACTTTTGAATCTCCCGCCACCAACCTGATGTGACGTCATCACGTCACTCAGGGGTGGGGGGGGACACTGGCTTCAGTGAAGAAGCCAGTTCAGATGATCGGAGCTGCCGAGACAGCGCGAAACTGTAAGTATGCGCTGCTGGGACTCCGATCTTCGCTGGGCGGCCCCATCTCATCCAGGGCAGGACTTACAGGACAGCACTGGATGAGATGGTGTCGTCAGAAATGCTAGGAGGGTTTTTGGTCCTACCATTTGTGGGTTGGGCAACTCTACACAGGCATGGGCAAACTATGGCTCGTGGGTCAGTACTGGCCCTTATTTAAAGGCTCCCAGGTGATATCATTTATTTTCAAGCAGTACAGGCAATTTAAACAGAGTACACTGTAATCTGTTTTAAATTACTTTTCAGATTAGAAGCACTTGGAACGCTTATGCTAGGCTCCCCTCACAGGATCTTGGTCCAGGCCTTCTGTCAATTTGGAAAACCCACTGTGGCCCTCAAATCAGAATATTTTCCCACCCCATTGCTATCTTATGTATTTAAATATAACGTTGGGATATTAGCACATATACCATTAAATGAAGAGAGAGTTCTTAATATATGTGAGCCAGAGAGTTCCCGGTTTATAAAAGCAGAGTCATCTGATAAACTCCTCCAAGCATTGACTTCAAAACCCAACAGTGTAGCTGGCCTTTAGTTCCCCTGGACAGCGGCTCATCCACTCATATAGGATATAGTGAGCAGTCAAGCGTGTTCTTTTACCAAAATAGCCATGTGCTCTGGTAAAGAACTAATGTACTTGTCTAGTTAATGTCCACTTGCCCTGCAGTTACAAATGCTGACACAAGTAGGACACATGGACATACAAAGTGCCTATGTTCCTTAAACATCTAATCAATCAATATACTTTGCTACCAGGGTTGTGCTAGTAAGGCCATACTATAGTAGTAGTGACATTGAAATAACAATAGAATTTTAAATCAACAAATAAATACACAGTAACAAGTATGCCTTGCTAACTAATTTCTACATCTGCTCCTAAGATTTAGATCTTCCTGGTCTGTTTAGTAACACATACAGGTCATACCACTTCCTATGCATATACCTGTAAGTGACTGAACAGTGTATTGCAAGAGTCATGGTCATCATCATACTCTGTATTGTATTAATATGCATCTTTTCTATCTGTCTTGAGTTCAACTTACTTATTGTGGAATCTTACAGCACTTTATAAAAAAAAGCACTACATACCGGATAAGGAAGGGAAATCGAATAGAACAATAATTATTTAGATGCATCAAGGTACTATAAATTCATAGTGTTAGCATGATGTGAAGAATAATAAAAAAAATATTATTCAGAGTAGCTGTACTTTGCAACCTAGTGAGATTTTACATGAAATGGATGGCCTATGCAAGGTCAAGGAGAAGGGTTAAGCTGGGCATAGATGGGCAGATTCCTGCCCGATTCGACAGCCGATTGGCCCCCATACGTGTTGCCACAATTGATCGGTGGTCTGGTTGGTTGAGAATCGTGTGCACCCCCTGGTCATATTGACCAAGAATCTGCCACATGTCGCATCGCAAAGTGATCCGTCATGATGGTAAATTCACTGCCTTCCCCATCCAAAGTAATGGCTGGCACACAAAGGGCGCCCGGCCGATTCTCAGCACTAGCGGCCGTGCTTTATGTCGTCAGTCTACTGGAAAACAACCTGTCTATGCCCAGCTTTAGAGATGATCAATGAGAGACTACAACTCCACAGCTTCTGACTTTGGATCCATACAATGTGCTAATATCATAAGTGTGCATCTCATTGTCTTCAGTGGTAACCATCAGATAGGTATATAGGGTTTGTTACATCATCATGACTTATGATGCTATTCAAATTTAAAATAACTATGAACTCTGGTAGACTCAAACAAGAGTTTAGAACTTGGGCAATCCCTAGTGGAGATGTGGAGGAGAATAGATATCTGTAAACCAATGGTGGCATGACAAATGTTATATAACCCACCCAGACCAAATTAAAAGCAAAATCTTGTTCCTGCCATATTGCTAGGATGACCTTTGTGGTTAGTTAGGGCATTGCTGCTGATAATAGACAGATTCTAAAAAACAAACACTGGGCTACTAGGGTTTCAATCCTACATTCAACGGCACTGAAAGACTAGAATTTGTGTTTGGGTGGGTGATAGAAGGCTATATACTGTAAATATGATAGCGAGACCTTAATGAACTTGAGGTGGCAAGGCAATGGACTTTTTATATATTACTGCATCCTAGTTTGCCACAGTGCTGAGTATTTTACCTTCTTCTTTGTAATTAATTGGCCCATTAACTACCTAGTTTTTTTGCAATCTCCAATATTGCACTGTTCTAAAAAGACTTTTAAAAATACATTTTAGTTGGACTGGACTACCATTTTATAATTCTTTCATTCCAAGCTACTAATGCTAGTCATTAAGGATTCCTATCCATTGTTACCTTACCCAATGAAATACTGTACATATCTTAACATTCAGAGATAAAGCTTGTTCTTTTCAATTAATACTTCAGCTGCATATTGCTCTACTGCATGTGGATCTACTCCAAAAGCTATATTTACATTTTGGAAACACTTCACAGTTCTTTATGCCTGTCACGGTGTGTGACAAAGAGGATATGAAGGAGTGGACCCACAGTTGGCGAAGGTGCCAGAGTCTACAGAACCACCTGGTGTTTATCCTGCAAGATATGATGGACTTTGCTGCAGACAATTCCCAGGTTACAGCCCCCAGATGCACCCATGCAATAAGAAGCTGACAATCACCAAGTCAAGGTGCGGAGGAATGAGATGTAGACAATCCATGGAATATTAAGAGCCGAGAAGCTGAAGAATTAGGGTAAATATAACATGCGCAGGAAGCTGGGAGCGAAGACAAATAGTGCTTCTTACTCAGGCAACTTCCTGCTGCTTGAGAATTCCATGAATAGGGCTAGAAAAAATTGAATTTGATAAGGTATGGGGAGTTACTATTTGTAGCCAGAAAAGGAAGAGCATTTGTGGAATTCTCGTGACCCTTGAGGCAAAGGGAAGGAACATGGAAAAGAGCAGGAAGCAACCAGAGTAAAAGTAACACGCACAGACCCCCTGGTCATGCGAGGATCTGTAACAATGCCTTTCAGAGGTGACGTCTAGATCCTTATGTTTCATTACTCAAGTTTTATCATCTGTCATGGCATTTCTAGTGATTTTCCATGTTTTCAATTTCTTTTGCATAAAAGAGACACTTTATGGACAAGGAATTTTGTAGCTAAAAAAATGTATAGAATAAAGATCAATGACTTTTAATGAGAGATTCAAGTACTAGTTTTCCACATGTATCCCAGCTTTGCGACACCATCAAAAATTTCAATATCACTAACGTTAATCTCTTTTGCCATCTGTATTTTGTTAAAGAAAAATGTGCATGCACTTAGTAAGCTGCCACCCTCACATGTATATTTTTCTAATAAAATGAATTGTTGACAATTGTTTAATCTTATAGTTTTCGATATACAGTACATAGCCAGCAGAGGCTACCCTCTGTGAGCCTGACTCCTCCAGTTCCTTTGTGATAAACTTTGATAAACTAAATAAGCCTCATGATCAGTTTAATCATAAATACATATTTTATGAACTTTGCAATAATTAAACCACAACATTTTTTTATTATGTTATTTCATTTTTAATACATTTTGTGCCTTATGTTCAATAGATTCACACAGTTGAGTATCAAATTAAAAGTATGCCATCACTTTTACAAGAGTTCACTGCTACATTACTGAAGAGCAGATGGCTCTGACAGCAATTAATAAAAACACATTATTTGCATATTCATTAGGCAATGTAAATTATTTCTAAACCAGAGTAAATGATGATCAGAATCAAACAAAAATAAAATAATAATATATAAAAGAATAATATATGGTAGGAGTATTTTAGAAACTTATTCTGGATGTGAGACAATTGGATAAAAATATTGTGGTCAGTCAGGATCAGAGGTAGGCAAACTTGACTTGTGATGAGCCACAGCATGTTGTTGCCAAGATGACTACAGGCTAAACAGGTAAGATATGGCCCATGGGCGTAATCTGCTCCTTTGTGTTCTTGATTTGTGTAATGACTTGAGCTCTAAAACCTTATAAGAGAATATGTAGTCTTAAGTCATTCTTTCAGCTCCGAAATAGTATTATTGATTGAATAACTGGGAATAATCTTCCCTACATTCTATCCTAGCATTTGTGGTTGCTAGTTTAAAGTTTGGACTTTTGTATCCATATTCACATTTGTGAACATCTGACCAATACGGGTGTTCGACCTGCCCCGTTCGGCGGCGAAAAGGCACTCTCTATTCTCCCTTCAGGTGGGATCAGGAGTAGCGAGATCCCCCCAGAGGAAGAATCTTTTCACTAGAACACCAGGCATGAACCCGTCTTCTAGTGAAAAGCCGGCTCGAAGGTACCGGATGTGATGTTACTGACATCACTTCCGTTTTTTCAGATTCTGCTCGCGAACAGGTGGACAGTAGACTTCTTTAAAAGTCCGATCTGCCCATTCATGGATGGACCTGGCTGAAGATCGGCTATCACTCCAAATGACCAACAAGTGGCAGCCAGCCAGGAGATGCTCATGACTGACTGGAGCCACAACCACTATCTACTTTCTTTCCATCATACTTCTCAAACAAAAATGAATAATCATTTGTCATTGATTATAATAGGAGGATGGTGGGGGTGGTGCCAGCATCCTAACTACAATAGTAAAAGGGGAAAATATACATACATACATGGATAATACATATATATATTCTGAACGTTCCCACTCCAACATTTGCATGTGGGGGTGGTTAAAGGGATTTTCAGAGGCATCAATTTGTAGAAACCAGTATAAGTGTGCAAAAGTTCATTTAATAAAGTCCATAAAGTCCATAATCACAGAATTGTGTTCACCATGTTACATTCTTTTACTCTATTGCATCTCGACGCGTTTCGTGAGTATTCGTTTCTTCAGGATATATTGTTGCAAATAGGTATATGGTGCTTGTAATGAGTAAGGTCTTTGAAAGGACTTAGAAAAAGGGTGTTGGGGGGAGGGGAGTATTTTCAGTCCCACCTATTTCCCAAAGGTGGGGTGTCAATATCAAGGAGGTGTGGGGGAGAGGCGTAATCAGTATTGCCAACCACTTGTGGGAAAGTGTCGAACTAAGCCTCCTCAGTATATCATTACAATGCCCAATTGGTAGTATGGGGTGGTCACCCATAGATATAGAGCCATCAATGTACTGCTGCTTGGTGGTTGAATCCCCCGCCGTGATTGCTAAGTTTATGGACTTTATGGACTTTATTAAATGAACTTTTGCACCTTTATACTGGTTTCTACAAATTGATGCCTAGGAAAATCTCTTTACCCACCCCCACATGCAAATGTTGGAGTGGGAACATTCAGAATATATATATGTATTATCCATGTATGTATGTATATTTTCCCCTTTTACAAATGTATAAATTGGTTGCTATATTTTTAAGCACACGGCGGAAAACTTTAACATATGAGTATCGTATAAACTATTTTTCTCTATCTATACATATTCTCTACTATTTCAACTTCAAAGAATTGTGCAATTTTCAGATTTCCCATGAGATGTAACAGCAGCTGTATTGTTTCAGGCCATTAATAATTACCAATTAATAATGTTTATTCATTCAGCTGTTGAACTTTCACTATAATCAATAGCCTACCAGATAGTCATTTGTTCAGCAAAAAAAGAAAACCAAAAGCAACTTTGCTTATCTTCACAAGAAAGTAATCAAGACAAATGTTATCCAATGAATGTGCAAGCGCGCTGGGAACTGTAAACAACCGAGAACTATTGGCTAAATCTGATGACACTGCACAATGCCCGGAATTTAATTGTTCATGCAGTAACTATCAATAACAATATTTGTTGATTATTATATTTCAGGATCATTAATGTGAAGTTAAATATCACACAACATTATTAATAGGAATTAGTAAACTCCATTCATTTAAAAAAACAGCCATTGCATATTTGTTTTTTTAAACTTTATTTAACCCAGAGCAATTGGGTTTCATGAATTTCTTGATTTTTCACACATGAGACATTGTTTTAATTTCTAAATTGATTTGCTTATATCTACTCTTTTAATTCATTTATTATTTACCGGACATTCATTTTGTGCCTTTGGCTGTCCCAATCTTAAAAAGCTAATTTGACTTCTCATTACAATGATAATGGCATACAAAGACTTTATATTACATACTTTATATTACATACATTGACAAATGGTTTTCTTTAAAAAGTAGTTAAAAGTTGTCATTGCAGAACGTGTGGCATCTATGTTACCTGTACTATATGTTGTGTATCTGCAGTAAGAGGTCCCTTATATAACCAACTGGTTGGCAGAAACATGTAAGATTGAAAATTAGAATTGTGAATATTTTTGTCAAATATCGGCTATTCAAGAATAGTGATGAGCAGCATAGGCAATATTCAAATTCGCGATATTTTGTGAATAATTTTACTAAAACTCGTATCTATATTCGCAAATATTCACAAATATTCACTTCACAATTACCTTCACAATGAATGATCACATGTGCTATTTATTTTCGCATTGCGAATATATATTCACAATCCATACCCATAAGCATCCCAATGGCGAATATCTGCCGCCATATTCGCGAAATTTGGGGATTCTCAAGTAGCCCATATTCGGTGAATACATTTGCAATTCAAATATTCGAGCTCAACACTGTTCAAGAATTTCTCCAATATGGTGGCGGATATCCGTAGTTTAAAAAAATCAAGATGTTACGCACTGACTGTCAAATTTTTTGACTAGTTGACTTTGTGAGCTGATTGCAAAGCATCTGAAAATGGTATCATCACCAAACTTGCTAGAGATGTAAAGAAAGGTTGTGTGAACATTGTAAAAAAAAGTTTTGCTCTAGCGCATGAAGTTTTTACATAAATTACGTTCAAAGTCAAAATTTCAACTTTTAAAATTTTGACCTGACTTGATTTATACAAAAACTATCAGTGTTAGAGCAATACTTTTTTGTAGTATACCCCCAACCCTTCTCTACATCCCCAGAAAGTTTAGTGATGATACCATGTTCAGGATCTTAACTCGAAACCATCTCTACCGACAAGCTTAGAGCCATGCATTACAATAATGTAGTTGAATTCGTTTTGAGGGGCAGAGGGTGTTTCGGCACTGATCGCAAACATTTCCGCATTGACTTTAATGACAGACAATATTCTAAAACCTTCAACTCTCAAACCTTTTGTAAATAAATTTTATGGTGTATTTTCCTTTTTCTTTCTGAAATTAACATAGGATCTAGTATGCTCTAGAAAAGGTGGACCACAAACAGCATAGGGTCCCCCCTCAGAGCATACCAGACCCCTGCTGGCATAGGGTCTGGTAAGTTCTGAAAAAGGGGGACCACATACAGTGTAGGGTCCTCCAAGAGAAAAGCCAGGAAGGACAGAAAGGGAGGCATCCCTCTGTCCCACCAGACCCCATGCCATACCTCAACGAAGGGGAGACCCCTTGTTCCAAAACATGGGCCAGGTATTGAGGGAACATGAGTAGGAGCTCATTGAGTATCTGGGGTTCCCCTATTAGCAAGAAGAACCCTGGATCCTGCTCCTCACCCTATTAAATGAATCACATTCATGAACACTACAAATATAAATGAACTTTTGCTTAATAGCTATGTCTTTTCACTTGACAGAGACAAAAGCATAATAAATTATCTACTCACCTATTTACATGCTGTTTTATAAGGCGATATGATGAGCAAGTACAAATTAACTGTATGATCCATAAATGTTGATGAAGTTGGTAAAACAGTATGGGGTCTGGTATGAAGCAGACAAGCCAGGTAAATTGAAGCTAATCAATATTTATGATATGCGGTTACGCTGCAGTGCCTCACCTAAAATACCAGTAGGAAGATTTCTTTCATTAGAAGGAAAAGTAAATCACATTAACATCGCACCAATTCACTTCTGCCCTTTGAAGAATACTACTCTAGACAATCTCAGGATTGATTAAAGGAAATAGCTAAATAAATTAAATGTGATCACCATGGAAGAAAAGCATTGTACCAAACATGGTATTATTAATAGTGTATAATACACACTTATTTAGATATTGCTTTATGTATTCACAAATATTGATTATATAGCTGCAATGGTACCATATATACTCGAGTATAAGCTGATCTGAGTATAAGCCGAGGTACCCAATTTTGTCTACAAAAACTGGAAAAACTTATTGGCTCCAGTATAAGCCGACAGTGGTAAATGCAAAGTCAGATAGTAGAGTTTTCTAAATGAGAAAAATATAGAGAAAGCACCATTGCCCCTAGTTATGAATCAAACAGGATTCATCTTAGTGCCACACCCTCAATAAATTTAAGAGAACACAGGATTATTATTATTTGAATTGAATTGTATTTGAACTAGTAACCGGCCACCAGGTGGCAGTGTGGAGTTTGCTTATATCGATCGGCAATCACTGATAGCTGAGGGAGGATATGCAGTGAAGAGGGAAGCTGCCTGCCTGAAATTCAGCATGGTTATTCAGCTTAGGTGAGTGGACAGTAGGCTGACTCGAGTATAAGCCGAGGGAAGCATTTTCTGCCCATTTTTTTGGGCTTAAAAACTTGGCTTATACCCGAGTATATACGGTATGTTTTTTGTGTTTCTGCTAAGTTACAGCCACCCTTATCTGAGTGGTCTTCAATATTAGGCTGGTTTTGATTATTTTCATGTATGAGGGGTGCCATGTGATAAGACTGGACATCTATTTTCTTTCTCCACTAGTGAGGAGCGGCATAGGCAACATTCAAATTTGCGATATTTCGCAAATAATTCTACTAATATTTATTAGTTATTGTTTCGATATTTGATTATAAATTTGAATATTCACAGTATGACCCTGTATTTTGAAAAAAAAAATTTTAAGTGCGAAAATTTTCAAAATAAATGTGAACATATTTCCGCAATACATGGCCATACAGAATATTCGCATATATAATATTTAATATTGCAAATCGCGAATTGCAGATATTCGCGAAAAATATTCGACATTATAACTCAAGCTCAACACTATTCTTCACCGACATCCAATGCCTTTGGATAAAAAGTTAAAATTCAAAAGCAATTGCTTGTAATTAGATTTAACTTGATTATTGAACTTGATTATTAATGTTGAATGTATTTTGTAACCAATCCAAGCTACTTTAAATTAATTCTTAAAACAATCCCCAGCATTTAATGCACCATAAGACACCCCCCCAATCAGGGGCGAATGTGCATGTCTTCTGATGCCAAGGCACAACCCTCACAAACAATAAGATTAACCAGGGACATGGGCGGATCTACCATCTGTCTCTGCCTGTGCCTCATGCTGCCTGCCTTCACATACACAGAGGACCAAAGAATTGTGTGTCAGCTAGTCTGGCTGATGAGTGCATACAAAATAGCTGTGCATAGGAAAAATCTGCCTGTGGGTGCATTCAGTATGGGAGCTGGCAGCTTAGCACAACTCACATACAGTAGAAAAGGCAGCTGGGAGAGCCAACCATGGGCAAGACTTCGATCTGCATTGTATGTGGGCTGGGCTCACGCTGCACAACTCACATGCAGAAGCTCTGCCAGTCAGGGCTGGAGGCAGGGAAGCTGGCAGAGTCCATTAACTTTGGCCAGCAGAGTGGGAAAAAGTACTTTTTGTGCATCAGATGCTCTGCTGTATAGGGTGCATCCTATACAATGAAGCATCCTATGGTCCAAAAAATACAGTATTAATGTACATTATTAGAGTTGGTCATAAAACTTTGACTTATTTATTTAAGACTAAATAGTGAAAACTTGAGCATTTTTAACGTGACTTTGAATTAAATATATGCAAAAACGACATGTGATAGAACAATATAATGTTCACACAATACTATTTCTATATCTCCAGCAATTTTGGTGATGATACCGGTGGCTTAATTAACTCACATTAAGTCAGCTAGTCACAGTTGCCAAAAAAATTCGACCATGGCCAATTGAATATGCTATAAAATGCTAGTATCTATATAGCTTTACAGACATATGGAGTCCCAAATCAATGTGAATTCAGTAATTAATGAATACCTTTATTGGATTCTTTGATATTCGCAGCACAATGTCTCCCAACTATACATAGCAGAAACATAAGTAAGTCAAATATAAAATAAGGGAAAGTGCATTTTTCACAAGGTACATGAAATACCCACCTATTCAGAGTTGCTGATTTGCATAAAAAATCCTAAATGAATGAATTGTAGCAATGGGCAACATGAGCTAGTGAATAACAGATTCAGTATAAGTGTTGGGCAAGAATATTCGAATATATTCAATGAATATCCAACATTCAAGAATTTGCAATATTTCGGAAATGTGCGCTCGGATATTCACAATGGCGGATATTCGTCATATTATGCTTTTGCTTAGCGACATACATCGCGCATAGTGCTCATATACAGGTTCAGGATCAACCAACAACACAGAGGTGAGCGTAATGCTAGGAAACCCTTTTTATTTAACAACTACAGCAGGAACAGGAAAATGATGCTGGTAACTCACAATATAACGGCAGGAACGATCTGGAAAGCAAAGTCCCTTTTTAACTTGAGCGGTAATGCTTCAACTTGTTCCTTAACATATGGGGACCAGTCCTTGATGCAGGTAGAGGGGAGATAAGTCCCAACAGCTTACAGGGAGACTGCAGCGATACCGCCGACCAGGGCTGGATCAATCAGGTACGGGTTCCACTGTGTTGGGCCCGCTGGGTAGCATCTGCCCCTCCCCACTTGAAGGGAGTAATCCGGGTAGCCTTGAGCTAGGCAGAATCCCTGGCAACCGGGTCGGCTAGTATTGCGTACTATTATGTCCACGGGCTGTACGCACGCCAGCACAGACGGTTGAGCACGTGGAGCCAGGAGCCAGCTAGTGTGCCCGGCTGCCGCTGTCTCATCAGGTCTCCCTGCTCTGGACTGACTTCCCACTTCCCACTCGGGCTTTTAACACTTCTGCCTGCAGGGCCTCCTGGGACATTTCCTTAAAGGGGACAGCACCACACTGTGTTTGGACGACTATACTACACTCATACTGGCTAAGATCACATGAATGAATGAATGAATAAATGAATGAATGAATTAATGAAGAAGAGAAGCTGTAAAGCTGCTAACAGCCACGCATGATGTAAGGCAATAGAATACAGTCTAATCAAATTTTACGAATTTAGAATGTTCCTTAGTATATTCGCGAAATTACACGAACTCGAATATACCTTATGCCACTCCACCCTATTCTTAAAAAACGTTCAAGAAACCCGGTTGGGATCTCCAGACCAAAAGAATGCATACCTTCACTCATTTGTAGAATTCCAGATGGCATTCAATGAAAAACAAAACTAAAATATCTTATATGTTTCTTACTTTATTAAATTGCATCACTCAACCATAAAAAGTTATTCTTTACCATCAGCTTACATTACTTGCTCAGCAAAAATGGTTGATCGTTGTTCCTCAGTTGCCAGTGAACATTTTTTCTAAAAATATTATCATGGTTACTACACCTATAAATACTCTAATTAGTTCTTCATCGGTGGTCTACTGCTTTCATTTCATGCTTATTTTTCCTTATTAATTTTTTTAGGGAAGAATTGTTTGTTTATTGCGTACATAATATATTCATAGACTTTGGCTACTTGCAAGTGAATGAGAAAATTTAACACGCATATCAGAAATAATCAAGCAACATATATTGACTAAGACTGTGAAAAGCAATTTATTTTCACTCACTTTAATAACTGCATCACTCAATCATAGAGGCATCAGTAACAAAGGGTGTTGTATACAGTATAGAGGTTCTATTGGAGATAAACTATTAGCTACCAGAGTTCGGAAATTTCAAATTGAAAGAAAACTGCTGGCTGTTGTCTTGCTCATGTGCATTTACATTTCCAGACATAAAGCAGATATAGTATATGCTCCTGAGTCTCTTGAAACTTCTTTTTATTCACAGTTAATATAAGCTAGCATTTAGCAGAGAGTTTTGCCAGTAAAAACAAACCCTGGTTTCATGAGACAAGGCTTCTGTGACCAGTCAAGATAGTTGTACATGACAAACAGTGAAAAACAAGTTTATCTGAATGTACTCTATAGGGTCAAAGATTGTGTTTTCTTTTACACACTACATCAAAAGTACTTGCATACTCCTACACCCCTTAAACAACTACATTCACTTGATTATTTGGGAGATGGCCATTTGCAGACTAAGGCTATGTTTCCACTAGAGCGATCGGCCGCAATCCTTATCATTGGTGGAACACTTTCCAGCCGCGCCTGATCACGCCCATACAGAATGAATGGGAATGCGTTAAAAAAATCACGTCCCAAAACATTACATGTAGTTCAACATAGAGCAGTGTTTTTTAACCACTGTTCCGCGGCACACTAGGGATGTTGCCTGGTGTGCCGTGGGTTTTTGACCCCACCCTCGGCCCTCCTATCTAGCTGCCTCTTATAGTATAAGTCTTATACTATAAGAGGCAGCTAGATAGGAGGGCTAAGCAACCGCATCCTCACAGAGCCGGTCCGTGTATAACAGACTTAAGTCTTAAGACTTATACAGCCAATCCGTGGTATACATGGACCGGCTCTGTGAGGATGCAGTTGCTTAGCAACACGCGTCCCCACAGACCAGGGGCGGTGTTTTTGCTCTGCTGGTAACGCATCTGCGTTCCAGCGGGGCACCTGCTGATGACGTACTTCCGGCGGGGACCGGAAGTGCGCCGCGATTATGTCGTCGATGCCCTCCGATTTTTTTCATGAAACAAGTTTGCCTTTGCCCAAAAAAGGTTGAAAAACACTGCACTAGAGCAACTAAGACTACATTCACTTGGTTAGTTGGGAGATGGCCATTTGCAGACTTGCATTCATTCTGCAATCGAGCGATCAGCCACAATCCTTATCATTAGTGGAACATTTTCCAGCCACAACTGATCACACCCATAGAGAATGAATGGGAATGCGTTAAAAAAAATCACGTCCCAATTCATTGAGACGCAATTTTTGAACGCATCCATACATGTCAATGGGCGCTATCATACGCAGTCAGTAAAGGCCGCGGTCCACTATCAAAAAGATAGGGTTCGTCCCCGAAATTGTGGCTGCGGGCGATCGCTTGCGTGGAATCATGCATAATTAATCTCCCTAGCGCACTGCTGAGGTTCATATTTCTGTACCAAAAAGAGCACCATAGACTTTACATTGTAGGCCTGTAACTTTCCAAAGTATGTCCATACAGGAGTCTGGTAGACAGCCTGAATATAAAAAGATTCTTCAGATTCAGATGCTTTATAAATAACTCATAATATCAGATAATAAATATTTCAATAATTCAGTTTATCAGGTAAATTAGCAGTGCAACCACTAGATGGCGCTGCAGATGTGCCAGGTTACATAGGAGAGCATTGTAATACATTGAAGCCAATGTTTTACTTTGAGTTCTGCAAACTTGGTGTGTTCCCGCCCCCAGAACGTCTGTCACACTGGGAGAGAAGCTGAATGAAGCCAGCTGTAGGAGGACATGGGGACACCAGATCATTTATTTAGGTGAGTATTTTACATAGGCATTCATATTGAATAGTGTTTTCAATGCAGAAAACACTATTCAAATGTTAAAAAACAACAAAACAACATTTGGGACTCTTCATCCCCCTAGATATGTGAGAACATGAGAAAAACATGAGAGTGGGAGAAAGGCGCCCATGCACCAAATCTAGCACTTCTCTTTTTGGAGCCTTTGGGCTCCGCGGGACTTTTAAGGCACCAGTGGCTAGTGTTACAGTTCTTAATTGCAGAATAAATAGAATAAAAATGGAGATTGACGCTTAACCTCCTGAGCGTTTTACTGAGGTCCAGATTTCTGTACCAAAAGCGTTACGCTGTTTATCATTGAAAAAAAAAATTTGTCATTTAATGATCAAATAAATATCAAAAAACAAGAAATCTGCTCCAAACTAGAATCATTTTTAAATCAACCAAGACTGACAGGCAGTCTGTTACACCGCGCAGGGAACAAAGTCGCATATGCGGGCACATTTGCTGGCCGGGGCTTAGGGATCGCTCCTGCCGCATTGGGGAGAGTGCTCCTATTGATAGTGAGCCAAACAGCAGAAAAACTGCGTCCCTACTGCATTCATGCATTTGCAGTATGGGCGTGTTTCGCGTCTTGGGACACCTCCCATTGATCTCCGGTGAATTGAGGTGCTTGGCAGCAACGTGCGGTGCTGCAATGAAGACGCGCATAGCAGCTTCTATCATCACCGCCGGATGCACACTCAAATAGTGCAGATGGACACGTGCCATCATTTAACATGGGAAGTATCTCTCTGCATCTTTTTTCTGCTTGCGGACTTACGTCCACCGCGGGGAAAAAAGCCGCAGTGGACGCAAAACCCTTAGACAAAGTAGTATGTACTCTTATGCGGTTTTCCTTATTTTGAACTTGATTGCATTACAGCAACAAATCTATCCAATCAAATCCAACATGAAGAAAAATCATTCATAAGCAAATCTATGTCTTTTTTTTTAAAAATGTGTTTTTTTAATGTAAATTGAATTGGAGCGAAAAAAAATCACTCCAATCCAATGTAGGAATGAAAGATAGATAAACTATAAGGAGCCACTTTTGAACTCCCACCCCTCCCTCCCCGATGAGTCATCGCGCACCCGCCAGCACGGGATCACGATCATCGGCATCTGAAGACAAAAGCGGGGGGGGGACACGTCGCGGAGAAGAGAAGGAAGTCTTGGGCAGGACACTTGTTTAGGACGCACACTTTCTCCCCGCGTTTCGCTTTTAATCAGCCTTCTTCAGGGAGATTCGTGTTCATAACATATGACTGTACAGAATTGAAATCGGACTTGAGTTCACTCCCCCAGATGGGAAGGACCCCCCAGGGGGGACAAGCGCCAGTCCCACCATCATCACGGACCCCAAACTTCGCCTGGGAGGAGGAGGACGATAACAGGGGGACCTCAAATGAGGCCGAGCGGGACCCACAAGTCAACACCGCGGGTGAAGATATATGTTAGGGTGTTTGCAGATACATCATCCCAGGGGGCCGATTGAACACACCAACCTCCCACTATGTAAAGCCCGACCACCCAAACTGAATACCCACCGTATTGCATGCTGTGTTAGAGAAGTGAACAAAAAGCGCATGAAAATGCGAGATAGTGACATGAGATCAAAAGCAGAAAACCGAAACAAAAGCAAACCAGGGATGGGAGGGGAGTGGGGGGGGGGATGTGAGTGTGTCTGTGAATGTAATTATGTGCAGTCCTCTAATTTGGTTCAACCAAGTGGGGCGGTTTTAAGTTCGTTCCTAAGCGGTGGGGTGGGGGGAGCTCTATGTGGGGCCGTGGCGCGTCCCCCCATCCGCTGTTGGGCCGGGGTGGGGGAGGGGAATTCCACTGCCGCCAAGACGGTCTTGTTGACCAGTGCTCACCCCCTATCACCTAACACCACCTACCTCCTATATGTTATGACGAGATCTCCTGAAGGTAAGCTGATAAAAAAAGCGAAACGCGTTGAGAACGTGTCTGTCTAAACAATGTTTATTAACCCTGATGTATACT
>CM070035.1:21126508-21209249 GCA_036250615.1 Ptychadena robeensis | reverse complement strand
GACTTGCTAACTTTGTAAGCTGATTGCAAAGCCTCTGAAAATGGTATCATCACCAAAATTTCTGGATATGTAGAGAAGGGTTGTGGGAATATTTGAAAAAAAGTTTTGCTCTAGCACATGTAGTTTTTGCATAAATTAAGTTCAAATACATATGAAATTTTGACTTGATTTTGAACTTAATTTGTGCAAAACCTATTTGTGTTAGAGACATCTTTGCTTTTTTGGAGTATATCCCCCAACCCTTATCTACATCTACAGCAAGTTTGATGTTGATACCATGTTCAGGGGCTTTGCAATTAACTCAAAATCATGGAAATGGTCGAATTGGTCGAAAAAATATATTTGATCTCTAATCCCTACGCCACTGCCACCATCTATAGTAACTGTAACCAGGGAAACCAGCTAGAATTTGAAAGACCTGGGGAACCCCTTGACATATTAGGGAGAATGGTTTAATATTATTAGCATGGAATGGCAAATGTGGTAGGGGCTTAAATGGGTATAAGTGAGGGAAATGGAAAAATTCACACAAAAAAGCAAATACACCAAATAAAGGGTGAGCCAATATTCCACACACCAGCTTGTATCTTTCTGACATCTCCTGCGGAAATCTAGTTTTTCTGAGCTGATCTAAAAATGCATACAGGCCTATAAAGTGATTCAAGAAATATTTATAGCATAGATCATGAGTTAATATGAAATATTTTGTTCATTAAATAGCTGACATGCTTTAATTATATACATTAGAATTCAGCAGTGTTAAGCCATTAACAGCGTGGCCTGATAACATCCAATATTATTAATTGTTTCATTACCACATATTCCACCGGCACCAGCTTTACAAGAATTTATATTAGTCAAATGCCTCCCTGAAACCTTTTGATGGCTGGCAAGCCAGCGGAGTGGTCTTTACTTTAATGTTATGTATGCTAATGAACACGTACATAATTTATATTACAGTGGATTCTGTGTTTTAACTTCTCTAATGCCCATTATACATTTATTTTTGGGATGTGCAGATTGAGTTAGACTTCTAAGAAGAGTCATTCTTATGTAATAAATCAATTGAAAAATACAAACCAAGGTACAAAGATTTAAGCCCACCATACACGTTCCGATTATTCTCCTGACCGATTTTTCGTCCGATCGTGTCACTCGATTTTCACCTAAAATGTTATGGTCGGTCGGCTGGGATGAAAAATCGGAATTCTAATTATCACCGATTGATCGGCCCAACACTATTTATTAACAGCAGATCGACCAAAATTAAAAAAATCGGAATTCAAATTATCACCGATCGATCAGCCTGACACTATTTATTAACAGCAGATAGACCAAAATTTACGGACAGGTCCGAACGGTCCTGACCGATTTTTCGGGCGATTTTGAGAAATCTGGATCGGTCGGGTACATAATTACGCATCCGATTAATCTCCCGATCAATTAATCTCCCGACCACGTTGGTCGGTCAGGCACAATTCATACGAAAAATCGGAACGTGTATAGGGGGCTTTAAGTGTTCTCTGAAGATTGCTCTCAACTAATTGATGCCCATGGATTTTCAGAAACATACTGAGGTTATTGAAACTTGCAAATTGAATGATCAATTTGATAGGAGACTTTTCCTGAGGTTAGTGAATAAACTGAAGCTTGGCTTACTTTAATGAGCCAATTAAGTGCAAACAAAAATCCTGTCGATGCATTCACTAAGCTATGTCTAAAATCCCATGCACAGTAATCATGTTGGTCAATGGTTCCCAAACTTTTACTGCTGTTTATAGATTGTTGAGTCCCTTTTTTAAACTACACAGGTTCCGATTCTTTCTTTTTCTCTATCTACACTCCCCAATCATGCAGAGACATACATCATTCACACAGGTATTACATTCACTCTACTTATTGTCTGCAGCTGGTTCTCCTATGGTTAGCTTCCTGCTTGTTGCTTCCCCAGGCTTTTGATTGTCTGACAGGTGTAGGGCAGGGTGCATTCAGGGAAATGTGAACTGAAAACTTGGGAGAGCCAATAGGCAGCTTCTCTCCTTTCCCTCTGTTTGTCTCTTTCTGGCTCACAGCATGCATTCTCACACAGAGGGCTCTGAGGGCCCCCCACAGCTGCCCCCCTAGGTGTGCCCCCCCCCCCAGAATTACTCCTTGCTCGCCTTGGTGGGCTCACCTACCAATTTGGGAACAACTGATCTAGGCAAACACGTTTAAAGGTAGCCATACACGGGCCGATTTGTCACCGATCAATTGCCGATCTGATCTTTCTAGGCAATCAGGAATCTGCAATTGATCGGATTGGGAATCAATGCAACACCACCTTGGGAATCCGATTTGTGGCTGATTTGGACATGAGCCGATATCCAAAATGGCCGATTCCACAAAATGCATTGATCGGAAAGGCTGCTGCATAGAAAGCTATGGGTCCACTGATGTACTTTGAGTGCCAACAATTGACCAAAATACACCAACATGTCAGTTCAATGTCCGATCCGATTTTTAGTCGATTCGATTTTTTTGGGTTGATCGGGCAGGGTGAGCAGAACCCGACCGATCGATCTCGTGAACGTGCGCAGTGATCGATCGGTCAAAAATCAAGTGAAAAATCGACCTGTGTATGGTCACCTTTACACTAAGTAAATTGAGCTCGGGGTAGAACATTGTATGTTCGCTTTTCTTCTCGACGGCAAACAGTACGGATGTTTATAATTCTTCCTAAAGCATGCCGTTTCTGCGCCTGGTCCGGCCAGAGGAAGAATTATTTTCACTAGAGACCAGGTAGAGACACTCGATCTCTAGTGCTTTATTTGGCACAGTCAAAAAGACCGATGTCACTTCCGGTTTAGGAACAAGGAACTGTGAAGCTGATGTCACTTCCGGTATAGCCCCGATTCGATTTTAAATTTTCCCATGAACAGGTGGACCTGTTCGCGGGCGGACACAGCCAATGTTCAGTCATCACTAAAGGCCCCCATACACGGGTCCGTTTCCCATCGGATTTCGGGACGATCGATTTCAGGACGATCGATTCCGGGCGCGTGCACGCCAATCGATCGTCCCGGAATCGCGTGAAGCCCACCTTGTCCGTCTGATCACGTCCGAACGTTCGGGGGGCCAGAATCGGATCTGACAGAGAACCAACATGTTGGTCTTTCTGATCCGATTCAGCACACATCAGGGGGAGTTGCCATTTGGGAAGTAAGCGATCGGACACGGAATCGTCCAGGAATCCGTGGGACAAGGTGGTATGTAGCGATCGGACAGACTTAATTGGCCATTCGATCGGACCTCCGATTCCCGCTGAGATCGCCGGAATCGATTGGATAGGTGATCGATCGGCCATGGAATCCGACAATGTATGACTAGCTTAACTCTGGGGTATTTTAAAATATTTTGAAGCACTCAAACAGCCATAGGGTACATATAAGTAGAATCACTATAAGTCCAGAAAAGATCGTAACCTGTCCTAATAGTATGTAAAATTTATTTTCTATGCTGTGAATATCTAAGTAAATAGAAAAGAATGCATTTGAATATAACGCAAAGCATTGGACTAGAAATGTATGTGTTTGGTCTGCTTTACATGCAGGTCAAACAAACATCAATAGGACCTGCTGAATCCATGGAAAAAAACTCTGCTCAATGACAATCGGGATTTTTATGACCTGCATTTGAAGTAAATTCCATGATCCAATTATTCATTTTCTCAATGATTGCACTCATCAAGAATATCCAAATTGGGATACTCTAAACGACACATTACAATCATCCATGTCAATATGTTATAATTCCACTTGGAATATGCATGTGAAGTTGGTTACGCTCAGTCCAGGATTCTTAAGCATATAGCGCTAGTAGATAAAGCAGTGCATCCCTCCCAGTTAGTATTTCAATGGATCATGATGGCTTTGCATTTATGACTGGGTACCCTCTGGTAGATACCAGGGAGACTGTCTGTAACAATATCAATCAATCAACATTCTATAAGAAATATAGCTTAGTCAAAAATCATGATATACATTTACAGTTTAAAGAATCATATAGTAATATTACAAGGAAGAGCTGATTGGGTCTGAACGGAAAATTCAGACTAATTCTTAAAAAATGTTATATGACTATGGGACAAAACTAGCAAAATGTTAAGCAATTGCAAAAACATTGCGAAATTGCATAATAAATAGTGATAAGTGTAGCAGCATAAACAATATTCATATTCACAAAATATTGAAACATTTTCATCTAATATTCACAATAAATTCATTAATTAGAGATTCGTGATCTCCAGTAATTTTTACCTTTATTGCGCAAATCAGCACTTTTACATGCGCATATTGCAAACGCAATGCATGGTGCTATTACATAATAGCTATTACAAAGATATTTGAGATCTTTGCAAATTTTCAAAGTGCCGATATTCGCAATGAAAATTAGCGATTAGAATATTTGTGATCAACACTAATAAACTGGTAAAGGGAAAGAAGAGTACTCTGCAGGAGAAAGTACAGGTGAGAACACAGTACACTATTACTGAAATGGCCAAAAGAATACTATCCCCATGGTCAAAAATAACGGTTTCTACTAATAACACAACAATGACTCCAATCATATATCTAAAGGTATCCATACACGGGTTGACTTTTGCAGGATCAATCTCTGATTCAATCGTCTTGTGCAATTTAAATATCGGCTATCGGTCTAACATCGATCACACAGTGTGGTCAATTTTAAACCGATATGATTACCTTTACCATTAAATACAAATCCATCTTAAAAACAAGAAAACCCATCAGCTACTTCTACGATCTACTAAAATTTACCAACAAGTCAGATCAATGCTCAAACAATATATGTTTGATTTAGGTCACTTTTGGTTGATCTATCAGGTGGGCGGAAATTGATTCCGTTTGATTGACTGAAAGATAGTTTTTTTGGCCAATCAAATGGAAACATTGAACTGTGTAAGGCTACCTTCAGTCTAAAGCCCCTCATACATGTATAGATTCCCAGACAATCCCTGAACGGCCAATTGCAGCGTGATGGCGTAATGTCCGTTCTCTGGCCAATGGCGATTTTGGGCGTCATGGATCAGTCTCTCCAGGTGTGCAGGTTGTATCCATGCCACAGTGATTGGTCACAAATCTATGAGTGTATGGGGGGGCTTAATAAAAAATGCTTGGACATTTACCGCTCAAAACGCTTCCCATTGTTCCTGTTGAGCCCCCCAGCATCTGTAAGCAGGAAGTAATCTCATCCCCAACCAGGAAGTGAGGTCTTCCTAGAAAGCACACGGCCCTGAGAGATCAATCCTTGAAAACCTCTTTTAATGTGAGTATCTTGTCTGTTGTTTTGTTTCATTTTATTCCATATTATTTTACCATTTACCTTACTTTATTGTACTAGGTTGTGCGCCTCTGTCCTTGTTCTTATTTGTCTGTTACAGGGGGCCACACTCCTCCATTTTGAGAGCTGCACACCTACACACAACTTAGACACCCACCCCTCATACTGACCCTATTTTACTCTGCAATCTCTGCTCAGGCCCCATACACCCGCTGAGGGCCCTTCTGGCCATTGATATCACTGTAGCTGTGTAATCACTGCTGAAGGTTGGGCGCAACTATTTATTATCTTTGTTAGTTTGTTAACTCTATTTAGCCCGGAGGGCTATTTCAAATTAGCTGCAGTGCATTTTTTCAAACAGTGACAGACGTGTAATTTGAGGTAATTGAACCCAATGTTTCTGCATTCTGCTTCACTGCATCCCCCAAACAAGTGTAGGGGAGGCAATTGCGCTGCATGCCCAAAAAATGCAACGCAGGACCTGTGTGAACAGTACAACATGTTTCCTATGGAAACCTGTGTACCTCGTGTTACACCAGCCGCACGGTTCTCATTATAGTGATTAGAGACACATAGGGTATACTTATTTTTCTTCATTGACTATACACATTGACTGGAATTGCAACGCAAGCACAGCTAGTGGGAAAAGACCCTAGATGACTACTTTCTGACTTTAGCTAATATTTAGTTACTTTCCTCCAAATGCAAGTGCAAATCAAGCCAAAAATAATATAATTGCTTTTTCGTTTGGGTATTTATTAAGTTCATTAATTTACTTTATTTATTTATTTATTTATTTATTTCATCAAGTCCTCACCATCCAGGTTGATTATAATGTTCGAAGGCCTATTGAACAAATGAGTGATTATAGATATCCAGAAAAGAATCCTGAAGGTCATAGGTTTTCCTTTCCTCTCAGTGAGAGATTAAATAGAGGGAAATCTCCGGAGTCATTAACCAATAAAGGTATGACCCTCTCATTATAGTGATTAGAGACACATAGGATATATTTATTGCTCTTCATTGACTATACATGTTCCAATGATATGGAACATGCATCCTTCATGTCAGAACAAGAAACAAGGTTATCAGTATAGATTACTGAAAGAAATTTTAAAGAAGATACGTGGACAACAAAGATGGGGCACGTAAAACGAACATAGTGGGGGAAAGCATTTCGTTAGCACATAATATTCATGAGTATGTGCTTCTTCCATGAAAACAGTATCCAAAGTTAGTCAGAGAGGGGCTAAAATCCATCATCAGAATTTGTTTGTTGTTGGTGACCCTTCCCAAGAGATTTTGAGTTGTCTCTTATCCCATGGTCAGAAGAGGTTAGAGGAAAATAAGAATTCCGACTGTGATCAAGGGATTTGATGCTTACAACCTGTTTCAACAAAGTAAATTTTTGTTAACGTCACAGTAAAATATTAGAGATGCTTTTTGTAGTATACACCCAACCCTTCTCTACATCTCCAGCAAGTTTGGTGATAAAACCATGTTCAGGGGCTTTGCAATTGACTGGAAATCGTCTAAATGGTCGGATTTTTGAAAGAAAAAAAATTCGACCATCTCTAGAAAAGATAAAATAATAATAACAAGATCACAATAATGGAATACACTGGTAATAATGGTAGATAATGGTACAAAACAGGCTAAGCAAGGAGTAGTGACCAGCCTACGACTATAAGGCTAGGTCAGCACATCACCTCGTTCATTCACCTAAGTATAAACTCAATTTGCAATAAGAAATTTTTTTTTTTTAGTGCAGTCTAAAGAATCAGGCATCTTACCTACAGCAACTTATATCAACACATGACATAAAATGAATCAAAAAAATAATTGACCAAGAATCTGCCGAATGTTGTGATCCAGCATGCCGGTAAATTCACAGTTGATCCCATTCGTTCGGATGGGGATGGCAGTCCCCATCCGAAGTAATGGCTGGCACACAAAGGGTGCTCGGTGGATTCTCGGCACTAGCGGCCGTGCGTGATGACATCATCACGCCCAGTCGGTGGGCAGGGCAGTCGACGGGAAAACGACCCATCTATGCCCAGCTTAAGCCATTTAAAAAAAGAGGAAACTTTGACAATTATTTTTTACATTTTTGTTTCTGGAAAAAAGGGGTCATTTAGTTGTTTTTTTCACTATGGTCTTAAATGAGAATGCCATGTTCAATGGCTTTGTTTTTAAATTATGGTCCTGAGTTAGCAGATGATTGCACATTTTTAACTAGTTAAAACATCACCAAACATCACCAAACGGATGGAAATTTAGAATGTAAAATTAAGAAATGTTGACTTGACTTGAACTCAATTTATGCATAAACTACATGTGTTAGAGCAATAACTTTTGTTGTTACTTTTTAAATGTTCGCCTTCTTTACATCTCCAGCAATTTTGGTGCTGATGCCTAGTTCAGGGGATTTGCATCAGCTAATCGAAATGTTATGAACATTTTGTGTTCATCTCTGGTTGGCTGTGAACAATAGAGAGCTTTGCTGATTAAACTCTGCAAAAGTTATTCTAAAATAAGTGAAAAGTGAACTCAACTCACAAACGACAGTCCATCACTATGATGCACCATCACATTTTAAAGGAAAGTCGTTGTTGTCCATATGTTGCAACACAAGAAGAATAAAAAAAAGTATGGTAAAGATTTGTTCTCGGACAATTTATTTCAGTTAATTGTGTCTACATAATGTCCTTAAGCCCCCCATACACCACATACAATTACCATGCAATTTCTGTAAAAACCAACTTTCCTTCTACCAAAACCATGTAATATGAGGACCTTTCGACACCTTCCAATCACTATGTATTCTATCAGGGAGGTCACTATACTACATAGTTGTTGGTAGGTCTCATGGAAATTGTATGGAGGAATCTGAAGGTGTATGGGGGGCTTTAGGGTTCAACCCCTACCACGCAGTTTTTAACGGCACGATACAGGCAAGCTCAGAGCACAGAGTACTCAGCTTGTAGGGAAACCAACGCCCCTCCATTAAAATGGAGGTCTATGGTGCGGTTTGGGAGGGCTGGAAATGCTGCAGCGATATAGAGAATGGCCACAGCTATAAGGGGGTATTTCAGGTTTTTATGATCCTTGTTCCAATAGCGGTTGAGACGAACTTAAACTCCAGACGAACTGGATTTGTCTCGACCGCTAGGTTTAATTTGTCTCAAAGATTTCAGAAAATGTACTGCGCCTAGGTTCTCTTGTCCTTACAGCCTCATTGAAGAGCTACATATCTAAAGGGAAATATCTAAAGCTAGCCACACATGGGTCATTATTCTGGAATTCGAATGTCGATTTCCTTGCGCAATTTAAAAATGACCATCAGTCAACATCGACCAATTGTACCAACACACCCTGTGATCTATTCACAATAGATCAACGCTTTACATAGTAAAATCTAATTGATTGAAATACCTAGAAAACTAGATACTTGTACGATCAATGAAAATTTACCAACATGTCTGATTCATTTTCTATTCGATATTGATAATTTTTGTTCAATCGTATCAGGTGGGCAGGAAGCAATTCCTATACGATCAACTAAAAAATCAATCAAATGGAAATCTCAAACTGTGTATGGCCATCTTAAGGCACTGCTACCTTTTACAGATAGTCTTGGGGGAATTGATAATGTCATAACTGTGTTTGCATAAGTGTGTGCACACTGTGATATGGTAAAGTTACATTTCCTTTACCAAGATGGTGGCACACAGAGACACAATTGAGAACAAGACATATTCAGTCAATAATGGGAGAAAGCTGAATGCATACTACAGACTTTTTTTCTACAAGTCTTTTGTAGTCTACCTATTTTTTTGTCACAGATTCCAGATTACAGCTCAAGATTTACAGTCCACCTATTTGTCATGCATTTTAATATGAAATAAATATGGCTTTACACATAAATTATGTCAACCAGAACAAAAGGCATTGCTATAGGTTTGATGAACCAGATATAAACATTTCCCTTTACTTTGTCTATGAATTGCTTGCTCTTCTGGTACATAAACTCCACTTAACATCCTTCTTCTTTACTGACCTTGAAACAACCTTTATAACTAGCTTTTTTTTGGTCCTTACAAACCACTTACTTTTTAAGGTCTTTACGTTCAAATCCCATTTCTGCTCACATTTGCTTTATGGTGCAATTGTTTTTTGTTATAGGTGTGATCTTTCTCTGACCCTGCCTTGGAAACCAGCAATCCAGTGTGAGGTTATGACCCCACTGGTACCGGGCTGCTTTCTCAAATAAAGATGTATGGCCTGGAACCCAACAAGAAAGAATAGAAGACTCACTACATTCTCATTCTCTTCAGGACAAGCTTTAATGTTGTGGCAAATAAAACTGTCACTGCTGTAAAGCTTGATAAAACATAGAGAATACAAAATTATCAGCAGCCACTTGTATCCCTAAACCCTTGTGTTATGTTTCTCACTGTAATAAAATTGCTGAAGGTTCCCTATAATCTACATCACTTGCTTATGTCTACGCAGACCCAGAATACAAATAAGCCAAACTTACTAAGTTAG
This sequence comes from Ptychadena robeensis, assembly GCA_036250615.1. Taxonomy (NCBI): domain Eukaryota; kingdom Metazoa; phylum Chordata; class Amphibia; order Anura; family Ptychadenidae; genus Ptychadena; species Ptychadena robeensis. The sequence goes on along the minus strand of CM070035.1, from coordinate 21,199,358 downwards.
GGAAAGAGTGAAGAAAGATTCAAAGCTCTGGTTGAAGTAACGGCTGTGTATAATATAATAAACAAGTTAAAATGCGCCCCAACCCAAAATGAACAAAACAAACTTGCTATCATTATAACCCCTAAAGTTTATTTCCTAGCCTAGTTAAATCTTAAACATAGAACAATCAATTCAGAGATTGACCCCTTGTCAGGGGTGCACATAACTTTTTTAGTGAGCTCCTCAGATGAGTACCAGGGGATGGTGTTTGGTACTCACCCCATATGTAGGGTGGTCTTCCTCGCTGTCTCCCTCCCTGTCCTCTGTATCAGCTTTCTGCATTGTAGGTTCTGCTGCAGATGGGCCTCACTGTTCCTTATTTAGCCTCCGATTAGGTGTCTCCATCCACAGGTCACCAGCTGGCTTTAGGTCAAATGTAACTCTCACAGTACAACACATTTAAACCCCCAGATCTCACAACTTATTAGTACAGTCCTGAAATTTTCTGGTTTAGTAACTTACCCCTGTGACTACCTGCAGTCTAAATGTCAACCTTTCACACAGCTGTCACACAGTGCTTTTCTCTTGTTCTCCTTACCCTTACATATGCCTCCTCTGACTTTCATCCCCCAGATCTCCAACACCCTTAGAAGTCCAATTGCCAATTTCACACCCCTAACTGCAACCTTTTATAGGTATTCATGTTTCCCTGCAGTTATCCAAGTGACATAGTTTGTATACATTTAAAATTAAGCTGCGGCCGCCCAGACACGGAGCGCCTCCAAGCTGTTAGTACACATATGAGCTTTGTAACAATAATGCAGGTACGCATAGCTAAATTTTTGCCTCTTTTGAGTACCAGAGTACCCCTGCCCATAGTTATGAAATGCTGGTTTAGATAAGGAGCTCCTTCATGTAGTACCACATTTTGGCAATGCCTGTTTAAAAAAGAAAGAGATTTTAACAAATTTTATAAATTACTATGGGCTGCCCCCTACACATATGCATGGGTCCTAAACAGATTGTTGATTAGTGATGAGCAGCATTTGTATTCTCAAAATATTGCAAATTTTTTGCCTCATATTTACAATAAATGAGTAAATTAGAGAATTTGTAATCTCCAGTCATTATAATCTTCACTGCACAGATCATCACATGTACATGCCATTATTGTGAACGCAATGCACTGTTGATCCACTTAGAGATAGTCAAATTTTTCGACTTGCTAAATTTGTGAGCTGATTGCAAAGCCCCTGAAAATGATATCTTCACCAAAATTTCTGGAGATGTAGAGAAGGGTTGTGGAAAAATTTGAAAAAAAAAACAGTTTTGCTCTGGCACATGCAGTTTTTGCATAAATTAAGTTAAAAATAAAGTTAAAATTCCGATTTTTGAAATTTCGACTTGACTTTGAACTTAATTTATGCAAAAACTATTTGTGTTAGAGACATACCTTTTTTTGCAGTGTACCCCCAACCCTTCTCTACATCTCCAGCAAGATTGGTAATGATACCACGTTCAGGGGCTTTGCAATTATGTCGAAATCTTCGAAATTGTAGAATAAAAAAAAAAAATAATTTGAACATCTCTATTTCCAGGTACTTATGTAAAAGATACAGAATATTTGTGATTGTGAAGGTATAGCTCTATAGTCTCAAAGTGACTTGTAAAACAGAGCATTCCGTAAGGATCACCCTTTGATTTGAGAAAATTGTTGCTTAAAGAAGAGATGTGTTTATTTTCTCAAAAAGTTACAATACAAAACAATAGAAAAATTCCTAACTGAACTCTGCAGAGCGTGTGTGTGTCAGGGTGGGTGTGTCAGCATAATCCTCCTCAGCTATCAGCGGTTACCAATAGTGATGGCCGAACATCAGCTGTGGCTGTTCGCGAACAGGCGAATCGAACTTCTGCAAATACCCGCCACGAACATGCGAACGGCGAACCTCCATTGACTTTTTATGGAGGGCGAACTTCTCAAACCTTCAGGTCATATTTGCAGCCAAAATACCAAGGAAAAGAAAAATCACAAGGATGTGACCACCTGCACAGTGTCATGCTAGAGGGGGGTCCATGGCTAAACTCCCCCAAAATATGGAATTGTTAAAATGCTGTATTCTTCATGTCTAATGGCCGGGAATCACATCTAGATTAAAGATTCTGCCAAAAGTTACTGGACAGTACTTTCTGCATCGCATCACATTTAATCAGATCTCTCTACAATGCATAATACAGCATACCCCACCCCCAGAGAAGGACTTTTGTGGCTCAATAATAATGAACTACATGTAACAGAATGCCTAAGATATAGCTACAGATCACTGGATGGAGTGTAATACTAAAGTAGCTCAGCCATCCCTCAATCAGCAGCAGCTCTCCCTATCTATCTAGTACTGGAGACACAGGATAAATGTAAAAATGGCCGCTGGGGGGCTTCTTTTATAAGGGGGGGGGGTGTCCTCCAGGAGGGAAAGGAAGTGTTATTGGCTGTACTGTCCCACCTGACTATAGGGTGTGGGGTCGCACTTTGTCTCCATGTTAAGGTATAGGGGGCGGGTTGAACGCCCGTAATGTTCGCCGGTATTGCGAACTGCAAACATGCTATGTTCGCTGCGAACTGTCCGCGGGGCGAACTTTTCAGCCATCACTAGTTACCAATATTTATAAAATTTCTATTACATATAAGGAAATCAATACTGGGTAGGCCCAGCCAATCTATACACAGACTTATGAGGTGATGTCTCATTTGATTGACAACAACATATGGACTGCTACATTACACAAGATAGCTCCATGTGATACAAAGTATAAATATCCATAAATTTATAGACCAAAGTATAGACAGATAAAACATATATTCATATACCTTCTAAAAGATGGAAAACAATGATTTTTGAGACTTATGTCTCTAAGACTATATTCGCAATATAAATTTGTGATTAGATTCATTGCGGTTAACACTATTGTTGATTTTTCATAATTTTGACAAGCTAATCTTTTGAGCCCCAGAACAAGGTATCACCACCAATTGCTGCAAATATAACAACAAAAACAACAAAACAATTGAAAGTATTGCTCTAGCACATGTAGTTTTTGCATAAATTAAGTTCAAAGTCAAGTCAGCATTTTTAACCTTTAATATTTGCAAAAACAACATATGCTAGAGCAAAAGCGTTTTGTTTCTAATGTTGCCACAATCCTTCTCGACTTCTCCGGTGATGATACCATGTTAACTGGCCTTGCAATTAACAAATGAACTAGTCAAATGTTTGCGACCATTTGAATTCAACTATAGCAACACTGATCATTTAGTATGGGAGGAGTTCTAATGGCACAGCCACCCACATTGGGAAAATATGGAAATGATTCATATTTATCACTCTATAAAGTGTAGCCATGTAGCCATTTTTATTCATCCCAATATGAATGTATATAACTCATATACCCACCTACAGGGCTCTATGGCATATTCTACTAACTGATGAATTGTAAGTCCCCAAGACAAATGTGTTGACACATGAGGTGCACTGTGTCTGGGAACGCTAATGACATCCTGGGCTCAGCCATTAACCTTCAAGGAACAGAAGCTAGGCCCAGTAGTTTCAGAAAGAGTTGGGCCTATATTTCACCGTGACAAGCATTAGTAATGAATAATTAAGCATTTAATATTATGTTGCTTTGGTGAAAAATTATCACTGCACAACCGCAATATGCTGCATTTGAACAAGTATCTCAGAGATCATTGATGAAATAACTGGGTTTTGATGACTTTGTAGAAAAAAAAAAGCAACTAGATATTACATTTAAATTCCCTTTACAGCCGAACAGCCATCCTGCTGAGAGAATTTCATCAAGAATTTAAGAGGGGGAAATTCACCCAAGTATAGTCTCACGTCTCACACCAGCTTGCCTGAGGTCAAACTGTGTTATTCCCCATAATACTTAGTTAATGTCAATGAAACGAATAGCCCAGCAGATAGAAAGGCCTCTACAAATTAACCTTTAAAAACTTCATCCACGAGTCTTGCTTGATTTAGTGGTGTTCATTTTTTACTATAATGTGAAATCTGCTCCTGAAATTAGCTTACCAACATCATGGTGATGGATGCTGTTGAATTATCTTAATTTCATGATGGATCTTCAAAATGTAATCACAGTTGGCAGGGCAGGCAATAGAAAAAAAACTGAGAATGTTTAGGTTGTTCAAAGGACTGCAAAAGAATGCAATATATGATATATTATAAGGGCTACAAAATTAAAGCCAAAACTCTTTTTCTTTGGATGTAACTAAGGTGTAGGATTTTTTTTGTAACAATGAAATGGGTGTTTTATAGCAATCTATATTTCTAATAAGACATAAAAGCCTAATTAAACCAATCACCCCAATAACATTAGTTATATACATTCAAAGAGCATCTGTCTGGGATCAGGACAGGGGAGTGACAAAACACCAGGATCAGAGACCACAGTACAGATTCACAGACAAGATTCAGGTTCTGGAGATCAAGAATACCGACAAGATTCAGATTCAGGGGACCAATGATACAGACATAATTCAGATTCTGGGGACCAATGATACAGACAGAATTCAGGTTCTGGGGACCAATGATAAAGACAGAATTCAGGTTCTGGGGACCAAGGATACAGACAGAATTCAGGTTCTGGGGACCAATGATACAGACAGAATTCAGGTTCTGGGGAACAAGGATACAGACAGAATTCAGGTTCTGGGGACCAATGATACAGACAGAATTCAGGTTCTGGCGAACAAGGATACAGACAGAATTCAGGTTCTGGGGACCAAGGATACAGGCAGAATTCATGTTCTGTGGATCAAGGATACTGACAGAATTGAGGTTCTGGGGGCCAAGGATACAGGCAGGATTCATGCTCTGGGGACCAAGGATACAGGCAGGATCTCTGTAATTGTTTAGGAAATCACCCAATTGGTGTCCTCAAACATATGTTTTTACAACTTGGTGTTTTGTCAATGGTGATACACCAGTCATTCAACGCGTTTTGCCCACAAGGGCCAAGACCAATGGGTTGTCCAGATGGCGAGTGGAAAAGGAACAGTGCCGGCGTATCACGGTTGCTGATGGTAACTCCTGGGGGGAATTCAATCCTGGAAAACGCCCTTTAAGGCCACTAGTAGGGCATTTATAAGATAAGTTACAATGAGGTGTGAAGAATGAATGTTTACTCAAGTAAAACGAAACAAAAGCATAAACCTCATCTCATCTCAGCTCATCAAGTTTAAAGAGACCCTTATACGGAAATGTTTTTTTCTTTGCTGGTAACAGATCACATGAACCACAGAAATCAATTCCACAGTAAGAAGCCAATTGAAGTACACAATGATAACTTTTCATGTCATATTACCTCTCTGGCAGTACAATTGTTTTAGTTTTTTCCATTGAAAGTGTTTACATTTCCTGCCCCCTTTATTCCCCCCTATATATTGACTTACTATAAGGCTATATTTGCACTGTACACGAGCGGTTCTGGGTGTGCATTAGGCTGATGGGGCATAAAGTAATCATTTGCATGGCTCTGCCCACTATCCTGTAGTGAGGATTTTTCCCTTTATTTTTGGAATGGATTGGAGCATGTAAATACCTTCTGTTTTAATAAGGCTTTACTGTGCTACGCACTGCTCGAGTTGAGGGCTTTTCGATTCCTTTAATCCCTTCTCGCCATAACATTGATGGTGGTTCCTCTATGTCCATAGACAAAATAATTATGAGACTTGGAATACAATTGAGCAGAGAAAAAAATACCTAAAGGATTCCACAAGCTTTGTACACTCATTTGTTTTCTTTTTTTTTCTATAAAGTACGGTGTAATATGAAGAACTTTGTGTGACTGGGATCAAGGCTGAGCTTTAAATGAGAAGAATCTGAAGTAGTATCCTTGAACTTGGAGTGAGATGTATTCCATAGATCTTCAAAAGTACAATCCAGTCAAAATAAAATATTGGGCCCAGGAATGCAACGAGGAGACATTCTCTTCCAATCCTGGACGTTCATCATTCGAAGGTAAATAGTTCAACTGAATAATCTTAGAGTTGCACGGCATCTACCACAAGGTTTACTTTATATTGCCTTGTTTTGTGAAAAAAACTCCAGGAATTGATACAGCATACAGTATATCATTACTAAAGAAGCCACTTCATATTTCAACCCTTTATGCCATTGGTTGGTTGGTTGCATTGCACTTTACTAGGTGATAGCCCATTTTCATTACATCAAAATATGTATTTTTATTTTCAATTTATTTGTACCAAATCTGAGGCTTTCATTTAGTGTTTTATTTCTATAAATACTCTATACTTTTAATTATTCATAAGAACAAAAAAGGGTTTACTTCTTAATAAAGTTTACTGGAAATTGGAACTAAGAATTTTTTTACACATTTATAATAATCTTAGAGTCCTTTAAACTCTTAGGCCAAAAGTCTGCACCTCATCCCTCTTCCACTGAAAGAACGCAGCTTCTCCACAAACAAACAAGTGTCATCAGTAGTGTTTTTTGCGAAAATCTTTTTTGCAATGGAGGTAATAATGACCGGAGATCACATATTCTTAAATATACAAAGTTTTCAATATTTTGCAAATACAAATATTGCCTTTGCTGGTCATCATTAATGGTGTTATTTTTATTTTTTTTGCAGAAACTTTAAGCTTTTAGTATAAGGTCTGGTATGCTCCAGAAAAGAGGGACTATGAACAGCATGGGATCCCGCAGAGCATACAAGACCCACTTCTAGCATGAGGTCTGGTAAGCACTGGAAAAGGGGAACCCCAAACAGAGCGGGGCTTTCCAGAACACACCACCAGGCCACATGCCATACCTCATTGACAGGGAGACCCCTCGTTAGGTAAGGTCTCTTCCACACAATATTGGCTAGGCTTTGTGGGAGCATGGGGTGGGGGCTCATTGAATATCCAGGGTTCCCCTTATACAACAGCGTTCACAGCAAACTGACTGCCTTTGCCCATCACTAGACAGAAGAGGAAGGTGAAGTCTGATGTGTCCTGCACCCTAAGTTTTCCCAGATTTAACAAAAAACTTTTCTTATCCACATTTTTCCCCAGCCAGTCTTATGGGGGTTTTGAACTGAAAGGAGTTAAAGCATCTCAAAGAAAATAAATGGGACTTTTTTATTTTTAAAAAAAGTTATAGAAATAAATGAACAAAGAAAATTAAATAGGGTTAGATGGCCTCTAACCACTATTTGTGGGGTGGCTAGTCCCTGAGACTTTAACGGCACAAAAATGTCAATGACACGAATATGAAAAAATACAAGTACAGTTTATTGGTTAACACTAACACCTGTGCATAGGGCAAACAATGACCCATTACAGCAAATTAATATAAATGGTTAGTAGAATAAAGATATTATCTTTATCTTTATTCTACTAACCATTTATATTAATTTGCTGTAATGGGTCATTGTTTGCCCTATGCACAGGTGTTAGTGTTAACCAATAAACTGTACTTGTATTTTTTCATATTCGTGTCATTGACATTTTTGTGCTGTTAAAGTCTCAGGGACTAGCCACCCCACAAATAGTGGTTAGAGGCCATCTAACCCTATTTAATTTTCTTTGTTTAATGTATCAGAGATGTTGGCACCAACCCCCCTTTTCCCCCTGGTTCCAATAATTATAATATAGAAATAAATGAAATGCACATATCTGTATGTGTCTCAAAATGTAAATTAGAGTAGTTGCACTTTCCTCAACCTCTCAATTTTCCCCAAATACTACACACAAAAGCATAGAAATGTGTATATATCCAGTATATATGTTGCTTATGCCCTTATTATTGAGTGTTGTGCTAGCCCCAAATTTTCCTTCATACTCTGGACAAGAAGGCCATTGTGAAGGCTCCCAAACCCGTTGTTTGTACAAGGATTCTGTGGTCAGCATATAAATGGGATCATTCCACTTGTAGATTGAGGTCTTGGAGTTGTGTTTGATGCTGAGGACTGTGGTCCTGTGGTTGATGCTCACATACCTGGCTGAGCCTTTTGAAGCTCAGTCATAGAGCAGGCAGTCAATGTTGGTGTCAATGGGATAGCCTAGTAGAAATCTGTCTTTTATGATTGAGAGATCTGGTCACCTAGTAAACTCTGTGTTACAAGGAAAAAAAATTAGTTAGCAAAAAGTTAGACCCTTCAGGCTTTCTCACTGTTTTGTCATTTTCATTGTTTAGTTCTGAACTACTACCAATAAAAATATGTGCTCATGTGTAGTTTTATATTACACTCCAGCCTTACCTTTTAGTCTTGCTTGTGGTACAGACTTTCCTCCTGTATTGACATTTCTTAAGCTAGCCATACACACACTGATTCCCGAAGATTGTTAAATAATCAATCGCTGCATTCACCGGAACAGCACAAAACCATAAGTACGCGCTGCCGGAGCCCCGATGTGTACTGGACGGCACCATCTCGTCCAGTGCTATAGTAGCAGTAGCAGCGCTGGACGAGATGTTGCCGTCCTGACCGCTAGGGTTGTTAAGAAAGCTTAAGTTGCTTAAGTTGCTTTGCCTTACAAATACAGTACAAGTTTGCTATAATCTGGATAAATGTGAATCTTCACAAATACTGTAACATGGTATTGGTTCATGAATACATGTGTTTGAGCTGTATTTATGTAAGTACAAACCTGGAAGATGTGTGGAAGATTGTAAAGAATAAATACTAATCAATAATCACACAAAATTAAAAAGGGAGCGGGAATCTTGTTGGTATGTTGTTGTTATTGCTATTATTTAGGGTAGCACTATATCCAGTCTCTCTTCTTCCTATATTTTCCCTTATCACTTCATCTTTCCTCATTTCTTTTATAAGTTTGACAAGATTATTCATTTTGTACAGGTTTGACCATCCTGCAACAATCAAGGATATAGTACCAGCATGGAAATGGTAGTACTATAGCTCCTGTGGGTACTACAATTATCCAGAGCCTTTCATTCACGATTGTTTATTATACTGTTTACCTACTTGTGGAATTCTGTTTTGTTGACTAATTAACCTCTCCTAACGGTCTTCCTATTCTGTGTATTTCTTAATACAAGGTATGGGTAATCACAGCATATAACATTGTAATATGCTTTGATTCCCTGCCCGCTCTGCCTCCCCCTTCACATTTATGATGCCAGGAATGTGGGGACCCAATGCCAATGGTCCTCCATGTCGTATCTGCTTATGCCCAGAAGGTGGAACTCGAAAGAGGATCGCCGCAGGCTCGCTGGGGACAGGTAAGCAACCTGGAATGTAGTGCTGGCTTAGTAACAAACTTACCGCGAGCTACACTCAGGGTGACCATGAGGAAGGTTAAAGTGTGAAGCTGGGAACAGGGTGCCTTCATTTTTACTAAACTCATATTCAATGGCAACTTCCATCTTTCTATATAGGGGCATGTTCCCTCTATGTATGTGTGTGCTAATTATCAAATGCACATGCGTCGTACCATGCTGTGTTTTAAGAACCCATACATATATACTCAATGCACCACAGCATACAGATGGTAGTGTGCAGGTAAGGTGTTTAAGGTGCCACAAATGAGCAATGTATATGGAAAAGCATTCAATACAGTACAAGCCTATTGGCTACATGATCTAACACGCTGTTTCAGTTTAGTTCAGTTCAGAGAAATGTATTGCTATGACAGCGGACCCTGAGCTTGTTTTTTTCCCACATTTTTGACAAATGTTTCTGCTGGAGTTTACCTATGGAATGGCACATGCATGTAACCCCAACATCTGTGACCATCTCTTATAAAGATTCCAAAATTAACTTGTTTGTTTCTGTTTTGACTTCTCGTTGTAAAATCATTACTTATAGCTGGTAATCCTGCCTATAGCCTGTACTTCCTTATTCCTTGTGTCACCCTTCTAAAGGGTGATCCTCCCTCTCCAGCACTGCCACCCATCTGCACATGCTCCATTTTATCTTTTTATCTGCAATGATTAACATGTTACATGATAACATATATTTTTCAAACTATACCTGTTTTCACTGGACATCCCTCTTTTCCACCCTCCTTTACCATCCCTCTTTTCCACTCCATACCAGATTAGTTTTTTCCTCATAAATCTTCCATGAACTCTGTCAGTAGGCTCAGTTGTACCCTGCTGGGGAATACTACCGTATATACTGGTGTGCTCGAGTCAGCCTACTGTCCACTCACCTAAGCTGAATTACCATGCTGAATTTCAGGCAGACAGCTTTCCTCTTCACTGCATATCTTCTCTGAGCTCTCCATGATTTCCGACTCACAGCTGATCGATGTCAACAAACTCCACACTGCCACCTGGTGGCCGGTTACTAGTTCAAATACAATTCAATTCAAATAATAATAATAATCCTGTGTTCTCTTAAATTTATTGAGGTTGTGGCACTAAGATGAATCCTGTTCGAGCCAATAATTTTCCAGTTTTTGTAGATAAAATTAGGTACCTCGGCTTATACTCGTCTGCTTACATTCAAGTATATATGGTAATTTGGGAGGATAGTGAGAAAGAGGAGTAAGGGGGGGGGTTTACAGGTAGGGCATATGGGGTGGGAAGATAGAAGGGACGGGAACATTATCCTCTCAGCTTGATGGGAGGATGTGCGGAGCGCCATTTCCGGCTTTTAGTGTAGACTTCCACGGAGCCCATGACATCACTTCCGGGACGATTTCTCTTATATGGAAAGGGAAAACTTTTCAGGTATACTCCCAACCAGGAGGCACATCTTCCAATCAGAAAATAGGAGTTAACTTAACAGGTCATCTGACATGCTGCCTAGTCCCACCCACAGACCAGTGATAGCATGATTTTTATTTTTTTAATTCATTTTGACATGGTTTAGATTAACTTAAAAGTCGAGATATCTTTGTAAGAGTTATCAAAAAACTTTAGTGGTTTATTTGATAGATTATCATATAATAAGTGCACAGAATAATCCTTCTATGTCATTTTTATTTTCATGCTTCAATAGGTAATAAAATAAACTTCCCAGCAAAAAGATTCCAGGAATGCCATAAATAGCCTAGGTTTCCATGATAAAGAGTTTGGCAAAAGTTTCCATATATGTGCTTCATATTTTTTATGATGTACAGTCGAGGCCATAATCATACAAATGGCAAATTTTGACTTAAAGTTATTTTATTCAACCAGCAAGTTATTTTCTGACAGGAAATGACATAGGTGTCTCCCAAAAGGTAACAAGACGATGTACAATAGGCATTTTTGTGGAAAAAAATATTTCTCAGCTTTAGAAACAAAACAGCACTACGTCCAGTATCAGCTGGGTAGGCAAAGGAGTAGCTAGTCCCTAGAGATGTGGGTGGTACAAGGGAACACACAAAAAATTAACAAATCACTTTATTGAACATATAGTTCCAAACCCACAATGTAGCAGCGGTGACCGCTCTCGGCAGTCACAATACCAAGGGTCCATTCAGTCCCATATCAAAGTGTCCATGTTCCATACAGCATAGTCGGAAGGTGGGTTGATGGAATTCCTTCCAGAGGGGTATAGGTCAATCCTCAGCGTATTTGGACCCTGCCCATGGGCCTCATCAGGAGAAATATTATACATGCAACAATGTCCTAAATTTGATATTCTGTACATAGAATATCTATAACAGAATAAAAAAAATAACTGGTAACGTTCAAAGAATAGTGACATCCAAACACCTCATCCACAATACATACACTGTACAGTGGGCTAGTTTTTAAATATCATGCACAACATAATTTACAGCTTAAAAATCCTCACCCTAGTATTGCACACGTGCCCCAGATCCATATACAAGATCTTGTGAATAGAAAGCTAAATAGATAATAAAAGTGTATTCCGCTCAGGTCCCCTCCTCATTGCAAACACCGTGTCAAAGTGGTGCCCCGCCACTGGGGCTATGCAAGGTGGCTTAAAACAAGTCCAAAGGACATTATCTGAGGGTTAAGAGAAACATAAATACCAGCATCAGGGCAGAATACAGGCCACAAGGAGTCCTCCAAAGACACAGCCCAGAGGAGGGGCTCACAGCCACAGCATTACTAACAAGGTGTGCTGTGGAGTCAATCAATCAACAGTATGAACAAGGTAACAGCAGCCACTCAGGTTAACATTTTACCAGACAGTGACAGACAGGATCACCATGTATTGTAATATTTTGTAATGCTCCTACAACCCTTCACTACAATTGTGGTGATGATCGCGTGTTCAGGGGAATTTCCTGAACCCTTTTTTACCATCTCTATGTGCACATATTATTTAGCATAATGGTGTTATATTGTGGTCCATTCAGTACTGTAGCATGTAGCATAACAGGGGTTATTTGTGACACACCAGACTTGTTTTGCTGAGCTTTTCACCCTTAAACAGTACCCCCCAGTCACTCAAATTCTGTAAAGCAATATTCAAATTCGCAATATTTTCACAAATAATTATACTAATATTCTATTTGATATTCGAGAATATTCGAATGTATGGCCATGTACCCTGTCTCCCCGAAAATGGTCGTTTTTCAGGCGTTTCAAAACGAGAGTACATTGTGTAGAAACATCTTTGCATTAAGAGGTCAAGAAGGGGAAGTCATGCTGGAACAGAAGGGGGGAAAAAAGTTTGGATATACTTTAATTTGTTTTTTAAACTAAATTTGATTGTAAGATATATATATTTCTATTATGTATTATTTGTTAGTATCATTTCTTTTATTCATTCACATGACAGCTAGTATTGTGTTAAAAAGAAAATTCACTGCCAGTCGTACCTTTTCCTTTCTGCTAAAGCACTATCATTAAGGAATAGGAATACTTTTCTTTCTTTGCATTATTACAGTTTTAAGTTCAATATAGTGAAAAAGTATTGGTGGAACAGACAAAAAACAAAGACAGCGGTCTGCCTAATATAAGCCTGACACACAAAATTAAGTATACCATTCTAAAGATGATTTTAATTTAGATAACGTCCTGTGAAGCATATCCACATATGCATAACAATGTAAGGAGATACAATAGATGCGGAGCGGCATCAATGAACGACTCAGGATTCTGCTGAAAGACCTTGTGTTTCTTTCCTTGCACATGCTGAATAAAGTGTGACACATTTCTAATAGGAGTGATAAAGCGTAGCGTTTGAAGCAGATGTTGTAAACACGGTTCCAGCATGCTCACTATTTACAATGATATGCTCCCTCTTGTGCCGGAACATGCTTTAATAATCTGCTGTATATCAGGAAGATTTCAAGTCTCATGCTAATGAAGTTTTGATATTTATTTCCTTTTTTTTTTACTCTCACTTACGGTATTGTCCGTTTCTTATATCATTTATAACAGCCTATTACAAAGTTTGTATGACATACAAAAGCTGCCATAAGTATGTTCATTTGCATTACGGTGATCCAGACACGTATTACACAATACTAATTAGTCACCAACCTCTTCAAGCCCCTGTGGCTTTGTAAATGTGGTATCATCATGGTTTCATCAATATCAATACCATTTTTTGTTGAATTTCAACTAAAAGCGGATGTATACATATGTGTATATATATATATATATATATATATATATATATATATATATATATACAGTATATAATTTAAGTTTGACTACCTCTAAGATGGTATGATGGTGGCTAAGCATTTCACAATCCCCCCAAAAAAAAAACCACTTACACGTCCCCTGGATTTATATGAGGATTCAAAGGTTTACGCAGATTAATTCAGGTGCAATAACGCTAGTGGCCACTGGGGATCATAAAATAGTTTTCAATGGGAAAATCGTCTATGTTTATAGTGTAGTGGAGAGTGGATGCTCCGAAAAAGCAGAGGTCCCTTGGCGCCCCAACAAGCAACAGGGAAACCAGAGGATATAAGAGTAGCATACTCGGAAGGGGAGGTGCTCAGTCCTCTGATCGAGGAAGCACAGCAGGACCAGCCTGTGTATCTCTCCCCTTAAGGGACACTTACTGGACTTTCGGTGCTGGCGTGTGTGCAGCCGGGCCCTATTCTCCGGCCTGCCAGCTGTTTCCAGATAGTGGCGTTGTCAGGGTGGGGTAGAACCAGCCCCTGCTCTACTGGGATGCACCTGACTGTTCGCTGCCTTTGGAGTGACTCTGCCCATATACCGCCCGGTCCCTACCTGAAACAACTGGGGATCTTATTGCCACCGATGGCCCTACCGGGGATGAAGTGCAGACTGACCAGCCTCCCACGCCTCGCGGTGGAGCCTCATCAGGAAGGAGCTACTGCTGTGGACATTCTCACTGGACTTAGGCTTGTTGTTAAATTACCTTTCCAATACATTGCCGAGCACTTTCAAGTAATGTGTCTGTGTTCTGAGTCCCTGTTCGGGTCTAAGTGTTAAATAAAGTTTAATTGAAGCATCAACAGCCGCCTCTGTCATCTGGTTGATTCCTGTACACAACAATTCTAATACAGAGCTGTAATCAGGCACTTTCCTAGCTGTCACTACTCTTTTTTGAAGTTTTCTTTAACTTCAAATGGTGACATTTAATTTAAGTATAGAAAAATATTCCATAGAGGCAGACAATAAAGAGCACCTGTACATGAATTATGCAGCAACCTATGAAATAGCAGTAGTAGTCCAGCTTCTGATTATTCATCCATAGCAACATAGCAACGCTCAGCTTTACTTTATTTTTGTATTTTGTCATTTCCTTTGGCAGCGGAACCAGACCTGGGCAGAACACCTGGCCCTCACATGTACTCTCACAAGTAATACTTCTTGGTAGGCTGGGTTAGATAGCGCTATTCTATCTTTCTCCTCTGATTCTTCCCCAGGATCTTCTTCACATGCTGCACAGAACCTGCTCCCAATTGTCTAAAAAAAACTGCAGGAATGGAGACAGGGTTAAGCCCCCCATACACGTTCCGATTATTCTCCCGACCGATTTTTCGTCCGATCCTGTCACCCGATTTTCACCTAAAATGTTATGGTCGGTCGGTCGGCTGGCACGAAAAATCGGAATTCGAATTATCACCGATCCATCAGCCCAACCCTATTTATTAACAGCAGATTGACCAAAAATTTACAGACAGGTCCGAAGCGGTCCCGATCGATTTTTCGGCCAATTTTGAGAAATCTGGATCGGTCAGGTACATAATTCCGAATCCGATTAATCTCCCGATCGATTAATCTCCCGACCCGATCGGTCGGTCGGGCAAAATTCGTACGAAAAATCGGAACGTGTATGGGGGGCTTTATGTTTTAAATGGTCATTATTTGAACCCAGGGATTTTCATGCTGGATCTATGAAATATTAACCCCCCTAACAGTCCGGTTTTCTGTGCCTATACGAAAAATTTAACCCCCCTGGCGGTCCAGTGAGATCTAAATTTCTGTATAAAAAAGCTACATTAACACACAAAATCAGATAGTGGTATTTTCAAAATGAAATTTCACCATCTCTCCAGCTCCAGTCCAGCTTGGGCTTACCGATTTCAGTAAATTTTTACCACCACTTGGAAATTTCATCTAGGAGGTTAAAGACCATGGCCATGCTCCCCTTGTGTGCTGGTGCTATAGTTAACCTTTGAACTGAATTTATGCTATAAATACTTTTTTGTTCCCTCTACACTGTTGGTGATGATACCTTGCTCAGCGGCTTTGCATTTACTTGAGAAATTAACTAAATTGAAATTTCGCAAACATCTCAGGTAAAATCTGTCACCCTCTGTCAATCCTGAGTTCTTCTGGTAATTAAATTGAGCATATGTCCAGTTGCTTCTGAAATGAATAGAGAAGATCTTCCAATTAGGACATTAAACATTTTGATAAAATTCTTAAATATCTACTTCCTTCTCTCTCCATGGGGGATCCTTATACTCCTCATATGTGTAGGACAGTCCACATTGTCCAGTCTTTCTTCTGATGTAATTGTTTTGTGCATAGGTTATTAATATGATTTATGGGAATGAGTTGTATACAATAAAATCATAACTATGAAGGTGTTTTAGGTGCAATATCAATGTTTTAGGTGCAGGTGTAAGTTAGAAAGAAGAATAGGCAGATCTTGAAGAAGCAAAAATGTGTTTAGAAGAATACAGTGAAGGAAGATGGCACTCTCCTGAAAATACATCTTTGGGCAGTCCCTCTTTGTTTGTTATTATTGTATTTGTGTGTTTGTTCAAAAATAAAAATGTGTAAATAAATCTATATTTTTATACACTTTTGGTAAATCGTATTTGATATATCTGAAGTCCCTGAAACATTTATTAGTGATGGCTGAACATCGGACTTGTCCATTGGTGAACAGGTGAAAAGTAGAAAAGTCAGACATCCGCGGTGAAATTCAAATTCTCCGCCTGTTTGAGGGGAATTGGATTGGGTAAAACCAGAAGTAACGTCACTTCCACTACATGGAGCGCATAGTGCAGTGTTCCAGGTTTTTGTCCGATTTTTCACGGGTTATTGAGGTCTCTACCCGGTCTCTAGTGAAAAAATTCTTCCTCCGGCCGGTGGAAGTAAAAATTTACTTATTCTCGCCAAAGGGGTTGGGTCGACAGTTCGTCCATCTCTTACAGGAATTAGATAGATGTACCAGTATGTATGTAGTTGAGTTAAGGGTGGGTGTCTTATAGTAATATTTCTCTAGCTTGCAATTTAAAACATATTTACACAAAATGATACAAACCTAAAAGCTCTTATAACCCATTCCTTTCCAAAAAAAAGTTATGGCTTTAGCCATATTTTAAAGCGATCATGTGCTTCTGTACTTTGTGTCCCTGGTAGCCAACCCCCACATTATTTACCTGTAATGAGTAAATTCCATATTTCCCTTGTTGCTCCTCCTGTGATGAGGCTGCTCTACAGCAGGGAAACATACCCAATAATTTTAAGCCCAGTGACAGTAAGGAAGAATGAATTGATGCTCTGTATAACAAGTTACACTTTCCCCATGGAAAAAAAATTTTGGGCTCTCTCCAGTGGCCACTCGAAATACTGCAGGTATTAAACGAAAGACTGGCAGCTAGATATGTAATGTCTCATAATGTTTCAAGGAACAGCAGATAAGTATAATATTTTAGGATTAACAACAAACAATGTTCTAGGTGGGGGTTAGTCTAGTATTCTATATATGCACCCTAGTCAGCAAATGTTAAGATAGAAAAAATATGTACCCTAAGCCTAGGTCCGTGGTTAGTACGTTACTAATGTTCTGGCATTGCAGGTACAAGGAATCAAAATACAGATTTTTAATATATATAAAAGGTCTTTATTAACAGAGGTTGGACCAAGGTATAAAGCATATTGATACATATACATATAAAAAGAACTGTGGAAGGTTCAGGTGTGTGGCTGAGTTCCATACAAGGATAGTCACACCCCGAATTTCAACCACCAGTAATTGGTATAAAAACACATATGTCGCTTATTACAACAAATCCGTCAAACATATGAGAGGTTACAGTAACAATGAGCCATGATAGCTCCCCACTCTCCTCCGATGCGTTTCGCCGTTTTGGCTTCCTCAGGGAGGTGCATGGAGTGGTATATCTATTTTAAAAAGTCCAACAGTTAAAATACATTTAAAAAACATGTATATATAACATCGTATAGATTGGTCATTACCTACATAGCAGTATATAGAAACGTCTTAGTCTGTGACGGTATTGTAGGATGGTACAAGTCAAGCTCCCTGAAAAAACCAGCGGGGTACCCACCAGAACAGACAATCCACTGGAGGCACCAGCTTGTCAGCCCCTAGATAGTGGGGGGCATTCACCTCAAAGGCCACAGTAGGGTAATATGTGGTAAGCTGGGGAACAAGAGAGGAAATTAGCAGCCCCGTGGTTAAGGCCCATCCCACCAGCACCCTATGTAATATCAAGCAGCAACATACCTTCCAGACAAATTAGATGGAATATGTCCCAAGATAACAAAATTGGGGAGGTGTGGAGGAGACGGCAAAAGCCTAAATAAGGAGTAGGAGAGCATATCATAGATGGTAACGAGGCCCAATATCAAATAACAAAAAAACAAACAAAAAACAAATAATCTTCAAGCTGGTAAAGAGAGGAGGCTTACCGGTTGCTGCTGATATTAACACATGGCTGGTGGAGATCAGGTCACCCACAGGAGCTGATATATCCCTCCCCTTCCTTCCAGCCCCACTTATACCCTGCTTGATTAGCCTAACCTGTCGTGGAGGACTGGAGGGGAGGGTAGAGGGGTGGAGGTCAGTCGGTGTACGGACCAATAGGCAGCATAGTATACTCCCATGCTGCAGACCTTAATAACACCCACCATGTTGTTGTATCTCCCTAAACGGTCAACTCCATCTAGAGGGGGTCTGTTTTTGAAATTTATTTTAACTGTTGGAATTTTTAAAATAGAGATACCACTCCATGCACCTCCCTGAGGAAGCCAAAACGGCGAAACGCGTCGGAGGAGAGTGGGGAGCTATCATGGCTCATTGTTACTGTAACCTCTCATATGTTTGACGGATTTGTTGTAATAAGCGACATATGTGTTTTTATACCAATTACTGGTGGTTGAAATTCGGGGTGTGACTATCCTTGTATGGAACTCAGCCACACACCTGAACCTTCCACTGTTCTTTTTATATGTATATGTATCAATATGCTTTATACCTTGGTCCAACCTCTGTTAATAAAGACCTTTTATATAAATTAAAAATCTGTATTTTGATTCCTTGTACCTGCAATGCCAGAACATTAGTAACGTACTAGGCCCCCACGGACCTAGGCTTAGGGTACATATTTTTTCTATCATAATATTTTAGGATTGCAGATTGCTTCTCCACCATCATGCTGGCTTCGAGGTAAGTAAAAGTTGAATTGAGTATTATATAAATATTTGATTGTAAGCCTGATCGGAAGCTCAACTCCTCCTGTGTCATCACCTGTACCTGTGTGTTATCTTATGTTGCATCTCAACTTAAATTTAATATACAGAACTGCGTAATATGTTGCTGCTATATAAATAGTAATAAATTCTGGCAGAGCCAAATTCTACAATTTAGTTTGAAGCATATCAATACAGAATAGAAGCCAACCATTGTACAGCCCATCTTACCTGATACAGTTTCTAGCAAAAGCTGTCTGCTCACTCACATTCTAACCGTCTCCTTTCATTGTCAGCTTGTCAGGCAGCCAGAATTACCAACAGACTTATGTGACAATAATTGTAGAGTTGTTGAAAAGAAAATTGTCACCACAATTGCAAACTGATTTCATTGTTAATAACAACACTGTTCTTCAACATGTTACATTTTCCAGGAAGGTGTTTGCAAATGAGCTGCGTTTCAATCAGTGCTTGCGTTGCTTGGACTTAATTGTCCAACTTAAGCCCCCCATACACGTTCCGATTATTCTCCCGACCGATTTTTCGTCCGATCCTGTCACCCGATTTTCACCTAAAATGTTGTGGTCGGTCGGTCGGCTGGCACGAAAAAACGGAATTCGAATTATCACCGATCCATCAGCCCGACCCTATTTATTAACAGCAGATCGACCAAAAATTTACGGACAGGTCCGAAGTGGTCCCGACCGATTTTTCGGCCGATTTTGAGAAATCGGGATCGCTCGGGTACATAATTCCGAATCCGATTAATCTCCCGATCGATTAATCTCCCGACCCGATCGGTCGGTCGGTCGGTCGGTCGGGCAAAATTCGTACGAAAAATCGGAACGTGTATGGGGGGCTTTAATATTGGTTGATCTGATAGTTTGGTCAGGTTTACCAACACATAGTTTTTTTATTGCCATTGTTTTTACTACCAGAAATTCAATACATAACTAGTGATGGCCGAACTGTCTGCAAGACGTAACATGTTCGCGTTTCTTTCCCCAACGACCAGTACGGGTGTTCGACCCGGTGGGAAGAAAGTGACCATTCATCTGCTGGCCGGTTTAGAAACAGAAAGATCCAGCCAGTGGAAGAATTCTTTCACAAGAGACCGCAGAGAGAAGTCTCTCATGAAAAAAGACCAGCTTAAGTGACATCAGTGACACCAGGTCCGGATAGCGAAATCGGGAACTGTGCGTTCCAGGTACCAAAATTTATGTCACTTCCGTTTTTCCCAGCGAACAGGCAGCGAATTTGAATCTTCCCACGAAAAGGCGGACATTGGACTTTTTCAAAAGTCCGATCCACTTTCTTCGTGGACGGACCTGGCCAAAGTTCAGCCATCACTATACATGACGATCAGAACTTGCAAAACGACAAATCATAACAGAGTCTCAGAACAGTCCCAAGGAAAGGAATCACCTGGTATATGGTGCCTGAGGTCTTCAGAGATCCTTGCAGGTCTCTGGATAGTCCCCCTGGTCTTCCTTCTGCCTCAGTAGGTCCTCCTCTCCAGTCAGCCCACTCCTAGGTCGCTCAGGTCACAAGTCTGCTCACTGCACCCTCAGATTTATGGCTTCTGCTGAACAAACCCAGCTGATCTCAGAGAAGAGGTCTTAAGTCAAAATGAGTACCCTTCTTAGCTTGGTATTCTATAATGGCGGGAAAGGAATCTCTAACCTCTGCTCACGCACACCTTCATCAACCACGGCAACACAGAGCCCCAAACAATTGGGAATCAGCTCTTTTATAAAGCCTGAGCCAGGGCTTTTCCTGGTGGCACGTAGTGATACTTCTAACTAGACTACACTATGCCCATCCTCTTCATGTAAAGAGATGGAGCTGCAGTCTCTGAGACACAAAAAGTGAGACACACAAAATAAATCCATAGATAGAGGAGGTTGAACATTTGTCTTAGGAGTCTCCATCATCCACCATCAAAGTCTTGCCAAGTGGCAAGATGTATGCGAAATATCGAAAAGTTTGAAAAATTAAAAATTTTGCATATTTGGTTAAAAAATCTATCCCATGGTTTAGTTATAAATATGAGTCCCCTAGGTGTGTATATCACAACTTTTTTCCACATAATATTCAACATTGTTTATTGTTAAGCATCACTAATATGTTTTGCTGTGTGTACAAAGTAATTCATCCTAATCATGATTGCCATACTTGTGAGCAGATGGAGGTAGCACAATACTCCGAGGATCCTGTTTTGTCAAATACTTCCTATTAAATAAAATTTATAATGATCTTCCTGTCATGTCACTGGTATTGAATGTTGTCACAGAATAATAGCAGTTAAGTTTATATGCTTCCTGGCAGGATTATTTCAGATACTGATATTTTTCCCCCAAAAAAATTGTGAAACAGATTCAACGCACTGAAACAATTGCGAATTTGGACATGTAAATCTTGCGTAAGCATTGTACATTTTAGGTGGGTGATTATTTATAAGGCATTTACATTTAAACATGTGGCTTACTATTAAATGTATTCCATATATTGGTTTATAACTGAACTTCCAATAATCTTTTTAAACGCATATTAACACACCAGACAAACCTTTGTACCCAGCTAGCCAACCCACCATTTATGGAGCAATCTGTTAATAAAATATAAAAAATCGTTACCTGTGAGGAGATATCTGTGTATTTCCCTCCTCACTCCTCCTATCTATTCCTTTTCCTCTCACCAGCAACGCAGCAGTGACGGTCTGGCACGGGACATTCCTTCAAGCAGCTGTTTCCTTTTTCCTCTTTCTACCGCTTCCACTTTGTGCCCAATAACAGACATTGTATCTGACGGCCCCTGGTGGCCATTGGCGTCACTGCAGCCTTAACTCATTCAAGACTTGAAGCTAGACATAAAGCAAAATGGCGGATCCCACAGACGGCAGCAGGATAAGTATATGTTTTTAGGTTTTTGAGCAACTTTGAGCTTTTGGGGCAGTTTAGAGGTAAGTAAAATGTAATTACATTTTTGGGGTCGTTTTTTTTGGAGTTTAGGTGTGCTTTAACCTACCTACCTGATAATGTTTGCCAGTCCCTTTATATCTATCATATGAGGGATTTATATCTTATATGGGCAAAACATAGGCTAAATATACACACGCACACACACAATGATGTAGGGAATATTAGGACTTTGGACACCTATTTCTTGATTTCAATACAGGCAAAACATTAGACTTATTGACTTTGAGAGTTAATTGCAAAGCCCCTAAACATAGTATTATCCCCAAACTTGCTGGAGATGGATTTTAGGTCAAAATGTTGAACTTGGGATTACCGCCTAGCAGGGTAAGGCAGGAAGGTGTGAAAGTTATCTTAACTTTAAAACAAACACCCAAAGGCCAGGTTCACAGCTATCTGCTTTCATCACATTATATCAAGTAGGCCTTTTCATGTCAAGTTAATATGTGTTATCCAATACATGTTGTTCATAATGGTAATGACTGGCCATCAATTAACCAATAATCAATTAACCAATAATGTGAATACATGGGCAACAAATAGTAAATAGTCAATAACCAGGCTGAGATAATAATATGTTGGGTTAACGCCCTCATTCCAGTAAGTCAATCATTGGCTGAGGCACAGAAAACTCAGAGGCGGGTAAATCCTGAGTTTTCAGTCTGCTAATGTTAAGGTCTCCAAAGGAATGCTTTAAATTCGGTTTTGCTGTTGTAATGTTATTGTCCATCATGAACATTTATGTTTAAGCTCATCAGAAGAACATGGCAATCTTTTTTTTTATAAAAATAGAAGTTTGGAATACATTTTGTAAAAAAATGGCTCAAATTTTCACTTTGCCTTGTTATTTCACGAACCATTAAGCATAAAAGCAATATTAAAGTAAATAGGTCCCTGCCCTGAAAAATATCAAGGGTCAAGGCATAAAGTTGTAATGGCTACTTTGAGTGCCTATTAGGTTAAGCCATTACACAGAGGGTTAGGACATAATTACCCATATTTTGTCATCCTAAAACAGCAGATGAAGCTGTTTATGACTGCTGATACAGCCCACCCAAGTGCCAAGCCTGATTGTGGTCAGAGGTCACCTCCATCTTCCACATGATTATTATTTTTTCTAAAACACAACAGAAAAGTCTAATTTTGGTAAATGTTAGAAGCATAATGGTAGACAGGCGCTATTATTTTTTTTAACCATGAAAAGTTTCTTTGCAGAAAGAATGGTAACTCAGATGTAATTTGTACTTATCTTCCATATTTGTTTCATTTTCTGCAGTATTTTAAAGGCAACACTGAATCAACTAACGGTTTACTCAATAATGTCATAGTTATGCATACATTGCATACACTCATCAGAGCTGACGTACCCACCCATATGTTTTTTTGGTCATTACAGAAACTGCTTCCTTAGCATCCCTGTAGACGTGCTAAGTACATTCAAGGGCCCTGCTGTAAGAGGTGCATGTGCTACCATGCACACCTCTTGAAAAGTAATGAGCAGCATAGGCAATATTTGTATTTGCAAAATATCGCAAATTGTTTACCTAATATTCTCAATAAATTAGTAAATTTGTGATCTCCACCAGTCATTATTACCTTCATTGCACAAATCGGTACATGGGCATGTTGCAAATGCAATGCATAGTACTTTCAACAGTTCCTGGTTTGTGATGAGTGGCATAGGCAATATTCAAATTTATGATATTTTGTGAATAATTCTACTAATATTTGATTCGATATTTGTAAATTCAAATATTCGCAGTATAACCATGTATTGCAAAAATCATAAATAATATATTATTTATATAATAATAATAAATATATTAAAAATAATATTCGCATTGTGAAAATCTTTCAGATGAATGGTCACATATACATTATTTTTGCAATGCAAATATGATTTTGATATTTCCAAATTGCTGATATTCACGAAAAATATTAGCCATTCGAATATTCGAGGTCAACACTATTCTTGGTACTTATGTAAAAAATCTCGAAAATTTACGATTGCGAAGATATTAATATAGTAAAAAAATTCACAAATTCATAAAGTACTGATATTCGTAATAAATATTTGCCATATGAATATTCACGATCAACACTACTGTTGAACCCAGCCCTACAGGAATGGGCAGTCGGCTGCCCTTCTGTGGGCCAGGACATGTTCAGTGTGAATTTCCTTCCACCCAATCAGCCACAGATTATTGGCCAGTCAATTGCTCACCAATAGCACCAGGTGTCTCAAAATTATTGGGTGAGACACCTATTAAATGAGGATTTGTCATGTACATCATTGTACCTCAAGACAAGTGTCTTTGTTACCAACAGTGACCCGGCCATATTTCTGATGTTGCTTGAACTCAAAAAAAATAAGCCTAGTGTGAAAGATAAAACCCCAAACATTACTTTTTAGATTACAGTTTTCCATAAGGCACCAAACAGACCTATGTCTAGAGATCCAATGCGGGCCACATAGAAAGTTGGGGTTCCGGAGTATAAATTAAGGTATGTAATGAATAAAAAAAATATAAACACACTTTTTGAAAGTTATAACAAGATGTAGGTAAAGGGAAATGTAAGCTGGCCATAAACGGTTGTAACAAGGGATCAAGATTAATTTACTTCGAGATTCTTCTTTACTCAATGTCAGACCATAGGCCAATATACATCTGTATCGGATGCGTCTAGACTCTCTGACTAGACCATAGGGTAATCAGGGAGAGCTCCAGTGGGGCCCTGAGGTTGACTGGGTTCAGTAGTTCCACACTTTCCTCACTGAATTTCTACTAAGTCAGTGCAGGGTGCGCCCAGAGGGCCACGACTTCACCACAGCTCAACCCTCAGTCCAGCTCCACAACTCCATCCCAAACCCACTTCAGTGTACCTTCTGTACACCCATGCCATGACCAGATGCCATCCCTTCAGACAGTCACAGGAACACTTCAGTGAAAACAGGCCCAACATTATTTATATATATTTCAGTCCACACAGGTTCATAAATGAAGAAAAGGAATTTACTGAACATGTAGAACTCAGGATACAGTCATTATCCGGTACATCAGCTTAAACGTTGCAAACAGTTGTGAACATCCTAAGCACTACAGGGCTTCTCCTTTCAGATGGCCATCACTATCAAAGATATTCCTCTTTCTTCTTTTCTCCCAGAATAACAATAGCAACACCTAGATCCCTGCTAGATAAGGACCCCTCCTGGGGGAGTGCAGGCACATGGCTGTACTCCCCCAGGAGGGGTCTGTATGTAGCAGAGACTCACATAGAAAGTCTAAGTCTGTCCAGGAGCCAAATACAAAAGATTTTTACCTCATGAATCAGGAAGACAATTCCCCTTAAAATGGCCGCCCAAATCTCGTGAGACTATCAACTCTCACAGGCACACTGTACCCTAAATTATGGATTCCCTCTAGTGGTTAATTAAGGAAATTGCAGGGAACTACATAAAAATAAGACTATAGAAGCCATCAGCCTCCTGGACTGTGAGAAGCAGAGGCGTCTAATCTCTGTCACACTCTCCACTGCAATGTTATGGGACATTTGTCTAAACCCCTCATACAAGGTTAGATCTCTCTGTCAGATATCCTACCAACAACT
This sequence comes from Ptychadena robeensis, assembly GCA_036250615.1. Lineage (NCBI taxonomy): Eukaryota > Metazoa > Chordata > Amphibia > Anura > Ptychadenidae > Ptychadena > Ptychadena robeensis. The sequence continues at coordinate 21,173,956 of CM070035.1, read as the reverse complement.
ATGTAATGCCGGGTCCTCTACGATTAAACACAGGTAGACTTGATTGTTTAGAAAGTCCCTCATATTACATGGTTTTGGTAAAACAAAAGGAGATCTAAAGGAAATCTGACAGAGAAATCTAAAGGTGTATGGGGGGCCTAAGAAAGGAAAAAAATAAACAAATTAAACTTCAGTCACAAAGCTTTATGAACACATTATACAATAAACTCAGAGCTTATAGTAAACGCTATCTGTATTACATGGTCCAGTGCCCAATGAATCATCTGCATTCCCCCTCCAACACCCCAGCCATTAAGTCAAATGAGTGTTCTGGCTGACCATGTATTAACATTAATTAAAAGCCTGTCTCCAGACCAAGCCATTTTCTTCAGACATGTCAGGATTTCATTATTTAAATCCACATTTTAATGACTATAGTGGAATATAACAAATTTTTCTTGCAATAGAAAGATAAAGTGCTGGAATCTCGTGTATACATCACCCCTCCATATTCTGCAGCCATCGCCAAGCTATGCTTGAATAGTTTTGCAATCCAATGCTCTCCATGTTTAGCATTCTGTTGTAATTATGTTGAGGTTTTAACTCTAAAGAATGCTTAATTAGCTATGTAATCCAGGATTCAAAGTAAATATAGTTTTCTGATTTACCATGATGGTGAGGTGAGAATGTTGCCATGGACAGTTCTTGCTTTTAGTTATTGCTTGATTTTCATTCCCTAGTTAAAGTATCTTCTACTTCTATAGGCACTGGCGCTATGGACTAGTGTGGAATCAAGTTCCTCTCCTGTATTCTGTATTGAGTTAGTTTACTTAAATTTTCCCTCATGCCACAAACTAATTTGTATTAGTGGGTTATTTTCCACAGTGTCGAGGGATGCGGCCTGTAAATGCAATGCAACACTTACTGCCGTCCAATTGGGCCAGGGATGTGACCAGGGATGTCCTGACCCAGCATCAGGGGGATTTTTTCCCATCTTTGAATGCAGAGAGCACATGTCAAAATGCATTCCCCTGCATTTTTAATGCATCCACGGTGTGTGTTCATGTTCCGTTGCGGGTTTATTTTAATTTAATGCCCAGGCTTCTTTGTTCTTGATATAGCTGCCACAAGTCATCTTGGCAGATTGAAAGTGTTTCACTGACAGTAAATCTTTCCGGTTTTCGGAAGTCAGATTGAGGCTAATTTGCATAATATTGCTTTGTCTGAAGTAAAAAAACAAACAACTATATCTGGATAGATTAATATTTATATTACAGTTCACAATATAGAGAATTTTAAAAAGGATTTCAAAGGTGTAAAGCTTAGCGCTTGATCGATCTAAAATGATGAAAGTTTAGATCGATCGGATCTAAATCGTATACTGCATACATGGTTCGATCGGCAAAAATTTTCAATACCGATCAAAACATCAATCGGACATGTTGGAAAACTGTACAACGATCTAACTAAAATCATAGCATTGTGTGTGTCTTGGTCAGGGTGATAGTATTCGATGAACATTTTTATATAAGTCTCTTCCCTGTTTTGTGATCGAAACTAAAATCAGCAATTTTGGTTGTATTCCGATCGGACCTTCCATGTTGTACTACTTTGGATTCGCTTACGATCGGTGTCCGATCAAAATATCAATGTCAGAAATCGTATCAGAAATTGATCGTACTAAAATCTAACCATGTATGCCAAGCTTTACTGTTACCTCTCCAATCGGCTGGGTCTCCTCTGCAGCGGACGAGTATTTCTGAGTTTTGCCAGAAGCACTGGTGCTGGGACCAATTACTGTTTATAATAGGGAACCTGCATATAATAATCATAACAATCGGGGATTTGGGTGAATCGGGTGATGCGGAGGGGTGAAGTATCACTGGATTCCGGTCTGGATTGGTGGAGGGAGTAAAGCTAGCCATACATGTGCCGATTCCATCCGATCGATTCCGGCGATGCCGCAGGGAATTGGATGTCCGATCAATTGCCCAATTAAGCCTGTCCCTACCACCTTGGGCCACCGATTCCTGGACGATTCCGTGTGTGCTGAATCAGATCAGAAAGACCAGCATGTTGGTTCTCTGGCAGATCCGATTCAGGGGGCCATGTCGATCGGGCAGGGTCGATCGGGCAAGGTGGGCTGCACTCAATTCTTAGCCGATCGATCGGCGTGCACGCGCCCGGTGATCGATCGGCCAGGAATCATGTGGGAATCGGACCCGTGTATGGCTACCTTTAGACCGGAAGGGTCTTGCTCCTCCATCTTGCAGCCTGGAGGATCGTACACGTAAGACATAGAAGTGAGCAGGCAGGAAAGGTGAGCATATCTTTTTTTTTTGCTGTCCCTGGCTGAAGACTGGATATGGGTGAGTTGTGTATATGTTTATTTTTTATGTGTTGTTTTTAAAAGTTAACTGCTTGAGGATGAAAATATTTTAGTTAAATTCGACTTTGAACTTAATGTATGCAAAACTTATCTTAGAGACATGCTTTTCTTTTTTGTAATGTTCACACAACCCTTCTCTATATCTCCAAAACAAATCAAAATGTTCAAGGGCTTTCCAACTTTCACATAGAGGAACAACCATGAAGGTTATGGTGAGAAGGGGTTAAAATCGAAAAGCCTTCAAATCAAGCAGTGCGTAGAACAGTCAAACCTTTTTAAAACTGAAGGTATTTACATGCTCCAGTCCATCACACATCCCAAAAGGTAAGGCTATGTCTCCATAGCGTTGTTTGATCCGTCGGGACCCCCTACGCTAACTGCAGTGCTTGGCGAGGGATTACATATACATTACCTCCTCGACACATGCTCTGTTCTCAGGGAGCTGAACTGATCCACCAATGCAGGGGTTAACATAGTGCATTGCGTTACCCCCTTCAACGGATGTGTGAACAGAGCATCCGCCGGGCAGGTACAGTGTATGTACCCACTGTTCTGAAGTGAAGATTTTTCCTTTAAGCCTTGTCTCCACATAGTTGTGTGATCCAACGGGACCCCTATGTTAAGCGCAGTGCTTGGCAGGGGTCCCGACGTATCAATCAACGATGTGAAGACAAGGCTTAAGGGAAAAATCCTCACTTCAGAATAGTGGGTGGAGCCATGCAAATCATGCCCCATCAGCCAAATGCACTTCCAGAACCACTGATGTACAGGGCAAATATAGCTTTATGGTACATAAGGAGACATTTAGTCCAAACTGCAATTGACTCATAAAATCAGCTTGTCTCTTAAAAAAATCCAGCCATCAACCAACAGCCTTGCAACATTCAGGAATAGAAATATAATTTATATAAACTCAAAACATATTTACTACAAAAGTCGAAAAACTGCTAAAAATATTTGAGAAACCAAAAAAAAAATCGATGCCCTGCTGATGTTTGAGTCTCTAATTTAATGTAATGGGCAAAACCTGATGTTCAGCTCACAATTAGGAGTAATAAAAAAGTTATTTCCAACACCGTTAGGAGCTGAGGTATAATTGGCACATTCTCCCACTGAATCAAGGGAAGGGAATAAAAAAAAAAGAGAAAAGAAATAAAAGCATGCCTTTCAGCTAATAAACTACACAAGTGGCTGCGTTATGTTAGTAGCTGGATGGTGCACTAGCATGTATATAAAAGCTTTCGGTAATTTAAGCTGTAGAGAAGAGATCTAGTGTGCAGTAATTGAGAAACCAAGGACACATTTTTAAGACCTGAAACTGCACATTATTATGACACAAATTGCCTCTATGCTTATTTAGAGATTGATAAAGCAGGATGAGTGATTTGCTATGGAAACCAAAATAGGGGAAAGAAGCCATAGCTTTAAATTGCCCTTCCACGATTAGAAAGGATGGAAGAAAGCATAAAAATCCATTCTTGAAAATGTTGACTGGCTGCCAGGCTTCCATAAAAGGCCCGGAATATTTATGGCTTGCAGATGAATAAAAGAGAGTATGTATTGCACATAGCACATGGTACGGTGTTAGATTGCACTTTGAGTTTGGATAGAATATTTTATATTACTTCACACAGAATATATTCATTGTATTTAATAGAAAAAAAAAGTATATTAGGACTGTCTATGAATTTTCAACGTTCAAAAATTGAATTTTTATAGAAGAGTAAAATAATAGTATTTTGCTCTTTTGCTGATGGAATAAACCTGCACCCCAAGAAGATATAAAATAAATGCCAATGAATGCAGTTATCCTCGTTGTATGAAACTAGCATGAGTTTATTTTTAAGGGCAGCTAATACTAAAATATACTTTGTTCTTGGTATTAGCCTTATACGTACAAGTATGTTCATACAAAGTAGAATGAAAAGTTTAAGAATGATTTTTTAAAGAGTCACTTTGAATACATTTTTTTAGGATATACAGAATTGTTAAGATAATGCCCATGTGACTTACCAGGGCAGTTGGGATATTACCCACCAGGTGTCACTAGAGTACACAGCAGGCTACAGATTGGCTTAGAGCTGTGGTGGGCAACTGAGTTGATATGAAGGGCCACAAGCGGCCCTCAGCATCACCAAAGGGCCGCACATAATATTTTCAATCTATTCTGACTTGTATATGCATTTTACAGAAGGCAGAGCTAGAAGACATTATTTTTCATTTTTAAAAAACAAAACTTGTTTTAAATGATACTTCAAGCATTAGTGAACACTGTAGTATGGTAATGCACATTTTGTGTCATATATATCATCAAAACCTTTGATCGTATCTATGGGGTACATTACCTGTGGTTTCGGGGGCTGCAGGTGGAGGACAGAGGAGGGCCGCTGAAGAACGCCCAAAGGGCTGCAGGTTGGGCACCTGGGGCTTACAGTGTGGTTCCTATTGGTGGTGGTCCTGGTACCTGTGAACTGCCAAATGGGTCTATAAAAGATAGACATCAATAGGCATGGGAATTATGATGGTTTTTATATAAAAGATATAGATATAAAAAATATAAAATAGGTTACATAAAATGTATTTTTTAAAAACCAGAAGGTATTTGTTTGTGTTTTTATTTAAATAATGGACTACTTTAATGTATGTGTTTTTTCAAAGTAACGCTGCACCTCTTTTGAGGACCGGATACCCATGCCCCTAACAAACCGCTATAATGTTGTGGGGCAATTGTGGGGCAATTTTCAGACCCCCTGATGTTGAAGGAAGACATAGGGCCTGGTATGGTACAGAGGGAGTAGAAGAGGGGCAATAGGCTATATTGACACCGGTTGAGTACAGCCTTTTGAATATGTGATGTATAGGGTGTTGGTATTAGCAATGGATTGAGATTTTTTTATATTTTCTATATATTTTTTGTTTTCAAAAACAGTGTTAATGAGTCTTAGAGCAACTCATGACATCGATTGAACTAATTTTTATTTTCCCTCAGTGGCTATATGAATCAATAGTACCTCATGATATAGGACATATATGACTTTTTACACTTTCCTCCCACCATGTATGGTGGGATCTTTAATCATCTAACCAGTTAGCATCTTCTAGAATTGTCATTTTGGGATTTGAAGAGAGTCCATAGGCCTGCTTAAGTACCCAAAAAAGTCAACGTAGAGCTTACATATGGTTTTCTGTCCTCACTCAAGTGGACCCCAATACGCCTACCCAATAATTTTACTACAGAACTTCCTAACCCCAGAAATTTGTGTTGATTCGTGAATTGAGCTTTTCACGAGTAGCCAACGAGTTGTGCCACAAAAACAAAATTACGGTGGCACGAGCTTCATCATTCCGCTACTTACTGCAGTCACATGTGGCAAAATTAACAAAATCTGTATTACGCCTTTAGATCAAATTTAAGGTTTAATACAAACATTTGCATTCCAGAAGAGCATGCATTTTTTCAAACACAATGCTGCGAATAAGAACCAAAAATACTCGCTGATGTATCTTAAATACCGTGCTACCATATTTTCCTATATACTGTGTCAGAATCCTTTTGGATACATGTTTTACAAGGGTTTCTAAGTTATTAAATATACATGATCAGTGTGACTTGCTTGTTAGTATTCCTCTTAGTGAAGTCCTCTTTGAACATTGGCTGTAAACTTTATATTTATCACTTTCTTACATGGGCTGAGAGTCATTTTAAATACCATATAACTGACAGGAAACAATAACATTCCTGGGGAAAAACTAGAGATCAGCAAATGTTGTATGTGTTACCAGCTTGTGAATGAAGACTGAAGGTTAGCGGAAAATTTAAAAGAGACCTCTTCAAAAGGTCCAGAAAGGAGAAATACAAAACTGTTATCTAGACCAACAAATTGGATTTTATTGTTAAAAGACAACATCTGTTTTCTTAGGTAAACATGTAACTTTTCTGTGTTTTATATTTTTTATATTCCTGCAGTTAGGCAAAAAATACTCTAGTACCTTTTGCCAAAGCATGTGGTTGCGTGTTTCATACGCATTCACTTTCAATATACACCAATTCATTTTCAATGGGTGAGATGAGTGTACACGGCCATTCAAAATTAATGTGGCGCATGCCAAACATGCAACTACTATGATTTTGTAATGTTTTGGTTGAACAGAGACCAGTGCAGTGATCATAAAATATATAGGGACAACCTTCTGCAACATGGTTAACCTTTGCAATCTGGAACATCCTGTATTTAGCACGTGGCCCTGGGTGCTTGGGCGCTCTACATTTTAGTACCTATCACTAGATCACTGCTATTGGTGGAATGATGCCTTATCTAATGTCTACTTGTTCATGAGTTTCAATATGCATTTACAAATGTATGTTTTTGGTTCATCTATTTGAGAATTACATTTTAGAGTTATATTGTAATTTTATTTTTGAAAACAATATTATTTTATCTTACTTTATATAAGTAATATATATTACACTTCCAACACTGCTCTATATTTATAGGTTCACTTTAAACAAGGTGACTTCTATTTAAATTTTGTCATATCCCTTCTGGGCTTCCTCTGAACCCCAGACACAGCTCTTATGAAATTCTTCACTTCTGTAGAGTACATGTTCGGGTTATTTCCTTTCTCTTGTATTTACAAATGTATTTGTGCACAGTAGAGTTCACAATTTGTGTATCCGAGGTGTGGATTCTCAGGAATGTCTAAAGGATCTGTTTCATAGCATTTGTTAGAAACCCTTACATGACATGCAAATATAACAAATAATTCAAACTATCCCGATAAAACTAGTGCTTGCTTTCTCCAAGTAATAAACTGAACAAAAATTACAATTGCTATACAGATAGTTTGGGATTGAGATGTGTCAACAACCTGAGTTAAGAAATAGGTACATATCTCAGCAACACACTTGTGGGTCCATCTCCCTCTTACCAAGCATTTCAGTACCCACTAGTTAGCCAGTGTATGATAAATAGGGATAGGCATTGGTGAGTAGTGATGAGCAGCATAGGCAATATTCTTATTTGCCAAATATTGCGAATATTTTATCTAATATTTGCATTAAATTTGCAATCTCCAGCCATTATTACCAGCACTTGTACATGCGCATGTAGCAAGTACAATGCTTGGTAGCTCCGGGTACTGATGTAAAAAATCTTAATGAATTCTTGAAGTGATGATTAGCAATAAAAATGTGCAATTAGAATATTCCCGATCAACACTATTGCTGAGAATTTTTTGGTGCTGAAGCTGTAGTCAGTTATCGGCAATATATATTAAAAAAAAAAATTAACTGAACTTAAATTCAGGACACAGGAAGACTCAGTGGAGGTTTAAGGTGTGGGCAACGAAAGAGAACATTGTCTGGAGGGCGTCTGTGACCCCCCCCCCCCCCAAAGCTCTCCATCGGTGACCAGAGATGCTTTGGGGGTGAGGGTGCACTGATCTCCCTAGGACCACACTGAGATATACTGATACACCACAGGAAGTAGAAGAAAAAAACTAACCAAGTGTCCTGGTGGCACTTACTGCTTCCTGTTTTATTGCCACGTTGGGGTGCTTCTTTCAGGCGCTTATACCTCTCATCAATTGTAATAGATCTCATCAATCTAATTCCAGAAAATTTACTTTGGACTGAAAAGGTGGCTATTATTTTAGTTTTATTATGTACATGGAACCCCAAGCATGGTATCCAGATTTCCAGAAAACATTCAAATTCTCTCTTACCACAAAACTCCTAGGGCTGAGGAAAGTGTTATAAAAGTAGGCTTCTTTATATGCTTGAAATACTTTTAGGTTCCGTTCGTCTGTACCTGACATTCCTGCATTATTGGTTCTAGCTGTGCAAAAGAAAATGTTGAACTCCATGCTGACATGCTTTGTCTTCACTCTCGTGTCAGAACTGCAGACGTGCGCTTCTCAACAGCAGGCGCCGCTCCTATACAGCACTACATTACAGCTCGCTGGGGAGATGCTACTCATTCTTACAATAAAACTGTCATGTTCTTTTATATAAGAGACTAATAAAAGGAGAGCCCTACACAAGTCAGAAAAGCAGAAAAATGAGGAACTTTATCGTTCACACGGGTCATGAGTCGTAAAGACAATTAGTATGACTTTAAGATTTTGACATTAACGGAGGAAACAGCATGAGATTTACAGTGGAGAAAGCTGTTTTTGAACCTCTCACATTTTTATTCATTCTGTTGGGGGGAAGGTTTCTAAAACACAACTCGAATTGTGTCAGAAAACAGTAACCCTGACAAATGCAAAGATGTAATTTTATTGGTTTTGTGGACAGAAAATGTACAGAGGTGATCTGAATCACTGAGAACCTGGAAATAAAGAGGTTTCATGGAATTTGGTCTGAGTATCTCATAGTACTGGCATGGTCTCAAATGTGTCGCCTTTCCCTTAAAGCTGTTTCAGTATGGGTGTAAATTTTGTTTGTGAGGGGGCAGTCAGTCTAGGTCTAGTGGGCACCTCCTAGGTTTTGATGGAGTGAATGCTGTCTGGATTTTTTTCTGAGCTGGGGGCCCCCTGAGGATGCTTAAGAGTTCTCTGGTGCCAAAACCCAGACAGGTGGAGTCAGGCCCTACGCATTTGGTGAGTTTCTGTCTTTATGCAGCTCTTCGCTATAGTGATACTGCGAGGATAGAGGATGGAACAGGACTCTCCTGCATGTACTTGAGGGAACTCCACCACTATATTACACCCTCACATTATAGTAGCAAAACTTTCCTCAAACTCAAGATTCTTTGTGGCTAGGGTGAAATTCTATACTCAGTAACAATCTATACATGCTGGTCTGCTTAAACAGGCAAACCTTTACTTATCAACAAGAAGTGAAGGCAATTGAGTATTTTCTTTCTCTGTTTCTGAGGCCAGAGACAGGGTACATTTCTTTGGAAAAGAGTTGCAAACAGGGGACAGTTTTAGTGGAGAAGGGGCTGGCTACTCAGAGGTAAAGTGGTATGAACCCGGGTCTAACTATCAAGGGGGTTCCTCACACTCTGCCACAAAGAGTTTAAAAGAAAAAAATTGATTTAACACAAATAGTTTTTGAAAAGTTAAGTCAAAATTTCAACTTTGACTTTGAACTTATTTATGCAAAAACTACATGTGCTAGAGGAATGCTTTTTTCTTGTTTTTGTTCCCACAACCCTTACCAATTCCAGTGGTAATACCATGCTCAAGGGTTTTGCAATAAACTAAGAAATTCAGCTAGTCTAAAAATATACGACCATCTCTACAGTATTTACCAATCACATAGGAGCCTGCTTGTAGTGAGTTGCGAACTGGGACTCAGAAGTATTGGTTGGTGAAGTTACAGGTGGCAAAGAACCTTTCACCCTCCTATCATTCACATGTATACCCTTCTGAGCACCACCTTAAAACTAGTCTGGCTTATTATTAACCTGTTCAGTGCCGTTCCATTACACTACATGGGTTAGGTCCTTGATCGGGTCACAGTCATGTTTATTGACTTAACCCAGCTTGACAAGTTTGTCATTTGGATCCTAGGAGAGCAGCTTTTTTATTTGGGTCTAAAAAAAAAGAACTTCTGCCTAAAGGTCTATATCAGGACACAACCAATATATATATATATATAACTGCACCTGTGCAATACTTGAGCATTAACCCATGTTTTATCTTTTTAGAAACCCTGTGTGTTCAGAAAAATACTAGAAATGTACGCACCTCCTAAATCCTGTTCCAGCACACAGCAACTTAAGTTGTCCGAAATGCCCAGGTGGTTTTGCTAAAACTACTGAATTTCCCTCCTTATCCCTCTCCTTATCTGCAAGACTAGACTAAGATTAATTGTTCTGCACTCAATTATATAAAATGGGAGGGCTAATCAGACTTTGTACGATAACACAGACAATTTGCACAGCATGCAGATCTGCTTTAAACTTCTGATTAATAAGTGCGAAGTATGTAAAAAATACATTTAATGATTATTATATAATGCATAGTATTCCAACGTTTGATCTCCCATCAAGATCTCCAGATCAATGGCTGAACTGGATGAAATAACCAGAGAACAGTGCTGATTTTAGCCCCCACCAGGGCATTGAAATATGGATTCTGATTTATGCAGAACAATGTTTTCAAGTTCTTATAGAATATAACACCACTGGCCAGGAAATAGCCATTACTTGGAATAAGTAAACAACAGATGGGAGGTAGCCATACATGTATCAACTTTTGCACAACAGATCAGTTGATTGGCTTGCACAATTTAATAGAGACTGTCAGTCTAAGGCAGTTCTTAAAGTGGACCTACCACCAGAAATCTATGTTTTTATGAATGGCACTAGAAGTACCTGTAATGACCATTTTCAGAAGATAACCCTCACTTCCTGGTTCACTGAAGGCAACACATGATTTTCTATGGGAATTTCCCATAAGTGTCACTTTCTGTATTTGGAATGTGGAAGTTCTGGTGCTAAGTGTCAATTCCAGGTTCCAAATATCACAATCAGGTAAGCATAAGGTCCCCCTCCTATTTTCCTGCCCTGCTTGTGAAGATGTGGGGGAGGGAAGTTAGGAGGGAGTGTAATGCCCCCTGCACCCGTTTCCCACCCCACTCTGATGCTTTCAGGAAATGTGAAATGGTTGTTTGACCCCCCGAGGGTTGAGAATCACTGCTCTAAGGGCCTGCGTACACTTCGCCAGAATCAGTACAAGATCCTGCCTGTTATCACCTATGGGCTATGATGTACCTGTATACACAGGTGTGTCATAGCCTGAATGATGCAGGAGCGGAGCCCCATTTTATCTATTCAGTTTAATAGGGTATATTAACGCCATGTTAAAAAGATCAATAGCACACCCATGATGGTCAATGGACAGAAGCCCTTACATACCACCACACAGTGTGATTGAGTGAAATGATTGATTCATTTTCCAAAGACCTGTGCATATGCTCCATAGTACCATCAGATACAAAGCCATCAAAATACCAAGAAAACTCATCACATACTAGTACCATTGACTGAATTTTTCTAACATATGCAATAACTGCTCAATCAATTTTACAACTTACATTACTTTTGGTCGATGATTGGCCTAAATGATTGGCTTTTTACGTCGATGGAATCCTCAAGTCCTCAAAGAGGACTTCCAAAGGTATACCAAGAACATTTCAAATAATCATAAGTGTCTTCACTGACGCAAATGCTTCATGTTCTGGATAGGTATATGCTCCAAACTTTTCTATACTATAAAACTGCTTGTCAACAGTCTCCTTCCACAAAATATTCCTCAAGACATTGAGAAAAGGGAGCGATTCTACAAGGAAGGCAATATTACAGTGGTTTGTATAAGGTTCTAAAGATACATATGAGAGTCAATTGTGCCGATATCTAAGAATAGGCAACACTCTGGCAACAAATGTAAGCAACACTCTTATCATTGTGTTTCCCTCATAGTGTGAGAATTGACAATGTTAATACCTTAACAAATGGCGAGTGATGATAATATGTCTACTACGCAATGGTAAATATACTAGCATGTAGACAACAAGCAGACATTTGTGAGAATAGATGAGCACCATGGAGAGAGCAGTGACACTATTTTGGCCAACAAAAGAGAAGCGGTGACAATACTGGCAGCAAAGGCTGTAAATAAAATTTAAACTCATGTCCTCATGCCCCCTTTTTTATGTATGGTCTCCAGCTGCTTAATGCTGGCTGTAGATATTATTTTACTCTGTCCTCACTGATACATATACTGTCCAAATTAAGGTGCTCTGAGAGTATAGTCCAGTGATGACGATCCTTTTAGAGACTGAGTGTCCTAATTGAACACCAAACCCCACTTATTTATCTCAAAATGCTGGCATGGCAATTTATCCTGAATTACACACACTCATATTCACACAAAATATGTAAACACACACTCTATTTTTTTAAGATAGAATAGGAGAGGGTATGGGACGATGTGTGCAATCAGAAAGAGGGGAAGAGTACTGACATCATTGAGAGCCAATAGGCTGGAGTTCTTTCCTCTGTGCTGGATGACAGTTCACATGCCCACAGAGAGGACCCTGAGTGCCACCTCTGGCACGCATGCCATAGGTTCACCATCACTGGTATAGTCCATGCCCTTTCCTGCTTTCTCTTCTGCAACTCTTATCACAGTGTAATAAAGGACAATTTCTCTGCTGTTACAACTTTAGTTAGTCGATAGGCAGGGATGTGAGAATAAATGACCATCAACTTGTGTTGCATTGATTAAAACCAGTCAATACCTGGAAGTTCCTAGTAATGTCAATATTGCACAGGTCATACCATGGATGAATTTCTGGAACAGAGAATGTCATTGTTAACCCAACTGCTGCATTATCAAGAGGATATGTCACTTTTTTTTTTTTTTTTTTTTAATCATTAGACTTTTATTGAGGTCACCTTTTTTATAGGTGTCTGATGGTATCAGTATGGGAATGAAGGAGCAGTCATGCGTGATCATATATAGAGCAGTGGTTCCCAAACTTTCCTTGCAGGGCCCCCTTTTCTATTTAGGAACAATATCAAGCCCCCTCCCTATTCAAACACAGGTTAAGAATGAGGGCCAGCGCACCCCTGCTATAGAGAAATCTATTGACCATCCTCTATCATTCAATCCTGGGTTAGTCTTTCCTTCACTATATAAGGTATATAGATATAGTACACAGGGGCTACATATTCCAGAATTAGAATATAAACATAAAACTAGACTCTGAAAATTTTACAAATTGAGCACAGCAGGAGCTTAGTCCTGTACTGTCATTTCATACGATTTTGTCAGAAAAAAATGAACCTGCACAGGGTTACTGCTTCGTAATGAAAGTCAGATGTTAATAAAACCTGTACTTACTGGAGCTTGCTGAGCTGCACAGCTGTTAGGACGGCAGCTGTTTGGGCTATATGATACCGTTTCTTTCATCAAGCAAATTACAGATTCTTCACTTACCATGTATCACTGGGAGGGATCTGTCTGGCACTGGTAGATCAGGTACACTTTAATGATCTCCATTCCCTCAAACAGATGTTTTAAATTATAAAACGATAGATAATATGTGACAAAACCGACGTGTAAAAAATCCTCAGTAGCCTGCAAAGGAACAACCATGTAATAAAATGTACAACTCTGATATGATTGGTCAGCTTAGAGTCTGGTTCGGAGAAAAATGGAGAATGGAGATTAGTGGAACTCTTGGTAAATATACAATTACCATTCAACCCTCTTCTTCATGAGAGGCCTAGCATGACTGCCACCATTTGCTGCTTCCCAGTAAATGAAGAGATATGACCTTCGGGACCGCTAAGTTGATTGCATTTACATGCTTCAAGGTATTCTCCTTTTTTATTGCCTGAGTTAAATTAAAAAGGTGAAATGGCAGCCTTGAGCAATGACTTTTAGCATTGTGCCGTATAATAACTCAAATAATATTTCTGTGTCATGTTGACTTTATCATTTTTACTGTAAAATATATACTAGCCAAGTCAGGTGGTATGTATGCTGTGCAGGATCTAAGCATGTAGAGAATAGGGATTAGACACAATTTATGTATCTGGAGTACCTCAGTAGAATGCCTACCGTAGCTGATTTTGGTCAAATAATCGTGGAAGGCCTCCCAACCTCTGGTGGGCTGCACAATATATTTATTACTTTTGAAAATTTAAATAAAGCAGCCAAGGTTCCCTCAATGGGACTTTAATTGGAAGGTGAGATCATTCAGTAGTGTTGAATAAAAATGTAATGTAATTTATTTCAAAGAGAACAAGCCTGGGCCCCTGCACCGACGTATGCCCACGCTTGGATGGTCCCAGAGGATTGCCTGATATTGGGGAAGGCGAAGCACAGTGGTTTTGCAGACCCTGACCAAATACACGGGCACGCACCACATTTTAACCCAGAGTGCCTTCATAAAGTGAACCTGTCCCAGGTAATGGTCTTCTACCGGATTGGGATCTATCTGCGGGTGCGCTCCCTGCTGAAAGCTTTATTTATCACTGTTTGCATTTACCCTTTGATCCAGACACACATTATCTGTACAAGCCTGAGGAAGCCCTTCGGGTGAAACATGTTGCGCAAGTACAGTTAACTATATTTCATTTGACTGAACTTTATTCAATTAATTGATCAAATGGACTTTGTTTTCCTTGTTCTCTTAGAATAAATTACATGTACATTTTTATTCAAGACTACTGTATGATCTCACCTTCCATTTAAAGTCCCATTGATGGAACCTTGGCTGTTTTATTCAAAGATGTATGTAAGGGATGGGAAAGGTGGATTAATCCTTCAACTTAGTGTTAAGTGATTCATCAAATTACTTTTGGAAATTTACATATTGATTTGAAGGGATGTGTTCTTGAGTCTTGGACCTGTATAAAAAGGGTGGGATCATTCTGCTGGTATCTAGTCATTAGCAGCATAGGCAATATTCATATTTGCAAAATGTCAAAACATTTTCACCTAATATTACCAACAAATTAGCAAATTTAAAATTCTGCAGTATGGAGCTCATTTACATATTCCACAGCACTGTGTGGTATGCTCACACAGTGCATTTGAGAAGAATTAGAGAAACAATTGCACTACAATGCACCAGTTTGTAACCACATGATTATAACGCACGCATAGATGTTAATAGTAACCTAAACCTGGGAGATGAACTGTGCTTTTTCTCTGGGTGGGGAAGTCCAAAGAAGGGGAGGGGACTGAGTAGTGCTATGATCTAAAAGAAGCGCCCCTGTTATGTACAAGAGCCACTGTGTTTATTCAGGAGAGCGGACTGCAGTTCCTGGAAATCACAAACTGAAATGCTGTCAGATCTGGAGCACAGAGTGGCCGCATCTGTAGCACCAATGGGCTGTATGTAGGGTACCAATGGTCCAGAGAATCATACACAGTCAACAAAAACCTAATTTAGTTAATGTCTCCTTCTGAAATGCCACACACTTGGCACATTTCACAAATAGTGACGTTTTTTCCCAGTGTGTGGAGAGAACCACAGACATTCACATACAACGTGAATATACAGAATGTTCCAGCAAAGTAGGCAGGACTGGACCATGCAGTATTCACTCTGTATTCCTCCAGCCAAAAGGCCAGTGCCAGGAGGGAGGTCTTCACTGCAAGGCTGAAACTTTAGCATGTGTCTATAAACTACCAGTACCCATTCTCTGAACACACTGACCAACTTATGAAGAGACACATTTCACAATCTGGCACAGAACAACTTAACCATGAGAAGCTGTTTACATATGGAAGGAGATATGAGTCTTTGTTACAAAATGTATTTATTGCAATGCAGAATTTTAATTTAAATGCCATCTAATTGTATAATGTCTCTCCGTAAGTTAGTCAGTGTGTTTAGAGAATAGGTACTGCTAGTGCTAATGCAGATAAGATCTCTTCTTGGCAGTGGTTTTTTGGCTTGGCTGGGGGAATGGAACACATTTCTGGCCCCTGGGATGCATAGCAGTCGTTCCCATTATGGTTGGGACAAATTTTCTTTTTACATATTCGGACCATAAGACGCAGGGACACTTTCCCATTGATTTTAATCATAAAAATATAGTATGAAAAATATGTTATATTTTCCCCTTCCCTAGTCCTATTTTCCCTTCTCATCAACATACCAGTTACCAACTTACCTTATATTGCACCCATTGGTGCCATCTATGTGAGGCAGAAGACCTGACCCTGACACCAGAAACCTCTCTCTGGAGTACAGCTTAAAATACATTACACTAAATGTGGTTATCCTCTGTAACAGTATAAAGACGACTCTGGGACACTGGCCACAGAGGCACCAATTCAAAGAAAAAGCAATAACAGAAACAGTTGAAGAAAATGAAATGGGTAAAATGTGCCAAAGAATACAGACATGATGATAGATGACAAGAAAAGAATATTATGGGTTGATGATGAGTGTAAGCTTCAGATGAGTAGATCTAGACAAGAGAACATATTTAAGAAGAACAACAAACAAAAAGATGTCAAGCATGGCACATAAAATGTAATGTTATGGTGCAACCCAAGGCGAAGGTTTACACACAGTGCACCTCTCTATTCTACAATGTCATGTCACTGTGTAACTGCGTAACTGTTATCATCCTTTGGGAAAATGATCTAAAGTATACTTTACAGCTACACAAGCTACATTTTTATAAAGAAACAGGACACAAGAGAATTCTCTTTGAGTAGCTATCACAGTAGTTAAATACCAACCCTATTGCATACAGTATATTTCCCTGATTATTTCATATATTTGCCCTGACTAGTATAAAAATACTTGGAAAACTTATATATGATGTGTTTAGAAATGACATAACAACTCATTTAGGACCCAGGAAGATTATCAGTGTAAATTAGTGAGTATACATGATATTTTAGGTTACACATTTTGTGACACATCATAATGTGACGAATATCTGCATTGCGAATATCCGAGCAAAATATTACAAATTCTCGAATTTCAGATATTCGTCGAATATATTCAAATTTCGAATATTCTCGCTCAACACTACTGTTTATAGTAGTCTTATTCTGTAGCATGCAAGTTTGAAGCCAAGTTCTATTGTCCATTTTAGGACCTCTCCCTTCACTTGCATATGTTGACATTGCTGGCATTAATCAACTTGGTCAATCATGTAATTGAGCAACTTTATCCCATCACAAGGTGGAAGGATGTCCAGTACCTATAGCAAGGTATGTCCTCCTGGTTTCCCCATCATCATTGCTGATATTTGGGAAGTGTGGCAGGGTCTTTTCATCAAGGTGACAACAGGACGGATTTGGCCATAACTAAGGGTGTATAGAAGGTATAGTAATGTCCATTTTGCCGTAGGCCACTTAACACACCAGGCAGTTTTGGAATCATATAAAATTGCATAAATTAATAGAAGCTTCTGCTTTTACTATATTTGTAGAAAATATTGGATAAACATTATGTTTGGGCTGAAAAAGAAAACAGCACTACATCCAGTATCTCCGATAAACACATCAAGCTTTCTGGAATATGAATTTTATGACATTGGACTCATTATACCCCTGGTACTTTAACTGTCAAGAGCAGTTTACGCTATTACGTTGTGGGTTTGAAATTGTTATGTACAATAAAGTGATTTGACCACTTACTTTTTAATGTGCCCACCCAAATCTCTTGGGGCTAGCCACCCCAGTGCCTACCCAGATGATACTGGATGTAGTGCTGTTTTCAGTTTTTTACTGAGATGGTGGCCTGGGACAATTGTTGGCTTTTATCTTAAAGCTCCATGTCATTTATTTGGATATTTGGAATATGTTGGGCTGATTTACTTGCCAGAAAGGAAAAAGTTGTAAGGAAAAACTTTAGCACTGGATTACATTGGAATCTCATTGAATACATGCATACACATCTGGGTGCCAATACTTAATATGCTCAAACCCTATCATTGGTGGCCTTTGCTTTGAAAAGTCTTAGGGGGGTTTCCACATGCGTTGGAACCCCCTCTGCTAAGTATATTGCTTGGCGGGAGGTCCTGCTTGGCAGATGCTGTGTCTTCACTACGCCAAGCTGTTCCGCCGATGCAAGGCTGAACGTAGTGGAGTACGTTGAGCCTTTGCATCGGCGGATGTCTAAACACAGAAACTGCCGAGCAGGTAAAGTCTATGTGCTCCATCGGGATCCCTGCCAAGCAATATGCATAGCGGAGGGGGTCCCGATGTATGTGGAAACATAGCCTTACTTTTCTTCTCCCAACCACTGACATTGTTCATATGTTTATAGACATATAAAATATTTGGTCAGCTGACTAGAGGGGTAGAAAACAATGGGGTGGATATTAGACCCATTGACCTAATAAAATACTTGTAGTGACTGAGAAGCAAATAAGTGGTAGCTTTAATAATTCACATATACTGGAAAAGTGGATACATTCCTTCTACTTGTTTTTTTTACATTGTTGTGTACCCTAAAATAACATTACAGTTCAGAGAAAGTCAAAAATCCTTAACAGTAGCAAATAATACTATAACTTGAATTCTAAAAAAAACTGTATGCTATTGTTTTCCCATATTATTTGTACTCAAATTCCACACTAGACAACTATATAATAAATGCTTCACGTAAGCTTGGCCTTAACTAACCCAAATATACAAAACACTGATGCTTTATATTCTTTTCCATTGTCTGCACTTTTCAAGTATTGTAAACCCATAAAAAAGATGATAAATCACCAATATTGTTACTGTAGCAGACATAGGAGTCCATGTTATCTTTTTCTTAAACTAGTACCAGTCCTTTCCCCAAGCTTGATGAATTGGTTTGGTTTATGCACATCTATAATTTCTGAAAGTAAAAAGAAGAAAATTGAGGATCCAGACTCAGCAATGATTTAATTTTCAGTACACAGCAACTCACGTTAAATATCAAGGCCAAACATAGCTGTATGTGGTGTGTGTCATAAGCACAGATGAGTAAGGAACATTGTAAGAAAAGGCAATTTAACGGGCTTCACATCATAATGAAGTGATACTGGAAGCAACTGCTCTGGAGAAAAAGCAAATTCAGCCGTTTGCTAGTTATTCTTTCTGTCACTTGCTATTGATTTTCTGGCTATGAATGTATTTTTCTACTTTTTTGAGTCCTGCATTTTAGAAATTTATTCATCAAGATATGATGCTTTCATCTATTAGACTAATCAAATCAACAAAAGGAAATATTACTTTTTGTTCTTTTATGAATTTCTTTACATATATATATATACATATATATATATATATATATATATATATATATATATATATATATATACTGCATATATATACTGCATGTGGGTTTTCACTATTTTACTACTAAAGCGTTTTAAGATATTTCCATTTTAGTCATTCCTTGGCCATATCAAAAAGGCGTGATTTTTAAGGAATAACACTTTTTCATTCATTTCTTGACTCATTCATTGGCGGTCACTATATTTCTCCCTAGAATTGACTCACCTGTTACCCTCCTGAAGAAGCGGTGTGATATCACAAAGGTCAACATACAGGTTATACGTGCGATACTGTAATCGAACATTTGTGATAAGATCCACTATTTTGATGATTGTACTGGATCTTCTCCTAATTTAGTTTTCTGATTATCACGTTATTTGAAATATTTCCTTTTGGATTAATTTCTCCAAATGATTAAGTTTTGACCACTGAAACGTCACTGGGTAATTTGCCAGTTTTTTCCTGACAGACAGGTGCCACCACTGTGAGTTTGGCTTGGTTCCAACCTCTTTTCTTTAACTTTTTTATTTATAATCTTTAAACTAAAGGTAATCAAATTCCACATGTCCTAACATCATCAAAAACATTTGTCAATTATGTTCCATTGTTTCACATTGCAACTCATATAACTGTTACAGTGAGTATATTATTCCACAATAAGATCTGTGTTAAAGCGGTTTTAAACACAAATTAAAAAAACACACATACATTAAATAGACACAATACTCGCCTGTCAACAGTTCTGATGCTGGAAAACTGCTACAGAGTAACAGAGTACACAATACTCTCTTTGATTTTCCTGCTCTCCCTTGTCTACATCACTGGCATCATCAGTAACAATGTCCTTGTGAGCTGAGAAGCTGACGCGTTCCTCTATTAACATGGAGGTCTGTGGCGTACCTCCCTGTCTCTTTGGCATCACCGATGATGCAGAAGGGGTGGTGCCGGGGCCAAATGGAGGGTGGTGATCCTCGCGGAATCGTCACCACTTTCACAAGCACAGGTAAGGTTTGGCGATGCCAGCTTGTCCAGAGTTTGTTTTGTTAACAAACTGTGGACGAGCTGGGCTTGTCCCAAATGCTAGGGAGGGGATAATAACTCATGGTCAATGGCCAACACATTTTGTTACTGACCGCTTTATTAGAAGTATATTACATATTGCACTACTTCCCTGTATCACAGAGGTATTTAAAAGTGGAAATGAATCTTTATTTCTGATCCTTTAACATAGATGGGTTTACGGGTCCCATGCAGAAGGGGGGGAAGGTTGTGTATTTGACAGTATAGCTAAATGGATCAGTCTCGTCCTGTATATAATATATATTGTCAATATATGTTATCCACTTAATTCGGCATATTATTCTGCTACAGCTTCAATGGAGTAAACCAAAACTATAATGTTGGGTTATAATGGTTTTTAAAAATGTACAAATCCTGGTGTTTTATGGCATTAACCTCCCGGGTAGTTAGCCCAAGTTAATTCAGGGTGAGTTTGTTTACTAACAATACTCACCCAAACTGACCTTCAGGCATACAGGATCCAGCAGTCGCAATGTGAGCATTCCCTGGAAGGGCCAGGCTCGAGAAGGAGGAACTCCCCTGCTGCACTCCAGCTCTATCTCAACAGACTGTCTGCCTCTGGGTAAGAGCACAGTCTTCAAGGAGCTGGTTTAATAGACTGTAACTTAGCTCCTAAGCCTAGTACTCCATCCCTACCTGGCAGGTGATAATGATTTGTGACTGTACATACTCCCTTCTAGTGAAAGCTATTCCCCTAAACCAGCTTGCGCGGACATTGTCTTCCTCTATCTAGTTGTATGTGTGACAGTATGTCTGAGCATAGGTACATGCACAGAAAAGAAATTGGTTGGTCCGGTAGATGCCTTGCAGAAGGAGTGTAAAATCTGAGATCGGTTTGAGGTGAAGCATTCACCTGCCATCAGAAAAGCTTGGGAGCTCCCGGGTGACCCTGGTCAACACTACACTGTTAAAAAATTTAAATGCTCTGGCCAAAGATGTACATTAAAGTATCAAACAACTCAGCTCACCGATGCTTGAAGTAGGAGAAGGATATTTAATATTTAAATAAATTGCCACATAACCATAATCAGCTTCCCTGATGTTATTGTCAAAGGAAGTTTTAGCTGGGCATTAGCATGTGTGGGAATACGTATCTCAAGCACCTTGTATTAGCAGTTTCCTTAAAAAAAGGAACTTTATCACCCTATCCACACATTCATGTAAAAGCCATAAAATATAATGAGAAATAGAGGGCTCATCCATCTGCATGTGTATGTCAGCTGGCATTATGCTGCCAGAAAACTTACACAGGGGGCCAGAGCACTGCGTATGTCACTCCCGGCTGACTACACTTTAGTTTGTAACTACTTTTCGATTTAAAGAGAAATGCTTCAAATGGTTGCTAATGATAATAATTCATGTTAAATATGTCTAAGTTTGTCTCCAGTTCTTTTGTTAAGCATTGCATGTTATTTGTACAAAGTTGCACAAAGTCTTGGACAATGGCCTTGATGTCTTGAAGTTATGATGAAGGAGGTTTATTTGGGAAAACTTGGTTGGAATATTTCACCTTAGTACAACTTTGTCCAATTTTCTACTTTGGTTTGTTTTGTGACACATCAACATAACACACTGAAAGGAACTTGAAGGAGATGCACATAGCCCTTTTTTTTTAAATTTATTTATTCATCTATGGCACCTGTTTGCAGTGGCGTCACTACCCTGGAGCAGGGGGTGTGGTTGGCACCATTTTACTTCCAGAGCAGGTGTTGCACCAAACCTTTTAACTAAAGATGCTTTTTTGTGTACAATTTGTAAGGGACTTGCTAGAAAACTCCAATCTTACTCGAGTCTTCTTTTATCAACCACACCTGCAATGTCAGTGTGACAGAAGCAGCAGAGGCTTTGGCTTGCCCCCACCCCATGTGAATAGTACAGGTACAGTGAATGGTATAGTCTCAGGTTTGTTCAGGGCAGAGTAAAATGTAACACTTCAGCCTAATAGTATGTGGTTACCCTTTGCTTTATATATGTATATTTTTAGACCATAAGACGCACTCTTTCCCCCCAGAAATTGGGGGCATCTGATGGTCAGAATACGTGACCACCTGTTGAGCCCTGGTTCCCTGCCAGCGTCTTCGATCTCCATGAAGGAAGATTAGCTGGGGAGGTGGAGGAGTGGAAGGCTGGATCTCCCATCTGTACTGTATTGTTTATATCAGCAGAGCCCTGCTGATATAACCAATGAAGCGCAGAGAGGGAAAATTGAAAGAGCTGCCAGATGGCATCTCTCCCATGTATGTGTGTCAGAGCTGCACTCACACTGAAGGTTTCACACACACAGCCGTAGAGGGGAGACACCTGAACGCAGCTTCCCTCATGGCCCTACTCTTCCCAGATGTTGAAATTTGGTATCGCAAGGGGATTTTTCCCCATTTGATTTAAATATTTTTTTCTGTTTTTCCTGCTCTAAAAACTGTGTACGTTCGAAAAATATGGTATATATATTCTAGAAGAATTCCATATTTTTCTACATTTGGGAATGTAGTAAGTTTCAATGCAGAATAGTTCAGGGACACCACAATTTTTGTCTCTCAAAATAAAGAATCCAAATAGCATATATAATATTACTGAACTGATTTAATTAAAAAAAGGATAACTTTATAACAGCAATTAGGAGATGGCAACTCTTATTATGTTTTTATTCATGGTCTAGTGCTTTCCGTTGGATATTCTGCTCAGCCAGACAAACAAAGCAAGCATCTTGATATTGTGCCAATTTAGGGAGAGGCTATTCTCTCTCTGGGCGGTGTATGATGTATTGTTGCATCATTAATAGGTGGCACAAAGCTCATTCATAATGAACAGCCGCTGTTCCACTTGTGCTCCTTAGCATGATTTTAGTCATTTAAGAAAAGCCGAGGACTGCAATCTCTGCAAAGGTGTTTTGTTTCTCAGAGATAATAATCATATTGCTGGCTCTTGCCAATGACCAGTAAATAAATCTTCACGTGTAATTGTACTTCAAAGCAGCTATGCATAGTGTATGAGGGAAACAGAGTGCGGAAAAGCAGGAAAATGGTATTGCTGGGACTGGCAATACATATGTTCATTAGAGGCTTTAAACAAGCATATTGTGTAGGGATATACATTATGTATGTAAAGTTAAACATTTGTGGACAACTGCCATCACATAAACAATAACTGCTGCTGCTTGGGGGCTGGCTTTTACCCAGGATGTACATTTCAAACACAGACATTAATGGATGCAAACAAAGCTAGAACACCAGGAGGCTTTATTCCCAACACAACATAGAGTAGTAATATATATATAAGCTTGTTGGATTTGTTCCATAACAATGGGTGTTTGGGCATGGGCACACAACACCAGAAATCCCGGTAGCAGTTTTTGTTGGGTAATCCAAAAAAGGCAAAACCTGCACAACAAAACAGATCAACCCGGTGGCAGGGGGTAATTTGGATTACTCCAAATTACTTCTCGGAAGTTTCAAGGTTTCTCTAGGTACTATCATATTTCAAGCTGAGACCATTTTAATAATTTTGACAGGGGTAATTGAATGAGTATATCTGTATATGTAATAATAGTGAATGCTACTGTGACACTAAATTCCTGTGCTTACAAACCACAAAACAGCAAAGATCCACCACCATGCTTCACTGTTAGGATGGTGTTCTCTTCATGGACATTGTTAACTTGTTTTCAATATAGAATTTATGGTTCTGGCCATAATGCTCAATTTTATTATGATTGTGCCAAATGGCTTCTCTGAAGTTGAAAGAGTTCACTAGGTACTATCATATTTCAAGCTGAGACTATTTGAATAATTTTGACAGGGGTAATTTTATGAGCATATCTGTTTATGTAATAATAGTTAATGCTAATGAGACATTAAATTCATGTGCCTCTGTAGCTTACAAACCACAAAACAGCAAAGATCCACCACCATGCTTCACTATTAGGATGTGTTCTCTTCATGGACATTGTTAACTTGTTTTCATTGTAGAATTCATGGTTCTGGCCATAATGCTTAATTTTATTACGATTACTCCAAATTACTTCTCAGAAATGTCAAGGTTTCTCTAGTATCATATTTCAAGCTGAGACTATTTGAATAATTTTGACAGGGGTAATTGTATGAGCATATCTGTATATGTAATAGTAGTTAATGCTACTAAGACACTAAATTCATGTGCCTCTACAGCTTATAAACCACAAAACTTCAAAGATCCACCACCAATGCTAATAGTAATTGTATGAGCATATCTGTTGTAAATTCGGGGTGTTCTAGGGGTTCACCTTCACCATACTAGAGTCTAGAAAAAGTCCCAAACCATGCTTTATTGAGCCAACAAGAAAACAACAAAAAGGCTTAATGGCAGCCATTCCAAAGTGATCAGTCTTTCATGTAACCCCAAAACTCTTGACGTTAAGTCCCTGATCAACAGTCCGGGTTAGTCCACAGGGGGAAGCGATCCAGCTTGTCCTTCTTAGACATGTCTTTCAGCAAGACCATGAGTTCCCCCTAATGAGATGACCTGACCTCATTATTGCTGTTGGTCAGCCGAAACCAACCCTTATCCAGCATCCCAAGGGTTATCTTTACCTCCCTAGCGCACTGCCCGTATCGCACCTTTTCAGCGGTGCAGTACGGGCAATCAAGGCAGTGTACAAAGTACACTGCCTGTCATTTACTCCCTCCCTCCGCCCCTCTCCACACAGCCGGTGTCATTATTGGCTGTGTGGGTGGGAAAGCCGGCGCTCCTGCATTAACATGGAGATCTATGGCGCTGCCCCATCCCCGCCCCCTTCTGCATCACTGTGACGCGATGGGGGCGGTGCCGAAACCCCGCAAATGCTGCAGCGATGAAGACCATCGCTGCAGCTTTCCAGGGAGGCATCGTGTGTGACCCTGAACGCCGAACGAACAGGGTTCGTCTCAACCGCTAGGGAGGTTAAAGGTGACCCAACCCGAAACTGGGTGACACATATATCCCATTCAGGATCCATCCCTGGTGTCCTGTACACTGTATATGTAATAATAGTTAATGCTATTGAGACATTAACAGACAACATACATATAATACACAGTCACATATGTGCATATTTTTGGAGTTGTTTTCCCAACGTGAGCGTCTGATTTTGGCTTCCTTGACAATACACACAAGTAAATCTTTACAGATTCTAATAATTTATTAAAGCTTTGGGCTATTTTCGAAGAAAAGTCTCTCTTCTGAATTTAATATAATTCTGTCATGGAATTATTTTCAACATACAAAACAATTTTGCTACCCTCAAGATACTAATTCTCAACAAATTAGCAACAGAGCAGATAGTGTAAGTTGACTTAATGTTCTGAACCGCATAAATGTGAAAGACATTATACGGCACAGACAATACAGAAGGGAGTGTGACATGCCAGCATAGAGGTTATGTCAGCGGGTGGCTTATTAAGGCTCACTTTCCTCCTCCAAGTCGGAGAGGGTCTCCCAGCAGGGAAGTAATTTGTGCCTTGCTTCAGGTATGCTATTAGTAGCCTGATGAGATTCGCCTGTCATTAATGATTGACAGACATTATGAAATCCCATCTGAGTCAGCTGATTTGACTGGTGTCCCTAGACTTTATGCCGTTATATGCTTGACAGATTGATAAGTGAACTATTTGCGGATATAGTCTAGGTTGGTGGAATATTGTCATACTCAGTGCAGGTTCTAAATTTAGTGGTCTCAGCTTTACTCGCTCAATAAGATTCCATTCCCATACTAATGAGTTAATGATAGAAGTTCTCCTGCTTTTTTTTTTCAATGTAATTATTTTTGGTCTTAGCTTTTCCAGGGTTTTAACCGCTTAATTAAAGCAGATTTTCAAAACTCAAATACAAAAACTCATATAGCACCTTTCACTGAGGCCAATGAAGAAGATATAAATTTAAAAAAACTTTCAAAAAGTAACTTAAAGCAGACGTACCACCTCAGTATCTACTTCCTTTTATTGGCACTGGGCAGATTTAACACAAAAATACTTACCTAGTAAAATCTGGGAAAATGCGGTGGTGCCCCGACCATCCTTTGACGTGCAGCCAGCTTTGGCCGACTCCAGGTGCAAGTGGATATGGGGAAGGGAGACGTCACAACTAACGTCTGTCTCCCATCCCTGTGTGCCCTGCCGCAAGCCAGATCTGAATCCAGTGATGCTGGAGGGGAGGAGCATCACCGGATACAGATCTGGATTGGTGGAGACTCTTCTTGTCTCGCTCTTCCATCTTACATGCTAGAGGATGCTGGAGCGAGGAAGAGGGGAAGGTAAGCATGGGATTTATCTCTACAGGGATCACTTTGCCTGGATCAAGACCCATGTAGGTAAGTAAGTTTATTTGTTTGTTTGTTTTTTGTTTTTTAGTTTACAACCGCTTTAACTACTTGTTGTCTTATTTTTGTTTAGCTACTGCCTGTATTTTATTAAAGGAGAACTGGAACTAATGCTTTATTGATTTTTAAAACTTTCAAGGTTTCTAGCGTGTCATAGCTGATCACATGTGTGGCACCATGCCATATATAGTTTTTTTTTTTGTAAATAAAGGGTAAAGCACAGTTAGATTTTTCTCTAGATTGACTTAAAATACGATCTTATTAAATTTAATCATATTGCATTTTGATTAATTTTACTACCACATAATCTAATAGATTCCAAACAGATCAATCCCTTTCCTTAGTCCTGTGTACACCCTCCATAGTAACATTGGAAATCAATCAAAATACCTAGAAAAATAGACTAAAATTTACCGAAAGTTATTAACATGTTCAATTACTTTTTGATCGATTTTATGTTCAAATCCAAAATTTGGTTCCAATTCGATTTTGATACAAAAAAGTATTGATTTTTAAACTATTTCGACTTAATACAATAATTTTTGGGTCAATCGAATGACATTTTTTTACTAAATCACAGTGGACTCAGCAATCGCTTCTGGCACTGCCTCTTTGGTGTCAGGTGGGTGCCTGAAGTGATAGGCAGGGGGGGCTTTGCCATTGACCTTCATGTTAAGGAGGCGACGTCGGTTTCATGCCCCGCCAGCGAGGGGAAGAGGGAGGAGTACTGTGTACTCTGCTTTGATTGCTATTCACACTTGACTTCCTACACACATGTGATGCTTCAACATATCTTCATTGTCTTCACAAGGTTATGCCCTACAAGTACAGCCACCACAAACCTACCTACAAACTATCCAAAGGGTCTTGCATTACCTGAAGTAGGGATAGAAGTCAATGCCATAAAATAATGTGAATTCAAATTGTCAATTAAGTTTTAATCTTGTAATTGATTGATATGCTGGTTTTGCATTGTTGTAAGGGTTCCAACAGCCAATCCTGGTTGGGTTGCAATGGTAAACATCAGATAGTTTGGAGACATACCGCACTATAGCAGTAGATAGTCATTGAAGTTAGTTCTTTTTCACACCCTTATATTCCACACAGGTATCCAAGTACCCAAAGTCATATACTGATTGCTGTCCCGTTTGAAAGATTTTGGTACATAAACACAGTGACTTTTAAAAGTGTGTATATACCATTGGCACACAGTATACTTATACTGATGCTATCTCTGCCAATGTCCAGACCAAGGTATGCTCATCATAAAATTTTATGAAAAGCTCTTTCTCAGTCAGATCAACCGAAGACAAGAGTAGGACAAGGTGGATCTGGTGCTTGATGGTATAAGATGTGGAAATTTCTATAGCACCTATGGACCACTACTTATATCTGTGGAATTGATGTTTGACACAGGAGAAATGGAGTTCACACGCAATACACTTGCCCCTTGATCAACCCCTTTACCTTCCCCCATTGCTATGATTTTCTATGTATCTGTAGTTTAATGTGGACTTGTATTAGGGGACATGACACAGTGTTAATAAATGTGAACAGGCATTACCTGCAAGCAATCTGTCATTCTTTTTTTCTTTCAAGACATGCTATTAATAATGAAAAGCTGCTATTAATAATAAAAAATGGCTTTTTCACCTTATTCTAGCGTATGGCTTAGTATAATTTAGAATTTTGTAAATCACACTGTGCCTTGTCAATAACTTTGTCATTTTTCCAGTCTGATAGTGAACGCAGGGCCATCTCCAGGGGGAAGGCTTTGCCAGAGTTAGAGAAGTCATTCATCAGGACCATATGATTTTAACCTTTCATTGTAAGAGGGTCACTTCCTTGAACCAGCAGCGGCCCTTGTGGGAAATCATAAGGCCGTGCGGCTTCTCTGGTTTATGTTGGGCTATATTGAAAGCATCTATCACAATTGCTGGCCTTCAATTCATATTTTATGTCCTGGAAGATGCTTCATCGGTAAGGTATCTATTTTTATCCAGTCCAAAATTCTACATAGAAAAGTTTTAGTAGTAGTTTTTTTTCTTGTAATGTCATCCTATGGAACTGATTTTTGTCAGGAACAATTACTGACAACAGAGCTCAACTCTTGTTTAAATCTGTAACAACAAAAGCTCAAAATCAACATCGTCCTTATTAATGGGGAACAAAATTCTGGGTCAAAACATAAGCTGTACTTTACAACATTTCTATCTATGTTTTTCCTTTTTTTCTCTAGCAAATGATATTTTTTTTAATAATTTTTCTTTATGTATGCTGTATGCAGCAATATTACTAGAGAGCATGTCAGAATACAGCAAGCATGCATGCTCATAGCTAGTGATGGCCGAACATCGGCCAGGACTGTCCGCGAACGGGCGGGTCGGACTTCTAAAGACGTCCGTCGTCCGCCTGTTCGCGGACACATTCAAATTCCCCGCCTCTAGGCGGGGACTTTGAATCGGAAAAACCGGATGTGACATCAGTGACGTCACATCCGGTCCCTGGAACTCATACTGGAATGCATAGTTCCTGGTTCCGTGAGCCGGATGTGACGTCACTGACGTCACTTCCTGCTCCGACACGGTTTTTTCACTAGGAGACCGGCTTTATGCCCGGTCTTCTAGTGAAAAGATTCTTCCTCCGGCACGATCACACAGGTTGTGATCCTGCCGGAGGAAGAATAGAGATCATCTTCTCACTGGTGAACGGAGCGTGTCAAACACCCACACTGCTCGCCGGCGAGAAGATGGGCGAACATCGCTGCCGAACTGTCCGCCTTGCGGACATTTCGGCCATCACTACTCATAGCTTGTGTACTCATTGTAAGAAGTGTTGTACCATTGACCAACACCCGGAAATTTTTTATGTTTGAAACACACATTTTGTGTGTTTCTAGTGTTGAGCTCCAATATTCGAATTTTGAATATATTCGGCGAATATCGGCTATTTGAGAATTCGCAAATTTTGCAACTATGGTGGCAGATATTCGCAATTTCGAATATTCACATTGGGATTCTTATGAGCATGGATTGCGAATATAGATTCGCAATGTGAAAATAAATAGCAAGGTAATTAGGAGGCGATTAAAATCGCAAATCTAGAGTCGCAATCTCGTGCGTCCGTGTGCAAATGCGCGCAATTGCGCATATTCGCAAATATAGAATCAAATATTAGTAGAGTTATTCATGAAATATCCCAAATTCGAATATTGCCTATGCCGCTCATCACTATGTGTTTCAAACATTAATATAATCAAAATGTCTATTAGACCCTTGTACGGACATATTCTGGTAAGTTACAGGCCTACAACATAAATAAAATTTCATTGAAGTCTATGGCGCGCTTTTAGTACAGAAATCTGGAGAAAGTAGCAAGTGCTTTGCTTAAGACTGTACTGATACACACACTTGGATTAAGGAAAAGGAATGTCCACAGAAGCTGATATTGGGGTGATAACTTTTATTTAATGGAATATATACAGCTTGACTATCTTTGGTCCCAGAGATAAGGTACAGTTCATAGGGTCTAAGTTACAAACAGGTCTATAACCAGCTGGAAGGCTGATGCTCTAACCCAGAGTAGGGGTGCAGATGATTAAAGCAAGGAGAGGATACCATCTCTTGTGCTAAAGGAGGAGTCCTCCTTTCTCAACCCCTAGCTCTTCCAGGGAATGCACTTACATGTCCACTGCTAGCTCCTGTAGTCCTTCAGGCCTGTAGGACAGGACCTGTTCCCATGGGGATGCCTTGAAGAGTCACTCCAGAGCCCTGGTGCTCTTTGTAGGCAGAAAGTTCACAGACACATCACCCGGTGCCCCTTCTATCACTCATATTCATACTGTCTGGGTTGGACTGCACCCCCTGTCTCCAGGCAGAATTCAATATACAAGGAACTTTCCCAAATATTTCAGCAATTTCTAGCATATTCATACTATGTACACATAGAAAGATATTTAACTGCCTCATTGCCAAACAACCCTGATAATTATAGCAATTAGGTTACACTACAGTGTTCCTACCACACTCCAATTCCAATTGTACATAGAGTCAAATTCAAAGGTTTGTGCCTTGCTTTTTATCACTCCACACCTCCTGTCCCCCTATCTCCAACCTGGTACATAAATAAACCCCTAACTTTATGGAATTTAAAATCAGTACTGAATTTGTCCCTTACCTCTAGTTAGCCCTTGCTTGACTTGTCAGTAGTTTGTATCTCTAACCCATAAAGATAAAGACTTGACTTTACCAATTTGCACACTTATTCCTGGTAAGTTAAACTGTGCCACCAATATATATACTAATCTGAAAGTGATGTACAATGCTAATATAATATATATACTTATCTGATGTTTCCTCTTCATGCCATGTTTCCAAGCAGTGTCATCATGGCATGTCTCCAAGCAGTGCCATCATGCCATGCCTCCAAGCAGTGTCATCGTGTCATAGCTCCATTTTGGGGGTTTTACCTAATTAGAGTTTTTACTGCATTCGTGTTAAAGCAGGTTTAAACAAAAAAAATAAAACAACAAAAAAAGACAAACAAATAAACATTACTAACCTATAGCTGTCTTGATCCAGTAGAGGAAAGTAGAGGAAAATCCTCTTACCTTTTCCACTTACTCCCTCCAGTGCCGCCTGGAGTGTCCTGTCCTCCATCATGTAAGATGGAGGAGCGAGACTCTTCCTGTCTCTCTCTCTCCACCAATCCAGATCTGAACCTGGCGATGCTCCACCCCTCAAGCATCACTGGATTCGGATCTTGCTGGCTGCAAGGCACACAGGGATTATGGGAGGCAGACGTCAGAAGTGATGTCTACTTTGCCAATATCCACTTTTGGGCAGCCACACATCACAGGAGGGACGGGGCGCCACCGCATTTTTACAGATTTCACCAGTATTTTTTTCTAACCTCAGATCTGCTTTATTATTGAATAGGAAGTAGGCCCGCTTTAACGGATGCTTATTGTTGATGTACTTGAGTCACATTTTCTTGATGCTATTTTACCTACCCACTACAGTCCTATGGAAAAATGTGTCAAAAGGTTTTTGATGCTCTCAATGAGCCCCCTAATGTGTCTATACACTTGTCATGTCAATGTTAACATGGGGATCCGCAAAGACATTGACACAATACGTCACGTTGCTGACATGTAAAAAGTTTGACGCGCCAGATGCAAGGATTTTAATACAGTGGAGACTAGGCCTATCTCAGGGATGTCTTCCTTCTTAGGTCTTTATGCACCAGAAAGAGAGGGGATGCCAGTGCTGTGTCATTTCCCGATGATAGGACCAATGTGGGACAATAGAGATTTATTGATATCAGGTAAGGTTTTTTTTATTTCACTTTTAGAACAGACTATACATATAATTTGTGCTTTGACTACAAGGGACAAGGAGCACAAAATATGATAATAGACCTTCCTTAAAGCAAACCTACCACCAGATTTTCTTCTTTGTATGAATGGCACTAGAAGTTCAGATAATACGCAGAAATATAAAATATAAAACAAAGTACCTGATCTCAGTGCTGCATTGAAATACACACTGACTTTTTTCTTAATTAAAAACAATTATAAATGCCGCCAGTGGCTTCATGATATTGCACCCAGAATTAACCCCTGGAAGCCTGGCAGATCAAGATGGAATATCTCATATGATTCCAGGAAACAGCAGGTTTATTTATAAGAATATCCTTGACCCTGTTGGCAGGAGTCACTCTGGCTTATCCTCCTTAAAGCATAGGACATCCCATCTTGGCTGGGACACTGCTGCAATCGTTTCCACGATCTCTGGGAAACACCACCAATATTATTGACTTGCTGAATGCTCCATTTGCATTACCTAATCTTAACAACCTTTAGTGTAAGAAATCGCTACCATTCGTCTCCTGATGAAGCGACGTCTAAGTCGCGAAACGCGTCGAGACTACTAAATAGTAACGTTTGCCTGTTTTGAGGGCTATATTGTTATGTATTGACTGTTATTACTTTGATGTAAATAAATTTCTTTCACAACTACTCTTATGCCTATTGAAAGTCCCTAATTGGGTCACGAGCTGCTTACCCAGCTCTGACCCTGGGTGCACACTGTGAGGCTTGGCCCTTCTGACCTACCTCACACTTTTTGATATATATTACATTGGGATGTTGGCACTTACCTACTGACACGGTTATCACTTTATCCTATTTATAAGAATATTTTTTTGGATTGTGGAGTGCTTCCACAAAATCATCATACAAGCTTAATTACATTTTATATACATATTTTTTGAGTACACACCTGCTTCAAGGATTTTTATTTAACCTAAACCTTAAAAACCGTATACCTGAGGGAATCTCATGATCACAAAGGTGTTTCTCCCAAGGTGAAGCTCCTTGGATTTTGACTAGGATAAAGTATAGTAACTCCTCTAATTAGCTCCTGGGAAGAAATAATATATGCTTTAAAGAGGGGGGGGAATGTAGAAGGGTGCAGGTCATTAGTCTCATTAGTGATGGATAAACATTAAAAGTGGCTATAGTGCACCGTGTGCGCTCACACCTGCATTTGAAATTGGTCGTAAATCAAATTAGCCCACCTTACATGTCTATGGAATCATTTTGTTCAACCTACTGAATTAACCTCCCTAGCGGTCAGCCCCTACAGTGCTGTTTTTAACAGTGGGTGATCACAGCAGAGTACTCTGCTTGAAGTTCCCGCCCCTGCCCATGTCACCAGTGACGTGGGCTGAGAAACCGACACCCCGTCATTATAATGGAGGTTTAGGCACACCAGAAATGCTGTGTCAATATAGAGAATCACCCCTAATTTCTGGGGTATATTAGGTTTTTTAAGACCCCCGTTCCTGTAGTGATTAAGACAAATCCAAACTGCGGACGAACTGGGTTTGTCTCAACCACTAGGGAGGTTTAAGCTAAAAATGTGCATCTGAGTTGTTTCATTTCAAATTAATTGTTGTGATCTCCAGAACCAAGAAATAAGTTGACTGTGTCTAAATTTTTAGAGACCTAGCCATATATGTTGGGGTGCCATTAGGGAGGAATGGAACCATACTATAACATGAATCAAATAAATATTTTTAATTATCAGAAGCACAAACCAGAAATCAGATAACTTGATAACTTTCTGATGGACGTGCCATGGGAGTAGATCTTCGTTAGAACATACAAAGAAGAACAACAGTAATGAAGCAGACAAAAAGTCTAGACATCCTGTTCCATTTCCCCCTTCGTCCTCCACGCAGCTTTGTTTCACTTTTCTTCGTTCTGTATTCTTTAATCTCTTCATGCTGTGTATATATTTAATGCCTTTCTCTGTATGATTCATGTAGGATTTCTCAGAACTTGCTGAAGTTTAATGCTACAAAGAATGAACAGCTCATCTGCCGCAGAGACACATCGTGTCACGTAATTTGTGCTTGTTCTTTACCAACTGGGGATTCTGTCATATTACAGGCCCTGCTGAGTGCTAAAATAGATTCGATACTGTGTTTCACCATCCTCCATATTCAATGTACAGTGTGTGACTTCTTCTGTTTTCTCATATATAATCATTTATATGTGCCTGAGACTGTTTTTCTTCTTTATACCAGTTTTATGGTAGCTTACTAGGCTAAGGTGCAATTTATCTTTCCCTTTGTCACAGTGAGAGAGGGAAATGTCTTGGTTTTATATTAAGAAATATTCTGAGGCTATTCATATTTACTGTGATAGTTAAAGAGTCAGTTCTTTGGAAAGAGTGGCTAAGTATTAGATCCTCAATCAAGTTTTTTGAAGCTATCTGGTGCTCTGTTAAAAAGATTATCCCACACTTGTTAAGGTGACAATGGTTACCCCATAGGGCAGGTATGTCCAAAGTCTGTCCTGAAGTCAAATGTGGCTATTTCCACCGACCGGCGGTCTCAGGTATAAAATCAATCAGCGATGGGATGATGCCATTTCACTGCCAGTGGAGGGGTGACACCAAATATTCCAATACATTTTTTTAAGCAGACCTCATCTTGCAGTATAGCAGTGGTAGGCAACTGAGTTGATATGGAGGGCCCCCCCCCCTCTTGCCCCTGGGTGCAAAGCTCAGATGTAGTCCTGGTTTTCAACATTGACAATTTTACTGATGTAGGAGCGCCAAAGTTGATTAGGAAAGCTGGGTCAGTGTGTAAACACTTCACAGGTGAGTTGCTATGCCATATGTATTAACAATTAGGTTTTGAGGGCCGCATGTGGAGGACCAAGGGGGGCCGCCAACCCTGGGCCTCAGGTTGGGCACCTAGGCAGTATAGGCTGCAGCTCAGCTGATACTGCGGAGATCCGCGATGCAAAATACAAAAAAATTTTTGGGGCGCAGGAGACCACTCCTCCCACTGTCATACAGCCGCAAGAGTCCCACGGTTTTATGACGTCCACGGGACTTTGTAATCTGTGATGAGGTGATGGGTGATGAGGGGAGAAAGATACCTCTATTCACCTCTCATCGCCTAGTTAACAGCTGTATGGATGGACAGACCAACCCCTCTTTCTCCCCTCACACCGGAGCTCTTTGGTGGTAGTGAGGGGGACGGGCTTGGTGTCAGCTGCCAGAGCTGTGTATCCAGAAGTGGCTTCTTCTTTCCATCGGTTAAGATGCTGCTGCCAAGAATGAAAACGTGAGGAAGGTAAGCATGTTTTTTTTTGTAGAGAAGTTCTCCAGGATCTGAACTGCTTACATGTACAGGTCTGTTTAATATTTGTTGTCTCAAGAACCACATATGCAATGTTAGTGTGAGAGCTGCAGTAGAGGTCTTTTGCATTGTGTCCCAACCCCCATTAATGGTACAGAGATGTCACAAAGCTCTCATATGTTGTGCCTGTCTTGCTGACTTCATCATGCAGATTGTCCCTACTATCAGCACATAGTATTAAGGTGAGTAGTATGAGTAAATCTAAAGCTAAAGTTAGGTAATGTGTGGCTGGATGGCTGGAAGGACTTCAAGACCCAACATGCCTAGAGGCAGCGTTTATGAGTGTTATGGCAGTGAATGGCTAATGCTTTTCAATAATAATGCCATGTATGTGTGAAGATCTGTACAATGGTGTAGTTAATTGGCATTTAACGGTATCGCTACAAAAAATATTAGGCTGAATGTTTTACCCCCACACATTTTCACCTCACCAACCCTGGTCTTCTTTGCAAAGAGTTTGGACACCCCTGCCATACAGGGTGTCTCTCCATTCCCTCTGAAGCAAAAACATTTAACTGGAATAATATTTTAACCTCCCGAGCCACCCGAGCTTGCCAACGTCACTGCCAGTTTTCAAGCCGGTTTTTCACTAGAAGACTGGCTTCATGCCATGTTCGCGGACAAACTGTCCACCTTGCGGGCAGTTCGCCCATCACTACTGCGGGCAGACTTGCCTGTCCGCCGGATTTCCCTGGCGACTCTCTGTATGGCGACCTTCCCGGATCGGCCGCGATCGCGTTACCAGTGATGCGGTCAGGGCGGAGCCGGAAAGATCGGCGTGCATTCAGATCCAGAGAGTTGCCGGGGACGAGGGGAGTATGTGGCGCCATAGACCTCCATGGGCGCCAAAATCGTGCTGGCACCTCCTGAAGAGCGTAAATCGTGGCGGCATTCAATATGCTCCACCACGAACGTCTGTGGCATGCTTTTTAAAAAAGCACGCTACATGCACAAGGCTCAGAAAGTTAAAGATCTGGGCCACCAAAAGATGATGGTTTGTTGAGGGGCAGACCAGCACCAGGCCAGTAGTTTTAAGGGATAAATTGTGCCCACGAAGCTTTTATTAAAGTTATTTTGATAATATTGTTGTTAAGTAAACATGCACAATTCTACGATAAAAAACGTGCAAATGTTTTAGATGGAAAATATTGAATCCTTTTGAGTGCCGTTGGTCTGAGACCGATATAGTGTTGGGTTCTTCTTGGTGATTGGTAATGAAAAGACTTCTAGAGAAGATCTCTTCTCATACTGGGTGAAGCAGGGCAATTGGATGCCTCGGTAGTTTTTAAGAAAGGATGAGCTGCACAAAAGGTGAAAACCGTATTTTATCTTTAAAAATGGTGTTATCGAGTTAGAAATTTGATCTAAGTAAAGAAAAATGATTATATGATTTCTGCCATTTATCTAACAGAGTCAATTATATGGCTCTGCTGGAGGACCCCATGAGCTGGATGAGCCTGGGAGCGATGAGCTGTAGTAATGATCTGTCATACCTGTAATTTTCTATAGCGGTATACAGTATTTCATTTACAAGCTTACAGCAGCAGAAATTGCTGATTTAGCACTTCCAGTTCTGATCCATGTTGCAACCTAAAAAGGAAATTTGTAAATTGCACCATTTGTCCAGGTGTTCTTCCCATTTAAACAGGTTCCCATAGGGAACACTGATGAGAATAGGCTTTTGCCTTTAGAACCCACTTCACACTGGGTTTAGAAAAACATAAAGGTATATGTGATAAAACTAGATATACTTCATTTTGTAATCTCAGTGTCTCATCCTGTCCAAAATGTAAGCTGCACAAGCCCTAAAACAGTTATAGTGGCAGTGGTCTTTGTTCTCTTTATTAATGTACTGAATTTGTTAAGAGAACAGATAATTGTCCATGACAAAGAGTAATGTTTATGATGGGGAACAATAGAAGTGGTTTAAAAGTAGCTGCAGTCAAATGGGCCAAATACTCACTTATTGTGAGAGACAGGCCTGTGCTTGTTAACAGGCCAAAGTCTTTGCCTATATTGAGGCTCAAGAGGATAGATGCAGGTATCAACAACCTTCCAGGACTTATATTTTATATTTGCATTTCATGTGTCATCACAAGGACTGAGGAGGGTTCAAGGCCCAAATGGGAAACCAAAGGACCAATGCATGCTAAAAGTGTACAGAAAAAAAAGCCAAGGGTCACATACAGAAGGCCAGACAACCAACCAGACAGGAGTCCAAAGGGGGGAAATCAGCTCAGATCCAAAAGAAGGGTCAGGCAACAGTCAGAGATCGGCAACAGGAAACCATTGTTGATGGCATTATGGGGGTTCAGCCTCCTTCTAAAGAGGTACATCCACACAACAGGGATCTCTTCATATTTATACTTATTGTTCTTGGAAGGGTTACCCTTGCATGGGTTAATAGCAGATGAAACAAACAGTCTTCAGAAAACAAATTCAGAAACTCAACATACACAATATTCCATGTCACTAGTCTCCTGGCAGCAACAGGCCTAGGCACCACACTCCTCGTGAGACCCCTGTATCCAATGCTCAAGCAGCCCACTGTCTTCTACCTGATCAGGAGCCCTGATCCTCTGGTCTCAGCTCCTTATCTGGAGACACACCCAACTTCTCACTCCTCTGCAAATAGGTGTTTACCCTGGAGTGTACTTGGGCAGAATGGGAAGGCCCACCCAGTTCATTTCATCCCATTCCAGAGTCTAGGACCCTGTAACAAAACCTAAACAAAACACTCAGAAACACTTGTTGTGCAAAAATATCCCGGAATCCTTCCAGGATTCACCACCAATGGGACCACAGCCTGAATCAAAGAGAAATATGGCAATGGGGCAGGACCCGTCCCGGCAGTCCTGTATAGCATGTACCCACAGACAACGCAGCAAGCACTAGCTAGCATTATCACTGGCAGCATGGGAAGGAGAGGGGCCAATAGCTGATCTGGGTCAGAGGAAGAATACTTCTGCACCCACGTGGCAGTCAGCCATGGGCAGTAGAGACAAAGACAATGCAGTGTGCATGGTACGTGGTGATGCCAATCACACAAGGACAAGGGTAGGAGAGCAGAGGACGGGTGCACTCATGTGCACACCCTGCAGGAGGTCTGCAAATCTAATTATCATTTTAGAAAATAAAAAATTTTGTTTTGCAGCAATAAATACATTTAATCAAATGCTACACAATTTGGTAAGGTGACTGTGTACAGTGAAATTACAGATTTTAATACAGTAAAGAAGTCTGTAATACTGTACAAGTTTGAAGGTAAGATTAGATTTACCAGAAACACACAGAAACACGCAGCCCATGTTATATTGTGTGTTCTATGTGCATTGCAGCACATGACATTGATAAATTAATTGATGCAATCATACCTTATGAGGTTCACGTAAAAAAGGAAAGTGAATATTTAAAATAAAAATACCCCGTTCTAAATGTATCTAACCAATATGAGGAGTTGTGATGGTTAACACAGTTTGTTTTTGTTGGGGGGAAGAAAAACTAATAAGCAACATTGATTGGTCACTCTTGGGATGATGGCGACTATGGTGATAGGAGTGCCTTGGCACAGAGTAGAAGATCTGTAGCACATGGTTTGGGTGCCAGGGCTAGTAACACCCCCACCTATTATTAATACATGAATATTAAATGCATGACATAAGGCAGCGCTTCACATTCCACCCAATATAAATAATTCTGTGTTAGCAATAAACATAAAACCCTTCAATAAAATTATAAGCCACTACAACTTGCTGTCAAAGAATTTCCTGAGAAGTACTCAGATCTTGAGATTATATAATTTCCTGTTGAGTTTTATTTTAAATGTCGCTCTGCTTTAAATTACATCAGATGCAGCCAATTTGTGAAGAAGTTCAGTTATATCACAAGCCATCTGCACATTAATGTCAGTGTCATGAATATAAGTCAATAAATTGAGAAAAGAAGCCTCATGGAAGGCATGTATTAATAATAACTGTACATGACTATCAGTCACTTTCATAGGCAGTAACATTTGAGCCCATATGTTGCTTGGTAATTGCTGAGACTTCTTGGATGTATGTTGGCACATCAGGATGCAGGCTGTTTACTTGCCAGACTTAGTTTATGTCACTTTGTGAGTTATGATGGGGTGGGGGGGAGTAACATATGCACTCACAGGCATCGTAGTGTCATCAACACCTTCAACTTTTGTATAAAACTTATGACTAACTGGGGAGCCGCATTGACCTTAGCAGCTCCGATATATCTTTCATACAATAATTGGTGTTTGAAATATACACTTGAAATACACTTTTACATAAACAAAAGAGGTGTTGCTTCCATTTCTACTTGAAAAAAATTGTAGGAGAAAAACATAAATTAACTTTATTCTAACACCAACGTTGGGACTCCCATAGAGTAAGCATAATCTGCAGTGTACATAGGGTTACGTCTTTTCTTGCGTAGTCATTGATGCATGGGGTTTTTTGTTTTGGTTTTGCTGGGTTCAGCCGATGAAATCAGTGTCTTGAAAGAGATTGCCAGGGAAAGGGGCTGGATGTCAAGATGGTTTGCAGAATTCTGACAAGTTTATTTATGAGTTAATTGCAAAGCCCCTGAATATAGTATCCTCACCAAAACTGCTGCACATGTTGAAAAGAGTTGTGGAAACAATACCAAATAAATATTGTTTTAGCAGATTTTGGATAAAGTAAAAATTTTGACTAGACTTCATATGCTACAGAAGTAGTTCTCAAACTTTCCCTGCAGGTCCCCCCTTTTCTAGAAGGGAACATTATCAAGTCCCCTCCCCTATTCAAAACAACACAGGTTCTGATTTAAGGTTATTTCACACAGGCCATGTCGCGTACTAGTACTAGTGTGAAATGGCCCTCAAACTTTATTTGAAACACAACTCATACAATATGCAGAGACATGTATCATATATACTGTACACACACACTAATCACACAGAGACATGCATCATATATACACACACCAATCATACAGAGACATGTATCATATATACACACACCAATCATACAGAGACATGTATCATATATACACACACCAGTCATACAGAGACATGTATCATATATACACACACCAATCATACAGAGATATGTATCATATATACACACACCAATCATACAGAGACATGTATCATATATACACACACCAATCATACAGAGACATGTATCATATATAGACACACCAATCATACAGAGGCATATATCATATATACACACACCAATCATACAGAGCCATGCATCATATATACACATACCAATCATACAGAAGCATTCATAATTTACAAATATACACATACACCAATCATAGAGACATGCATCATATGGTTGGCTTCCTGCTTATCCCTCCCTCAGGCTCTTTTGGGGCCCGCCCCCCAGTTTGGGAACCACTGTGCTAAAGTAATATAATTTTTTTTGTAATGTTTATATAGTCCTTCTCTACACCTCCAGCAATTTATACCATGTTCAGGGGCTTAGCAATAAACTCACAAAGTCAGCTAGTTGAGATTTTACAAAAAGATTTCATCATCTCTTGTCAAGACTTCTCTTGGGTGGTCATGGCCGAACTGTCCGTCTTGCAAACATGACATAACTTTTCTTCTCCTGGCGACCTCGTTCACCGGCGGGAAGACATTTGTTATTCTTCTGCTGGCTGGATCAGTCGCAGAAAGATCTGGTCAGAGGAAAAATCTGTTCACTAGAGACCAGGTAGAGAACCCAGTCTCTAGTGGAAAATCGTCTATGAAAACCAGGAGTGAGGTCAGTGTTTCCTGTGAACAGGCAGACGTCGGACCGAAGTTTGGCCATCACTACTCTTGGGCCACTCCTACTCTCTGGAACTCTCTCCCTCATCTAGAAATATCCACAATTATTAAATATTCAAAAAAGCCATGAAAATCCCCCTCTTCATTCCTGCTTACCCATCTTCTTTAGCATCACCAGTTAGCCACCCCAATCTCCCCTTCTTATTGTTCTCTCCGTTTCCTAATCTCTTTTTCTGTTTTCTGTTGGTTTCTAAGCTCAATGGGGCAGGATCCCCTCCTCCTTCTGTGTCATAGCCTTCACTTGTATGTAAGCTTGTTTTGTTTCTCGTGATTTAATGTACAGTGCTGTGTAATTTGTTGGTGTTTTATAATTAGAAGTGAATAATAATACACAAACATTTGTTATATGCATCTCTATTTAAACCAATAATCCCTTCAACTTGTGCCCACAAGAAAAAAATACTTTCACTGTATGTGGCAGACACAGATATAAACACCTTTGAAAATGTTAAACTGTGCATTGACCCATGTTAAACATGCATTGACCCATGTTAGTAAACATACACTGAATTCTGATTAAGGACTAATGGTACATGTGGTGCGTTGCCCACAGATGAAGCTTTATTTTCACTGATGGTAATTTTTTAATTGAGAAGACACCACATTGTGTATATTATGGTAAGCTAAGTTTATTTGATAGTAAGAGAGTTGTGGAGTAAGGTTATGGGAACATTACAACAAAAAAGTAATATAGCTAGCATATTGCTAGAAACTCTCATTTTTGCATAGATTAAGTGAATAGTTAAGACCATCTCTAAAGGCTAAACATTTTTACAACTAAATCCTGGGAAAACTTTTTTGTAAGGGAATGTTGGTCCTAATTGTTTTGCATACATTTTTTAGTTAATTTGTTCCAGTATTTGCTTGTGTACTAAATCCACTAAAATATTTGTACTTTGATTATGAAAGCAAGCATTAAATTGATTATTGATAACTCGCAGTCCACAGCTCACAGAATTCATTATGTCTTAATTTTTCATGAATTGTATTTTATTGCAGGAGCTGCCTATAGATTGATAAAACACTACTTTTCAACTGAACCTGCAGTTGCTATGAATACGCACTTAATGATTAAGTCATCCATATATCTTCTCATCCATTGAGCAAACTGTATGAACAGTGATATTCCTGACTGTCCAACAATCCAAAGGATTAAAGACAAATAGTACATATAATACATAATAGGACATACATGGGTTCTATTAAAAATGCAGTACATTTAAGTAGTATTATATCAGCCTAAAGTTAGTAAACTTATATTTGGATGTATTTTTGCACAGATATTGTTAGAAAAGAGGGAATAAAGATCTAGTAACCTAATAACCACAATTCTTCTTTCTAATGTATTAGCCTTAAACACATAGAGCAGAGGTGTCAAACTCAAACATAGAGTAGGTCAAAATTAAATACTTGCACAAAGGCACAGGTCAACTTTAAATTTATTGCAAAACAGTCTACAACTGACAAGTTTTCTTCTTCTCATCATATATAGTAATGGCCAAACATCGGCCTTGTCTGTTTGCGTGTAGGCGGATCGGAATTTTAAAAATGTCTGACATCTTCCTGTTCTCTGGGAATTTGAATCAGGTAAACTGAAAGTGACTTAACTTCTGGTACATGGAAAGCATAGTGCCATAGGTGATGTCACTTCCAGTGTATGGAACGCAGACTTACTTGTTCTAAATGCTGTAAGTTACATTACTGACGTGATTTTTCACTCGAGGTCTCTACCTGGTCTCTAGTGAAAAAATTCTTCCTCTTTCCGTGCCTGATTAGGCCGGCGGAATAATAATAGACTTTTTTTCGCCGGTGAAGGGGGCGGATTGAACACCTGTACTGTTCACCCATGGGAAGAAACTGTGATGTTTGCCACAAACTGTTCCCCATCTCTAATTATATATAATGATGAACCTTTTCACATGAAACAAAATTAGGTTTTGCCTGAACATTGAATCTGGAACAAGTGTAATCTGAAATTGGAATAATGTAGAACATGTGACAAACCAGTGGGTGTGGACTTGAGGGAGGGTAGGCAAATAAGGCATCTGGTCCAGAGGACACCAGGAAAAGAAACCAGACCGGGGTCGTAACCAGGAGCAACCACACAGGACCAAGGGATGAGGCATTGGCATCCTCAGGCAGGCAATGGCAGCACAGGTACAGGTCAGGCAGTCCAGGTTGGCAAGAGGAAAGGTAGGCAGACAATGGTTAAACAGGTAGCCGAGTCTCAGAACACATGCATGAATCAGTAACACAGGAACACAGATAGCAATCACTAGCCTTAGCAGGACACAACAACCTTGACACTGAGGCTTCTGTAAAAAGGGTTGGATCGCTTATATACATGCAGGAGGACCACGATTGGTCAGACAGCACACTTAACGAATCCCTTAAATCCCAGGAAGTGGCACACGCCGGTCCTTTAGAAAGTGCTGCAGAAATCCAACAGCATGTTGTGGAGCAGATCCCAGCACAACAGTAATCATCGCTGAATATGGCGCCCAGGACCGCAGCGGTAAGTAGGGTAAATTAGGTAAATTTGTGGGCATAAATATGAAAATAAATCTGTCACTTAAAGTTTGAGCCTGGTTTCTGAGTATGCTCTAAACCGCTAAATATAAATATGACCTAATTCCATTTTCTTCCCATAGCTGCTATACAGCTGACAAAGCTTAATATACATGATACACTTACAACACATCTCCATCTCCCCAGTTATCAAATAAAACAGAATATTTTGCTACTCTCCAGAGACAGCATTCCATAGCTTTCTGAACCATTAAAGACTCCCTCTTAGCTAGTTTATTTTATAGGGAGCAACAGAGGAAGGAAACACAAGACCATTAATGTCATGTATTCCATTACCACCTGAGGGTTACACCATTATTCCATGTGTTAGAAACTTGCTTTGAACAAGTGACTTCTAAAGATCTTTTAAAAGAAAATCCATACACTTCAGAGTTAGCCTAGCTGCTAAAGTTACAAAGAGCTTCTCTGGGGTGCAAGAAATCTAGGTGAGCCCCTGAAACATGTTTGGCACAGGATTAAGCTCTCAAGTGTGTAATGGCAATCTAAAAATGAATGGAATGTACCTTTTAATTATGTCAAATTGCTGGTGAAAATACAGTTTGTGTGTTGCATTGTGAACAAGTGTAGCGTGTGTACCCACTCACGCAGCCAGGTTCTTTAGGGTGGATGTCCTCTAGTCGATTACCAGGTTCCGCTTGCAGCCCAATAACTCCAAGGTCTACGCCAGCAGGTGGGGGCTATTTACAGTTTATTTAGGAATATTTACACACTTTCACCATCACCCAGAGGCAGGGATGGGGTTCAGGCATAGGGAATATGTTACAAACTGAGTTGTTCACAAGCGGCTGGACCAAGATGGCTGGGTGCTGTGGACCTTCTCCAGGGAGTAATGTTGAAGACCTGTAGTCATCACAGGAGAAGCAGGGAAGAAGCCAGGAAGAGCCCAGAAGCTTCTAAAGGACTTCTATTTATGTTTTAGCAATGGGGCAGGCGTAAGGTCTGTACTGGGCTGGACTATATTTGTTACAATTTGGAGGGAAGGAATAAAGTACACACCCAGACATGAGTCATGGTGCCAGCTTTTCGTAAACAACAGGTGCAACCCTTGTCAGGAAGACACGCACATTATATGGAATATACAGCATATATTACAGAATGCATATATACAGTTTAGTGACTGTTTCTTGGTCAACATATAAAATATACCACATTTTTTACACTATAAGACACACTTTGTCCCCATAAACATCAATGGGAAAAGGTCTGTTCTT
Source organism: Ptychadena robeensis (assembly GCA_036250615.1). Taxonomy (NCBI): domain Eukaryota; kingdom Metazoa; phylum Chordata; class Amphibia; order Anura; family Ptychadenidae; genus Ptychadena; species Ptychadena robeensis. Next base: position 21,129,080 of record CM070035.1, on the reverse strand, counting down.
CTTATGGTCAGAGTATGTTAAAAAAATATTTTTTTAGTCCCAAACATCCAGGGAACAATAGCTCTGCCAAGCCAAAACTCTTGAGTGCTAGCTGTACGCAGTATTGATTCTTTGAACACACTGACCAAGCAACTGGGAAAACTAAGTCTATTTAGATACCAGTTGTTGTGTATTTACATTTACATTCTGCATTGCAATAAAAAATTATGTGACAAAGACTCATCTATGCTCCTATATGTAAATAACTGCTCATGGGTAAGATGTTAGTGCCAGATTGTAAAAATCTGTCTGCCTACATTACTGGGACATGTTGTATATTCACTTGATATGTGAACTGCTGTTCCTCTGACTCCTTTTTTTATATTTTCTCTATGGAGAGAATTGCCGCAGGTTCATGTGGTGGGGAGTCAGCCTGTCAGCTCTCAGACCATATGCAATTGCATTAAATTGGTCCACAAACAGTTTACTAAAGACAAGTAGACCAAGGACAGACAGACAGGGATTACTGGAACTATGTCCCGTAGTCTGATGACACTAAAATAAACTTAGTTGGTTCAGATGCTTTCCATGTGTCTTAGATACTATATGTGTCCGTACCAGGGGATTTCTTCAGAAACCAGACCTTTCAGGAGTACTGGCCTTCTGTTTCCTTCCACATTCTATGGTCCCATGGCCATCCTTAAATCTGTATACAATACACTAGTCCTAAGGGTTGGTTCAATCAATGAACACAGTGCAGGACACATCAACCTCTCTAGAAGTGTCAGTTTCTCAAAAGAGTTTAGCTGGAACAATGAATGGGTGTCAACCATCCTCAGCCTGGTCCTGAGCTGTGCCAGGGGCTGTTTCTCCCAATCTGTGGAGTATGGGGGGGGGGCCCACCTACACAACAACTCGACCGGGTGAACGATTGCACCTGCACCTGCACCCGCCCCCCATGGAAGACAATTTAGCATCAGGGCAATAAGGCATCAGGGGCATATGCTAGAAACAGGCCTGGCTGTGCCATTGTCAATGCCGTGCCTGGTAGAACTACAAATGTATGCTCTCTGTATGTTCACTTTCTTACACTGTCCCTTATTGGTTTCAAACACAAAGACTATTAAATACACTGCTCAATAAAATCACCAATTTGATTTAAATGTCTTCAATATTTGCAAGCAAAGCTATATGATGTATACCTATACATTATCCAGTATGTTGAACTATTTGAGTAACCTTACGTCGTCAGTAAGTGCTCATGGACTTTTGTTCATGTGCTTTAGTGCATTGGATGCTCATTCATAATGAATGAGATACATTAACACAACATAGTACTATACATACTGTAATGCACCTCTATCAACACAACACAAACCGTAAATGGGCCCTGAAATAACATTTTAAAATAAAGGGTGAAAGCAGGATGTCACTATCATTTGACAAAAAAAGTCTAAACAAGCTCACATTTATTGAAATCTATAAGAAAAAAATTGCAAGCAGTGAATGGAACATGTATGAGGCAGTGTTATTACAAGACATATAAAACAGCATCACGGTGAAAAATTACCTAAAATAAGTCATGCACATCGAAGACGTATTACTATACCCATAATATAAATCCTCATTTGACTTATCCCAGCACCATGCATAACGTCATGCTGCTTTACCGTGGGGAGTGTGTAATTCATGGCGGATGCTTGTTAGGACCATGTTGTAATATATTTGATTTTAGCCTGTGACATTTTTACATGATTCTGAGTTATTCCAAAATCTTCAAACAAAAAAAATGAGCAGACACCAGGGAGCATTAAACAGAAACAACACCAGTCATTTATTACTTAGGCTTCTTGCTGCATAAGCACAATACTGTCTGTGAAAATGATTTTACTTTTCAGTGTTTTATAGAAAAACGTGCCTGAAATGCTAGTTGCTTATTTATTTATCATTTTGAAGCTTTCCAGTATGCAGAACTATAAACTACACGGCCAGAGAAATGGGTCAGTGCTCTGCAATCGTCTAGAAGCAAAGTCACAATTAAAACAGACATATAGAGTAATGCCTGGCATACACACGCCGATTAGCGGACGATTTTTCCGCTGACCAACAGGCATGTGCGCTTGCGCTGTCGGTCGGCGACAAAATCGGTCGCCAATCAGAGTGTGCCCACATGGGGCGACAGATCCCTGTCGCCCCACAGCTCGGCCGGCCAGAGAACGGACATGTCGGATGTTCTCTGGCCAATGCCGGCCGATCCCATTAACTTCAATGAAGACCGGCGTCTTCATTGAAGGTAATGGCCAGCACACAAAGGGTGCCCGGCCGATTAAAGCAGCCCCAGAATGCAACGTGATGACGTCATCATGTTGCATTCTGGGGCTCATCGGAGCTCGTCTGTCTGCACCCGTCTGTGGGTGTATGGCAGGCATTAGGCAAGGCAAAGCTTGATAAGAAATGTGCAATTCATCTAAGCAGATCGGAATTCACCTTCCACTAAGCCAGTGGTTTCCAAACTTTCCTTGCAGAGCCCCCTTTTCTATTTAGTAACATTTTCGACCCCCCCCTACCCATTGAAACACAGGTTCAGAATGAG